>CP092885.1:19723801-20362001 GCA_030710605.1 Cordylochernes scorpioides
TGTATATGAAAAATAATATTATAAATAATTTTTAAAATAGGCGCATTAATCATAATGCAACAACATATATAAAATACTAGACGAATGACCCGGCTTCGCCCGAGAATTCCCCGGATTGAAATTTCCTTCATACTGAAAGTACAACAATAATAAATAGTAGAAGTGCCATAGAATAGAAATACAGAAGTAACACATTAACCACAGGTAAAAAGTGGGTGTGATGGCAAAAATTGTATTATATTAGTGTTTAGGTATTTGATTTAATTATTATTTGCAATCCATCAGTTGTTTCAAAATCAATTTAGTTTAAATAGATGGCAGCTTTTCCACCCAATCCCCGAGGTACCCGCCCCAGCGCTTTAACCCTTGAAATTGCCTGAGTTGAGTGAGTGACTGCAATGCACATCTTCTCACTAAGAATAAGAAAAAATAGGTTTATAAAAAAAAATTAATCCAAAATACTGGCATGTAAATATTTTCTGTAAAAAATAAAAGAGCAAATGGAAATTAGGCAAACATATTTGTTTGATAATGACTGCGACTTCATTTTAAACATTTTTTTTATATCTAAAAAAAGCAAAGGCCAGAACAAAAATTAATTTTAAAAATACGAAATCCATTATTTACATACAGTAACGCTAATTTTGTAAAGTTTTTTTTTTTATTACATTGTGGGCACTTACCGTAACTTAGTAACATAAATTTATCTCTCAATACTCAATACTTTTGTAAAAAAAAAGTAACACTCGTATAAAAAGATATTTCAAAAAAGTACGCAAGCAACTTGGAAAAAAAATACAGAACGCTCATTGGTCGCTTAATTGGCCTGGTGTTGTTACTTCGCCTCGTATTTACTCCGCTTAAAAAAAGTTCTTTAAATGAAAAAATAAATTAGCCAAAAATACTAATCAAAATGTAGCCGAAAATTTTCCTCAGGTTTATAAAAAGCGACATGCAAAATTTGGTACCAGTTGGTTCAGTAGGTTTTGAGTTTATCGCGAAACAGACAACAGATATTGACTTTTATATATTTGAAGTAAACGAGAAAATTGCGCTACAAATTTTAAAATAAAACTACAACCTTTCGCAATAAGTTTCTTTTATTATGATATGCGCGAGCTTTCGGGCTGGAGCCGCCCTTCTACAGGCAAAAAATGAAACATTTGATTCACGAGAGACACGAGAGACAGTTATATACATTTGATTTGTTACAAATTTTAAATAAAATATCAGAAAGAAAAGTATTAAAACTACATAAATTATTACTATTTTTTTTTACTTTGTTTAACAAATAAAAATAATTTAACCTTAAATTTCAATATTTTAATAAAGTTAAGTTTTAAACTATGAATTGGATAAGCGAGAAATCTGATTTTTGTGGTATGGAATATGACAAAATTGTTCTGGGATATCTATTCTACGATTAATGCTATTGTGTTGTTTGGAAATCAGCGATTCAAGGATTAATCTTTCAGATTTGGTGGTTATGTTACTGTAGTGGCAAGTTGGACTGTCTAAATTAAATTTGTGGCCGGTATTCATGGTATGTTGAAAAACCCTCATTTTTCAACATACCATGAATACCGGCCACAAATTTAATTTAGACAGTCCAACTTGCCACTACAGTAACATAACCACCAAATCTGAAAGATTAATCCTTGAATCGCTGATTTCCAAACAACACAATAGCATTAATCGTAGAATAGATATCCCAGAACAATTTTGTCATATTCCATACCACAAAAATCAGATTTCTCGCTTATCCAATTCATAGTTTAAAACTTAACTTTATTAAAATATTGAAATTTAAGGTTAAATTATTTCCAATTGTTAAACAAAGTAAAAAAAAATAGTAATAATTTATGTAGTTTTAATACTTTTCTTTCTGATATTTTATTTAAAATTTGTAACAAATCAAATGTATATAACTGTCTCTCGTGTCTCTCGTGAATCAAATGTTTCATTTTTTGCCTGTAGAAGGGCGGCTCCAGCCCGAAAGCTCGCGCATATCATAATAAAAGAAACTTATTGCGAAAGGTTGTAGTTTTATTTTAAAACTTTTATATATAAAGACGATATAAAAAAAAATATATATATAGTCGTCATCGGTGGCGCCCACCGCGGGAAAGACTCCGCCACCGGTGGACTGCGAGAGTTATTTCCCACAGAGTGGGCAGGTCGATGCGATGGCTGGTGTTACCCAACTCAAGACCAAGATGGTACTTGTAGATGGTAGCCACACTGGTCATTGCCTCGGGATGGAGGCGACACCGAGAGAGAGAGAGAGGGGAAGTTCTCACACACTTAAGTGGAAGTAATAATTGATTTTAAAATAAATTCTTCAACTATAAAATAGTGTGCTCAGTGTAAATAATCAATCTGACTCTTCAAAAAAATTCTATCTCCAATCAGACAACGCTTTGTTTTTTTTTTATCTATTGTCCTAATCAAAGTTATTTTCTTATCAGATGAGTGTCATAATTCGGTGGCGTCAGCTCCTTTGTTTGGTGGATTTCGTCGTTGATGGAGCGAGTAAGTTTTTTCCCCAGTTTCTATACTTAGTAGGATAATTCTTTACACCTAGTTTCCATTCTGTGTATAACCTATTTCTATCAATACAGTAAATTTATGTTATTTGGGAATACGTCTTTATTAGGACATACGCACATAAATATTTTAAAAATCTCAATGAAGAAATTTTATAAATATATTTCTCTATTTTGTCCAATATTTATTTAAATTTAAGCGGTGTCTATATTAAGCGTAATATATATTAAACGTCCAAATTAGAATGAAGTCAAATTTTTAAAGTTTTGCAAGTCCTCATGCGAAAGGTTATTCTCATAAAAATAAATATATTTATAGTATTAATACTGCAACACACTTAGTTTACTTATTGCTTTTTGTTTGTAATCTCTGCGCTCCTGTGTTATTTCTGTATTATCCTAGTACATTAACAATCATCATTTTGTCTTTTATATTTAGAGCCTGGAGAAAACTGTATCCGTTTTTCCTGTTAAATCTACAGAAGTAAGCAACTTATTGTAAAACGTATACTATACAAACTGAGTAAACATATCAGAATTTTCTCAATTGTAATGGAATTTTGTTTTAAAACATATTTATTATGACCAAATATATATCCAAATAAAAGTTGAAACAATGTACAATTATCATCTAATGTAGCTTGTATTCCTATTGCCATATTAGAAATGATTTAAATTCACTTAATAATGATGTTTATTATTTAAGAAGATATGTGGATGACTTCATTTTATTTATTATTCAGGGAAGTGAACAAAAAAAAAATTGGATACTTCAAACAATTAAATCAGTTAAATTCTTGGACATTAATCTAACATACAATGATAACATTATTACCACATATATATATATATATATACAAAAAAAAAAACACATACAAGAACTTATCGAAATATAGTTCACGGCACCAGTCAAAGCTCTTATACATATACACTTGGTTCTTTTTTTATGCGGTAGATGCGTTCCAGGGGAATCCGCATAAAAAAATCGCACAAAAAAAGACATACATTTATATGTAAAATGATGGATACGTTCCATTTATTAAAAAAAATCGCATAAAACCTAAATAATGTTTTAAAATGCACCTGAAATCGCATAAAAAAGATTTATAAATAATAAGATTTAATTTTTTTTCTCATCATATTTTAATAAATGGCACATATGTGTGTTAATAACAAAAACAAAACTTAATATGTAAAAAAAAGACATAAACAAAACTTTATTTAAAATCATATTAAGAATGTTTTCATCATTATTCGCTGTCTGATAATGTGCGAACCCGTTTGTGGATTGGTGCAAGATCACTTTCATCACTTGAAGATAAAATTACGTCATCAGATCTACATGGTAATGCTTCTTTAGGAACTTCAGTGATTTTTTTTTCTTTGACAAGGTAGTCAGTAATCAAACGCTGTGATGGCTTGACTAGTTCTTTGTAGAGTTCTCTGTAGCCAGACATACAAAATTTCAGATCACGTTGGAATTTTAAGGCGCGTTCTACATCATTATCATTTTGAATAAAAAAAATTCCAATTTACCGGAAAGTTGAAGGCCTTCCCGAAGTAATTTTTCGTCCAGTGGAGTAACATCTTCCAGTTCGCTATCTACACTGTTTCGAAATCTTTAGTAGTATCTACCATACTTTCCAAAATATCAACATCATTTAGGGCTTCGGCCACAAGCAATTCTTCTATATCATGCTCGCCAAAATCATCAAAACCTTCCCCACCTATTTCCTTAGCAATTGAAATAATATCTGATGTTAATATTTGTGGTTCTATTTGATTCATTTCTCTTTGATACGCATTCAGGCCAAGCAGCTTTCCAACATGCATTTAAAGTTTGTGATTTTATCTCGGCAATTGCTAACGCAACATGATCTACACAGTTCAAGATATTAAATTGTTTCCAAACTTCAGTAACTGTTATTGTATCGGATTCCAGTTTATCGAAAATGAATTGGAAAGTGAATTTTACATAATATTTTTTAAATGTTGAAATAATTCCCTGATCTAATGGTAGAATTAGGCTCGTTGTGTTTGGAGGGAAAAAAACTACCTTTATATTTGGATGTTCTAAGTTTGGATGACCTGGTGCATTGTCAAGAATTAATAAGATCTTAAATTCGAGACCCATCTCTTTCATATAATTTTCTACTTCGGGTACGAAACATTTATTGAACCATTCAGTGAAAATAGCCGTTGTTACCCAGGCCTTCTTGTTTGCCATCCAATGTACGGGCAGTGTATTTAAGTCTTTTCCTTTTAATGCACGTGGTTTTAAAGATCGATTTACAAGCAGCGGTTTTAACATTCGATCGCCAGATGCATTGCTGCACAGCAATAAAGTAACTCGATCTTTAGCAGCTTTAAAACCACTGGCATTTTTTTCGGACTTTGCAATGTAAGTACGGGTTGGCATTTTTTTCCAAAACAATCCTGTTTCATCAGCATTGAAGATTTGATGGGCACAATATCTTCCATCTTTAATAATTTTAGCCAACTTTTCAGGATATTTTCTAGCAGCTTCTTCATCTGCAGAAGCCACCTCACCTTTTATTTTTAGATTATGAAAAGAATGTCTTTTTATAAAACCAGTTAACCACCCTGTGCTGGCAGAGAATTGTGGATTACTTTCACGTGAAGATGTAGATGGCTCTGATTCTTTTTAACTCCTTGTAAAATTTAAGGGCTTTCATCTTGATTAAATGTCCATCTAACGGAATTCTTTTTTGAGTTAAATCTTCAATCCAAATTACGAGAGCCTTTTCTGTTTTTTCTATTAAAGTGCCTCTTGAATATGATGAAATTTTAGAACTCAAATTTGTACCTGATCTGACTGATCTTCTTATTGCCGCTTCATTTTTTTTATTGCTCTTATAGTATATTCGCCTAAATTATAACGTTTACCTATTGCTGTTGATCTTTCTCCTTTCGCCAAGCAATCGAGAATTATAATTTTGGTTTCTAGCGAAATTGCACTTCTTTTTTGTTTTTTATTATTGTCACACATTTTCTTTAAGAGGACTAAAAATTATAGAAAAAAACTTAATGTACAATTACGCACTAAAATTATTCAAAAAAACTTACAATTTACTTGAGTAAATTTATCTTCCGGTTTTCGGTAGTAACCTTCTTTCACAAAGTTTTATTTTCTAATGCTTTCCAATATGCAGGCTTTTTTAATTAGTTTCATACAAAAACAAAATGCAGCATAAAATCACGCAATTTTAACGAGGTATTTTTGTTTTTGTCTCTTTTGTTTTTAAGAATAAATCAAGAGAAAACATGTCAATAAAAGAAAAAAGAAATTTGTAACGGCAGCTGGCACGCCGGCGGGTTTTCAGTTTTGATTACGGTTTTGCACGAGTTGTGTAAGACACCGGCAGGCGCGGAATAAAAGACATTGGAACTTCCCCTCTACTGTTTGTTGGATAACTTAACATACAACCAGGACGTTACAAAATTCTTTCTTTGTATTCATTGCGTAATAGTAGAGTTGTAGTTGTTATTCTTATTCGTTTTCAGAAAAAGTGAATCACCAAAAAAAATTTTTTCGAAATTCGAATAATTTTTTTTTCTTGCACCGCATAACTCCAAAACCGCATTAAAAAAAAAACGCATAAAAAGAGAACTAAGTGTATTGAACTTTTACATTCATTAGCGATACAGTTTTTTAAAATATGGAGATTTCAATAAGATTTAAAATATCAATGAAGATTTTTCGATCAAACTGATTAATGATAATTAATTAATACCATCCTCATTATCTTTATTATTTATGTCAAATTTGTCTTTTTGGCACAATACATTTGAAAATAAACTAATGAATCTATGTATTCTCAAGATAAATTGATTTTCTTCCTCTTTTCCACCAAAACTACTCAATTAACATATAACCATTCAAAGCCAAAAAAACAAACTATTTTGCCAATATTTTGAAGTTATAAAATGATCATTATACTGACTGGATGATTCAGCTTCGCCTACTTTCTTCCCGAATGAATGTTTGCCAGACGAAAATATATTAATTTAACAAATATTCTTAAAATTAAAGATACTTCGATCAGTAAATCTTTTTTATTGTCTCAACGTTTCGACAAAAATCGTTTGTCATCGTCAGGAGCGAACAAAAATTAAAACATTTTGCAAAGCGTTAAAAAAATTTCCAATATTAAGAATAATTTTTAACACTTTGCCAAATGTTTTAATTTTTGTTCGCTCCTAACAAGGACAAAAGATTTTTGTCGAAATGTCGAGACAATAAAAAAGATTTACTGGCCGAAGTATATTTAATTTGAATAACTATAAATGCCGGCCAGGCAGCCTCTATCTTTACGATTAACAAATGATATTTATAATCATTGAAGAATTAGAATAGCACAGGGCGCCTCTCCCGTCAAAATTAACGTCAACGTTATCTATGGCCATAGATAGTATCTAGTTTTGACGGGAAAGGCGCCCTGTGCTTCTCTAGATCATTTTCCTCCCGGCAAGATTTCCATCATTGAAGAATTATTACTCTAATTAGTAGACATGATGTTTCCAATTAATATACTCTTATTACTATCATAATAATATTGTGTTTCACATTTTCACTCTTTTAAGTTGTTGTTGTTGTCGTGTCCAATAAAGAGCCTCAGACGTCTCCATGCATATCTATCACAGCAGTTCCAATGTCCATTATCTTAGGTGTGTAAAGCTGCTGCTCTGGGTCTATATCAATTTTCTGTTGTTGTTGTCGTGTCCAATGAAAAGCCTCAGATGTCACCATTCATCTCTATCACAGAAGCAGCAATGTTCATTATCTTAGTGTGTAAAGCTGCTGCTCTGGTTCCATGTCATTTTTCTACAAGGCTGCGGCCATTGCTGGACATGAGAAAATGTGGGTAGGTGTTAGTTCCACACCAGGACAATTGTTGCATGTCTTGTAGGTTCTTTTGCATTCTGGTTATATTATCATTCCGTTATAGTTTTTTTGTTCTGAGTCTTGTTATAGTTTTTGTAATTCTTCTCTCAGAGTTTATTTCGTGTATTTGATATTTTAAAAAAAAGTGTGTGTTATAATAAGAGCTTTAAAGCGCTATTATTCGTTAGGCTAACATTCATTGAAAGAGAACCCGTGCAAAGCAGGGTCATAATATTTGATTGTAGCGAATATTATTTGAATCAGAAATATAATTTTATTTTCTACAAATCTACTCAGGTAAAAGTGTACATTGGTAAAACCTGGGTGTTGCCCGCGTCATTCGACTTTCTTATAAGGTTGTCTCAAAAGTTCCTGCTTTTTTATTACTTGGCGAATAATATTATTACTGCGAATACATAATAATACACAAAATACAATTACTTTATACATAATACAAATGCATTATACATAACGACAAATAATATTATGGCGAATAATATTAATATTTAAATTTTGCTGCAAGTTTTTACGAACTTTTGGGACAATCTTGTATAATAAAACTGAAAGCAATATGTAGAAGCATAAGTGTGTGACCTATTTAATTAAAATATACATAAGTACTTAGATCAGAGCTTATTTAAAAACTATAAATTTTTAAATATTTGTAAAATATATAAGAAATAGAGTTATTATGATATTTAACATATTTTAGATAAGTTCTAATTGTTTGTTGCTCTCAAATTTCCAAGGGAGTTTTAAATAGGGCGTGGAATTTATCATTTGTTCCTTCGTTGAAGTCCTAAACAATCATTCTAAACAAAAACATTTCAATTGTTAAATCTTAATTGGATACGAATCGTGTATCACCAATAAACAAAAACAAACTGTTTATTAAGAACAAATACGATATCATGCGAGATAAACTCTGAGAGAAGAATTACAAAAACAATAACAAGACTCAGAACGAAACATTATAAAGGAATGACAATACATCCAGATGGTACAAGAACCTACAGGACATGCAACAACTGTCCTGGTGTGGAACTAACACCTACCCACATATTCTCATGCCCAGCAATGGCCGCATCCTTGCAGAAAATTAACATGGACCCAGAGCAGCAGCTTTACACATCCAAGATAGTGGACATTGCTGCTGCTGTGATAGAGATGATTGGAGATATCTGAGGCTCTTCATTGGACACGACAACAACAACAAATAAGATATCGGGCAAACGTATTCATAGTTATTATAGCATTTCAAGAGTGAATTCGTCTCGTTTTAAAATGAGTTCGTCGCCTTTAAAAATGAGATTGTTATGATTAAAAATCAAAATACAATATCATAAAGATTAATTAAATTCATTTGACATTAAGTCCAAAACACTAATATAGGAGCAAATAACCACGAAATAAATCAGAAACGATTTTATTGGATAAACTGGTGTTCTTGTGTGGCCAGGAAGCAATTTTAGCGAATGCGAGCAGACCATCCTTCACAGTCTCTTGATGTAATTCTACTGATTGCATCAGTGATAACCTAACGTGATGTCACGTCGAGAAAGTAGCGACCTTACCAATGTTTTAATTTTGATAAATGAAAATTCTATTGGATTTAACATATTTGAATATGGTGACAAAAACTTCACGCTGCTTCTTAGCACACTAACAGATGTTTCTGCGGATGTGTGCGCTCTTGCATTATCCATATAGAAACATTAAATCCATATCGCGTGGCTACAATTTCATCAAGCTCATGTAGAAATTCAAAGAAAATGGTGCTATTATAACCGCCAACTCATGTTTAACGACAAACGACGAACTCATTTTTCACAACCTATTAATATCAACAACAAACTCAGCGCCACATAACGTCAATGGAATTAAGTTTAAAAATATGTTTTGCCTATATATTCAACTAGCCGAATGACCCGGGCAACGCCGTGTTTTACCCGATTGAATGTTTTGATTTAAATACTATTTGTTACAATTATAAATTGGCGCCTTAATTAATTACATATGTTAGTTAATAACTATAGCCTATGTGCTTTATCTGTCTATGTACTGTTGGCTTCCGTAGGCGTCTCTTACTGGGAAAAAGAAAGAGAGGATTCCATTTGGTTATTATCTAATATATGCATTTATTTAGGGAGCGACCCGCTCCAACACAATAGTTAAATGGCGAGTGGGGGGGGGGGAGCAAAGGTGGCGTGACCGTAGCCAACCAATAGGAGGGCGCCATTCCAAAAAAAAAAGCAAAGGGTGACAGAGTTGGTTGATTGATTAGGAGATTAGGAATGACGCTCGTAACTGTATATAGAATATTTTCTTCCTGCCCATTAAATATAGGCAAAACTTATTTTTTAGCTTAATTCTATTGACGTTATGTGGCGCTGAGTTTGTTGTTGACATAAATATGTTATAATACCTTGATAAAGGTTGGCGTTCAGCCAACTGAAAATTTGGTAAATAAATTATATTTTGATCCAATATATGCCTTTTTAATTTAAGATGTTATATTATGATGCATTAGCGCGCCATCTGTTATGAAAATTCGAAACCATTATAGACGCGTATGATTATTTTTAAAAATTAATGGAAGCAATGAGTTTGCCATATTATAAAATTTACTTGACATAAATAAATGCGCAGATACTGTTCATCAAGTTATCAATCACACCCAACCTTTTGCTGCCTATTATTCAACATATATGAAAGTTGACTCAATACTTCTTTCCCTCTTTTTATTTTACACCATAAATTTCCAAAAAAAGTATTCAATTGGATAAATTTTAACTTTTTTTATTTTCCACTCGCGATAGAAATCAATTATTTTGAATTATTTTTATTGCGTCATTTTATAAATATATATATACAGTTAAACCTGTCTATAGCGCCCCCCCTTGGGACTCACCAAAATAGGGTGCTATAGAGAGGGGGTGCTAGAAACAGGTCATTTGTACCATCGCATTGTACTACGTATTTAAAATCGGGCGCTATAGAGAGGGAGCGCTATAAACAGGTTTAACTGTATATATATATGTCATAAAAAACGTATATTCTAGATACGTTACCTTTCATGCAGTCGTGGATAAAAAAAATGAAGAATAACCTTTTATGTTTTCCTCAAATTATATTTATTTTTCATTATTTCTCAAAGCAAACAGTTTTTCATACAAAGACAACCAACAATGTTTTTTATTTATTTATTTATTTCGTCTCAATTTACAGGTGTTACATTCGAGCACAGCTCGCGAGTCACCTTGTCCTGGCTATTTACACATGGCGAGTTGGTGGAGTAGAAGTATCCTGTTTTTGTTTGTGGTTGTAATATATTTACACCAAATTGGGAGTGCGTATGTTACTATCGGGAGGATACAACTTCTGTATAGAGTAAACTTTTGTTTTGTAGTCAATTTGCTTCTATAGTTGAACAGGCTTGATAATGTTATTTTTGCGATTTTTGCTTTCTTTATGACATTTTTGACATGCATGTTGAATTTCAACTTGGAGTCTAAGGTAACTCCAAGATATTTAACGCTGTCAGTCCAGTTAATAGGGCTCTGGTTTACCTTCAGGATGGATTGTGGCTTGAATTTTTTATTGTCTAGTGGAGGAAAAATTATTGCTGAGACTTTTTTGGGTTGATGTCTAATTTCCAATCATTGCACCATTTGGTTATACTGTTTATGTAATTTTGGAGTTGTGTAGTTATTATTCCTATTGATTTGGAGTTTGATAAAATTGCTGCGTCATCTGCGAAAAGTTTTTTTTTTTTGACATTTTGGATGTGGAGGGAAATCGTTGATGTAGATGTTGAATAGGTAGGGTCCAAGGATAGAGCCTTGAGGGACTCCAATCTGGGTTGGTTTTGCCGTGGTTATATAATTCCCTTGCTTAATTGAAAAGGTTCTGTCCTGGAGATGGTTTTTCAAGAATTTGATAAAATCCCTTGGAAATTGATTTTTTGTTATTTTTGCTATCAAGCCATCATGCCATACTCTATCAAAGGCTTTGGTAAAGTCTAGAAAAACAGCACCTACTGCCTCCTTGTGGGACTTTCTTATTTGGATGTAGTCTATTACTGTGATTAGCTGGTGGGTTGTGGAGTGTCCTTTTCTGAATCCAAATTTTTGAGGAATGATAAAGTTAATAGAATCCATGTATGTCTGCAATCTGCGAAGAACGATTCTCTCGTATACCTTACCGCTGGTAGAGAGAAGGCTGATTGGTCTGAGATCTTCAGGTGATTTGACAGGTAATTATTCTGGAATGGTTATGATAATGGCATGTTTCCATGTCTTCGGGAAGTAGCACAGGTGTAATGCAGCATTCAAGATCCCAGCGAGGAAAACTATCCATTTGATGGGGAGGTTTTTAGTCATTTGCGGCGTAATATTGTCGTGGCCTGGAGCTTTGTGATTACCTAGGTTTTTAATCACTTCCTTGACTTCATTTGGCGTTGTCATTGATAGTATTTTCTCTTGGGAATGATGGCAAGTGTTATCTGTTAGGTAAGACGGAACCTCATCCTCCGCCTTGGAAAAGTGTTTGGAAAAATGCTCTGAAAGATCATTTCCAATTTCTTTGTCGGTCAGCAAGGTTTTTCCATTTGCATTTAAACTAGTGATTTTGTCAGTTTTTTTCCTAATGGGTTTTGTTTTTTTCCAGAAGTCTGTTGGGCTCGATTCAAGTTTGCTTAAAAAACTATTCCAATTTTCAGATTTCTCTGCTTCAAGGGCTTGATTTACCTTTCCTTGAAGATTGAGGTAAGTAGCTCTATATATATATATATATGAGCTGGATCCCAGGTTGATTGCCATCTTTTCCTAGCTTTATTTTTCTCCCTTATTAAGGCTTTGGTTTTTGGGTTCTTTATTTATTTGGAAGATGAGACTATGGTGTTTTCGAGTAGCTATTATTAATTTTCTCGTTTAAAATTCCAACT
Organism: Cordylochernes scorpioides; assembly: GCA_030710605.1. Classification (NCBI taxonomy): domain Eukaryota; kingdom Metazoa; phylum Arthropoda; class Arachnida; order Pseudoscorpiones; family Chernetidae; genus Cordylochernes; species Cordylochernes scorpioides. Next base: position 19,736,199 of record CP092885.1, read on the forward strand.
GCTGAATCAATGTCTACTTCAGTTTTCAAGGGGAGTCTGGGGGGCGTGGTGGAGATTAGATCTTGTTGAAAATGAACCCAATTAGTTACTCGGCTGAGCTGGGTTGTGAATTCATCCTTTGGGCAATTCAATTCAAAGATTACAGGGAGATGGTCAGATGATAAATCGTCGGTGGTTCTGGCCTTTGGGGTCCAGGGAATGTTTTTAAGTACAGCGAAGTCTAGGAAATCGGGATTGCCGAGTGGACTGTAATGCGTGGGTGACGAAGGTGCGACAATGTCGAGGCTTTGTGCAGCACGATTTTTTTTAATGCAAATTAGGTTATATTCTTTTTGTTTGGCATTCCTTTACATTTTAAAAATTAACTCTTTGCTTAGTTCTTATTTTTAATTTGATTATTTATATTATAATTTCAGTTATATTAGGAAAACAATTTTAATAAATTTTATGGTTTTGTAATTATTTTGTTCTAGAATTTTTATCATATTATGAATAATAAAAATCATATTTTTATTATGTCATATTTATATAGAAGCAATGGGCGCTTCTCCCGTCAAAATAAACGTCAAAACCTGACGCCATCTGTTGACCGTCGCCGCAACTAGCGGCCTCGGGTCGGATACAAAAGCCACAACACCAGCTTTGGCAAACTGAGAAGCGTCCACCTAGAGACCATAGTTTCGGGCTAATAGCCCTCGTCAGTCTAGGGCAGACTTTATTCCATGATATCCACACGGGATCTAATGGAATCTTCACAATATACCAAAGAGGTGTTTTGCTGGCAATGTGGCTGGGCCAAATCTATGGCTAGAACATAGATGGAAAATTTGCCGGGAGGAAATTAATCCATAGAAGCAATGGGCGCTTCTCCCGTCAAAATAAACGTCAAAACCTGACGCCATCTGTTGACCGTCGCCGCAACTAGCGGCCTCGGGTCGGTGACAAAGCCACAACACCAGCTTTGGCAAACTGAGAAGCGGCGACGGTCAACAGATGGCGTCAGGTTTTGACGTTTATTTTGACGGGAGAAGCGCCCATTGCTTCTATGGATTAATTACCTCCCGGCAAATTTTCCATCTATATATATATATAGATGTCATAATTTGCATAATATTCAAGATGTTTAATTTCTTTTCGCCAAAATAAGTATGTTAAACTGTAAATATGTTAAGCATGTGTTAAAATGTAAATATGCAAATTCATCCATCTATAAGACCACAAAAATAAACGTGGCAGACATCGCGGGCGAATGCTACGGCACGTCGCGGGTGCACTGCTCACTTGGCCGGAACTAATTCTTGAATATTGCATGCATAACGGTTGCGCCCTTCCAATGATCACGACATATATATATATATACTAGCGGATGTGTACCCGGCTTCGCCCGGGTTTTATCCGAGTGAAAGTTTGCCTAACGAATATTATTGAAAATAATTTTCCGGAACATAGACTATTATGATAATAATGATAATAATATTCATTACATTATATTTTTTATTATATATTTATATAATACGAATGGCCCGGGCAACGCCCGGGTTTTACCCGAGTGCGTATATATTTTAAAAACTTTTAATTCAAATACTATTCACAAAGCAATAACGCGCCATCTATACATATAAAATAAAAGGATTTAAAAGCGCGAATGTTTCTTTTATACATAAAACGAACTTCTACTGTCCTTACTGCGATGAAAAATATATTGGGGGGGGGGGGGGGGGGGGGGGGGGGCTTGGCTCATCAGTGGTGAACCCTCCCAGCTCTGAGAAGCGGTCTGGTGAATTAAATTGGCGAAACCGCTGGGAGGGTTCACCACTGATGAGCCAAGCCCCCCCAATATATTTTTCATCGCAGTAAGGACAGTAGTAGTTCGTTTTATGTATAAAAGAAACATTCGCGCTTTTAAATCCTTTTATTTTATATGTATAGATGGCGCGTTATTGCTTTGTGTTAATTTATTCCTAATGGCCTTGTCTTTATAGTTTGCTGAAGAGCCTTGCTCGAAGCAAATATTCGAATGTAATTCTACTGTCCTATAAGCTTATGTCCATAGTTTACTTGAAAACCATTTCTAAGATTCCATCCTTCAGTGTAGCATATAAAAGCAGAATGATCCAATACAGTATTAGAGCTCTGAGAAGCGGTCTGGTGGATTAAATTGGCGAAACCGCTGGGAGGGTTCACCACTGATGAGCCAAGCCCCCCCCCAATATATTTTTCATCGCAGTAAGGACAGTAGAAGTTCGTTTTATGTATAAAAGAAACATTCGCGCTTTTAAATCCTTTTATCAAATACTATTCGTTACAATTATAAATTGGCGCCATGGATGTCACTCTTGTGAAACGTCCCGTTCCAAACTGTGTGTTTTTAAAATGTTTTAATTAAAATACTATTCGTTACAATTATAAATTTGAACGATTGGCTCATTATTTCTTTATACCGTTATTATACCGTTATATTATATATATTATATTTATTATATATATATTACACGTTATTTGTTTTCTTGGCCGACTGTTTTACATATGGTGTTATCTTAAAATTGCTTGTTTTGAATATTTTTTAGATTGAGATTATTAGCTAGTATGTAAAAAAATTAACTCTGTTGAAATATAATTTTGTATTTATATATAAATAAAATTAACTCTGTTGATTTTTTTTTTTGTATTTAATCGATAACAGCGAAGTTACGCATGTTAATGTTAGGGGAAAATATTTTGATGCTAGGCATAACCTGCTCAATCTCGTTTTACATAAATGTTGAAAATTTGGTCGAAATTGATGCATTGTAACGAAAGTTTTTAGTGAACAACACTTATCAAATTTGCATTTTATTAATAAAGATTCATGATGAAATTGTGAAAAAGTATTATAATTACAATTATATTCTCACAATGAGTATCTTTTTTATTTAAAAATGCTAGCTTTCAAGCGTTATTCGCTCTTCAACGGGCTTACAAAAATATTTTTGTAAGCCCGTTGAAGAATGAATAACGCTTGAAAGCTAGCATTTTTAAATAAAAAAGATACTCATTGTGAGAATATAATTGTAATTATAATATATATATATATATGTTGTAATATATTCCAATACATCTGTGTCTCCATGTATTGTATGAATGTATAATGATTGCCAAAGTGTGACAAATAAAATTTCGAGTGAGCGTCAGCCGATGCCAGAAGGGCCCCTCTAGATTCCCCGCAGTAATTTATAGTCGTTTGCATTTTTATCTCGTCGGCGGTGGGGTGCGACATTCCAGCCGGCCGCCCACAGCCCCCTTGGTTTTTTTTTATGAAAAAGTTAGTCGGCTTGGGGACGAGACTTGCAGACGTCTCTAGACAGTTCTCCCCTAAACTGGTGTCGGCTAGACTCACTTCTTGCCATCTCCGTGGTGACATCTACCATGTCTCGTTCTTTGGTGAAGTACATTCACGCCTGAACCCACTCTAACATTGAGGCCACAACGACTGCATTTGACCAACACTACAGTCATCCTACAGGATCGACTACCTCACCACAGCGAAGCCGACAGGATTACCTACCAAAGACAAGACATCCGAAGATGGAGAACCAGGCAAGGAGTGACGCCACCTCGGAGGGAAATACCACGCCTTCAATCGTGACCGACATCGTAGCGCAGTTAGCAGCAGCTCTTCGCGACATCATAAACCCCGGCCAAAGAGATAGCGACCTACCCCGGTACGATGGAACGTACCCCGCTGCCAATTTCTTCCAACAATACGACGACATCGCCGGCCGCGCCTACCTGACAGAGACGAAGCGCCTCCAAAAACTTCCGGCACAACTCTCAGGTGAGCCCCTTACCTTTTTTCGCCAACTTGACTTAGCCAATAAGTCCTACGACCAGGCCAGACAAATCTTAATAGACCTGTACCCTGGCACAGTAGAAGTTTCATTTTCCAAATTTTTAGCATTGAAGCTAACTCCTCAAACCACCCTACAAGGCTATTATAAGGAAAAAATCGCAATGGGCCTACAACTGAACCTGCCTACCGACATCATTCTCGAATCCCTGACTGAAGGCCTTCCCACAGCTGACCAGCGTTTGGTGCGAACCGTGTCGCCAAACACATTGAAAGACTGGCACGATTTAATGGCCAGAATAAAAGGTTCGAGTGTACCCGCGCCAGCGCGCCCAACACCAGAACCCACCTCTTCGAGGCACGATGGCCATATTACTTTGGCCAGGGAACAACCAAGCCGGCCCTATAACATGCCGCCGCGTTTCTTCAGCACCCCTAGACAGCCTCGCCATGCAGATTCAAGTGTGCCATCGCGACCCCCGTCACCATGCCACTACTGTCGGGGAAATCACTGGAACGCCCAGTGTCCGCGCCGACAACCATCTGGTCGAAGCAATGCGTTTTACCAAGAAACTACGGGGCGTCAGCCGAGGACATCTCCCTCCACCACCAGGTCACAGCCAGCACGGTCAACCCCGCCATCTGATACCACAGTCCAGACCACTCCCCGAAGCGAGGAAATAGGAGGTAATTTCCGTTGCCCTCCATAATTTAATATTTAAACTGGGACTATGCAGAAAATTTTGTTTACCGTTCTTGGCAGATACAGGAGCTTCGGTCAATATAATTAATATAACAATACTTACCTTTCTTGAAAACAATTTAGGTTGTACTTTTAAAATATATGATGACAATGTTACTCTTAGTTCTGTTTCCAATGACATTTCAACAATGGGATTTTTATATTTAAATGTCACTATAGGCTGTTTAACTAAATTAACAAAATTTTATGTTATAGATTCCAAATTACCATTTGGCATATTATCTCTTAATACATTAAGCAATTTCAAATTGAAAATAGATTTATGTAACTTTTTGGTCTTCCAAAACGAAGCTCCCCTGCCACCTACCGTATACCATTTTTCGCTTGTGAACGACTCATGCAACTATGGTAAAAGCCTTGAAAATTCCAGCAAAATGGCTAACCTTGCCACCTATCAGCACAACCCATCGATGCATGTGTCGGACACTTCTAGGCATGGTCTTAGCTATATGTCTCCTTCACATGAAACCATTTCTAATTGTGACTTCGCCTCGCCTAAAAAAACTGTTGATATGCCACAAAATAACGTTTTTAATGATTGCATTCCTAATTATACTACTAATGTATGTCAGATACCCGCATCCCAATCTTGTTCAAATTCCAACATCCCTTTAAGCTTTTTAGATATAATTAATAGATATTCTCATATTTATTCTAGTAACAAATTTGATGTACCTAAATTGAAGATACCCCCAGTTAAGATTCATATTTTATCCGACAAAATTATCGCTTTGAGACCTCATCGTGCTTCTCTAGTTGATCAACGAGAAATACAAGAGCAGGTCAACCAAATGCTTAAATTCGGCATAATAGAACCTTCTTTTTCTCCTTATGCTAGCCCAGTCACCCTTTTAACTAAAAAGGATAAAACGAAAAGATTTTGCGTAGATTTCCGTAAATTAAACGAGATAATTTGTCCCGATGTACACCCTCTCCCCTTAATAGAAACGGTTTTGGATAAGTTAGCACACGCCAAAATTTTTACAAATGTAGACATAAGTTCAGCATTCTGGCAAGTTGAAATCGAACCTAGTTCAGAAACCTTTCAGCCTTTGTAACTCTCGAAGGGCAGTACCAGTTTTCTCGATTACCTTTCGGTCTGAGAAATTCACCACAAATATATGAACGTGCTCTAAGTCAAGTAATACAAAAGTATGAGTTAGATTTCATAGCCCATTATTTTGATGACTTTGTTATATTCTCTAATACCATAGAAGAGCATGCTCAACATATACAAAAATTCTTCTTAGTGTGCCAGGAAGAAAATATTAAATTAAATTATAATAAATGCGAATTTTTCAAGACCCAAATTGAATTTTTAGGATATACGATAAAATCGGGCACCTATATATACACGCCCCAAATTAAAAATCTTGATATAATCAACGCTATTAAGGTTCCAACTAATCTAAAAACACTCCAATCGTTTTTAGGTGCCATTAATGTGTACAATAAATTTATACCTAATTATGCGCAACTCAGAACCCCCCTTAATAAGTTACTTAAGAAGGACACCACATGGAACTGGGACAATCAATGCCAAACCTCTTTCGAAGCTCTCAAAGAGAGTCTGACCTCACAACCAATCTTACATCTTTTTAAAGAAGGACTGCCGTGCCAACTTTATTGTGACGCCTCACTTTTAGGCATAGCCGGTGTTCTCAAACAACAATACCCAGATGGGACTCTATATCCAGTACAATTTTACAGCCGCGCGCTTAGGCCACACGAGAAAAATTACACGATTTCCGAACTGGAATGTCTCGCCATCATTGAATGTGTGGACAAATTCCGTATGTATTTAACCGGCGTTAAATTCACCATTTTCACCGACCACCATGCCTTACAGTAGCTTAAGACCATAAAAAATCCAACTGGACGACTATTTCGGTGGAGTCTAAAGATGTCCACATACGAGTACGAGATCCGTTACATAAAAGGATCGAAACAGCATGAGGCGGACCTTCTATCGCGCAATCCTTTCTGTGGATTCCTCAGCGCTGCACAAATAAAGGAAAAACAACCCCTTGAGCTTCCCTATCCAAACGCCACCATAAATCCAGAAGGCCTTCACACTCTAACTCGAAAAGGCGTGACGAAAGTCATCGTTCCTCCCTCGCTCCAACACACACTAATAAATAAGGTACATGTAGAATATAATCACCCTGGTGTTTCACAGATGACGAGAATCATTTCCACCCAATACACTTGGCGTGGAATGACACACTCGATTGCCAAATATGTTAAATATTGTCCCACATGCCAATTAATTAAAAGACCCAAAGGTCCCTATTACGGTACACTAGGACAACTTCCTCTCGTTTCACATCCCTTTGACACATTATCTATAGACACCATAGCCGGATTTTCAAAATATGGCAGTTAGAAAACTTATCTCCATGTGATCGTCGACCATCTAAGCCGTTACGCATGGACCTTCCCCTCTAAGTCAACCAGCACACTTATATACTTACAGTGTTTAAAAAAGGTAATGCAGAGCAATACACCCAAATGCCTCCTTTCGGATAGAGCACCTGCGTTTACCTCACCCAAGTTTAGGAGATTTTTACTAAGACATGGTATACAACCCCTTCTCACAACTAGTAACAACCCGCAGGCCAACGGCCTCTGTGAACGTCTAAATGCGACACTCACAGACAAGCTTAGAATCCTCCATCTAGAAAACCCCAAAGTATCCTGGATCAAATTAATAAAAACCGTAACAGATAAATATAACCAAACACCCCACACAATCACTGGGTTCCCCCCTTCGTTTCTTATGTATAATATAATTCCAACAGAGTTAAGTTCCCACATCGATCCCTATCCTCCTGTCGAAGAAGCTAGGAAAATAGCCATTAAACGCACACTCGATAGGCACGCCAAGGAAAAAATAAAATACGACAGCAAACATAGAACGCCCCAATTTGAAGTCGGAGATATGGTTTTAGTCAAGTCCTACCATCACCCGAACAGCGGTAAATTACTTCCCTACTTTACAGGTCCATATACTATATTAGAAATAATTTCTCCCAACGTTGTTCGTATAAATAGAGCCAATCAGCCCTTAAACAGAGACAACGACACAGTGCATGTGTGAACAAATTAAAATATTACACTGAAGAGGTCCTTTATATCGCACCACCCCAAAAATATTCCCTTCCAAATAAAAATAATAGAAAACCTACCAATCTATCTCCATACAACCACTTCCCTCCAGACCTTTTCAACAATTCAACAAACCGCCACATTCCCCCCAGATCTAGTGAACCGTTCCTACATTTAACACCAGACATTTTAAAGATTTTTAACACCCTAATTGACCTATGTTTCGTTAAAATCATAACTTTATAAACAACACACCTATATCATCTATACTACTTTTTAATATTTCGCATATTTATTATTTACTTATTTTAATTATATCTCAAGTCTTTTGTTATTTTTAACTTTTGACTTTTTACTTTTATATTATTGTACAAACATTAATCACACACAATTTTTAATTTTAAATTTGTTTTCTCTACTTCAATATTTAAATCCTATCTTTAGATTTTTAAGTTAAAATTTGGGGGGTCGGTGGAAGGCTGGTTAAACCGTTTGGTTTACGACCACTACGACCCGGGTTCGATCCCCGCATTGGACACTTTTTTTCTGTTAAAAAAAAAAAATGCTCCAATGGCTCCTCGATTCTTGCAAAAGTCCAACCCCACCAGCGAGTGCAAGTAACCAAACGGGGCTCTGGCACATTTGTAAGTGCAAAGTCGAACTGCTTCTACATGTGTAGACATGTGGTGCGCTTACAGTAAAAAGCAGTCGCTAACTACCCACCATGATTATCATGGCCTGTACCACGTGTACTAGGGATAAGCAAAAAAAAAAAAAAAAAAAGTTAAAATTTTAGAAAATGAATCGAGAGCATTACCCACAAAATTCTCATGGCATCACAGCCCATACCTTCTCAGAGAGGTCGTTACTATCCGCTGAAACATTGATTTCTCACATTTATTCCATCTTAACTACAAACGCTTCTTCGCTGTAACCTTCCCAACAGTCGAACTTGAGCAGCTAGTTAGATGAGTTTTTTTTTTTTTCTTTTCTTTCATTCACGGCCCGGTTCGAGCATCAACGCCCTTTTTTTTTTTTTTTTTTCTCACATTCGGGCAATTTTTTATTATTATTCAATCACCTCACTTTCACTGCCTTACCGCGGCCAAATCGTTATTTTTTTTTTTTTATGCGACAGAACGACTCTCTCTCTGCCACACTTTCTATCACTCTTTTTATCGACCCAAGTTTCCACCACCTATTCCCAAATCCGTCTGATAGGACAGCCCATGTCGAATACCTTCAGCATACTGTAGATGAACCAATGCCTACGATCCCATAACGTCGCATTGCATCGCAGTACCAGAATCTATTCTATGTCCACCTATCTAGACCCTATAATTCAATGCACTTTCAAATATTAATTCCAACATTCAATGCTGTATATATTCGCCCAAATTTACAGTTATATATTTACATTTTTAAAATCCTTTTTCATATATTTTTATACGTTGGGTTTAACATTATTATTTGTTAACATTTCTCTTTTTATTATTAATCATTATTATTAAGGATAACATACCCAATGTTATGATTGTACACCCCCTTAATATATTAAACCAATTTGTATACAAATTATTTTCCCCAATTTTAATTATTTTATGATTTCATATATAATCACCATAACCTAATTTTCATCAACCGGGGCATAAACTGTTGTAATATATTCCAATACATCTGTGTCTCCATGTATTGTATGAATGTATAATGATTGCCAAAGTGTGACAAATAAAATTTCGAGTGAGCGTCAGCCGATGCCAGAAGGGCCCCTCTAGATTCCCCGCAGTAATTTATAGTCGTCTGCATTTTTGTCAGTTCGGCGGTGGGGTGCGACATTCCAGCCGGCCGCCCACAGCCCCCTTGGTTTTTTTTTATGAAAAAGTTAGTCGGCTTGGGGACGAGACTTGCAGACGTCTCTAGACAGTTCTCCCCTAAACTGGTGTCGGCTAGACTCACTTCTTGCCATCTCCGTGGTGACATCTACCATGTCTCGTTCTTTGGTGAAGTACATTCACGCCTGAACCCACTCTAACATTGAGGCCACAACGACTGCATTTGACCAACACTACAGTCATCCTACAGGATCGACTACCTCACCACATATATATATATAATGCTGCATTATCGATGTTATTCAACTTACTATTAATCTAGATAATTTGTTACTAAGGACACATATTGATTTATTGTCTCTCTTATTGGTTATTAATAAGTTCCTTATTGTTTTTATCAAAATAAATTGCTTTGTCATCCTTATGTTTGTTTATCCTCATTTTCTATGTGATAATATTGTCACGGCAGAAAATTCTCCCACAGGGGGAGATACCCATATTTTTGGCCCAATCTGAAAGTTGACGTCTCATTGGTCGTGACGTCACGGTGACGTATGATGTAAACAATAAAAATCTAGGGATCACCCAAAACAAGTATTCCAAAAGTTTAAGAGATAAAAATAATTTATTAACCACATATTAAAAAATGTAAAACTTGATAATAATTTTATAAGTGATAATCTACAAGCATGGTAAAAGTGACGTAGCCAAATATTTTAGTGGATAAACTAACAACAGAGTATTTACCGTAATTATTCTGTGATGATAATAATAATAATTTATTGATATGGATAAGAACTCTTTTTAAAACAGAAAATGTTGTTTGTGAAAACTTCTAATCTATTACTATATATAGTCACGACCGTCTTTCCTCATCGGCCGCCTAGGTCACGGATAATATACAGTTATCATCGTCATGCGTTCTTAATTCTGTCACCGTTTGCTTTTGGTTCAGTGGTAGAATGCTCGCCTGCCACGCGGGCGCCCCGGGTTCGATTCCCGGCCGATGCATTTTTTTTTTTTTTTTACAATTTTTAAAACTCATTTATATATTATACAAGAATGACATCCACGGCGCCAATTTATAATTGTAACGAATAGTATTTGAATAAAAACATTTAATCGGGTAAACCCCGGGCGTTGCCCGGGTCATTCGGCTAGTGTATATATAAAATTGAATGTCTGTCTGTACTCTATATATTCAAAAACCATACATCCAATCGCCGTAAAATTTTGCGAAATTATTAGGTATATCCCCGGGAAGGTTTTTGAAAAATCATTTCTTGAATATCTTGAATATCCTTAGAGTTATTTGCAGATTTGTAGATTTAACTCGCAAGCAGCGCCACCATTGCGATGATAACAAGTTTTTTCATCTATAAGTTTTATTATCACTAATTTTATTTTCTTTAAGATTATTTATCAAAAGTAAGATTATCTCAGGATGACACGGCAATTTATTTGAGACAAGAATAATGATACAATTCCAAGGCGAAGATACTATTCCTTTAACTTCCAATTACCGAGGGAACCAATTAATATTGATTTTATTCAACTTATCGAGTATTTTTCAAGGGACCGGGAAAAAATGTTCACTAGATAAAACGATGATTTTGTAATGGAGAAAATTAGGAAAGACAAAATTCAGGATGACACGGCACACAGGGACCGGGAAAAAATGTTCACTTTATCGAGAGATTCAAATTTACGAGTTTCAAATTATCAAAATATATCTATTATTATTTTTTATAAGTTTATAGATAATTGTTTTAACAAATGTTCGTTAGACAAACCTTTACTCGGGTAAAACCCCGGGCATCCGCTAGTATATGATATATTTCACACAAATATATGAGTTAATAAAACATATAAAGAAAATATATACCTGAAGGAATTTTAAGCCCGTTTAATAAAATATAACAGATAACGTGAATAAATAGTACAAAAGTGAAGTTCAATAAAATAATCCCTTGTATCAATATTGAGTAAAAATGCCAGGCCTTCAGGGAATTGTTTCTTTTCAAAATCTTTCGGGCACGAACGCCTTTCTACAGGAGAAAACACAATACCTGTAGAAGGGCGTTTCGTGCCTGTGAAAGTTAGAGATTAAAGATTTTGGAAAAAAAAAACCCTGGAAGCCTGGAATTTTTACTCAAAAGTGAAATTATACTAGGATCAGATGGATAAATTGAGAAAAAGACATCCCTTTATCATGCAACGATTGCACGATTAGAAGATGCCTTTTTCTTAATATCAATTAATATTTGAATTTTGAAGTTCTCTGCTTGTAATTCCAAGGAGATTTTAGACAGAAATCCTTCTCTATCTCTCTCGCTCTGATTTTTTTTTCTTTCTCTTTTTTTTTTTTTAGGTAATGAGCAATCGGTAAAAAATCCAAGTGTCTACTCCCAGCAGTTTCCTATTTGAAATCGTGCATCCCACAAAAAGATGTCGTAATTTTAAGTAATATAATGAATATAACCATGATGATATTTGAAACGGATTACAGAATTATAAAAGATAAAATTGATATTTATTTTGAATTTTTCCAATTTTTTTTTTTTTTTGCTTGTGACTCCAAAGAGGTTTGTGAGTGTGAAAAAGGAACCTGAATTAAAAAAAAAACTTGTTAACTCTGACATATGTTCGTAATGAGCATGAATCTTTCGGTGAGGCATTGATACAGTAGAAATAGGCTTGCTGAAAAAAATTAACCGGAAATTTTGAAAATCAACCCCTGCAGCACCGAATATTGAATCTAGAATACTCGTGCTGGATTTGCAGTTCAGATGCGCTGGAGCGCTTTCTTTGCATAAATCGGTTACCAAATTTCAATCATTTGCATGTTTGGTCGAAACGTCTTTATATACGCATTTTCGTTATAAATTGGACAACTACTTCTTGATACGTCGATTTTTTTTTTTTTATTTTTTTTTTTTGTTATAGAATGTATTCAGAATCTCATTTTAAGTTTCGGGCTTTTGGAGAGGAGCGTAAATGTCAGAGTTTGTTTGATCTGTCGTGTGATAACATGTCTGACGTTGGCAGTATTTATGAAGGGCTTATCGTTCAGACTCCGTTGCTATGCATAAGTCTATTCTTATCTTTTTCTCCTTATAGTGTTGAAAGTGGAAATTCTAGAATACTTCCACGATGTATTACTCTTGTTATATAAGGTTGTCCCAAAATTTCGTGTTTTTCCTAAAACGTTGTTTTTCTTATTACCACTGACGAATAATATTATTACGGCGAATACATAATAATACACATAATATAATTACTTTATACATAATTAAAATACAATATAACGCGGCTGATGATTGTAAAACGAAAATTAAAATTATACCGCGAATGTTTCTTTTAAAAATCGAAATTTATTTTCAAAGGGAAATAGCGACATTTCTAACTTTGAGGATGAGGTATGGAAAGGTGAAACATGAAGAGTACATGAACATTCCCGCCCCTGGACACTTTTTATTTTTCCGTTCTCCATTACTCTTCATGTTTCACCTTTCCATACCTCATCCTCAAAGTTAGAAATGTCGCTATTTCTCTTTGAAAATAAATTTCGATTTTTTAAAGAAACATTCGCGGTATAATTTTAATTTTCGTTTTATACATAATTAAAATACATTATACATAACGGCGAATAATACTGGTATTTCAATTTTTTGCAAGGTTTTACGAACTTTTGGGACAACCTTGTGATTTACCTATTGTTGAATGTTGTCTATGCTATTTTACATCTCTGCCTATATATCGCATCTTTGTTAGATTGTTGGCTAGTGGTTATTGAATAGGTCAGACCTCTGATAGGTGTGATCTGCTGGTGTGTATATAAATCATTTAGTTTAATTTCTTTAAACTCTTGTCCTTCCTTATTGTTTATGGAATACCTTTTAAGTAATAAAGGATCATCGTAATTATCAGCGTTATTTCTTCCCCGAATATTAATTTTTTTCCTTAAAAAATTCGGCAATTATAGTATAGATATTTTTGTATTATTATTGTTATCCCATTTTTTTATGATTATTCAAGGTCATGGAGACTAAATTCATAGATCAAATTCACAATCTTGGTAGGTTTGGAATATAGGTTCTGTCTTGAGGCTCCCATACATTCCAAGAGGTGGTCTGGTGAGGCCTCTCTGGTCCTGCAGATGGTACATTGTGGGAAGGTCTTTACACCATCCTGGAAGAGGATCAGTCTTAAATAGCTGCCAGTTTTGAGCCTGGAAATACAGGTTGCTGCCTGTCGGTTCATCCCACATTCCAGAATAGCTCCAGGCTTTTGGTTCAGATACCAATGCTGGAATGAGGTATTTTTGCTTGAATGTTTCTTTTTTGTATGCGTTTGAAAGAGTCGAAATCAAGGTCTAAGTTGGGTATTGATAATTATTTTGCAAAAGTGCAGATATGAATAGAGAGAGAGAGTGTGAAAATAACTCTCTTATACAACCACCCTGAGGCCAAATGGAGGGATAACACAAGTTGCTTCTTATCTCAAGTTCAAATACACATATATAGTCGATAAAAATACCCCCATAGATGTTCCTGATTTTAGCTACATTGTTTTGTCTTGAATTTGAAAGCATCAATATTTGAACATAACGAAGTAAAAGTGATCAATGATTCATAATCGACCTAGAGGTCAAGATATTGTTTCATTTCCTATTGTAAATTGTAAATTGCTTAGAAATTTCTAGATATAACATAGGATATCCTTATATCATCTAGTTCATTTTCAATATTGTCGAATGTATCGATAACTTCAATAGAAATTTTAACCATAGGAAAGCCCGGCCTCTATATTATTCTCTGAGAAATTGTATTGCAAGAAATAAATGCATGATTGAATAAAGATCTACATAGGCGACATTTTTTGCATAATAAAGAAAGGCTTAGAAGAAAGCATCTTTGATGATCTGAATTCCTGCAACCCATCATGGTGGTGGTGGTGTCTTGTCCATGGAGCAGATCAGATCGGTCCATGCACCCTGATCACAATACCTACCAACTGAGGTGTCTTGTCCATGGAGCAGATCAGATCGGTCCGTGCACCCTGATCACAATACCTGCCAACTGAGGTGCCTTGTTCATGGAGCAGATCAGATCGGTTCGTGAACCCTGATCACGATACCTGCCAACTGAGGTGCCTTGTCCATGGAGCAGATCAGATCGGTCCGTGCAGCCTGATCACAATACTAGCCAACTGAGGTGCCTTGTCCATGGAGCATATCAGATCGGTCCGTGAACCCTGATCACAATACCTGCCAACTGAGGTGTCTTGTCCATGGAGCAGATCAGATCGGTCCGTGCACCCAGATCACAATACCGGCCAACTAAGGTGCCTTGTCCGTATGGATTGTCTCTTCTGGATTGATGTCTGCCATATAGAGGGCTGCAAGGATGACCAGGCAACTGTATATATGGTCCGGAGTGAGTTGTGACAGTTATTGCAGTTCCTGTAGGATTTAGTCATGTCTGACAACCCATCATTAAAATTCACAATAGAAATAGCCAATATCATTCCCCTTCCTCGATATCTAAATATATAGAAAAATCTCGTTTTTTTGG
This sequence comes from Cordylochernes scorpioides, assembly GCA_030710605.1. NCBI lineage: Eukaryota > Metazoa > Arthropoda > Arachnida > Pseudoscorpiones > Chernetidae > Cordylochernes > Cordylochernes scorpioides. The sequence continues at coordinate 19,751,304 of CP092885.1, forward strand.
AGATAGTTGTCGATCATAAATTTTATAATAGACGTTTGATTCAAAAAGCATATTTTTTATCAAAAAATAATTTATTTACCAATACATTAGTTGGCTAAACGCCAATCTTTTAAAGGTAAAACGTATTTATTTTATGTAAACAATAAACACCGCGCCACATAACGTCAATAGATTTCAATAATAAAAATATCAATAGTTTTGCCCAAATTCAATGGGAAGGGGGAAAAGTTGTAAAATAAAAAATTTTGTACTGACAGTATAAATTTTATTTCACTTTTCCCCCCTGAGAGAAAAAGTAGAAATTTAGTAAACACATAAAAATCGCTAATCAGTTGCTACATATTAAATCACATTAAGTTCGAAATTCATGATGATTGTCCCCCACAGCTTATATTTTCATTCAGATACATCTAATTGCTCAATGACAGAAGATTTTATTTTTAGATTGTGTGCATTTAAATAAAAGCATTTTTTATTTATTTATTTTAGTTAATATTGGCATCAAAAATAGTGTGTTTTGCGTGTATTATGCGTGTATATTACAATCTCGGAAAATTATTTTATTATTTAATCAACTTTTATGTGATAGTGATCTCTTAACCGATGAGCTTTCTATCTTTTTCTTGTTAGCGTCATTCACATTCTGTGTAAGTCTTGGCCAATATTTTCTTTTCTCAATATATTTCCAAGTTGAATATAGGGCTGTGGTGGAAAATTGTTCAGTCATACATGCATCAAATAGTATCGAAGCGTGATCAGATATTTGGGATATTTATTGTGTACACCAATCCATTATAGTTGTAAGAGCTTTTTATTTGTCAATGTCAAATCAATTACACTGGCATTCCTGCAGGTTGGTGTTTTATCATTGTGTATAATTAGATCAGTAACATCGATAATGGGAAATAATCTATGGCCGTTTTAATTTGTCTTTAAATCATACCATAACGGAGATCTCGCATTGAAGTCTCCACACAAAATCAATGGTACATTGCTATAATTGGTAATTAATTCTTTAAAGAATGAATCGTGGTCTTTGTTCATCGGTTTGGATGTATATATATGTTAGAATTTTTTTTGTTGTTGTTTTAGTGTAAACTATAATAGTTGTTGCGAAATAATTTGTGAATTGAGTAATTAGTTTCGTTTGAAGGCTACTATTATTGACAATAACAGCTGTATTTACACTTTGAGTGTTTTCTATTTGATATTTCTTAGCTGACCATGGAATAATTACTTCTCCATCATTTGTATGAGGTTTTTGTACTAAAATTATATCTGCTGTCTTAAATTTCATTTGATGCGTAAAGTTCATTTATACATATAATACCTTTTTGCGCATTTTGTTGTACTATTTAATCCTATTAATTTGCATATTATAAAAAAAAGTAAAATATCCATTATGCAAATTAATTGTTTTGACTTTCTATCTCTGGACTTTTGTAATCAGTTCTTTGTATAATTAAATCAATACTGTAGATAGGGCATTCTCATGAATTAGGTTTATGTTCTAAATTTATATTTTTAAAATAAGGATGTTTCGAGCAATTGCAACAATTCATATTACTTGAGCATTGGTGTTGGCCCTCCAGACCGCATTTGATACATTTTTTTAATTTCTGGAGATTTGTTTTTGCGATGCTTAGGATTGAACTCAAAGCAAATTCTGTCATTGATTTACCAGTACTTATCCCGACTTCACAGCAAAAATGTCCGTATAAAGTAGAACCTCCCTGTAAAGGACACCTAATTGCAGAGCTAAAGTGTCCTCTAGGGAGAGGTGTCCTCTCACCGGAGAGTTGCTAAATACAGTAGAACCTCCCTGTAAAGGACACCTAATTGCAGAGCCAAAGTGTCCTTAAGGGAGAGATGTCCTTTCACCGGAGAGTTGCTAAATTGCAAAAATGGTAATTTTGCAAATGAAAATTGTCTTTTGTGGAGAGGTGTTCGCTAGCGGGGTATCCGTTAATGGGAAGTTCTACTCTGTGTGTATATATATATTGTGGCGAAGAAATATTTTATTATTTAATTTAATATTATTCAATGAAAATATATTCAATAGATTATAAAAATATATATTACTCTGTATTTGTGAAATCATCTTTTGAATATTTCTTTGCTTGCTTGCTTAAGATTCTCTAGCTGTAAATAGTTTTGGCTGACTTGTTAATAATTGTCGACTCGTCGCTGTGAAGTCATCAATAAATACTTTTATATCTTAGGATATTTCAAGGCTTGATTTCTACGCTACAACTGGTGAAGAAGCTGGATCGATACCCATTCAGAAAAAAACGTAAAATTGATTCGGTTGAGCAAGAAGAAGCAACCAGGAACATCAAGAAAGAAGCAACAAATCAGGTAGGTTCATTTTTTATACAACATTTACCTAGAACCCCCTCAATGTTCTCTGGTGAGGGTTCTGAAGATCCCCATAACTGGTTGAAAAAGTACGAACGTGTGGCGAAGCATAACCAATGGGATGAAACACTTTGTCTCGCCAACGTTTACTTTTATTTGACCAGCACTGCTCTCAAATGGTTTGAGAACAATGAGGAGAGCATCCTGATATGGAAGGAGTTCATGTCCCAGTTAAAATCAGTTTTCGGAAAAAACGAAAACTTGAGGTTACGAGCAGAGAAAACCTTAAAAACTCGTGCACAATTAAAAGGTGAAAGCACCGAATTTTATATTCAAGACGTCCTGCGCCTCTGCAAAGAGGTAGACCCTCATATGAATGAGGAAGATAAAATATCCCATTTGATGAAAGGGATAGCAGAAGAGCTCTACCAGGCACTTCTCCCAAGAGATGCACATACCACAGAACAATTCGTCACCGAGTGTCGCCGCATTGAAGCGCTACATTGTAATCGAGTAACCCCAACCAGGTACGAGCGACTACCAAATGTGGCGTCTCTCAGTGATCATGATGACAGGGCAGATCTGTCATCTATGATTAGGCAAATGGTTCGCGAGGAGGTACAGCGAGCATTAGCCTCTCCTCGAGAAGAACCAGAAATTTCTGCAATTGAACATATGGTGCAGCAAGAAATTGAAAAAAATATTGCGCCAATTTCTAGAAGTTTCCCTCAAAATAGAGCGCCAAGGCCATTACCAAGCCCTAAGTACGAGTTCCAACCCAGAAATTTCCAACCTAGACCGCAGCAGCTGTTGTACTCCAAAGTTCTGTCAAGTTGGTTCCCCAACATATCACAGTTATATCATCTGCATAAGTAATGATTTCACTGTTTGATTCTGAATAGTTATCCAATAAATCGTTTAGAATAATATTCCATATTGTAGGGGATATAGGCCCACCTTGTGGACATCCCTTGATTAATTTTTATGGGTTTCATTTGATGAATATCTAAATCTCGCTCTTCTATAATTAAAGAAAGACTGAAGTAGTTTTATTATTGAAGCTTGAACGTTGTCCTCATCTAGTCTTTTTATCACCATCAGCCATCATGCATTGTCGAACGCTCCACTTATATCAACTGCGATTATAGCTGTATATTCTTTGTTTTTATGTTCTAGAGCTATTTTAACAATCTCATTTAATGCAGAGATGGTAGATCTTGATCTTCTAAATCCATGTTGACGATTGTTAAGCAGATTCGAGTCTTCATAAAATTTTATTAGTTTGTTTTTAATTATTTTTTCAAATATTTTGGAAATGTTTGAGTTGAGACAAATGGGTTTGTAGCTTTTATAACTTTTCATGTCTGTTTTACCTGGTTTGGGAATAATTATTACCTCAGATTTTTTCCATTCATTCGGATAATAATTTATATCTAAGAATTTTTGAAAAAGTTTCACCAGTATTGGAACTATTAGTTGTTTAGTATGTTTTATCATATTGTTAGAAATATTATCAATTCCAGGCGTTTCTTTGAGTTTATCTCATCCATTATTCCATTTACTTCATTGGGCGTTATTATTATATTTTCTTTATTATGAAATCCTATAGTATAGTTCCTTATGTTTTTGTGGAAGGTTGTGTCTTCATTATCTCTATCATCGGGGAAAAGGTTGTTCAAAAGTTCCGCTGTCTTCTGGAATCGTTCTTCATCTTTATATACTTCTAAGATTTCCAAAAATCCCTTTCGGTTAGAACCGTTTCTAATATTTTTGTATACCCTGTATGAATTTCCATATGGGGTTTTTGATTTTATGTCCTCTAAGAAAAACCTCCAAGACATTCTTTTAGCCTTATTTATTTCCCTGACGCATTTGTTTATTGCACTTTTATACTGTTGTTGAATATGGATAGAGGGAGTTTTTGCCCGATAATAGGAGTTACGGAGGTATTTACAATAGCTCTCAAGGCGTGTCAAGTCCGCGTTCCACCATCTGTTTATGTTGTTTTTTATTGTATGTTTAAGTGTATTATACGCTGCTTCAATGAGCGTGTTCGAAAGTTATTTTACCGCGCTATCGACGTCTTTCCTTGTATTTGCTGTATCTAAAAAGTTTTCAATATTATTTTGATCTATTTTATTGAAATTCTTGCCAAAATTTGACCAGTTCGCCTTTTCTTCACTGAATTTCCATGTGGAATAATTAGTAGCTGTGGTGAAATTATCAGTTGTATGTACTTAATAGATTATTGCTACATGATCAGAGATCGGCGATATTTGTTCTGTGTGCCAGTCTCAGATAGCTGCTATTGCTTGTTTGTTAGTCAGCGTAAGATCAATCACACTAGCATTTCGACATGTAGTGGATTTATTATTATGTATTATTAAGTTCGTTTCGTCAATGATGGGGATCAATCTATGCCCATTGTAATTTTTTGTGGAATCATACCATAATGGCGATCTGGCGTTAAAGTCACCACTTATAATTAGGGGCGTGTTTATAAATGTTTCAGTTAGTGCTCTGAAGAATGTTTCGTGCTCCTTTCTCATAGAATTGGGGTGAATATAAATGTTTGATATAGCAATTTTCTTACTTTCTGTTTGTATAGTAATGGTTGTGGCGAAGGAGTTAGTAAATTATTTAATTAGTTTAATTTGTAACGCATTGTTTCTAACAATTATTGCTGTATTTTTATTTGGACTGTTCTCCTGATGATATATTATATTGTTTCCTGGAAAAATATATCTTCTTTTATTTTATAAGGCTCCTGAATCAGAATTAAGTCTGTGTTTATGAATTTTTTGGATGAAAATAGTTCACTTATGCAGGTATTGCTTTTCCTAGCATTTTGTTGAATAATTTTAATTCTATCAGTAGCTGTGTTTCTTCCATTCATATGCAATTCAAATGGTGTTTTAATTTTTGTTCTCCTCTTCTTGAATTGTTGAGTAGTCGGTACGCTGCATCGTGTTTTTAATCTCTCTTTCGTAGATCGGGCACGCTTGGGTATTTGGTTTATGATCTAAATTTCCGTTCTTAAAATATGGGTGCTTGCAGCAATTGCTGCATCTTATTATTTCGGAGCAGTGATGCTGTCCCTCCATTCCACATTTTACACATTTTTTTATATTTGGGCAGTTTCTGGTCCGATGTCCAGGGTGGAATAAGTAACAATTTTGGCATTGATCAACAAGCACTTTATCCCTAATATCGCACCGTTGGTTATCCGTATATATTTTGCCAAGTTTTTTAATAATAGCATAGGCCCCCGTGGAGACCCTCAGAACTACATCTTGCTCAGCCTTTACAGATTTAATAAGAAATAAGACCCTGATCTTATTATTTAGCCCAGCAAGTTCTGGGTTCATCTCACAGATTATCGTTACCAAATTTGTTAGATCTGTTAGTTTGTTAATCGACTTAACCAAAATTGTAGGATCTCTTAATTTTGGCGTGTATATTTTGCTGATCTGGTTGATTTCGTCAAGCTTCTTGAAACTTTCAATCAGTTGGTCTATATTCTGATCATTAGGCAGTTTAAGGATCGTCCCTTTTTCTTGTATTTATTATTCTATTGATTCTTGTTTTATTACCCTCCTGTCTAAGAAATTTAATACCCTCATTTACCTTTTGTTGTACCTGTAATATTGCTTGAATTTCATTAGCCGTTATAATAATGGTTTGTTCCTTAGTATTTTGTCGTACTTTTTGTGTTAGTAAGTAATCTTTGTTTTTAGCCACTTCTGCATACGAATCTTTATTTAAACCCTGCCCAATTATCTTTGATAAATCGTTATTGATTAGCGTAAAGTTATTTTGCATACATTCTTCGATTTTGTTTTTTTTTTTCTGATCAATTTTAAGTCATTCTGTTATATTATCCTTCATCTGTTTTATTGTTCCTCTTAAATATCTTATATCTTGTTTATTTAATGTTTTCTGACCGTTATCAAATTCATCCGTAAAATATTTGCATAGTTCATCCAATCGTTCTACAATTAGAGCATTAATTTCCAAATTTTTACATATTTAATAATAAGCCTTTGAAAATTCAAACAGCAATTGCCGATCAAAAGTTAATATTATTTTTGATTTAAGCTATTTATATATAAAATTTTAGTTTTATAACAGGCAAGGAAGAAGTTTTATAAACAAAGCTTACCGGAGTTAGCAGAGCCAAGCGACGCACGTCCGCACGTCCGACAGCAATGATGATACACACCATTTTATGATGATGCTCATGTGAGCACGGTCAGATATGCCTTCTTTTTTAAAAAATAAAAATCATTATAAGAAAATGTATACAAGTATAAGGTTTTATAAAAACATAATCAAATTAATCTCATAATTTTTATGTAAATAGTAGTCAAAATTGACTTTATAGAAGTAGCTTGTTTTGGCATGTATATTGAATAAAGTTTAGCTAGAAATCCTGCACTTCGAAGGATTGTTATTGGTAGCGCTGATCCTAGTACCTATTTGATAAGGGAATCCGTGACAATATACTTAGAGTATATTTTTGTTGGATCGTTTTTGAAGACAACTCTCAGATTGATAAAATTAATTTATTAAACTTTAAACATTTTTATATATAGAGAGAGAAACGATTTAATTAGCTCATATTTAAGGCAACAAAAGAATTATCCAATTTAGATACATCGTTCTAACCAGATTCAACTTATGCAAAACAGACGACAAAGAAAAATAAATTAAATGGTAGAGGGTAAGTTCCTATTTTTTACAAGCTTTCACACTCAAAGAATAATTTTCTTGCTTCAATTTTAAAGAAATAAAATATTTAAAGAATAAAAAAAAAAGAGAAAGTAACAATGGTACTTATCTTTAAGAGCGATCCAACATGCTTCCTTTCACCTTGGCCGCCTAGCGGGAAAAACACTTGCCAAAACATTATTCGTAGGGCAAACACTTACTCAGGGAGATCCCGGGCGAAGCCGTTTCATAATATATAATTGTAGCTAATAATAGCGGGGTAGAAGTTTTCCCCGTCCTCTACAATCACTCTAGAGGAGTGAGTGGAGAGGCGTCTCTGCGTGTGTCCTCCGTAGGGGTGCCACTGACTGATGTCCAGTGAAGCTGTAAGCTGGCCGTCTGTCCTTGGTTGTCTGAGGCGAGGCGCACGTGTCTTGAAACTCTTGGGTCTTCGCTCTGTGTGTGCGCCATTGGGAGCGTCCTTGCCGTGCGCGGAAATTGCACCAGGGCTAGGCCTGGTGTTGAAAAACCAAGGGGTGCACACAGCAGTACCACCCTCCCGCCTTCACGTTGGTGCCCCGTGTAAACCTCGTACCTCAGAGGTCCTTGATTCGACGGCAGATTCAGGGAGTACTGGATAAGGGTACGAGGGCTAAAGGGGGGGGGGAGTCCTATTGGAGCGTAGGACGGGTCTTTCTAAGTCCGAACGAGGGGGCTCGGTCAGCAACCTTGCCAATGAACTCTCGGTGACGCCTGTGGGTGAATGGTCAACCCCATGGAGCCAGACCATAATGGCGGGCGCGAGGGGCCTACCAATGGCCGCTCGGTGCATGGAGAATGCATCATTCCTTCTGGCTGTGTGGATCTAGATTTCAGCGAAAGCCTGGGTTGCAAGGGCCGCTGTTGAGCCTATATCATCCCTGGCTCAGTCTGTGATTGAGCCGAATTTCTATTCTGTAGCTAATAATAGCGGGGAGAAGTATTCCCGCCCTCACCGTCACCCCGAGGGGAGTGGAGAGGCAACTTGAAACTCGGGGGTCTTCGCTCTGTGTGTGCGTCATTGGGAGCGTCCTTGCCGTACGCGAAAATTGCACCGGGGCTAGGCCTGGTGTTAAAAAACCAAGGGGTGCACACAGTAGTACCACTGCCCCGCGTTCGCGTTCGTTCCCCGCGTAAACCTCAGAACCTCAGAAGTCCTTGATTCGACGGCAGATTCAGGGAGTACTGGGAACTAAGGGTTCGAGGGCCAAAGGGGGGGGGGAGTCCTATTGGAACTTTAGGACGGGTTTAACTAAGTCCGAACGAGAGGGCTCGGTCAGCAACCTTGCTATGAACTCTCTAAGACGCCTGTGGGTGAGTGGTCAACCCCATTGTAGCCAGACCATACTGGTGGGCGCGAGGGGCCTACCAATGGCCGCTCGGTGCATGGAGAATGCATCATTCCCTTTCTGGCTGTGTGGTCGACAGGGGATGCAAGGGCCTTTGATGCCTATATCGTCCCTGGCTCAGTCTTTGATTGTGCCAAATTTCTATTCTGTAGCTAATAATATTATTTTATCCTCATTTAACTTTTATTTCTTTCCTTATTTATGTCTTTCCCTATATACTTTTCATATTATATAAATAATTGTTTATTTTATGTAATATATTGAAAATTCAAATAAAGTGAACCGTTGCTGAGGTAACCATTTGACATACCCTCGTGTGGATTTGCAGAGCCGGATTGATGGGTTTTCTCTTCCCGTTGATTTAAAGTTCAATTATAATTAATAATGGCACAGGGTCAAAAAAGGGGGTGCAAGGGCAGTTATGCCTATATCGTCCCTGGCTCAGTCTTTTGACTAGGCTAAATTTCTCTTTAGCTAATAATAGTTGATTAAAAATACATTTTGATTTAATAATTACAGACTCGGAAAAAACGACCGTGGTATATTTACAGGGCGATCGAAGTAAATCCGGAAAATTGGACACAAATATTGAAACTCTTATAAGGCAAACAAAAATGATTTATTTTGTACACAACTTTGCAATATTATAGACAATATGTTATAAAAATAAATTATTCTATATAGCCGCCCCGTTAGCTGCCACCACTTGCTCAAGCTGTGACTGACCGCATGGATGTTTCACCTCCTTTCTGTCCACGTTGGTCACCACCTCAGTAATGCTGGCTCTCAGTGCGTCCTTGGTATTGTGGAATTTTGCGTTAACCTTTCCCTCAACTAAGCCCTAAAAGTAGTAATTGAGAGGTTTGCAGTCCGGGCTGGAGGGTGGCCACAAGTCGGGTGTCCAGTGGCAGGACACATTACCGTGAAGCCACACTTAGGTTTTTCTTGACTTGTGGGCTGGCGCTGAGTCCTGCTGGAAGACATAATCTCTTACGGCGGCCACCATGTCCATCCAGGGATTGACTACCATCTTTAAGACATGAATATATCCATCGATGTTGATTCCCCCATGTCCATCGCCAACTTAGCCTTGCTGCGTCCAGGATCCGCGTCGATCTACCCTTTCAGCACGTCAACAAAAGAGGACGTTCTTTTCGCATCCGATCGTTTTCTGTGGCTTGCCCACTCAGAGGATACTTAATACGTTTCGTATGCTTCTCGAAAATTTTTCAAAATTCCGCAAACTTGAGGATTTTTTTTTTTGTACCCAAACTACTCAATTACAGTAGAACATCCCTGTAAACGACACCTGATTACAGAGTCAAAGTGTCCTTTAGGGAGTGGTGTCCTCTTACCGAAGAGTTGATAAATATAAAAAATGGTAATTTTGCAAATGAAAACTGTCCTTTGCAGAGAGGTGTCCACTAAAGGGAGGTTCTACTGTATATCCTTTGGCGATTTTCCGGCGCTAAGAGACTCAAGGATCGCTGCTCTTCTGTCTTGTTCCCGGCTCATGTTCTTGCTTGTTTGAACATGTCTATACGACGGTATGAACTACACGTTAGATAATCTAATTCGCAAGTATGCACTCAACAACCGCTAGAGTGCAGTTAATAAACAAATTCCAAATTTTCCTCGGCGGCCCTGTATAAAAAGAAAGTTCAATGGCTACTTTAACTCTTTTTTTATTGAAATTATTAATAATAAAATATTAAAATCAACACAAGTAGGTGTATAAATGATTATTCAGTTTTAAAATATAGGGTTTATAAAGCCTAATCACCTATTAATCCAATAATTAATGATAGAAAATGACAGATATGAAAATAATTCTCACCCAATAATTTACAAATATCCAAATATCAGACTAACTTGCTTTTTTTTTGGGGGTCATAAATTGTGATGCTAATATTGATGTATTATGTCTGGTAATAATATTGTATTCTTATAGCTTTTTTTTTACTTATCCCTAGTACACGTGGTACAGGCCATGATAATCATGGTGGATAGAAGTCGGTGATTGCTTTTATTGTAAGTGCACTACATGTCTACACATGTGAAAAGCAGTTCGACTTTGCACTTATAAATGTGCCATTGCCCCGTTTGGTTACTTGCACTCGCTGGTGGGGTTGGACTTTTGTAATAATCGGGGGCTCCAATGAGCATTTTTTAAAATTATTATTATTAGAAAAAAGTTCCCAATGCGGGATTCGATCCCGGGTCGTAGCGGTCGAAAACCAACGGTTTAGAACACCCTTCCACCGACCCCCCTATAGAACATACTAGACTACTATAATATATACTAGAACATTGGTCTGTTCTATGAACATGTCTAGATAATCGCCATTTTAAAACCTTAATAAAGTCTCATCTTAATAAAGCTAAAAATAAAGTATATGTATCAGATTATATTTTTCACTAATGTATTTTTAACCTTACCAAATATGCAAATTAATGTGAAAAAGAAGATTATCACGATTAAATGTTTCGTATAATTCTTTTATAAATTCTTCCAATATATATAATGCACTTGCTATACACTTTGTATCCATTTTTATTCAAGTAATATAAAAGTAATTTATGTTAATTTTATTATTTAAGAATTTTCAACTTGCTCATTCGCGATGACAATTCAATTATATAGAACATATTTAATTGGGTAATATTTTTAATAATATAATAAACCCAAAAAAGACACAGACTCCCCCCCCAATAGGCAATAAATATTTCAAGCTACAATCCATTCTAAAAGTAAATTCAAGTCCTATTAACTGGACCGCCAAGGTTGAATATCTTGGAATTAACTTCGATTCCAAGTTGAAATTCAACATGTATGTCAAAAATGCCATAAGGAAAGCAAAGATCGCAAAAATAACGCTATCATGTCTGTTTAACAACAGAAGCAAATTATCTACAAAACAAAAGTTTGCTCTATACAGAAGTTGTATTCTACCGATAATAACATACGCACTCCCAGTTTGGTGCAAATATATTACAACAACAGACAAAAAAGAATAAATGCATTTATGAGAATCTGCCTTCGGACAAGTATAAGAACTCCATTCAACCTATCAAACAAGATACTGAAGGAGGACTTAAACCAACCCGATCTAGAAGATATGTACCAAATTTCCGTTAAGAAATTCATCAAATCCATCTATACAAGATATTCTTCAAAATAAAGGAGATATCAATCCACGATGACCTGACACTTAGTTAGGAGCTCCAACAGCTGCAAGGTCTGTCACCTCTACTCCACCAACTCGCCATGTGTAAATAGCCAGGACAAGGTGACTTGCGAGCTATGACTCGAATGTCACACCTGTAAATAGAGACGAAATAAATAAATAATATGGAACCATGACCTATTTGATTAAAATATGGATATCTAGCTGAATGAATAGATTAACGCCCAGGTTTTACATGAGTGTATTTGTTTAAAATAAAATGCAATTTTACGCTAATTATTAATTACAATTGTATATTTTGACCCTGCTTCACCCAGGGTCTCCCCGAATGAATGTTTGCCAAACGAGTAATGCTTTAACACACACACACAAATTTTTTCTGTAGATCATTTGTTGGTTATAAGTAGATTAAGAAAAAAACACAGCCACATCAACCAATGGTTTATTTAACTCCCAACGTTTCAGTGACTTCCTGTCACTCTCCTCTGGGGGATGTTTATTAGTTGATGTGGTTATATTTTTTTCTGAATTCTGCTTCATTAAATATTATGATTATATCTTATCATTCTAAAATAAAATAATTTGAAAATAAAAAATAAAATGAAGCACAATATTTTGTTGGTAGTATTATCTATTCCATTGCCCATTTCTACAGGAAAAGTGACCGTAAATCCGCGAAATTTCGGGGCTAACTCACTATAATAAACAACATGTATATAAAAAGTTTACTACTCTCCTGTTGGATAAAACACTTGTTTATAAACATTTAAAATTTTTCAAGGCGATTGATAAAATGAAGGAAGAAGTGCTCAACTCCACAGACAACTGCTGATTGCTCCCCCTCCCCTCTAAATTCCTTTTCCTCCTCACTCATGTACATATATAACCTTTAAGGGGAATCCCCTTGTTAGACAATAGTGTCTAAATAAAGGTTTTGTTGTTGTTGTATTATTTTGTTGGTAGTTAATAATGATATATATTAATTCTCAAATCTCTTCATGACCACTAATTAGCGTTGTGATTATATATATTGTAATATGGGTAATTCTCTCCTCACTGTATGACAAGATATCCGAGAGGCAGAGATCCCAGGGTGAAGTTATGGAAAGATGGATGGATTCCAGCTACGGGAGGATGGCCTACGTGTGTGTGTGGGGGGGGGGGGGGGGGGGGAGAACAGGCGCCAGGACGACATTCCAATGTGGGGGGAGCAGGACAGTCGCAGAGATAACGGCGTGAGAACAGACGCGGCAAGTTGGGCTACGAGGAAGTGTCCCGAGGAGTGGGACCGTGTGGATCAACAAGGAGACGACGGGGGTAAAGAAGGGCGAGGAGGAACCTACCCGGGGCGGACAATGAAGGCAAGTCTATCTACTGTATATGGTTACTAATCTACTCTTCAAAGCTTTTATAAATATACCGTACTAAGCTGTATCCACAAAGAATCCACATTGTTATCTTAGAAACCTTGAACGCAAACATCGACGGCTGAGAAGCGTTGTAACAATATAATAAATAAAAAAACAATATTCGTCTGGCAAACATTCACTCGGGAAGAAGCTAGGTCATTTATTTTGTGTATGATAATTATGATCAATAGATAACACAGAAATATGCAAAATAGTTTGTTATTTGTCCAATTTTGAGCTTTGGATGGCTCTTATGTTAACCTATATTAATGATACATTAGCGCGCCATCTGTTATGAAAATTCGAAACTATTATAGACGCGTATGATTCTTTTAAATATTAAACAATTTCTATACAGCCCTTACTGCAATGAAAAAATTAATGGAGGGGCCTGGTTCATCAGTAGTGAATCCTCCCAGCGGGTTCGCCAGTTTAATCTACCATACCGCTGTTATATTGCATTTTTCAATCTTCCTTTTATAGTGATAATGATGCTAGACTCTTGGAATTGGTATTTTAGATTAACCTTTATATTCGGCAATATACGAGGTGTGTTCAAGAAGTATCGCGACTTTTGTGTTTTTTCAAAAATTATTTATTTATTCATGAATACCTATTTTGTCCCCTTCAAAGTAATCCCCATGAGATATTATACACTTGTGCTAACGGTTTTTCCAATCTTCGAAGCACTTCAAAAAAATCATTTTTTAAAATCTTTTTCAGCTCCTCCTTCGATGCCGTCTTTATCTCGTCAAGCGTAGCGTAACGTCGTCCTTTCATGGGCATCTTCAGTTTAGGGAACAAGAAAAAGTCACAGGAGGCCAGATCTGGGGAATACGGTGGCTGCGGCATCATTAGTGTGTTGTTTTTGGCCAAAAGGTCGCGCACAAGCAACGATGTGTGAGCAGGGGCGTTATCGTGGTGCAAAAGCCAATTTTTGTTCTTCCACAAATCCGGGCGTTTCTGGCGGATTGCTTCGCGCAAATTGCGCATAACATGCAGGTAATATTCCTTATTGACCGTTCTACCCTGTGGCAAGAACTCATGATGCACCACGCCCCTGCAATCGAAGAAAACTGTCAGCAAAACTTTCACATTCGACCGAACTTGGCGCGCTTTTTTCGGTCTTGGTTCGTGCGGCAGCTTCCATTGAGATGATTGAGCTTTGGTTTCCTCGTCATAACCATGAACCCAAGCTTCGTCACCAGTTATGACCCTCTGGAGAAAATTTGGGTCGTCGCGGACAGAGTCCAACATCTCATTAGCAATGTTCATGCGATGCTGTTTTTGGTCGCAATTGAGCAATTTTGGTACGAATTTCGCGGCGACCCGTCTCATGCCCAAATCATTGATAAAAATCGAATGGCACGAGCCAATCAATATGTTTAGGTCCTCAGCAACTTCTCTAACGGTGATTCGACGATTGGCCAATATCATTTTCTCCACTTCATTAATTTTTTCGTCTGTTGTTGAAGTGCTCAGGCATCCGGCACGCTCTTCGTCGTTCACATCTTCTCGGCCTTCTGAGAACATTTTGTACCACCGATAAACGTTGCTTCGGTCCAAGGTAGCTTCTCCGTATGCCACAGTCAACATTCGAAATGCATCCGCGCACTTAATTTCGTTTTTCACACAAAATTTGATACAGGTTCTTTGATCCATTTTTCCAAACCACCTGCAAGCAAAGCAGCTGTCAACAATTAAGTGAACATTCAAAATGGCCGAGCTTGTCGGCAAAGTGAGAGATATGAGTACCAACATAAAGCCACAAAAAGATCGAAATTCGAATATACGTAACCCGCGAAAATTCAAAAGTCGCGATACTTTTTGAACACACCTCGTACATGAAAAATTTCCAATTGTTTTTCTCGGTAGTTTTGGTAGAAAATAATAGTAAACACACACATCAATTTATCTTTTAAATAATATATTAGGTATTTGCGCATTTATTTCGTGAAAATATATATTTCAAATTTCTCTTGGATAAAAAGAATAATAATTATTGTATTAATTCATCATCATCTCTCTCTATATATATAAATGAATGTACGTCTATCTGTCCTTTATGCCTGACCAAACCACTCATCTGATCGCCATGAAACTTCTGAAAGTTGTTTACTATATTACCGGGAAGGTTTCTGATTTGAATTTGATTTCAAATAAATATTCGTTGAAATTTTATTTTCAAATTTGCCAATTTCACTCGCAAACAGCGCCTCTCGCGGTTTCTGATGGAATTACATTTATAAATTGTAAAAATGATAAATGTGTTCCAGATATAATAAATTTAGTATTTGATATTCAATATAAATTATTTTTGAGAATTTAGTAATACGATTTTTAAGAAAGTCGTTGTACAACTTGACATTTTTTATTAGACTTTTACTAGACTTTCCGTAAAAACGATGATGAATAACATCATCGAAGCAGCTATATTAAATGCGAAATTCAATGGGGGAGATGCACTGTTGCTCCGTATTCCTCTTATCTCCCAACTGATATGCTATTTGAATTTAAGCGGTTGCAGTTTCCGGTGCGAACAGCTTTTTCAACGACTAACAACAAAGAGTAAGGACCTTCTTTGAAATTATGTGACTTTGGATATTCCATGTTTCTCACATGGGCAACTCCATGTAGCTAGATTGTGTGTAGGAAACCCTTTAAACTTATATGTATCAAAAATATCAAACAAAAATGTTGTCTATTTAAATTCATTATAGATTATATTTACAGTTTAAGTGTAAATAAAGTGTGAATTGTGTGTAGAACCAGGGAAGAATTTTATGTTACTAGTTTTTGCTTTATATATATACAGTTAAACCTGTCTATAGCGCCCCCTCTTGGGACTCACCAAAATAGGGTCCTACAGAGAGGGGGTGTTATAGACAGGTCACTTTTAATGTAAATCGCCTCGTACTACGTATTTAAAATCGGGCGCTATAGAGAAGGAGGCGCTATTTAGAGGAGGCGCTATAGACACGTTTAACTGTAATTTATTTTCTTCTAAAATTACAGCAAAATGGTCTAATTTTACTTTACTCAAGAGATCGCAGCAACACGCGATGAGCAAAGCTAAGTCATTTATAGTCAGTAATATAATTATGATGCATTAGCGCGCCATCTGTTATGAAAATTCGAAACTATAATAGACGCGTATGATTTTTTTTTTAAATTAAACAATTTTCTACTGCCCTTACTGTAATGGAAAATTTAATGGGAGGACCTGGCTTATCAGTGGTGAACCCTCCCAGCGGTTTCGCCAGTTTAATTTTTCCATTACAGTAAGGGCAGTAGAAATTGTTTTATTTTTAAAAGAATCATCCGCGTCTATAATAGTTTGGAATTTTCATAAAATATAAATATAATTTTATAACTCCAAAATATGCAAATTGGGTTGTTATTTATCTAATTTTAGTGTTTGAATTGCTTATATGTTCATCTATATATTCAACTATTTATATTCAATATGTTTCAATGGTTTATTCAGTGGTTTTAGTGAAGAAAAAAACATCAATTTATCTTGACAAGAATAGATTCAGTAGGAAGTGGATGTTTGCCTTGAAAATTATGTTTACCAAATGTTCATTAGGCAAATTTGAACCGAGTTAGGTGTTGAGGTTTGGGAATACTTGGTTTGGAGTTGTGGTGAAAATACTATAGGTTAAAGGCAAAAAACCTAAAATATCAAAATTGGAAACTATTATAGACGCGTATGATTCTTTTTAAAAAATAGACAATTTCTACTGCCCTTATTGCAATGGAAAAATTAATGGGAGGGCCTGGTTCATCAGTGGTGAACCCTCCCAGCGGTTTCTCCAGTTTAATCTACCATACCGCTGTTATATTGCATTTTTCGAACTTCCTTTTATAGTGATACTGATGCTAGACTCTTGGAATGGGTATTTTAGATGAACTATGTGTTGGGAGAATCTTAATAATTACTCTCTATTATAAATATAAAACTTCTTTTTTGAAGGCACAAATAACAATGAAATTAAATTAATATAATAAATTTGAAAAAACTCTAAGAAACTCATACGTCTCCACACATATTCTCTCCCACACTCACTCAAAGAGAAAATATGGTTTTACGGGCTACTAACCAAAAGTTATGATTTTTGAGCCCAAGCGCGATGTCAGGCGGCAAGGGATCCTAGGATCTGGCTGCAGGAGATGTGTCGCAGGGGTAGTGGAAACGTTGGGCAAGCAGGGGAACAGCGCCAAGGTGCAGTGAGGCAGGAGCATTGAATTGGCCAGGAATCCAGTAGAAGTGGCAGATGGAATTGG
Organism: Cordylochernes scorpioides; assembly: GCA_030710605.1. Classification (NCBI taxonomy): domain Eukaryota; kingdom Metazoa; phylum Arthropoda; class Arachnida; order Pseudoscorpiones; family Chernetidae; genus Cordylochernes; species Cordylochernes scorpioides. The sequence continues at coordinate 19,768,644 of CP092885.1, forward strand.
AGGCTGAAGGTCCTTGAAGCCTAGAACTTGAGGGCCCTAGACTTCAGGATGGGGCAGCTTGAGGCTCTCGCCTCGTGCTTGTCAGGAAGGCCCTTGGAGCAGCAGTTGGCACATTTGGAGGTGCGCTGGTCAGCAATGGATGGGCAGGCGCGGCCTTCATGCCGTCTTGACCGCAGTGGAAGCACTTAGGAGTTCTGGAGCATTGGGCAGAGTTGTGGCCGAAGCCACAACAGCGGAAGCAGACGCGGGCGCGGATGGACTCCTCGAAGTTGAGGATTACACACTCACTCAAAGAAAATACCTATATATATATACACATAATCAACACCACAGAATAAATTAAATCACAGATTAATTATATCACAAAATGAAAATTAAAATTTTAAATAATTAACATCAACAAATCTCCCCATCAAATTTTCAATTTTCATTTCTCAAAAATAACTCCACCACTTATGCAGTTCTTAATCTTGACAGCATCCACAGTCTTGGTGAGATGGTCCGCCCTCATATCTTCTGAAGGGATATGCAAAACTTCAATTTCTTCATCTTCCACAATTTGTCTAATGAAGTGGCACTTTCTATTCAAGTACTTCGTACTTGCTTTCATATTTTTTGACTTAATCATAGATATGGCATTCTGGCTGTCACAATAAACAGTAATTTGATCTTTCAAATTAATCTTAATTTCTCTAATGAGGTTACGTGTCCAAATCAATTCTTTAATTCCTTCAGATAAGGCTTCCAATTCACTCTCTGCAGTTGACAAGGCAACAGATCTTTGTTTATTACTCTTCCAATTAAGTAAGTTGTTTCCCATTTCTATAACAAAACCAGAATACGATCTCGCATCAGCTGTTCTGTCCCAGCTCGCATCGGTATAAGTCACAATACTTGAATCTCCCCTAGAGTAAATCAATTCATAGTTCATAGTTCCCTTCAAATATCTTAATATTTTCTTCAATCCATTCATGTGAACCTCTCTAGGATCTTTATTAAATCTACTCATATTGCTTATAGCATAACATATGTCCGGTCTTGGTCTAGTTGCTATGCAAATCAACTTTCCTACAATTTCTTGATAGTATTTTTGATCAATCGATTTACTATTCTCAAATAAATCATAATTTGTAGAAATGCATAACGGAGTTTTCGAAGGATTGCAATCACGCAAATTATAAGCTTCCGATATTTCTTCTATATATTTCTTTTGATTTATAAAAATGCTATCATCCCTATACTCAAATTCCATTCCAAGAAAGTTTTTTGCAGCTCCCAAATCCGTGATATCAATCTCTCTTTTTATCTTTTTCCAAATATTTTCCCCAAAATCGTCACCAGATCCTACACTTAGTATGTCATCTACATGAATTCCCAGATATAAGAAATGATTTTTAAAATTGCAATAATATAAACATGGATCATTCGCAGATTGTTTCATTCCGGCATTGGTTAATAATTCATCTAGTTTCTTATTCCACATTCTACTTGCTTGTTTTAGGCCATAAATACTTTTCATCAGATAACAAATCTTATTGTTTCCCTTTTCAAATCCAGGAGGTTGAATCATAAATATTTCCTTCTCTAAATCACCATATAAAAAGGCTGTTTGAACGTCCTTTTGTTGAGGAATAACATTTTTTATTGCAGCTATTTTTATTAGAATTCTTATGGTTTCAGGTCTTATAGTTGGAGAATAAATTTCGTGGTAATCACTACCCAGTATTTGATCATATCCTGTAGCTACTAGCCTCGCTTTGAAGTTTTTAATTGATCCATCACTATTTTTCTTAATTGAAAAAAAACCATTTACTTTTGATTAATTTCCTATCTTTAGGCTTATCTATTAATCTCCAAACCTTTAACTTATGAATCCTTTGCATCTCATCTTCCATGGCTTTAATCCATTGTTCTCTATTATCAGAATTCAGTGCTTCTTGGTAATCCTTCGGACATTTGATTTCATAAGTTCTATCAGAAACATTTTTCTTACTCTTCTTTAGTCTTAATCTTTCAGATCTCCTCACACCCTTTTTTATAAGTTCTTCTTCCTCGGTTTCTCTCAAACGAAGATCTCGTTCATTTCTCATTTCTCTCGTCATTCCTGGTTCTGGTCCTCTTCTATGTGGAGTAATTATTTCATCAGGAGGTATTTCATATATTTCACTCAAATCTACATCATTATCATCTAGAGGAATATGTTCATCATCGATGTTAAAGTTTTCTACTCGGTCTTCTCTATTATAAATATCACCACCAGAGTCTTCATTTCCGTGAGAAATCAAATTTTTGTCTTCTCTACTAAAAAATAAATGTTCATTTTCATCGAGACTTCTTCCACCATTATTCATTAAATAATAACTCAGTTTAGATTCATTAAAATTAACATCTGATACTTCATGTATTTCATCCATTTCTGGTAAATATATTCTATAGCCTTTTCTTATCATACTGTATCCCATCATGATCCCATTATGAGCTTTTGGTTCCATCTTCTTTCTCTTTTCTTTTCTTATATGAACATAAGCTAGAGGCTTCCGAACCTTTTTAAATAAACAATGTTTGGTTTCCATCCCTTGTATATCTCGAAAGGAGTTGTATTCATTTCTTTGATTTTAATTCTGTTATTTATATGAACAGCAGGGGGGGAAAAGTCCGACCACACCTCCCTGCGGTCCCCCCTGGACCCTTGGAATATTCGACCAAATTCTGGTTCGTTTCCAAGGTGACTAACGTGGCAACGGCACCCATTTTCCAATGAAGAGCAAAACCGATATCTCCAGCAATGCTACCGCGTCCGGGGTAACCGCCGCGTCAGGAGCTGCAGCCCGGGCTCCTGATAAGAAATCTACTACGAGGACACAATTGAATCTACTACAGCTCAATATAAATGGCACCCAGAGGAAAACTGAAGAGCTGACTTGTCTTCTCCGTGACAACAATGTGCATATTGCTTGTCTTCAGGAGACAAAATTGAATCACAATCTGAGATTCAATATCAAAGATTATACAACACTACGAAAGGACAGACCGGGAAAATTTGGAGGAGGACTTGCCGTTTTGATTAAAACACCAGAAATCAAATTTAAGGAAAGAGCCTATAATCAGAGTAAGTCTACAGAAAGCACGACAGAAGCTCAGGCAATACAAATCTACCTCCCAGAAAAAACAATAACAATCATAAATGTTTATCACCCCGATAACACTAGCATCAATGCAGGTCTGATAGAGACATTAAGTGAAGCGTCTTCGGATATCACAATCATACTTGGCGATTTTAACGCCAAAAGTTCAATTTGGGGATCACCTGTCCAGGATAACAAAGGTCAGCAGGTTGAGGACATGTTAACCGACCTCGACCTTACACCGTTAAATAATGGATAGAACACCTATCTATCCAAGTCCACAAGAACAGAATCCGCAATAGACATCACAGCGATAAATTACAACATTGCACCCACAACACAATGGAAAATCCTGAAAAGTGCAATCAGTGACCACAGACCAATTTTAACAACCCTAAACTTCAAAATTGAGAATGTCCAACAAAATAAAAGAACATGGAACTTTAGGAAAGCCGACTGGAAAAAATTCACAGAAAAGCTCGAAGAACTGTGCAAAGAAGAATCAAATTACAGAACGCTTGACAAAAACTTGGAAAAATTCTCTTCGAACATATCCAAAGCTGCAAAAGCATCGATACCTAGAGGCAGACGTAAAGACCTGTGGATACCTTTCTGGAAGGACCACAGCATCGAGGCAATGATTGCAGAGAGAGACAATATCAATGAACTTCTCAAAACAAATAAAACAGAAGAAAACAGAAAGAAACTCATTGAAATTAGTCACAAAATAGAACAAGAAATTTGGATATGCAAACAAGAAAAATGGGCAGAATTCTGCGAAAAAATGGATCCAAGAAAGGACAGCCAACACTGGAATATAATTAGAGTGTTGGAAAACAATCAAAACCAACACCAATCCTCCAATACTCTAACCGATATGAATAGAACAGCGAGAACGAACAAACAGATGGCTGACATGATTGCTGAATATCTTTCAAGCACTTCCAGACTCAACTACACGAATGAAGACAGGACTCTAAAAAATAATATAAACAAGTTAGTTAAACAAGCAAGAAATTACCATCAACAAGATATTTTTTCGAGAGACTTCACACTGAATGAGCTAAACTCATCAATAGAAAAGTTAGATCCCAAAAGGTCACCAGGAGATGATCTAATCTTTGGTCAAATGATTAAACACTTTGGAGACAAAGCTAAAAATCAACTCCTACGAATACTGAACATTTCATGGCAAACTGGTAAACTACCAAAGAATTGGAAGATATCAATTATAGTGCCAATACTGAAACCAAACAAAGATGCCAAGGAATGCAATAATTATCGGCCAATTGCTCTCACCAGCATACTTTGTAAAATAACAGAACGAATTATCCACTCTAGGCTCATAGTCTGGCTCACTAACAATAATAAAATAAACTTCTACCAAACTGCCTATAGATCCAGACACTGTACAACTGATCAACTGTTCTACTTCTGCCAATCAATAATAGATTCTTTCCAGGAAAAACCAACAAAGAAGACAACGGCCGTATTCCTGGATATGACCTCAGCTTTTGATCGAGTGTGGAGGGAGAAATTACTTGAAAGGCTGCACAACATCGGAGTAAGAGGAAAAGCCTTAATCTGGATTGCAGACTTCTTAAGGGGAAGAAGGATAAAGGCTCGGGTTAATGGAGCATTTTCCAAGGACAGAAGAACATGGGCTGGTGTACCTCAGGGATCTGTGCTCAGTCCTCTACTCTTCCTGCTATATATTAACGACATCCATCCTTACCTCACTGAAGACACAAAGGTTGCCTGTTATGCAGATGATATAGCCATATGGCACACAAGTAGCAGTATAGAAAAATCAGAAAAAATACTGAACACATCAATTAGAGGACTGGAGAAGTGGGCAATGGAACTCAAAATGACCATAAACCCAATAAAAACAAACCTATGCGTCTTCTCCACTGACAGGAAAAAACAGGCATAAATTTAATCCCAAAATAAGCATAAACAACCAAATAATTGATAAAATTAGAAATCCAAAATACCTAGGTGTGATACTTGATGAGGAATTGCGATTTGCAGAACACATAATTAGCACCTCAAATAGAGCTACCAGAAAACTAAATATTCTGAGAAGGTTATGTGGAACAAACTGGGGAGCAAAACCCAAAACTCTCAGAACAACATATACCACCTTAATAAGGCCAATAATGGAATATTCAACACCTGTCTGGGCTCCCTCAAGCTCATCACTAAAAGAAAGACTAGACAGTGTTCAAGCAAAAGCGGCCAAAATATAACTGGTGCTGTTTCTTCCACCAATAATGGGAAAATTCAAAGAGAATGTAGCCTAGACCTACTCGAAAGCAGAAGACAATTAAAAACAATTAAATTCACAAATAGCTTAAAAAGTAAAAAAACCGAACACATATCCCATAGAACCTATTTAAACTGGACACAAAAAGAAAGACTTAAAAGATCTTCAACACTTCAGTACGACAACAACATTAGAAAAGGCATAAACATGAAACACAGTGACTTTCCAATTCAAGAAGAGCCAACATTTCCTACCACATTACCTTCAAATATAATCATCAATCTCAACCTGAACGAACCCTGCAATAAAAAGGAGAACAAAACCATACTTAAAAAGAAGGGACTTGATACAATTGATTTATATGATCAGAAAAATTATTTATTAGCATACACAGATGGATCATCATACCTTACTCTGAGTAATGGAGGGGCCGGAATTAACGTAATACTCCAAGATGGAACACACATCAAAATCAAAGAAGGAGCAGGAAAGATTTTTCAAACTTCACTTGTGAACTGACAGCTATCTGGAAAGCCCTTGATGTAATGCCTGAACCAACCATCCCTGCATCAAGCAGAAGGAATCATAATATACAGCGACTCCAGATCCGCTCTAGAAGAAATTCAGAAGGGCAATACTAGAATCACGCAGAAAATACACTCATTACTTACCCAACTGGAAACATTGGAGAAGAACTGCATTCTACAATGGATTCCTGCCCATGTTGGGATCGAGGGTAATGAAATGGCAGATGAATTGGCAAAGGAAGCCAGAAAGCTGAGTCAAAGGAAAGAACAAATGTCAGTATTTGACGGCGATGCTTTGGCAAAATACAAGATAATCAAACAAAAAATAAGAAAAGATCAAATATGTGAAATAAACTCTGAGAGAAAACTGACAAAAACCATGACAAGACTTAGAACAAAACACTATAAAGGAATGACAATACATCCAGATGGCACAAGAACTTATAAAGCGTGCAACAAGGCCGCAGCCTTGCAGAAAATCGACTTAGACCCAGAGCAGCAGCTTTACACACCCAAGATAGTGGATATTGCTGCTGCTGTGATGGAGATGCATGGAGACATCTGAGACTCTTCTTTGGACACGACAACAACAACAACATATGAACAGCTACTTTAACACTTTCACTCCAAAATTTTATAGGTAATTTAGAATCAATTAGCATGGTTCTTGCTGACTCAACTATGGTTCTATTAAATCTTACGGCTTTTCCATTACTTTCAGGAGTATAAGCTGTGGTGAATTCTTGTTTGATGCCCTTACTAGATAACCATCGCCTCAAATAATTTGAAACATATTCTCCTCCATTATCATTTCGAATCCTCTTTACTTTCTTTCCAGTCTGTCTTTCTTCTTGCATAATCAAGTTTATTATGGAATCTGCTGTTTGAGATTTATTAGCAATTGGTATAACGAAAGTAAAATTACTATAATCATAAACAATAGTAATGAAATACTTATATCCAAAAGAATCATTCAAAGGTCCAACTATGTCGGTATGCCATAGATCCAAAATATTTTCAGATTGTTTATATTGAATACTTTAGTAAGATTTTCTATGTATTTTTCCTAATGTACATGATTCGCAATTCCCTTTGATATTATGTAATTTTTTCAATCCTAATACAGTTGAATTATCATACATTTCTTTCAATTTCTGGAAATTTACATGAGCAAGTCTTTGATGCCATAAAATATCACTTACTTCTGCTTTTCCTACAATTTCCATATTTAGGATTCCTTCAACTTCAAATTTATCTCCTAATCTTTTTGCTTCATATAAAATCTCACCATTTTTGTCTATTACTTCAGCTTTGTTCTTTGTAAACAATACATTGAAATCATTATCTATAATTTTTGTTACTGATAATAAATTTTCTCTCAAATTAGGTACATGTAAAACATTTTCAAGTTTTATTAATCTTTCATTTATATTTGACTTCATTCTTATAGATCCAATTCCCGATGATTTCATTATTGCACCTTTTTCAGCTGTTGCTATAATTTTTTCTTCCTCTTTATATTCTATAAATAGTTCTTTTTTATTAACCATATGGCTAGAGGCTTCTGAATCAATATTCCATCTTATCTTGTCTTCCCCTTGATCTTCTTCGTAATTAACTCCATTTGTTTCTATCACATGATTTGTGGATTATCTATAATTTTTCTTGTTTATACCTCTCTTAGGCCCATTATAATTATACTTTGCATGATATTCACTTCTATTCTCTTTACATATTGTCGATTCATGCCCAAATCCTCCACATTTAAAACATTTTATCCTATTTCTACACTCTTTAGAGATATGACCTATCTTTCCACAGTTATAACATTTGATAGCAAAATTTCGTCTTCCCGATCGGCCTTCTCTAGCTTTTGATGCAATTTCTGTTTAAGTTTTTCTTCTTTTCTATATTTTGATTTTTCTTCAGTTTCCTTCAGGATTTGTCGTATTTTGTTCATATTCTTTTCTTTGTCAGATTTGATATTTTTTACGTCAAAATCAAATTCTACTCTCAAACCTTCCAAAACGAAGCAAATCAACTCTTTATCTCTTATTTCATCTCCTGCTTGTATGCTTTTGCTCTTTATAATCACTGCTTTATTTAAGTAATAATCTACTGTTTCATCTTCCTTCATTTTTAATTGAGATAACTCTATTCTATTTTTCATCTGCAAGTCTTCATTTTTTGATGCCATTTCTTCCCCAATTAAATTCCATAATCTCTTGGCACTTTTTTCGCTCGAGTATTTTAGCACTTGAGTGTCATTCATTGTTCGGTTCATCACATTTCTGGCGATAGCATTGTCATCATCCCAATCTTCCCAGATTTTCAACTTTTGCTCGAAATTTTCTTCTTTTGTTTCTTGAGGCTTTTCTATCTCTTTTCCTTCTATGATGCGTCTCCATAATTTCAAACTTCTCAATTCACTTTCTATTCTGTTTGCCCAGTTTTTGTCTGATAGTTTTTCTATTTGGGATAAGTTAAAATTTTGCATCTTTTCTTTTTCTAAAAATTATTCAATTAATCTTGATTTGCATCAATTTTAGTCAACCGCTCTCTGCTACCAATTGTTGGGAGAATCTTAATAATTACTCTCTATTATAAATATAAAACTTCTTTATTGAAGGCACAAAAAAATAACAATTAAATTAAATTACTATGATAAATTTGAAAAAACTCTAAGAAACTCATACGTCTCCACACATATTCTCTCCCACACTCACTCAAAGAGAGAAAATATCTTTATTTTACGGGGCTGCTAACCAAAATGAATGATTTTTGAGCCCCGATGGACGCATAAAGCGGAATATATACAAAGCATAGTTGGGGGGCCTGGGGATGGGTGGCCAGGGATAAACACTCACTCAAAGAAAATACCTATATATATATATACACATAATCAACACCACAGAATAAATTAAATCACAGATTAATTATATCACAAAAAGAAAATTAATATTTTAAATAATTAACATCAACACTATGGACATAAGATTTTATTATAATAGTTTCCAATTTTGATAACAGATGGCGCGCTAATGCATCATAAATCTAAAATAGTCGCATTTACACAATTATATTTTATTTAATTTTCTACATATTTTTCTTATCCCAAATTACACGCGGTACAGGCCATGATGGTGTTTCTAGTGTAACTTTCCATGATGAACTCATAAATAAAATAATAAATTTTCCGAGGAATAACAGCCACATCAACCAATAGTTTACTCCCGACGTTTCAGTGACTTCCTGTCACTCTCTTCAGGGGAATTATGGGGAATTAATTTTGCATCAACACACCCATGATTTTTGCGTGACAACGTTTTTTAAGTAATGGGATAAACATAGAAAAATAAATGCAAACAATGCTACGTAAGAATTTTTGCATAAACATTATTACATTACACTGGTTATCCAAAAATATTTTATTTATCCCAAAATAACAGCAATTTATTTTAATTAACCTTTTTTTGCTGATTTCACTCTCTCTTTTACCAAAAGTTGTTTCTATCACGCAAGATTTTTGAGAAACACTTACTTGAAATTTGGAAATGTTTTCAATATATATGAACGAATTATATTTATTTTATTGAAAAGTAGTGACAGTGAATTTTCTTCTATACTTTGCTTGTGGTACATCCCTCTTGAGTGTCCAGCAGTAGTCAGCAAGCATACCGGGACTTCATTTACCTTGGTTCTCCATGCTTGATATATCTTGATGAAACCTCTCACCATGCTCATCGCTAACTGCACCAAGATTGTCTGGGAAGAAATCTAGATGTGAATGCAGGAAATGATTTTGAGAGACATGTTACATCCCTGTGCCTTGTAGGAAAGTAAGAAGTGATTAACTAAGTCGCTGTAGTTTTCGGCCTTTACATTTTCCCAAAAGGTTCTTTCAGACATTTCTAAAATAATTCCATGCTGCTGCTTTAACTTAATTTAAACTATTTTCAAAATTCCCATCCTGCAGCAATTCTAGAATCTGAGATCCAACGAAAATGCCTTTTTCAATTTTAACATTACTCATTCTAGGGAATATTTGCTTTAAATAGGCAAATCCAGCAGCATTTGTATCCATTGCCTTGACAAAATTCTACATTAATCTCTATTCAATATGAAATGATGGTAAGTATATATTTTTATTTAAAAATGTGTAATATCTTTAAGTTGTGAAATAAGGGCTTTACGGTTTGGCCAGTTCTTTTTGATATAATGCCTTTCTTTGTCTCTACAATCCCACTCGCACAGAAACAACAAAATTGTATTCATCCAAGCTGTAAACAATGACTTTAAAGTCACCTCAGATTTTCCAGCTGTTACTGTATTATTTTAACTTTTCCAAAAGCGGTTTTATACCTTCGTAAGTCTCTTTCATGTTGAATGTGTGTGCTATTGGCACCGATGGGAGCTTATTACCGTTGTGAAGGAGAACAGCTTTCAAGTTAATTTTAGAGGAATCAATGAATGAACGCTACTCTTCTTTATAATGTCCATGACCAAGCGCATCCATTAGACTAACAACATCATTGCAGTACACTAAGTCATTTTCTTGTTAAAAGAAGTCTTGAAATTCAGCTTGTCGTTTGCAAAAAAAAAAACATACTTTCGTGTCATTATGGAGTTTATTCCAACCTTTTAACCTAGAACCTAAAATTTCACTCTGTTTTTTTTTTTTTTTTCGAAAAATGAAAATCGCATACTAGGTCATTCAAATCTTCTTTAGATAACAAATGAGGTTCGGGTGAAACATGTGTTTTAAAATTGTGTCATCCGACTCTTGCTCATCACTATTTGAATCATCGTCACTAAATGTCACATTTTCGGAAGGCAGTGGCACAGGTAAATCATCACTATGAGGAACTGGTCTCATAGCAGATGGCAAATCTGGATATTTAATGGTATGTTTTGATTTAGATATAATACCTTTAGTTTTTGTCAAACAAAGATAACAGTCGGAATAATGGGTTTTTGGTTCTCTCCATACCATTGGAACCGCAAAAGACCTCTGGCCTTTACATTTAATCCACCTTGTAGCACCTAGCACCAGCTTGACAACAACAGAGGGGCCAATCTTATCTTGGTCACCCACTTTGCATCCAAAGTAAAATTCATAGCAACTTTTGATGAGCGATGTAATGTTTCGCATTTAAACTTTGAAAGTGAATTCTCCACAGATTTAACAGAAAGAAACTGGATTATTCACGCAACACCTTGGCATATTGGGACCGTCTTGTGTACACGATCTATAAAAACAATTTGATAGAATACGAAAAGGGAAATAAAACTATTCAATGTTGCAAAATATAAATAATGAATATAAATAATGTTTTTTCTTAGATCAAAGATCTCCACTGCAATGCTACTAAACAAATCGTTGGTTCACCTATCAACTTATCCAAGCAAGAATTAACCCCGCAGCAAATCTATCATCACTAGCTAATGTAATGAGGTTTAAGAAAAAAACTTACGTAACGTTTTTACATTTATTACTGTGCGTGTTTGTCCCAATACGAAAATAATGCTGTCACTCAGAAACCTTGCGTGATATATAAAAAACTAATATCATATTTGGAATCAGTACAAAAAGTCATTAAAATCAGATATTGTTTCTATTAGGAAAAATAAAACTATTTTTTTTAATTAATATATATATATATATTTAACACGCCAATATGCAGCTGATATTGTTTTGCGTAAAGAAAGAGAGAACAATCAACCGTCTGACTAAATTTATTTCAATCACGCGCCTTTTATATAGTTGCAAATATTTACATAATTCCTAACAGCGTAAAAATTTACATCTACTAATAATTTATAAGCAGAATGTGACAAACCCCCCTACTAAAAAAAAAAAAAAAAATCAGATTTAATTACACAAATGGAGGTTGGGAGGGGTTGGAAGGTTAGAAAATAAAAACATTCTGCAAAAAGCAAAAAGATATATATATATATTTTTTAAATAATAAAAGTATTCTCACTATGGCAGTAGGGCAGTCGGACCTGATAGTTGGGGTATCCAGGCGCGTACCTAATCCACTGTATCGCATAGTGACCATTTTACTAGAGGTCCTTGGGGTGACCCGCCTGTTAGTTTTTTTCCAGGTGTGTCACTTAGAACATATGCAACAGGGCTGTACTGTCCATCATTAGCAGAGTCCTTCAATGTTTGTAGAGAGAATTCAAGCTTTACCATTGAAGTAGAAAACCACATGGACGTAAAGAAAAAACATTTTGCGATATTAAGCAGCCCCCTTAGAGAGTGGAAACTCCTTTCTAACGTTTGGTTATGGTCGGATTAAAGACATCCATTCAAATCCTCCACATCTTGGAAGGGAAATGGATAATTCCCCATGCCTTCATTCGAGGTTGAAATAGGGTCCCATAGTTTTAATTTAGATACATTAACTATTGTGCTGGGCTTATTTTCAGGCTGGCATGGTTTATTTATTTCGACTATGTGAGGTGATGGGGTAGAAAGAACGGTGTATGGATCTGGATAATAAACTGGTGACAGTTTGCCATGGCCTACCTGATGAGGGATTCGATACAAAACTTTATCTCCAATTTTTAAATTCGGGAATCTATGAGAACTATTGTATCTTTTAACTAACCTTTTATGTACTTCCTCGGTTTTTTCATTGAAAATGGTTCGGGCTTTTTCTACTGGCGGATACGGATTCGTAAGATCAGAGATGTAGGAAGGGAGGGTTCCGTACAGCAAGTACACAGCGTGACATTGAAAATGTAACACCAAGAAATAGTGGCCAGAAAATTATGCAAATTTCAGGGTAGACGCGCCAAACCGAGTTATGCAAATGATGTAAAATGCGCAGCGCTCGTGCGCACATGGAGTAAGATATAAGGGAAGGAACTTGCAGAAAGGACAGTATTCGTGTCGTTATTTCTTCAAGGAAAATCATTGTAGAAATTTTGTTTTTGTGTCAAAAGACACGTGTAATAACAGAGAATGCCAGGTCATCGTAAACGGAGGCAGTTCAAGCAGACAGACGCTTTTACGAGGGGCATGGTGATCGGACTGAAAAGGGCAGGTTGGTCCATACGTCAAATCGCAGCTGATACACACCTTGGTGCGTCCACGGTGCACCGACTGTGGAGAAGATGGTTGGAACAAGGAAATGTGGCAATTTATAGGAATGTCGGTGCAACCAGAGTGACGTCAGCACGTGTGGATCGGCGTATCCTTCGACAAGCAGTGGCGGCCCCACAAGCCACTTGTACCGCCATCCTGCAACATGTGCAAGACACCCTAGATCATTCCATCTCGACCAGAACCATTTCCCGTCGATTGGTTGCTAATGGCTTGCACTCATGCCGTCCGCTAAGAAGACTGCCATTGACCCCACCGAATAGGCGCCAACGTTTGGAATGGTGCCGGGCTAGATCGACGTGGATGACGGAATGGCACAGGGTCGTGTTCTCAGATGAGTCGCGTTTCTGCTTGTCCAGTGATAGTCGCCGTGTACGCGTGTGGCGTCGACGTGGAGAAAGGTCCAATCCGGCAGCAATTGTGGAACGCCCCACCGTGCGACAACGTGGAATCATGGTTTGGGGCGCAATCGCGTATGATTCCAGGTCACCTTTACTTCGTATTCAGGGCACTATGACGGCCCAACGATACGTTGATGATGTGCTGCGACCGGTGACACTCCCCTACCTTCAGGGGGTACCCAATGCCCTTTATCAGCAGGATAACGCCCGACCGCACACTGCTCGCATTAGCCAACAAGCTCTGCATGATGTACAGATGCTTCCCTGGCCACCGTACTCTCCTGATCTCTCACCAATCGAGCACGTCTGGGACATCATTGGACGCCGTTTGCATGCCTTGCCACAGCCGCGTTCAGAAGACGAACTGTGGCAAATGGTTGAGAGGGAATGGAGAGCCATCCCTCAGGACGCCATCCGTACTCTGATTGACTCTCTACCTAGACGTGTTGCTGCGTGCATCGCCGTCCGCGGTGGTCCTACTTGCTACTAAGCCGACGCCGTTCTCGCTCTGTATTATGACTATCATTTTGAAATAAAGATCACTTATTGTTCGTCCCTGTCTCTCTCTGTCTGCCGAGTTTCATCACTTTCTGGCCACTATTTCTTGGTGTTCCATTTTCAATGTCACGCAGTGTATATCGGAGGGAATGTAGTCGTAGAGTGGGGTGTGTTTCGATATTCCTCCAGCGTCTTTTGTAACAATTTAGGCCAAGGGGCCCTAGGGTTACCTTGATATTGTATTTTTAACCTTCCTATCAACGTTGCATTAGCCCGTTCTAATAGTCCACTACACCCTGGATGGGACGGAGAGGTCATTACGTGCTTTATACCCTTCTCCTGAAGAAATATATTAAATCTCTTCGAGATAAACGAGGGATGTCTATCCGTGACTAAGATTCTAGGTTTTCCTATATTTAATAATTAGTTGATGATATTTATGTAGGTCGCGATGGATGTGCCTTTGGAAGCATAACCCCAGATATATCGTGAATGATGGTCGATAACGGTATGGATACAATTTTTAGCACTATTATAACCTCCTAGACCCAAAACCGTATCTAAAGCCACGACATCGAAGGGTTTTGCCGCCCTAGGCAATGATCCCATCAGTCCATAGGAGGGCTGGTTGCTACTCTTTATTGTTTGACACTCCTTGCAGTTCTTAACATAGTTATTTATCTTTCCTATCATCCCCTTAAAATAGTATTGAACGGAAAGTGCTCTGATCATAGGCATTCATTCATGGGCTTTCTGAATCAGGTTATCTTGGAGCTCCAGGAGAACAACTATCCTATCCTTGTTATTAAGTCTTATATAAGTAATACCATCCACCATAGAGTATAATTTTGAAGGTGGTATCGATAAATCACCCTGGTTTTGTTTCAAGGCTTGAGCTGACAAAAAATAAGAGTATGGAAGTCTGGAGAGCATATCGGCTTCGTGATTTTCACAACCCTTGTTATAATTAAAATCCAAGTCATACTCGGACAACTTCAAAGACCATCGGAACAGTCTCCCATTGGTGTGTTTGAAGCTATTCAGCCATATCAGCGCCTTATGATCCGTGTGAACTATGACGTGACTGCCGGATATGTAAGGGTGGGAGCGCTTACAAATCTCGACCACCGCGAGCAGTTCTAGTTCTGTTATTGTATATTTAGATTCGGCACCTCGCAAAGCCCTACTAAAATAGGTGAACGGCTTTTGCGTGCCATCAGGATATTCCTGTTTAAGCACCGCTCCTATTCCCGAGATACTGGCATCACAATAAATATGTGTAGCCAAATAAGGGTTAAAAAGTTGAAGTATTGGTTTGGAGCATAGCGCTTCCTTTAAATCTTAAAGCTTCTCTGACATTCCTCCGTCCAGATAAACCGGGAGTTTTTCTTGAGAAGCTCATTCAAATGGGCTCTTAGGTTGTTAAAATTCTTTATAAATTTCGCGTAATGTGTCACGCTTCCCAAAAAGGATCTTAAACATCGCAAATCACGAGGTGGGGGCAATGATTTGATGACATCGATATTAACGCCCGAAGGCGAGATCTGGTTCTCCGAAATTTCATAGCCGAGGTAAGTTATCCTTTTCATAAATAGTAGACATTTATCTCTCCTTAACTGTATGCCTTTTTTTAATCTCGAATATTTGTCCGAGGTGTTTTAAATGGGATTCCTCGTTTTCTGAAAATACTAAAATATCATCAAAATAAGATGTTACATTATCAAGTTTATATTTCTGCAGAATGGCAGAGAGCTTTCTATTAAATATTGCAGGGGCGGTCTTTAATCCAAACGGCAATCTACACCATACATAAGAGCCCTCAGAAGTTGAGAAACATGTCACCTCCCGATCTTTTGGATGAAGAGGAATTGTCCAGTAAGCGCTCAAGATATCTAGGCATGAAATTACTCTGGCGCCCTGTACCTTCTGAACTATATCCTCCATTAATGGAATGGGGAACGAATCCGAAATTATTTTCCTGTTTAGGAGTCTATAGTCGATACAAAGCTCAACCCTTCCCTCGCCCTTCTTGGGTGCGAGCGTCACAGGTGCGCTGTATGGGGAAGACGCAGGTTTGATTAAGCCGTACTTTAACAATTGCTCAATTTGTTGTTTTATTAAATCCAGATCTCTCAAGCTATGACGATACGGTCTAACACAGACAGGCTTTTTGTCACTCAGTCTCAGTCTTGGAGGCTGGATGTTCAATGGTTTTATATTAAATTTGTTTTCCCCAAAGATCTCTGAATATATAATTATCTAATAATATTTTTACCATAGTGAAAAGTTCTATATTATCATGTAAATAACAATCATTCGTGTCAGGCAGTGGTAGAGGTTTTGCATCTGGTTGATACTCTGGCTTAGATTTTAATACATAAGGAACTGCTTACTGTCTGGCACGGAACAAACAAAATTACAAACATCATCTTCAAGCAAGTTTGCAACATTTCTATAGAATAAAGAATCTCTAATCCTAAGACATTTTCTATTTACCTTTAAACAATTTACATGATGATTGCAATATTTGGTTCTACTAATTTTAGCATAATAGTTTTAAATTTTATAAAATTTCTGTATGGCTTCTAATTCTCTGTCTGAAAACTGTAATTAAACTGGCCTAATTTTCTATTATTCTGTTTAATGTAACTATTATTAAAATCTATTTTCACCTTAAAATAGGGTAAGTATTTGGAAGATAAAATACCAAAATTAAGACTTCCACTTTGAATTATATGAAACAGAAGATTGAGCGACTTAGCTCCTATGGTAGTATTTAACTCAATCTCGCCAACAATGTCTATACACAATGGCTAACCGATTTTAAAGATTTAAGTTTGGGTTCCTTAATTAATGTCATAAATTCCGCCGGCAATAGATGCCTGGGAAGCATATTTATTTCTGATCCGGAGTCTAAAACAAAAAGTAACTTAAAGCCCACCCCGTCCACACGATCCCTCAACAATACGTGAAGACTGGGGAGGCGTAACGCTTCGTTCGGGCCTCCTGATAGAGGCTGGTGACTCACCCTCGTGATCCTGAACGGCGGCAAGGCTCGCGGTTTGGCTCCTCGTTGGCGGAAGGTGGATCCCGGGACGATCGTTCCTTCCCTCTCTCCAGTTCCGTGGCCTATAGACCTGTCCTCCATGCCAGGAAGTAGACTGTCGTCGTCGGGCTTCGAGGTCTGGGTGGCCACTACTCCTAGAATGTCGTCGTCGGGCAGGATAACCTAACTCCATTCTTAAGGCTGCACTTGTGGTTCGGCAGTGAGATATCTCTAAGGCCTCGGCAATCTCAAGCCAGCGTTCCAAACTTGCCGGTGAGGCAGCAATTAATAAGTGCTCACACTCAGAATCAATGCCTGAAGTTAATCCCTCCAAGATCAGTTCCTGTGATAGTCCCAATTTGGCAGCGATCTTCATCTTTGCAAAGTAGTATTCCTTTACAGATTGTTCTCGTCCTTTTCTTAATTGTCAGAAATTTTGATGTAACCCATGTTCAGGCTCGTGAAAAAAACATTTCATTCTAGAATGAAGTTCTTCTGATGAGGATATATCCTTGCAAATTAAAGCATACATTTCCAGAGCTTTACCTTTAAATAACATTGGCATCATGGACAGGGATTCTTTTGATGAGAGACCTTGCTGTTGTGCCTGATGGTGAAATAAAATTGACCAGTTGGCGTAGCTAAGTCCATCATCAGGATCAACAACAACAACAACAAAAGCTTTATTAAGACCTTTCAGTCTTATACAGATTCTCCAAGCAGAAATATAGGATACATGCAGGGAAAACAATGATAGAACTTAATGGTAACATAAAATTTATATACAGAGAAAATTATATAAAGACAATCAAGCTAATAGATTAATCTGGGCAAATTGGAGGCAAAGAAAGTTGCTATACATGGATTTACCACGGATTCTCGTGTTAGGTCTTGTGGAGTTACTTGGTAGCAGCTCTGAAACTTCTTAGCTATGTAGAACTTTTCCTACTCGTCTTCCCCGCTCATTGCCGGTTGGACTTCACTTGTAAGCATTTCGACCTGTGAGTCAATTGTAGAGTCTTCCACTTTTAAATTAGTTGAAGCCCTCAAGCTGCCCTTGTAAGATGTAGCCTTGTCAGCTGTTCAGGAATACTTGCCAACAGAACGAAACTTCGTATTATCTTTTGCCTTTATATTGTTTAGACCATTAAATTTTGGAACAAGTGGTAGATGATCCGAATAAGGCATGCATTCAATAGTAAGATCAACAATCAGCTCAAGTAGTGCAGGCGAAACAATAAAAAGATCTATAACTGAGGATTCTTTAGTTGAAGAATAAAAGTAAAGATTCCATATTTATCACTGATATATCTGCCATCTATTATTGTGAGTGAACTCTCATCGAGAAAATAATAATTCTACGGAGTATATAGCAAGAGATTATTCTATGAGGATTGTTCCTTAGTGTTGTAACATTTTATTTTGATAAGTCGGATGTTTATGCTGAGCTACAAGTGCAGATTGGCGACTTTTATTCGTTTTTAGAAATGAGCAATCATGTGATAGTTCTTGTCTAGGTTGTCGCGAATATTCATCCTGAAAAAGATATTTTAACTGTGAAAAATTAGGTTGGACAGTGGTACAGTATGAATACTATCCGAAGTTTTCTATAATGCGTCCCCATTGGAGCTGACAACGCGGCCATTTAAAACAGAGTAGCTTATGCCACGGACAATTAGCCTGTTATCTCTTAGCTTGGAAGCAGTTTCCTTACTCATGAGTTCTTTTCGCTTGCTAATTAGCAATATCCTTTGGTCTCTAATAGTTGGAGGGTAATCTTTATTTAAGAATATTTTTTTGTCCCTGAGTCTGAAAGCGTTCCTAAAAATCAGAAGTCTTTGCTTGAAATCAGGCACCTCAATAAGCAGCGGCGATTTAGATTTTTTTGTCAATCTTCGGCATTGTTCTATCCTAAGATCTTCAGAAATTTGCATCGTGTTTGAAATCAGATCTTGGATCAAACCTCGAGATTCTTCAGGGGCAGATTCTTCTGCTCCTTCCAGTCCGTAAATAATCAAGTTCTTTTCCCCCTGCCTCATCTCTTCAAGCTCCAACCGTCTCTCGAGATCAGATATTCTATTTGTATTAAGCGAGACAGCTTTAGAAGTGGTTTCCAATGATGACTCGAAGTGTTGTAGGCGCTGATTTATTTTGTCCAATCCTTGTTCTACCGAAACAAGTCTAGTTTCCAATTTTTTACCAAAGTCATCTATCTTAGTTGAAAGTGCTAAAATTAGATCATGCAAATATTTATCTTTGCCTGCATCTAATGTTGTTTGCCTTGTCTGTTTGGGGCCAGGATTTGGTTCAATACCTGAAATGAGCAGTAGCATTAAAATAATACATCGACGGGTTCCCTTTCAAGCATGAGTAAAAGAGATAGCCTTGAAGTTATTTCCATAATAAACAAAAGTTTTAGCGCGAAAATTTACATATCTAGTGATCACAGCAGCTTCTCTTGCAAAAATGAAGATATTAATTATAGAAATAAATAAAATAAGCTTCATGATCTTCATAGCGAATAAACTATAGGCCAACGACAGGATACTCACAAGAAGGGCGTGACCCAAATAGAAGCACAAAAAAGCAAATAATATGTTTAAAATATTTACTTATCGGGAGCCGAAGAATTTCACGACCGCTCAACTTGGCCACCTAGCGGAGAATCTCCCATCATCAGGATCATATCTCGGGATTAATTCAAAAGGAAGATTCAGATTTCTTCTTTCTTCTAATGAGTATTCCTTCGATGAGGTGTTTGCTCTCTTTCTTCCCATCGCTGGTCAGATCCTGTCGACTTCTGTAACACGCCAATATGCAGAGGGTATTGTTTTGCGTAAAGAAAGAGAGAACGATCAACCGTCTGACTAAATTTATTTCAATCACGCGCCTTTTATATAGTTACAAATATTTACATAAATTCTAACAGCGTAAAAATTTACATCTACTAATAATTTATAAGCAGAATGTGACATATATATATATATATATATATATTTATGAAAAAATAATAGAAAAAAAAATTTTTTTTTCTATTATTTTTTCATGTGTTAAGCGTATTTACGCAAATTTGGTCTTAAATACCCATTTCTTGGTTTCTCAAGAAATATTTTTGGTCGCAGTGGTTACAGCCTACTCCACGCTGACGAGCGCCAACAGCGCGAAACGCGTTCGTGGATGGCTTTTCTTGATTTATCAAGAAATTGGGTTGACCAAATATCACGGAGCAAGCTAAATAAACGTTTAGTATATTTTTGCTCCACTAGATGGCGCTCTGCCATCTAAAAAGCACATGTGCTCGTGGTCAGGAAATGCCTTCTTTATTTTTAATATATATTTATATAGATTTATATATATATAAATTAATACAAAGCAATAACGCGCCATCTATATATAAAGAATAAAGACATTAAGACCCGAATGTTTCTTTTCCTAAATAAATCAAACTTCTACTGTCCTCACTGCGATGAAAAAATATTTGAAGGGCTTGGCTCATCAGTGGTGAACCCTCCCAGCGGTTTCGCCAATTCAATCTACCAGACCGCTTCTTTAGAGCTCTAATACTGTATTGAATCATTCTGCTTTTATATGTATATACACCAGTGTAATTTATAAATAAATCTTAAATTACAAGATATAAAAATGTATATTAAAAACTCTATACAAAAAGGACATGAAATAAAGAAGACATCGCAGCTGACAACGGCAATAATGGATGAAATCGCTCACTGATCTGTTCCTCAAGACTAAGGGGCGTTGTTGTCTTCCTGAGAGATAAGGACAGATAGGGAGACCCTGGGAATATCGCGAACCCTCTCAGCTAAACACTTGACTCCTTCATTTCTTGTTATCAACCACTTCTCTTATCTTTATTTCATGTGGTACAGCTCTTTATATAGAGTTCTATATATTTTTTTAATTTTGTTATTTGAGATTAATTTAAAAATTATCATATATATATATGTTTTGAAAATAGAGCAATCCATATTTAATTCATTAGATAATAAAAGGCATATATTGGATTTACTAAAATATTGGCAAAATAAATATTTTAGTAAATCCAATATATGCCTTTTATTATCTAATATATATATATATGTGTGAAAAATAATAGAAAAAAAATAAATAAAAAGGTCAACGGCATATCCTGACCAGGAGCACATGTGCTTTACAGAAGGCAGAGCGCCATCTGGTGAAACAGAAATCAACTAAACCTTGATTCAGCCTGTTCCCTGATATTTGGCCAATCCAATTTCTTGATAAATCAAGAGAGAGAAAAGCCACTTTTCAATAAATTGGGTTGACCAAATATCAGGGAACAGGCTAAATCAATGTTTAGTTGATCTCTCTGTTTAGTTGGTCTCTTCTTAGATCTCTAATACTGTATTGGTCTATTCTGATTTTATAGGTTACACTGAAGGGTGGAATATCAGAAATAGTATTTAAACAAAATATGGACATAATATTTTAGGACAGTAGAATTACTTATAAATATTTGTATTGAACAATGCTCTTCCGCAAACAATAAGGACAAGGCCAGTTAGGTATAAATTAATATAAAGCAATAACACACCATATACATAGTGTGATCAATAATTTCCAGGAATGCTAAATATTTAAAGAAATACAAAAGTATAATAAAGTTTTATTTTTGCAGTAACACATGAAAACTCCGAGGATAAGTTTCTTTATTTCATAAATATTATCTCGAGCTTTCGGGTATCGTAAACCCTTCGACAGAAGTGTATAAGACGAAATGAATCACAATTTTTAGCTATTATTTATATATGGTATGCATTTACATATCTAATGATGTGCAAAATTCATTAATTAACATGAATATTTTATGCCTGAGTTAAATTTCATATTTTTTATATATACAAAACAAGCGAGAAATATACTATTGCTTATCTGGAATGTAGTTTTATGTATCAGGGTTGTGTATCAAACTATTGTATACTTCTGGGATATCTATATGTCTATTAATGCTCTGGTGTTTCATGGATACTAATGGCTTCAAGAATTAGTCTTTTATGCTTGTTATTTATGTTGGTGTAGTAGGTTTTTGGTTTGGCTAAGTTAAAAGTATGGCCTGTTGTTTCAATGTGTTGAAAAATAAGTGATCTATTGTCTTTGTTTTTTATATTTCTATTGTATTCATTGATTCTGTCCTTAACTAACCTGCCTGTTTCTCCAACGTATACACTATTGCAATGGTTACATTTAACGGAATAGATGGCCTGTCTGTTGTATATTGGTAGTGTTGGCTTCCGTAGGCGTTTCTTACTGGGAAAAAGAAAGAGAGGATCCAATGAAATAATTTAGTAGTGTTTATTAGAACAAAATCATAATAGTGAACAACAAATATAACAGAGAGTACCGTCGTCTTCCGGGTATTCCTTCTACTGGGGAGCTCGGATTCTATATTCTGTGCGTTTATAATCTGTTTATCTGTGGCTCTCTGGTCGGGATGGCGCCTACATTCGGCCATTCCTGGATTTCAATCGTCCTCGATTGAACCTTGCGTTGCAGGAACGTCGTGGGTTGCGTCGGGGGGTATCTTCTACTTCTGGCTCCTCGTCCGGACTTTCTTCTGTAGCTGTAGTCGTTAATTCTATTTTGTTCTCCTACTGTCCTATCACACGGGTCCTTTCGAAAGATCTGGATCAGGTCTCTCAATTCAGGGTCGGAATGCTGAATCATCAAGATTTGTTCTTCCAGTGTGATTGTGAGGCACACTTCAAGGTTTTTCTCCACGATTTCCTCCATCATGTCTCTAGGGTCGTCGACTGGAGCTCTACTCATTCCGTCTACGTGGGCCATCTTCTCCCCTGGTTTATGTCGAATTTCGAAATCGTATTCCTGAATCAGATTGTACCATCGCGCTATCTGAGGATTTGTAGTCTTCTTCGCGTTCATGTAGACCAGTGCTTGGCAATCTGTAACCACTGTAAACTTGATTCCTACGAGGAACTGACGTAGTCGATCCAAGGTCCACACTATCGCCATCAGCTCCAATTTGCTTGAGTGGTACATCTTCTCGGCCTCTGTTGTCTTCTTGCTCACACAGTAGACCAAGCGCCATTTGCAGTCTTCGTCCATCTGTAGCACCATTCCTGCTAATCCCTCAGCACTCGCATCGCAATGTACTTCTGTCTTGAGTTCAGGGTTGTAATGAGCTAGTACCGGATATTCGACCAGATCCTTTCGTAGTCCTCCAAATGACCTTCGCTGTTCTTCCTTCCATTCAAATTGTGAACCTTTCTTCGTAAGTCTGCTTAGCGGTTCTGCTTTCCTCGCGAAGTCCTTTACAAATCGTCTGAAGAAGTTCGTCAGTCCCAGAAAGCGTCGTATGTCGTGGACATTCTTGGGTTCTGGAAATTCTTCTATCGCCTTGATCTTTCTTGGGCCTGGCTTAAGTCCGCCTGTACTGATAACATACCCTAAGAACTCAACTTCCCTCCTTCCGAACTCACATTTGGAGGGTTTCAGTGTCAACTTCGCTGATCTTATTCTTTCGAGGACTTCCCTCAACCTTTCGATCATCTCCCGCCAATCCTTTGCCGGGATAATCACGTCGTCGAGATAGCAGAATGCCTTCTTGTTCAGCAGCGGACCTAGGACAGTGTGCATCAGTCTTTGGAATTCAGCTGGTGCGTTGGCGAGTCCAAAAATCATCCTTTCGAATTGACCTGTATCATCTGGGGTGATGAATGCTGTCTTTAATTTTGCCTCATCGGTCAGTGGTATCTGCAGATATCCATGCGCCAGATCCAGAGTGGTGAAGAATTTCGCATTCCTTAGGCCTTCCAGAAGGTCGTCTATCCTTGGTAATGGGAACTTGTCCTTAACTGTTTGAATGTTGAGTCTCCTATAATCTATCACCAGACGATGATCTCCAGTTTTCTTCCTCACAAGTAGGACGGGACTAGCGTAGGGTGATCTAGTTTCCGTGACTATTCCATTGTCCTTCCACTCTCTGACAATCTCCCTGATTGCTTCGCGTTCACTTGCAGTCGTCTTATACGGTCTCAGACAGACTGGCTTGCTTCCATCAACCTCCTTAATGTCCATCTTGGTGACATCGGTGCACCCTAATTCCTCCATGCCAAGAGCGAAACAGTCTCTATACTCGTTTACTACATCTAGGATTTCTTGTCTCTCTTTCGAAGTCAGAGAATGATTGACGTTGATGTCCTCAGGCAGTATGGGGCGCTTACGTTTCATTTGGTCTTGTCCTTCCCTCTTCTCTTCATTTTTAGTCTGAAACGAATCCTCTGCGACGTCCAGGTTAACAACAATATCATCAAGGTTCAGTAGTTCAACTCGCCCTACACATTGGTTCTTCCTTACTCTCAACTTGCCCTTGCCAGCTGAGATGATGGGTACGGTCGTCTTTCCGTCGACCACTTCCAATAGGGAATCGACACAGGCGTCATCTACTCCTGTGAACAATACATATCCGTCCTTTACCTCGTCTGTGATTGCACTTGTAAAGTTAATGGAGTCGCTCTCCAACTGAACAGTTTCGGTTGCTCTCAGTTCGATGCGACGCGACTTGATTTCTTCTTGCAGATTAGCAAACGGAAATTCGGATGAATAGCCAATATGCAGTTCCTTACCGATTCTCGCGAAGGATACGTAGGGCAGATCTGTCCATGTTCTTCCAATTAATAGGTCATAGGGTTGGGCATCATCGTTAACAATGAATACAGTGATTTCCCTTCCGACGATGCCATCAATCTCCAGGTCGACTGTCGTCTTCCCAACGGTCCTGGCAGCTGGTGCAGTCTGGTTACCGATGCCGTACAGACTAGTCGAGTCTGGTTCGATGTCGACGCTGATCCTCCTTGCGACCGATTCTCTCATTAGACAACTGCTGCTCCCGGTGTCTATCATTGCCTTCACGGTTTCCTTGTTGTCGATCTTGACATCCTTCAAGTATACATCTGGCGGGACAGTCTCCAGTCCTTCGACTTCCAGGTTGGCTACTTTTAGTCCTTCTTTGGGTCTTGTGCAATTCCTTTCCTTGTGTCCCGTTTGACCGCATCCTCGGCATGTCAACGTAGTCCTGGGTGCTGGGCAGTCTCTGGCAATGTGTCCAAACTGATTGCAGTTGAAGCACTTCGGTTCTCCCTTGTCGTTTCTGATCGTACGGTTGACCATTCTCCTCAAGGTGTTAGGGTACGTTTCACTGATTTCGTTCCTTGCAGCGTCTTGACCCGAAACATTCGTTCCTTGTTTAGTCTCTTTAACTTCGCTTTGGTTGGGGAATCTCGCAGATTTCTGCTGAAACGACGGTGGTATGAGGTGTTTCGCATTCCAATGCGGAGGTCCCATCTCGGTGCGAACATTTTCGTACTCGTCCAGTTTATCCGCCAACTCATCTGGGTTGTTTAACTTGGTCCAATCGTCAATGAGATGATTACGCAGCACATTTGGAACTTTTTTCTTTAGCTGGTTAGTGACGGACAAATCCTTTAGGGCGTCGAAATTTTCCACGTTCATTCCTTCGATCCATTCGTTGAAATATCCTCGCAATTCGAAAGCGAAGTCTCTCCAGGAACCCTTTTGAGATCTCTCGTGCTTCTCGAATTTTTGTCTGAATTGTTCGGGGCTCAACTTGTACCGTTTTAGGAGCAACCTTTTCACGAACCTATAATCGCCGCTTTGTTCTTCTGTTTCCCGAGCGATTAATTGAGTCATTTCGTAAGGTAGCAATCCTAGGAGGCTGAACGCCCATTGGTCTTCATCCAATCCTAGTCGCTTTGCCTGTCTTTCGAAAAGAATTAGGTAAAAACTCAAATCATTGTCCTTCGACTCGTACTTGGGCATCAGTTTACGTATCTCGTAATGTGCGTCATTGCTGGTACTTCGAGACGTATCGTTGTTTCCGCGTGTAGTCTGGATGCGCAGCTTCTCAAGCTCGAATTCCATTACTATTTGTTCTTTTCGTTCCCGTTCGATTCGTTCTGCTTGCTCTGTTTGTGCTGTTTGTTCCCGTTCCTCGATCAGAGTCTCCAACAGTTGCTTTGCGAATTCTTCTTCGTAAGATTGACTATTCAGGATAAGGCGTTTTAAGTCAACGATCCTGCTCTCTGGCGGTACTACCTCGCCGAGTTCATACGCCAACTTGCTCAAATCGCATTTCCTTACTTTCGCTAAATAAGTCATGTTTTTCAAAAGGAAAAATAAACAAGGCAAAGTTTTTTTTTTTAAAATAAACAAATAAAACTGACTAAGCCAGATACGTACTGTTTCAATTATTTCTTTAAACGAAATCAACTTTTCTTTGGTAATTTTGAGACAATACTTTTTTTTTTCTTTTTACCGCGATACTTTGCGATAATACTTTTTATTTGTTTCTTCAATTTACTTTAAAAATACTTTCTTTAGAATACTTTACTTTAAAATACTTTCTTTAGAATACTGTACTTTACTTTAAAATACTTTCTTTAAAATACTTCACTTTACTTTAAAATACTTTCTTTAAAATACTTCACTTTACTTTAAAATGCTTTCTTTAAAATACTTTCTTTAAAATACTTCACTTTAAAATACTTCACTTTACTTTAAAATGCTTACTTTAAAATACTTCACTTTACTTTAAAATACTTTCTTATCGAGATGATTTTGCAATAATATTTTACCGAGGTGACTTGTAATAATACTTTTAGGAATAGGTAATTAAATTTCGTACATACCATGCAACTCCTCTTACGTTGATCGGTCACCGCGCCACGTCCTTCTCGTTTCCAAATTATTCCAGTGAATCTTCAATTTTCTTCAGGACTATCCCACTTCTGAATTTCTGTTGGCTTCCGTAGGCGTTTCTTACTGGGAAAAAGAAAGAGAGGATCCAATGAAATAATTTAGTAGTGTTTATTAGAACAAAATCATAATAGTGAACAACAAATATAACAGAGAGTACCGTCGTCTTCCGGGTATTCCTTCTACTGGGGAGCTCGGATTCTATATTCTGTGCGTTTATAATCTGTTTATCTGTGGCTCTCTGGTCGGGATGGCGCCTACAGTAGGTTAGGGCTATTGTTCTTGGTGTTAGGGTTTCTGACTATAGAACCAATGTTTGGGGTATTTTCATAAAAAATTCTGATTCCGTGTTTTTTAAGTTCTTGGGCTATTTTGATGTTATTGGGGGAATATGGTATGATGCACGTTGATCTGTATGTCTGGTTATTGTTGATTGTGGAAGGGTTATAAAAATGTCTTAATATGAAATTTTTTGTGTATCCTGCAATGAGATTACTAGCCACTTTCCGGCGGAAATTCAAATATGGGGCAGGTATATAGACGATATATTCTGCTTATGCCATACAGAAGCAATAGATAGCATTTTGACCAAATTAAAAGACTTTCACAAAGAAATAAATTTCACCCTAGAAAAAGAGGCCAATGGCACGTTACCTTTCTTAGATGTTTTCATCACCAGGCAAGACCAGATGTTCAACATCACAGTATATTATTAGCCCACTTTCCAGCCCAACTACATACACTACTCCTCATATTGCCCTTTAAACCATAAAATAAACACCATAAAACTCTCACAAAAAGGATCCATACCCATTGTTCCAATCAAACATTCAAAACAATAGAAACTCAAAATATAATGCAAAACTTTCTCATAGCAGGATACCCAAAAAAAAATCATATTAAGAATTTTATAACCCTTCCACAATCAAGAGTGACATCCACGGCGCCAATTTATAATTGTAACGAATAGTATTTGAATAAAAACATTTAATCGGGTAAAACACGGGCGTTGACCGGGTCATTCGGCTAGTAAGAAATAAAAGGAACCAAACACGAATGTTTCTTTTACACATAAAATCAACTTTTCTACTGTTCTTACTTTGTGTGTGTGTGCGATAAAAATTATTATAAGGGTTTGGTTCATCCCAGTAAGGACAGTAGAAATTTGTTTTTTTGTGTAGAAAAAACATTCGTGCTTTAATACTTTCATTTACTTATTATTTCTGCGCAGCCTGGAGTATAGGAGCTCCATCTATGCTTCCTTCCTGTAGTGAATCCGTATAAGACCGGTGGTCTTAATAAAGCTGTGTGTATCAAATGAAAACATTAAGACGCGAATGTTTCTTTCACACATAAATCAAACTTCTACTGTCCTTATTACGATGAAAAAATATTGGGAGGGCTTGGTTTATCAGTTGTGAATCCCCCATCTGTTTGTGTGTGTGTGTGTGTGTGACAATTTTGACAATTAAACAATATTCATTGTCATCTTAGACAATATTACATCTCACATGAGAGAGAGAGGAAGAGAAGAAAATTATTAAATATATACATAAATGAAACAAATTTACAAGAGGGACAAAGGTAGGAGACCTCGGCGCTGGAGGGTCCTGGACCAGGCGATGAGCGGGTCCTCCACCGCTTCTCCGAGCTCAACCTGGACAAAGTAGCGATAGATTCGCAACTTTGCCGATGCCAGGATGGAAAGGGCGTCGTCCTCAAGGCCGGACCCGCCGAAGATCCAAGCCTGCAGGTCAGGGGGCCGCCCTATGATGTTGAAGGCCTCTCTGATGAGCGGCCTGATGGAGCGGCAGCACCAGTAACGGTGGCCGAGGGAGCGGTCGATGGACCCGCAGGCAGGACAGGAGGGGCCGACCGAGGCAGGATGGGCCGGATGGGGCAGGGCGTGGAGGGCTAGCTTGAGAGCTGCGTCGGCCTCGTGACCCGAATAGGCGCAGCGCCGCAGCGAGGCCCAGTCGATCCTGGATGGTGGATTGATGGTGGGCGTCCATCTCGCCAGGAATCTGGAGATGGGCGTGGCGGCGAGGCGCGGACGATCCAGGGCCCGTCGGGCCGAGCGCGTCGTGAGGCCGTTGAGGAACGGCGTAGCCGTCCCACGCAGCACCACGGCCGCAGCAAGAGAACTGGATGAAGGCGTGGACTCCGCCCCGAAGCCCACGGCGTTCTCGGAGGTCAGCCTCCGACAGAAGGCGCCCAGGGCCGTGGCGTCAGCCAGGACCGAGCGCGTAGGGCGGGCGATGAGGTTTTCCTCCTCGATCAGGTCCCGGACTCGGGATCCGCTCCAGCGGGCGGGGGCCAGGAGGTCGGGAGGGCGGAGGAACCGGCAGCCGCCGATGATGGGGAGGTCCAGCAGCTGAGCCGTGGGGAGCGCCCGGTGGTTGAGGCTCAGGATGTTGGAGGCCTCCTCCCAGAGCTTCAGCAGCCGTAGACGGCGGGGCTGGAGACGGGTGCCGTCCGGTGGAGGGTGGATCCAGGCCTCACCGCTTTCTACCAGCCAGCTGAAAGCATTTCTGCCTCCGCGGAGCGCGACCTGCACCCCCTTGAGGCAGGCGAGCTGGAGCTGGGTCGCGAGGTCGTGGAGGCCGAGGCCTCCGATGGTGACCGGCCTCGCCATGACGTTGGCGGGAAGCCACGCCGTGTGGTCTGGCCCCCAGACGAACCTCGCCAGTCGGGCCTGCAGCTTGGCGATGGTCGGGGGTGATGGGAGGTATCCATGCAGGTGGTGCTGGATCGTGGACCCCACCAGCGTGTTCGCCGCTCTTGCTCGTCCGACGAGGGAGAGGCCGCGGGTGAAGGGCGTCCATTTGCGGCATGCAGTCTCCAGGAGGGCCAGGAGATGCTGCTCCCGGTGGATGACGGTGCTCCTGGGGGCGATGTCGAGCCCGAGGACCCTGATGGAGGTGGTCGACCAGGAGGCGCCGAGAGGGGAGTCGCCGCGGTTGCGCCAGGCGCCGCACCAGAGGCCAGCGCTCTTCCGGAGGTTCACGCCAACTCCGGAGGCCTGCTTATAGTCTTCGAAGACAGTCGCCACCCGCTCGAAGTCCTCGTCGCGATGGAAGAGGAGGACGATGTCGTCGGCGTAGGCGGTGACGTTGCCCACGCCGAGGGTCAACTCCAGGCGACGTAGCAGCGGCCCCGTGGCGATACTGAAGAGTGCGGCGCTCACGGCGCAACCCTGTCTTAGGCCGTTGAGGAGGGGGAAGGCGGTGGTATAGAATCCTCCGGCCCGGATCGTAGCGTCCGCCCCGGCGTATAAGATGTTGATCCATGCCAAGAAGGCCGGCGGGAGGCGGAGGGATATCAACAGGGACTCCAGGAAGCCGCGGTCCAATGAGTCAAAGGCGGACTCCAGGTCTACGCCCATGACAGCCAGCGGCGAACCCAAGGCGGTGGCCTCCTCGACGGCGTCCGTCACCATGGCGATGTTCCATGACGGGGACCTCCCGGGGACGGCGTAGGTCTGGCATTCCGGCACAAGGGTCCGCAGGTGGGGCTTGAGGCGCCGGTGAAGGATGGCGGCCAGGACCCTGTAGTCGGCCGAGGGCAGCGCGACGGGCCTGTAGCCATTAAGGCCGCGACCTCCGCGGGCCTTGGGCACGAGGCAGATGGAGCTGCGCCGCGTCGACGGAGGCAGGGCCCCGCGGAGCCGTGATGCCGCGAACACCCGGGCCAGAGCTTCCGCGAAGAAGTCCTCGCTGAAGGCGACGAGGAGCTCGCACGGCAAGCCATCCCAGCCGGGGGCCTTCCGC
Source organism: Cordylochernes scorpioides (assembly GCA_030710605.1). Taxonomy (NCBI): domain Eukaryota; kingdom Metazoa; phylum Arthropoda; class Arachnida; order Pseudoscorpiones; family Chernetidae; genus Cordylochernes; species Cordylochernes scorpioides. The sequence continues at coordinate 19,799,165 of CP092885.1, forward strand.
GAGGGAGGTGCTCGATAGCGTTGGCGATCTCGCTGGGGCTGATGTCCGGCCGGTGGAGCGGGTCCTCCTCACTCAGCTCGCGGGTGGTGGTGGGCGCGCTGCTGGCGATGAAGGCAGCTCCCGCAGCTGGATCGCTGGTGGGACGGGCGAAGCGAGGCTGGAAGGTCGCGAACGCCCTCCGCCGAAGCTCGGGGCCCTCGATGATGTTATCTTGCTCGTCCCTGATGACGCTGACCGGGCGTCGGAGGCGGATGGCGCGTGCTAGGTCCGGCAGCGAAGGGTAGTCGGCCCGGATGGAGGAGGCCTCGAGCTGCGCCGCGATGTAACGTCTCGCCCTGTAGACGTAGCTGTCGCTGGCAGCGTGGCGGGGATCGTGCAGGGATCTGGCCTCCGCCAGCAGTCCCGCCTTGATGGTGGTCCACCTGTCCCAAAGGATCCCGTCGTCGTCATCGTGCGCCGTGTCTTCCTCGAGCTCCCGGATGTAACCAGCCAGATGTTCGAGAACGAGGCCGGAGCGGAGCATCGCGGCCAAGCGAGGCTGGGTGGGGGAGGAGACGGCGGAGGTGGGCGGGCCCACCTGGAGCAGCACGAGGCGGTGGTCCGAGAGGTGGTAGTGGCTGGTCGCGTAGATGGACACGCGATCCAGGACTCCAGCAGGGACGAGGATCCGGTCCAAGCGGTTGGATTCGACTTGGTCGCCGTGCATGGCGACTCTGGTGGGCAGGTGGGCGGCGTCGAACTGGGTGGCCACGTCGACCAGCGCGGCCAGGTCCAGAAGAGCGGCGAGGGCATCCGATGATGATGATGATGAGGGGCCCCGATCCCTGATGTTAAAATCGCCGATGATCCAGCAGGCTCCCTCCTCCTCCTGTGCCGCTGTCGCCGCCAGGAGCTCCAGTTGCCGGTTTCTTTCCCGGGGTTCATGCGCCAGATGAACGGCGATGGCCGTCATCTCCTCGCCGCGGACATCTATTGTTGCCAAGGCGATGTGGCCCGGCCACAGGATACGCTGTCGTAGCACGGCGACGCCTGGTCCGAAGACGCAGGCGAGTCCGGATCGCGAGATGGCTACGGGATGGGCCAATATAACAGCGCTGTAGCCGAGGCAGAGGTCTTGGCCGCTGCCGAGATGAAAAGCGTTTGTCTCCTGGACAAACGCGATGTCCACGTGATGTTGTCTGAGGAGATGACAAAGGGCAACGCTCCTCCCCCGAGTGGCGAGCCCTCGCGCGTTGATGCTGGCGAGACGGTAGCTCATTGTTGCCGTTCCTTATGCAGCGCCCCCTTGGTCTTCTGGAGGGTCTTGCGGATGGTGTGGTTGGAGTCTGGGATCGAGGCCTTGATGGTTTCGGCCACCTGGTCGAGGGCGGCGACCTGTGCCTTTGACAGCGAGGGCGCTCGCTTCTCCATTTTTCCTTTAGAGGTGAGTAGCCGCTGTGCGTCCTCGCGGTCTATACCGGGCAGCCCGTCCCAGTCGATGGAGAGGTTGGGGAACTGCTTGAGGTGCTCCTCCAGCTGGACGAATGCGGGTTTGCCCCGGGGAGACGCGGAGGGAGTTGAGGTCAGCTCCTCCTCCGACATCTCAATGTCGAGCGGAAAGGTCTCGGGCTCGGGGGGCCGCGGGGCAGCCAGAGGAGCAGGGAGGGCGACAGGGGCGGGCTGGGCAAGATCCCTCGGTTCGGCAGGATGGTGTGCCGAGGGGGTCACTGGAGCCTCAGTTGAAGACTTCGCCGGTTGGACAGGGGACGCCGATGTTGCGGGCGCAGGTGTCGGCCTCCTTGGCTGCTGAGGAGGAGGAGGAGATGGGGGGGGGGGCCTTGCGTCGGTGGGAGACGCTGCTTGCCTGGGGCTGCTGTTCTGCCTGGCAAGCGATGGGCAGTTTGCTCTGCGGTGGCCCTGCTTTCCGCATTTAGAGCATTTTATGCCAAAGGAGAGGAAGGCGGGCAGGGAATCTCCCTTGGATTGAATGTCCAGGCGGGTGGGCAGCCTGTCTAGCTTGATGCCGTCCTTGAGCAGGATGAAGGCTTCCCGGCGGCCGTCGGTGAATGTGAACTCCCCCATTTTGATCAGGATGGGGGCGATGGAGGTGACCCTCCCGTATGGGCTCAGGGCGTTCACAACGGTGAAGTCGTCCACGAAGCCTGGCAGGTTGGCGACGACGATTCGTTCGGCCCTCTTACGGTAGGGGAAGACCCTAAGGGTCGTTCCCTCGATCTCAAGGTCGCCCTCAGCCAGACGGAGCGCAAGATCTTTGGTCGCCAAGCCCACGAGGAAATGGCCGTTCATTTTGCCGAAATATGTTATGTCATTTGGCCCCCCGACCAGCTTGGATATTGCCTTTAGGTAGGTGTAGTCCGGGAACTCTGGGCATCGCTCCACGAAGATGTAGTTTTCGTGGGTAGATGAGTTCTGCCTCGCCTTGGCCTCGGCGATGTTCTTGCGTGTCGCCTTGATCTCCTGGGGCGGCACTGCTCTCGGCCCTGTTGGCCGCTTCCGCTGCTGGGAGCTGCGCTGCTCTCCAGGCTTGTTGGGCTGCCTGGCAGCGTGCTCAGGTGAAGTTGAGCCGAGGCGCCTCTTCTTGGCCTTCACGACGATGAAGCCCTCGTTGTCGTTCACCTCCGCCATCTCGCTGTCGGCCCAGTTAAGCGAGGCCGGGCTGGCTGAAGTTGCGCTGGTCGTAGCAGCAGTCTTCGGAGCCGTGACGTCACCACGCGCGGCGGCCGGATTTACATGCAAGTCGCCTGCCGGCGAATTTGCATACTTTTGATTTTCTGAAGAAATATCAATTGTTTTCTTCATATTTCCTTCTTTTGGCGATAATTCTTCGCCTGTTTGTAGCAGGATGCTGGGCCTTTCAGGCACTTTTTCAACACATCCTGGGCTTTCCGCCAATACTACACTTGCCAGATTAAGCGCCTTTTACACGCACTCAAAAGGCGAAAACGGCGGAGCTCGCGAAAGCGTGGCCGCTCGCTCGAGTGTGTGTGTGTGTGTGTGACAATTTTGACAATTAAACAATATTTATTGTCATCTTAGACAATATTACATCTCACATGAGAGAGAGAGGAAGAGAAGAAAATTATTAAATACATAAATGAAACAAATTTACAAGAGGGACAAAGGTAGGAGTCCGCGGCGCTGGAGGGTCCTGGACCAGGCGATGAGCGGGTCCTCCACCGCTTCTCCGAGCCCAACCTGGACAAAGCAGCGATAGATTCGCAACTTTGCCGAGGCCAGGATGGAAAGGGCGTCGTCCTCAAGGCCGGACCCGCCGAAGATCCAAGCCTGCAGGTCAGGGGGCCGCCCTATGATGTTGAAGGCCTCTCTAATTAGAGGCCTGATGGAGGGACAGCACCAGTAACGGTGGCTGAGGGAGCGGTCGATGGACCCGCAGGCAGGACAGGAGGGGCCGACCGAGGCAGGATGGGCCGGATGGGGGAGGGTGTGGAGGGCCAACTTGAGGGCCGCGTCAGCCTCGTGGCCCGAGTAGGCGCAATGCCGCAATGAGGCCCAGTCGATCCTGGATGGTGGATTGATGGTGGGCGTCCATCTCGCCAGGAATCTGGAGATGGGCGTGGCGGCGAGGCGCGGGCGATCCAGGGCCCGTCGGGCTGAGCGGGTCGTGAGGCCGTTGAGGAACGGCGTAGCCGTCCCCCGCAGCACCACGGCCGCAGCTAAGGAGCTAGATGAGGGCGTAGACTCCGCCCCGAAGCCCACGGCGTTCTCGGAGGTCAGCCTCCGGCAGAAGGCGCCCAGGGTCGCGGCGTCAGCCAGGGCCGAGCGCGATGGGCGGGCGATGAGATTTTCCTCCACGATGAGATCCCGGACTCGGGCTCCGCGCCAGCGGGCAGGGGCCAGGAGGTCGGGAGGGCGGAGGAACCGGCAGCCGCCGATGATGGGGAGGTCCAGCAGCTGAGCCGTGGGGACCGCCCGGTGGTTGAGGCCCAGGATGTTGGAGGCCTCCTCCCATAGCTTCAGCAACCGGAGACGGGTACCGTCCGGTGGAGGGTGGATCCAGGCTTCCCCGCTGTTGCCGCCGACCAGCCAGCTGAAGGCATTTCTGCCCCCGGAGCTGGGTCGCGAGGTCGAGGAGGCCGAGGCCTCCGATGGCAACTGGCCTCGCCATGACATCGGCGGGAAGCCACGCCGTGTGGTCCTGTCCCCAGACGAATCTCGCCAGTCGGGCCTGCAGCTTGGCGATGGTCGGGGGTGATGGAAGGTATCCATGCAGGTGGTGCTGGATGACAGACCCCACCAGCGTGTTCGCCGCTCTTGCTCACCCGACGAGGGAGAGGCCGCGGGTGAAGGGCGTCCATTTGCGGCATGCAGTCTCCAGGAGGGCCAGGAGATGCTGCTCCCGGTGGATGACGGTGCTCCTGGGGGCGATGTCGACCCCGAGGACCCTGATGGAGGTGGTCGACCAGGAGGCGCCGAGAGGGGAGTCGCCGCGGTTGCGCCAGGCGCCGCACCAGAGGCCAGCGCTCTTCCCGAGGTTCACGCCGATTCCGGAGGCCTGCCTGTAATCTTCGAAAACGGTCGCCACCCGCTCGAAGTCTCCGTCGCGATGGAATAGGAGGACGATTTCGTCGGCGTAGGCGATGACATTGCCCACGCCGAGGGTCAACTACAGGCGACGTAGCAGCGGCCCCGTGGCGATGCTGAAGAGTGCGGCGCTTACGGCGCAACCCTGCCTGAGGCCGTTGAGAAGGGGGAAGGCTGTTGTATGAAAGCCTCCGACCCGGATGGTGGCGTCCGCCCCGGCGTAGAGGATGTTAATCCAGGCCATGAAGGCCGGCGGGAGGCGGAGGGATGTTAGCAGGGACTCCAGGAAGCCGCGGTCCAATGAGTCAAAGGCGGACTCTAGGTCGACGCCCATGACGGCCAGCGGCGAGCCCAGGGCGGTGGCCTCCTCGATGGCGTCCGTCACCATGGCGATGTTCCATGACGGGGACCTCCCGGGGACGGCGTAGGTCTGGCATTCCGGCACAAGGGTCCGCAGGTGGGGCTTGAGGCGCCGGTGAAGGATGGCGGCCAGGACCCTGTAGTCGGCCGAGGGCAGCGCGACGGGCCTGTAGCCATCAAGGCCGCGACCTCCGCGGGCCTTGGGCACGAGGCAGATGGAGCTGCGCCGCGTCGACGGAGGCAGGGCACCTCGGAGCCGTGATGCTGCGAACACCCGGGCCAGAGCTTCCGCGAAGAAGTCCTCGCTGAAGGCGACGAGGAGCTCGCACGGCAAGCCATCCCAGCCGGGGGCCTTTCCGCGAGGGAGGTGCTCGATAGCGTTGGCGATCTCGCTGGGGCTGATGTCCGGCAGGTGAAGCTGGTCCTCCTCACTCAGCTCGCGGGTGGTGGTGGGCGCGCTGCTAGCGATGAAGGCAGCTCCCGCAGCTGGATCGCTGGTGGGACGGGAGAAGCGGGGCTGGAAGGTCGCGAATGCCCTCCGCCGAAGCTCGGGGCCCTCGATGATGTTATCCTGCTCATCCCTGATGACGCTGACCGGGCGTCGGAGGCGGATGGCGCGTGCTAGGTCCGGCAGCGATGGGTAGTCGGCCCGGATGGAGGAGGCCTCGAGCTGCGCCGCGATGTAACGTCTCGCCCTGTAGACGTAGCTGTCGTTGGCAGCGTGGCGTGGGTCGTGCAAGGATCTGGCCTCCGCCAGCAGCCCCGCCTTGATGGAGGTCCACCTATCCCAGAAGGTCCTGTCGTCGTCATCGTGCGCTGTGTCTTCCTCCAACTCCCGGATGTAACCAGCCAGATGTTCGAGAGCAAGGCCCGAGCGGAGCATCGCGGCCAAGCGAGGCTGGGTGGGGGAGGAGACGGCGGTGGTGGGCGGGCCCACCTGGAGCAGCACGAGGCGGTGGTCCGAGAGGTGGTAGTGGCTGGTCGCGTAGATGGACACGCGATCCAGGACTCCAGCAGGGACGAGGATCCGGTCCAGGCGGTTGGATTCGACTTGGTCGCCGTGCATGGAGACTCTGGTGGGCAGGTGGGCGGCGTCGAACTGGGTGGCCACGTCGACCAGCGCGGCCAGGTCCAGAAGAGCGGCGAGGGCATCCGATGATGATGATGATGAGGGGCCCCAAACCCTGATGTTAAAGTCGCCGATGATCCAACAGGCCCCCTCCTCTTCCTGTGCCGCTGTCGCCGCCAGGAGCTCCAGTTGTCGGTTTCTCTCCCGGGGTTCATGCGCCAGATGAACGGCGATGGCCGTCATTTCCTCGCCGTGGACATCTATTGTTGCCAAGGCGATGTGGCCCGGCCACAGGATACGCTGTTGTAGCACGGCTACGCCTGGTCCGAAGACGCAGGCGAGTCCGGATCCCGAGATGGCTACGGGATGGGCCAACACAACAGCACTGTAGCCGAGGCAGAGGTCTTGGCCGCTGCCCGGATGAAATGCGTTTGTCTCCTGGACAAACGCGATGTCCACGTGATGTTGCCTGAGGAGATGACAAAGGGCAAGGCTCCTCCTCCGAGTGGCGAGCCCTCGCGCGTTGATGATGGCGACGCGGTAACTCATTGGGGCCGTCCTTCACGCAGCACCTTCCTGGTCTTCTGGAGGGTTTTGCGGATGGTGGAGTTGGAGTCTGGGCACAAGGCCTTGATGGTTTCGTGCAATTTTTCGAGGGCGGTGAACTGTTCCTCTGTTAGCGTGGGCGCTCGCCTCTTCATGGTGGTCTCAGAGGTGAGGAGCTTCTGAGCCTCCTCGCAGTTCAGGTTGGGCAGCTTGTCCCAGTCGATGGAGGGGTTGGGGGACTTCCCGAGGTGCTCCAGCAGCTGTTCGAGTGCGGCCTTTCCCCGGGCAGGCGTGGCGGGAGGTGAGGACAGCTACTCCACCGACATCTCCTGGTCGAGCGGAGGGATGCGAGGCTCGGGGGGCCGCAGGGCAGCCAGGGGAGCAGGGTGGGCAGCAGGGGCGGGGTGGGTGAGATCAATTTGTTCGGCATGCTGGTGTGCCGAGGGGATCGCCTGAGCCTCGGCCGAAGTCTTCGCCGGTTGGACAGGGGACGCCGGTGTTGCGGGCGCAGGTGCCGGCTTCCTTGGTCGCTGAGGAGGAGGGAGGGGGGGCCTTGCGTCGGTGGGAGACGCTGCTTGCCTGGGGCTGCCGTTCCCTTGCCTGGCGAGCGCTGGACAGTTGGCTCTGCGGTGGCCCTGTTTACCGCATTTGGAACACTTGATTCCAAAGGAGAGGAAGGCCGACAGGGTGTCTCCCTTGGAGTGGATGGTCAGACGGGTGGGCAGCGTCTCCAGCCTTACGCCCTCGCGGAGCAGGATGAACGCCTCCCGGCGGCCGTCGCTGAAGGCGAACTCCCCCATTTTGATCATGATGGGGGCGATGGAGGTGATGTCTCCGTATTCACGCAGAGCCTGCACGATGGTGGCGTCCTCTACAAAGCCGGGGAGATTGGCCACGATGATCCTTTCGGCCCTCTTGCGGAAGAGGAAGACCTTGAGGAGTGTTCCCTCGATGTTCAGGCCCTCCTCCACCAAACGGCTCGCAAGGTTCTTGCTCGCGAGGCCCACGATGTAGTGGCCGTTCATCCTGCCAAAGTGGGCGATGTTTTTGGGCCCTCCGACCAGGTCGCCGATTGCCCGGAGGTAGGAGTAGTCCGGGATGTCTGGGCACAGCTCCACGAATACGTAGTTCTCATGGTTGGTATTGGCCTGCCTCGCCCTGGCGTCGGCGATGTTGGCGCGCGTCGCCTTGATTTCCTGAGGCGGCATTGACCTCGGCCCTGTTGTCCGCTTCTGCTGCTGGGGGCCGCGTTTCTCAGCAGGCCTGCTCGCCTGCTTTGCGGCCTGCTCAGGTGTTGAAGAGAGGCGCCTTTTCTTGCTCTTCACAACGGTGTAGTCGTCGTTGGCGTCGACCTCCGCCATCTCGCTGTCGGCCCAGTTGAGCGAGGCCGGGTCGGCTAAATTCTCGCTGGAAGAAGCAGCAGTAGGCGGCGCCGTGACGTCACCCCGCGCGGCAGCCAGCGTTCCATGCGCCTCGCGCGCCGGCGGGCTTGCATGTGTTCGATATTCCATAGAAAATTCTAGAGAAGAATTCTCTATGATTCCTTTTTTCGGCGATAACTCCTCGCCTGGTTGAGATCCAGTGCTGGGCCTTTCAGGCACTTGTTCAGCGGATCGAGAGGGTTCTTCTGGTACCAAACTCGTGATGGTAAGCGCCTTTTACACACACTCCAGAGGCGAAAATGGCGGAGCCCGCAAAAGCGTGGCCGCACGCTCGAGTGTGTGTTTGTGTGTGTATATTTATTACCTAATCAACATCAAAATGATTATTTAAAAATTTTTCATGTAAAAATGCAAAATATATCGAACTAGATGATTGTATTTATCAATAGTTTGACCTGATTTAGTCAAATTGCCTTGTTGTCACATAATATTTGTATTTTGACAAATATGGTTGGAATTTATTCAAAAGATATTTTTAATGTATATATTATTTACTACATTTTAAAGTAGCCCATGTATTCCCCTATAACAAGTTAAAAGACGAGTGTTTGTGGAATGGTTTAACTTGACCTTAAAAAAAATTGATTTTCATCTAAATATAAAGTACTGCGGTTGGTTTTGAGTTAGTTGTTCTGCTACAATTCCACGAAACATTTAAATATGCCTTTTAATTGGATAACTGCATTAAAATAAATCAATCTCTATTGTTTAGTTCCTTTTAAATACCTAATTATTCTGTTAGCAGCACAATGTGTATTTCTGTGGGGGCTTTGATTGAATCTGTTCAATATAGTGCCTGTAATATCCGGCCTAGATTTTGTTGATAAAATAATGAGCCAACTACTTCCTGATATATTGTCTTATTAACTTCTTTAGAATTAGCATCATTATTTAAATTGGTTTAGGCTCTAATAAAGATGTGTTTTTAATCTTAAATATTTCAAAAATATTTATTTATATATATTTTAAAAAATTGTAGAATTTTAGGTAAGGAAATCATTATATAAAGAGGATGATAAACTAATTTTTTAAATAGAAATTTCTTTTCCTCCAATTTACCCAGACTAATATATTTATTAGCTTGATTGTCTTAATTAAGTTTTTCTGTATTTAAATTTCATATGTGATTAGCTTTGAAAATTATAATAATTATCAATGCTTTTTTTATTATTATTACTGGTATTACTGCATGATCCCTACATTTCTGCTCGGAGAATCTGTATAAGACTTTTTTATTATCCCTAGTACACGTGGTACAGATCATGATAATAAAGCACATGTGCTTTTGGTCAGGATATGCCTTCATTATTTTTAAATATATATCTTGAAACTAGTCAACAACAACAACAAAAAGCTCTAAGGGATAAAAACTTTTAGTCTTATACAAAAGGGGTCGATGGAAGGATGATCTAAACCGTTGGTTTTCGACCGCTACGACCTGGGATCGAATCCCACATTGGACTCTTTATTCTAATTTTAAAAAAATGCTCTAATGACCCCCGATTCTTGCAAAAGCCCTACCCTACCAGCGAGTGCAAATAAACAAACGGGGCTCTGGCACATTTGTAAGTGAAATGTCGAACTGCTTTTCCCATGGGTAGACCTGTTGTGCACTTACAGTAAAAGCAGTCGCCTACTTCTACCTACCATGATCATCATGGCCTGTACCACGTGTACTAGGGATAATAATAAAAAAAAAAACGTCTTATACAGATTCTCCAAGCAGAAATGTAGGGGTCATGGAGGAAAAACAGTAATAAAACCAGTAAAATAAGCATTGCTATTATTATAATTTTCAAAGCTAATCACATATAATGGTAATATGAAATATAAATACAGAAAAACTTAATTGAGACAATCAAGCTAATAAATATATTAGGCTGGGTAAATTGGAGGAAAAGAAATTTTTATTTTAAAATTAGTCTATCATCCTCTTTATTTAATGAATTCCTTACTTTAAAAAAATCTACAATTTTTTAACCTTCTTTGATTTTGAAGTATGATTTTTTTTTAATTATAGCACATGTAGAATTGGAAGATCGGAAGTGAAAATTATCGTATCATCAACATGTAATCAGAAAAAGTGAACATGAATTGTTTAATTTATAACTGAGAAGACATCAGATTTAAGTGGTGTAAAGTAGATTTCTTAAAAGTATTCTTTGAATGTTTTATACCATATTCTGTCATTCCGTTTAAGTCCATACAATACTTGGTTAAATTTACATGCAAAGTCTTTACCTTTCTCTGGTCTTTGGTATCCTTCAAGCCGGGGCATATTGTAACATGGACGACAAGGCCAAGATTCTAGAGTGAAGTTGGGGATATAGGAGTGGACTCCAGCTGCCATGTGTGAGGCGCCAAAACAGCATACCTGTGTGGGTGAGGACGGAGTTGATCACATCTCCGGCGAGGAGAAGACGTGGCGACTTGCCTTCGGGGCGCGTGGATGATCCTGTAAAGCGGTGACAATAGAGCCTGACATCGGAGAGGCCTACAAGGCGGCGTAGTCCAAGCTGGACGTGTATAGTGTGGAGCGAAACGTTTCCAAGAATTATTCTGACAGGGAGGTTGAAGGCAAGTGCCACTCATTGTATTCCTTCTGTTCAGTGCTATGTATAATAAAGCGATAACTTTTGCTGCTTCCCTTCGAACTCAAGTGTGTGGCATCCTGATTAGACGAGGAACATGAACAGCGTCTGGGTACGACGTAACAATATAGATGGTTTTGGGAGGTTTTCCACACAAGAAGGCAGTTTCAGCATCATAGTGGTGAAATCCAAAGACCATAATTGAAGCATAGGCTTCAAGGGTTCTAAAAAGAATATATTTTCCTTACTAGAGAAACGGTTTTAGGGTAGTTTGTTTCATATTTCTGAGAGCATTCCAAAGCAACAAGTCTTGATTTTTAAATTTGCAGATTGTCAATTAGGTGATTTCCAATAAGATTTCATACATGATCTTAATGAGAATGGATTTCCTAACTAGGGCCTCCAATCCCGGGAAACGGGATCCCGGGATCCTGGAGCCAAATAATGATCCCGAAATCCCGGGATTCTGCTTGAAAAATCCCGGGATTACTGGTTTGTGCATGGAAACCAGCGCAAAAATATATATTTCTTATCTAGCATTTTGGTAATCAAACAGATGATGAGATAGCACACTTTTGACGTTTTGTTTATACAGCTGCATTTCGGGTCTTTTTTTTTTTTTCTGAGAGATTTGAAATTGATTTCATGCACTAACAACGAAGGGTTATTCTGCAAGATCTTTCCAAAATGGCAGCCTCTAGAATGAGAGTATGCAGCAGTATACATGGAGGGGGCCCCAGTTTTTGTTGACATGCAAATAGTGGCTTCTTAGATAGTAGCGGCATCCCTTTATTTTTGTGGCGGACCTGCGTGTAACATGGACCCGCCACTAACCTCTTATCTGGGCTCCAAATTGTTTTATAATTTTTTTTTATCTATGTTTATACTCTCCATCCTGTACTCTGTATGCATGGGTCATCATGAACGCACTGCTCTGCTGTTCTTTTTGTGAAACCCTCGCTAGCTTTTTTGTCATTCAATTTAAATTAAATTTATTTAATGTCATTTCATTAAATGCTTCGTCACTATCAAGCATCAGCCTAAAGTTGTTTTCAACTTATACGAACATAAAACAAAGTCTCTAAAACAATATTTTCGGACCTTGTTATTTCTCAATAGAAAACGCGTCGGACATTTTTGGTAAGCTTATCACTTCTTGATTGTGATGTGGCGAAGTTTATTCCTTTTAAATCAGAAGGAATCTGGTGTTATTACCTACGAGACGGATCTAGCCAAAATGCACAGTGTATATCGTGCAAAAGGATTTTGAAATGCGTCGGTGGGTCAACAAAAGGGCTGCATATACACCAGAAGGCGGTCCACGGAATCGAAACTTCGAAGAGAAAAGTTAAAGACGAAGTTGATACACAGACCCCTGCAAAAAAGACCCCCAAGATATCAATTCTCGATCATTTTTCGTCTGTTTCCATCAATCGATCGACTGATGCTGTGCTAGCTAGAATGATAGCTCTCGACGGATTGCCATTCTCCGTTTTTGTCACATCTAAGGATCTACGCAAGTGTCTCAATGCTCTTGGACATGAAATTCCTCTCTCGGCAGAGACCATTTAGATTAAAGTTTGTCGTTATGCGGACGCATTTCGTAAGAAGGTCGTTCGAGAGCTTCAGATGGAGAAAGAAAAGGGGCAACTTTTCAGCCTTACGCTGGATGAATGGACGTCAATCAGAAGCAAGCGTTACCTGAACATTAATATTCATAGCCGTACCAAGGTGTGGAATCTTGGCTTGACTCGAATATCTGGAGTTTTTCCTCTGAACAATGCAAATATGTCATTGGTGCTAAGCTCTTGGAGTTTGGAATCGACTCCGAAACTGATATTGTGTGTGTTACAACTGATGGGTGCGCAATGATGGTAAAATTGGGTCACATTATTGGTCCACTGCAACAGCTCTGCTACCCGCATGGTCTCCATCTGGCTGTGATGGATGTACTTTATGCTAAGAAAAAAGAGAGGGTTGTTCCTGAATTCGTTTCCGCAACAGTAAATGAAGCAGAATCTGACCTTTCCGAGGATGACAATGAGGACACTTCTCCATTTAACGTTAGCCTAGAGGTAGCACATCCCTCATTCCCTGAAGTAATTTATATAGAATTACGAGTAATTATGTTTACATTCTAATGCAATAATTTTTTTTGCAAAGTAATGCATTGCAAAGTAATCGTAATTACAAGGTAATATATTACTTTGAATGGATTACAGAAGGCGGTCCACGGAATCGAAACTTCGAAGAGAAAAGTTAAAGACGAAGTTGATACACAGACCCCTGCAAAAAAGACCCCCAAGATATCAATTCTCGATCATTTCCCGAATCCAGGGATTGAAAATATGTACCGGGATTGGAAGCCCTATTCCTAACCCGTCGCTTGTCTCCATAAGGATGAGCCTGGATGACTAATAGATTATTTGAAGGAAGATGGGTAGGAAATCTCGAAAAAAGAAATTTTGGATGATTTATCAGCTGATCCATAGGTAGAATATTTGTTCCATTGTTAAATATTTCTCAATAATAAAAGTCTCTTAAATTTGTATCTTTGGTGATGTTTGATTGGAAGAGATAACATGTTCTTCTTGGTTTTCATCAGCATCCTTTGGCTCTTGCAATGGGATTGTTTCTTCAATGTTGTCATTTAAAGATTTTCTATCAAAGAATTAAAAAAATCTCTTGAGTTTTGTATTGTTATCATTATCCAAAGGTTTTTCATCCTTCTTGTCTTCAATGAAATGCATATCCTATCCCAGTTTCCTGGAGCGTACAGAAGTCGTCAACTACCCGGGCTATCCTTCTGACCTATGCCTTGGTTGTATTTACAATGCCAGTAGAAGTCCAATTTATGAGATGGCGCCACTTTCTTTCTTGAGAGATTTTCTAAGGATTTTGTACTTAGGTTGGTGATCCCTAGGAGGGTGGCCTTGAGGAATCTTTGGTATTAGAAGGTTGAGCAGAGGTGAGAGGAGTCTACAGTTTGGTCTTCATCTTGGCAATGGGGGCAAGTTGGGTTTTCTTTCAATACACTTGCAAAGTCTGCCTGGATGTAACCATTAACTTGTTCCGTGATATTTGGCCAACCCAATTTATTGATAAATAAAGAAAAGTCAACCATGAACGCTTTTCAGGCTGTTGGCCCTCGTCAGCGTGGTGCAGACTGTACTTCTACGACCAAAATTTGGTCCCAGAGGCTTCCTGAGAAATCAATAAATGGGTATTTAAGGCCAAATTTGCGAAAATGCGCTTTTCATGTGAAAAAATAATAATAAAAAATAAAAAAGTCTGCACCACGCTGACGAGGGCCAACAGCCCGAAAGGCGTTTGTTGTTGACTTTTCTTGATTTATCAAGAAATTAGGTTGGCCAAATATCACGGAACAAGTTAAATAAACGTTTGGTGTATTTTTGGCACTCTGCCATCTATAAAAGCTCATGTGAGCCTGGTCAGGATATACCATTTTTATTTTCAATATCAACACCTGACCCTTTTTATATTTTAATTGTTTTTTTACATTAATTTATATATACCATATTCTCTCGTCCTATTTGTCTGATGCTCGTCTATTCACCTCCAAATTAATCGCAAAGTGACTTAGCAAATTATTCCAATACATCGAAGCTCAAATGCAACGCGCTGGGTACGAACTATTATTGGGGATTTGAAATTCTCGCTATAAATCTTGGTGACTTACATAATCTAACCAGATTGACAACTTTATTGTCCACTAACCGAAATTTTATCAATTTACCAGATTCTTCATCAATCTTCACCATTACGGTTCCACAATTGGTACTTCTCCAAACAGCAATTTTAAACTTTTAAAAATGGAAATTATACTTTCATATCTGAAAGAGGCTTCTCGTATAGCGATCTAGTCATCGTTTCTTCAGCCCTACTTGTTCACATCGCCGACTTCTACACACATTGAATATATGCCGTATTTAGGATACCTACCACTTGTTATGAGAATAAACCTCCTAATCAATTAAAATGATACCAAATATACGAAATCTGCATTTATATATAATATTACCGCAGTCAATGGATATAGAAACTATTTGCATATCTAACCTATATCATTTATCTAACATTCACTGGCCATATTATTTCTTAAAATAAAGAGACGCTTCAGCCTGTAAATGTTTTTATTTTCTCGACGTTTCGCCCAAATCTTTTGTCCACGTCAGGAATAAAAAATTAAAGCATTTGGCAAGGCGTTATAAAGATGTTGTCGAAACACCGAAAAAAAAAAAAGATTTACTGGCCGAAGTGTCTTAATTTTAAGAACTATGAATGCCTGCCAGGCAGCCTTTTATCTTCAAGATGGTCATATTAGACTCTTCAATTGACTCCCTAGACTCTCAAGGCGAAGAGAACTTGATACAGAATTTTATCTACATTTGACCCTAAAGTCAATAAGTCTTTTTCATATCTACATATGCGTTATCTGTCTGGATGTAACCAAGACCGATTAGAAGGTGCGTTCATATTCAATGAATCATGGCACACGTCATAAGTCTCGGTGTGGCAGCCAATAATGTTCTAGGAAAGAAGATCCCAACTTGAGATAATGTCAATGTCATAGTCTTAAATAGCTAGTCATCTTGTATCTTATTTTAGAACGATTTTAAAGTGAGATAATAATGAACGACCACGCGAATTCTAATGCATCTTTATATTTGAATGTTACTAATTAACTACGTTTCAGGAGGTTTCTTTATTCTATGATGGAGTTGTACCAGTATGGTCTACAAATCAATATTTCACAATATATTTCAATATTTTGAAATTAGTTCAATGTGAAGTGTATTCTGTGGTACACTTATGTCCCCAGAGGAGCGTACGCTACACCTATGACTGGTTCGCCAGATCCTTCAGGTTAATTGCATCCACTCCAAGCCGTCTCCTGAAATTTCTGCCTAAGATCCATCACAGAGAGGTCACCATTATCATATTCACGAGCAATGTTCTGGCATACCTTGCGCTTGGGCAACACAGATTCAAACTGCTTTTACTAATAGGAAAATACAGATAGTGGATCACCTCCTCTTCAGCCGTTCCGCTTCATGAGACATAGGATTCAAAAGGCCCATTGCGCAAACTGACCTAACTCAATTTCACATCTATGGCTAGACTCGACCCTAGAGTGTCATTCTGTGTGTACTGCATGTCTATCTGTACAACGACAGTGTCAGAACTATCCCTGGTTATTTGAGCTCTCGCTGTTTGAATGTTAAGAATATGGGCCTACGGGAATAACCCTATCAATTGTTCAGAGAATAAATCTAGCCCCACATCAACCAATGATTTATGATGATGTGGTGTGTGTGTGTGGCTAGATATTTTCTGAATCAACTTCCAACCAACAAACGTTCCTCGGAACCTATTTAATTAGGAAAATGTTACTTCAAAAAATGTAGGTTTTCAAATTCAGGTCTACTAAAGTGTGAGTAAAAACCTTCGCTTTATCTAATATAAATGTCATGGAGGATGTACTGTAAAGTTTTCTAGGAGAGACCATCTGGAAACAGGAATAGCTCTGGAGTTAGTCTCTCATTGAAATTTGGGTTAGCTTGGGTTTAGTCACATTTTTTATTTTAAAGTGTCGAGCTCTTAGGGAGGTGGGTGATTATCAGATGAGTCGCTCATAGGAGTTGGCCGCTGTGTAGAATGGTCATACGAACCAGGAGTCCACCTCCTCCAGCGGCGTGGGCTCCAGCATGAGTCTACTCCCATCTACAGCTGGGATCTCACTGGCCACGGCATGCGTCTTCGTGCTGGGGGAGATGGCAGGCGGTGGGGCGCTGGCACTGCCCGGGGCCATCGCTAAAGCCGGTACGTCACAATATTCATCACTCACTTTGACCTAGATTCTTCTTTTAGCACGATCCATTATGTCCCGAAACTGTATTATGGGAGACACAACACACACAGCTCTACGACTATTTAAAAAATCAAGCTTGCAAAGATCCGAACCTTCAGATTCACATAATCAGACGTGTACCATTAACTCCCCATCTCTATTATAGAAAAAAAGTTAATTTAACATAAATCTATTAATTAAAAGGAAATAACGTACTACAGTAGAACCTCAATGTGAGGACACTCGCGCTAGAGAACACCTCTCTATAAAGGACAGTTTTCATTTGCAAAATTACCATTTTTACTATTTAGCAACTCTCCAGTAAGATACACCTCTCCGTAAAGAACCATTTGACTCTGAAACTTAGTGTCCTTTACAGGGAGGTTCTACTGTATCTGTAAATGATAATTTACTAATTAGCGTGGATTTTTATTTATATAAATAAAATGAGTTTCTACTGCGCCCTGATTCATCAGCGGTGAACTCTCCCAGCGGTTTTACCAGCCTAATCTACCAGGTTTATAGACAATTTAAAGCTTCAATTCAGTTTTACTGCTTCTGGGCATGTCCTATTCTCCAATGACGTCATACTTCCCTATCTCGGGCTCTTTATTTCTTTATAGTGTCTCCTTATCATCCAGTTTATTAGTCCAATTCTCCATATTCTATTATTTATCTTTCTATTCATTTTACCTTGACATAATTCTGTCTTGTTTATTCTATGTACCTTGTGTATTCTGTCTTGTTCTGTCTTGTTTATTCTATGTATTATATTCTGTGTACCTTGTGTATTCTGTCTTGTTCTGTCTTGTTTATTCTATGTATTATATTCTGTGTACCTTGTGTATTCTGTCTTGTTCTGTCTTGTTAATTCTATGTATTATATTCTGTGTACCTTGTGTATTCTGTCTTTTTCTGTCTTGTTTATTCTATGTATTATATTCTGTGTACCTTGTGTAATTCTGTCTTGTTCTGTCTTGTTAATTCTATGTATTATATTCTGTGTACCTTGTGTATTCTGTCTTGTTCTGTCTTGTTTATTCTATGTATTATATTCTGTGTACCTTGTGTATTCTGTCTTGTTCTGTCTTGTTTATTCTATGTATTATATTCTGTGTACCTTGTGTATTCTGTCTTGTTTATTCTATGTATTATATTCTGTGTACCTTGTGTATTCTGTCTTGTTTATTCTATGTATTATATTCTGTGTACCTTGTGTATTCTGTCTTGTTCTGTCTTGTTAATTCTATGTATTATATTCTGTGTACCTTGTGTATTCTGTCTTGTTCTGTCTTGTTAATTCTATGTATTATATTCTGTGTACCTTGTGTATTCTGTCTTGTTCTGTCTTGTTTATTCTATGTATTATATTCTGTGTACCTTGTGTATTCTGTCTTGTTCTGTCTTGTTTATTCTATGTATTATATTCTGTGTACCTTGTGTATTCTGTCTTGTTCTGTCTTGTTTATTCTATGTATTATATTATGTGTACCTTGTGTATTCTGTCTTGTTCTGTCTTGTTTATTCTATGTATTATATTCTGTGTACCTTGTGTATTCTGTCTTGTTCTGTCTTGTTTATTCTATGTATTATATTCTGTGTATCTCGTGTGTTCTGTCTTGCTTATTCTTGTATGTTCTGTGTATCTAGTGTGTTCTGTCTTGTTTATTCTTGTATGTTCTGTGTATCTTGTTCTGTTGGACTAATAGTAAGAATCAAAAATAAACTAAAAACCATGTTGGAGAAGGTCGTTGTAGAGCATAATTGGATATCTATACCTTTCAAGCGTTGTTTCAACATACAAAATTGTTATATATTTACATATCTTTCTCCAAACGAATCTCAACTGTCAAACTTCATTACTTTATCCAAACATGTCGAAGATAGGTTGGCTAACGGCTATGAAATAGTTCTAGCGAGTGACATAAACATCCGTACCGGCACCTATGGATACTTACACAAGCCATTGGAACGTCCCTTACTTCTTTCACCTGAACGCAAATCTAGAGACCCAGTGCTTTCCAAACATTGGGAACAACTCATAAACTTCCTAGATAATAATCTGCTGACAATAATTAATGGCAGAACTATAAGCGACAAAACTGGAAACTGCACATTTATCTCAAGTCGTGGCTCATCTGTTGTCGATTATTTTATTGTCTCATATTCCCTGCTGGAGCACGTCGTTGACGTCGTTGAGTTATCAGAGCTAACTAAAATCGATTATATTTGAGCCCCAGTGGCCGCGTAAAGCGGAATATATATAAACCACTATGACCAGGCTGGGGAGGTAGGGACAGGATCTCCGTTAGGGAAGAGGCAGGTTAGGCCGGATTGGGTCCGCTGAGGTCAGGAGGCAGGAAGAGGGCGGGAGGACTAGAATTTTGCAGCTCTAGCTCTGGCAGTTGGGCAAGACATTGATCTTGCCTCGTGGTCGGCAGAAGGGCCCTTGGCTGAGCAGTTAGCGCATTTGGCCGTGCGAGAGTTGGACAGCTTCGGCTTTGGTAATCACCAGAAGGGCAGTGGAAGCAGGTGACCGTAGCCTTGGTGCACCTATCGGCGTTGTGGCCGTAGCCACAGCAGCGGTAGCAAACGCGGACAGACTCCTCGTAGTTCAGGATCACTTGGTCCACAATGATCCTGCCGCGTCTCACAATAGCCTTGTGGGAAGCCAAGTCCAGCTCGATGAAGGCCGTGCAGGTGCCATTTCTGGTCGGAGATCTGTGTGTCACTCGGACAGACTTGTCTCCAGGAAGCTGGCCGAGGGCATCGGTGGAAAGGAAGGCCTTGACAATAATTATCAGGGCTATCATATGTCCGAAAAAGCTAGTTAAAAAGAAACTTATCCCTGGAAGCCTAATGTTTTCACCTTAATATTGTAATAAGGGATTATTTTATTGAATTATAAACAAAAAGTATCAAGACCAAATGTAACGTTAGCTAGTCTGATGGTAGTAAGGATAGTGCTAATGGAATGTTCATCCTTTTTGGACTTTGTCTTTTCATTTTATATTTTTAATAATGATAATACAAGTGTACAAATATTACGTAGATACAAGATGTGATCATTAAGTAGGAATACAAGATTGTTAATTTATTATAGTTTATACACAAATATAACAACTGCTATTATTCAAAGTATGATCCTTTCGTTACACAACAATGTTCCCATATTTTTTCAGTTGCTCATAACATAGAGCAAATTCAATTTTCGGAATGGCTCAAAATTTTCTTCGAATTTTCTAAAATTGCACTTATATGATTAAATTGTTACCCTTCAATAATTTTTTTTCTCTTAAGTTAGAAAAAAAAACAGGGTAGAGAGAGTTCAGGGGAATAGGGAGGGTGAGGAAGTTTGGGGGTTCTGTTCTTCGTCAAATATTGAGCAACCGAAAGGGCCTTGTGAGGTCGAGCAATATCGTGTAACAGAATCCAATTTTTAGCCATAAATCAGGTCTTTTAAGTCTAATTGTTGCACATAATGACAAAAAAATCCAAATATAAGTATTGTAAATGAAAACATTAAAATGCGAATGTTTCTTTCACACAAAAATAAAATTTTAAAATAAAAAATTTTGAGAGGGCTTGGTTCATCAGCGGTTTTGCCAATTTAATTTACCAGACCGTTTATTTAGAGATCTAATACTGTATTGAACCAATTCACTTGACTAGTGTTTTGTCTCAAGGGCATACGTGTAAACCCATTTCTCATCATTTGTGAGTATTTGTTTCAGCATGTCTGAATTATTCTGGTACCTTTCTAAAATTGAAAACTCTAGTCTCTCGTTTTCTATTGATATCAAAATAGAAACAAATCGAGCTGTTATTCTAATCATATTCAAATCTTCGCTTATTATTGATTGCCCCAACAATAACTCTGTCTGCTCGTCTCTATGAAAGTCATTATAGTGTTTGCTAGAAAAATACTTTTATTTTGTTCGATATTTTTTTGGTTTCTGATGATGCACGGTCCACCATGTTGAACTTCGTCAAAGAGATTTATTCTTTTATTTTTAAAGATCTTCCATTTGAAAACTTTTCTCTGCTATGAGATTCATCTCCATACGTCTCTTCAATCAAAGCCTTCGTTTCTGAAGCTGCTGCACCAATTTTCAAATATAAATAAATAGTGATTCGTTTCGTCATAACTCTATTCATTTTTTTAAAAAGAAACGTTCTCGAAGAACTTTTGTAACGTTTGCTTTATAAAATAAATTCGAATCAATTAGGTTCGGATTAGGTTTAGATTATGAGGATTAATAATAAAAGGGGTTAATTTTGTCTTATTGTTATTTTTTTTTTTTATAAAGCCTTGTCTCCCTACTTAATGATCACACCTTGTATATACAGAGATCTGTAGATGATGTAATTTGTATATGTAACCATAAAAAAGTTGATAAAATATCTTAAAACTAAATAGTTATCACGGAGAATTGGCATTCACTCATGAAAAAAAAAAGAATTATAATAATATCCTTTTTTTAGATATATCCTGATAATTTGTACTCTAAACTGTTTCCTCACCACAGTATTTTTACAAAAAAAAACTTTTCATCCTAATTATTTTCATTTTTCTTCTTTTCGTCCTCACAGCCATAAAATAAAAACAGTTAAAACATAAAACAAATTAATGAATTCATATCCATTGCTCTATCCAAGTACACAAAATTGTAATAGACCAACTCATATCATCTGACTTTCCAGAATCCTTCATACTAAGACATTTCTAAAGAGACAAGGGTCGCCTCTCCCGTCAAAATAGACGTCAAAACTAGACGCCATCTATTGACCGTCGCCGCAAACTAACGGCCTCGGGTCGGTGACAAAGCCACAACACCAGCTTTGGCAAAATGAAAAGCGTCCACCTAGAGACCATGGTTTCGGGCTAATGGCCCTCTTCAGCCTAAGGCGGACTTTATTCCATGAGATCCACATGGGATCTAATGGAATCTTGACAATCTGCCAAAGAGGTGTTTAGCTGGCAAAGTGGCTGGGCCAAATCTATGTCTAAAATATATATGGAAATTTTGCCGGGAGGATATTGATCTGAAGAGACATTTTTGACGGGAGAGGCGACCCTTGTCTCTTTATATCAATATCCTCCCGGCAAAATTTCCATCTAATACATTTCTATGATCCAAACCTCACTATCATCATTCCAGTATAACGATCTACTCGTTCCTTACCCTTTTGCCTTCGAAAGCGCCTCCATATCCCGAATACTTTTTAAAATATGGTGTAAAAACTTGGTTCGGAAATTATTCCAATATGCGCAGTATATTTAGAAATCCTTTTACTAAAAGCAATAACCCGGACCATCCAAATAACAAAACCAAAGCCATTTATTTTATATCATGACAGGATTGTACAGTTAGGTATGTCGAAGAGACGGGGGGAAGTGTGGGTGTTAGAGTTAGTGAACAGAATCGAACCTAATAAACCATGACAATAGAACACTCGTTTATCAGCTAATCAGAAACACTCTCCATTCTTTTATCTTATCAGAAAACCTACAGTACATTGCTCCCATATAAAAAGTAAACGTCTAATTCGGTAAGTAACCGATAGATTTTTTTCCTTTAATAGATTCATAGATATCTCCGAGGTTTATAATATCATACCACCAGATGATTGATTGTATATATTTATAATGAAATGTTCACGTCTGTGCTACCGTGTTTTTGCCGCTTTGATTCTTAGCAAATTTTGCCAATTATCCCAATTTTAGCCATTGTAGCATATATCTATGTGATGATTTGTGAATCAGTCGTGGTAGTTTTGCGAAAAGTGGTAGGAATACTCAGGAGACAAGATCCAGAGGCAAAAAGCCGGGAGGAATAGATCGGGGAGGAAATAGAGAAGATCCGAGGACCACCTTGGGAACAACTGGTGTCGAACCCACCTCGATGAGAACTGTCCCTTGATCATCACCTTTAGGTGCTTTTAAACTGCTTTGAGTAAGATAAATTACCCCAGTGGGAGGTGGAGTGAAGGCTGAGATCTGGTGACCAAGGAGTTGTTTTGACCAAGATATTTTATCTTCCCTTTCCTCATATTCCCACACAAGCCATTTTATCTATATATTTATAAATATTATGACATCTATATTTAAATATTAATATAGGTATCTGTTTACAAAGCCATTTTTAAATAAATCCGTTTAATCTTATTTTAGTTTTCCTTTTCTATAATTTTTTTATCATTAGTATGTAGAAATGCACAAAGTATAAATAGTGTTTCCTTTCTTACACATATTCGGCGTTATAGAAAGCTAGATATAATAAAATTATTTCAAATCAACGTATTCCTCAACGCTTTTTTTTTTTGCCAAAAAAGGATAGTTAGAGATAATGAAGATGATGTTATCTAACTGTGTTTCAATAGAAAACTTTTAAAATTATATTACAGTAGAACCTTCCAGTGAAGGACACCTAATTCCTAATTGCAGAGCCAAAGTGTCCTTTAGGGAGAGGTGTCCTCTTACCGGAGAGTTGTTAAATAGTAAAAATGGTCATTTTAAAAATGAAAACTCGTTTGTAGAGAGGTGTCTTCTAGCGGGAGTGTCTTCTCATGGAGGTTCTACTGTTTTTCTGAAGGTTTCTATAAAGATACAAGTTTCTTTTATTTTTATTGCCTTTTCAAGATTACGCCCTTCTACATGAGTACAAAACGAATAATGAAATTGTTCATTTTGTACCCCCCCCCCCCTGTAGAAGGGTGGAAATTCCTGAAAGATTGAGAATGTAATAAAAAGTAAAAGAAACTAATCTCCAGAAAACTGTTGTATTATTTAATTTATATCTGAAGAAAATTATCATAGCTAGTGTATATATATACAGGGTGATCCAAAAGTCCCGCACAACTTTAAAAATTAATAACTCCGCGAATATTTGCGCTAGAGCAATGCGGTAAACACCATTGTGTTCAGGATGCAATGGGATTTTTTATGGCAAATAATGAAAACTTCGAAATTGATTTTAGTTACAACTTTATTCGCTAGATGGCGCTCTACCACAATCAGAGATTCAGCGGCCAAATTGTTTGATAAATTGAAAAATATAACTGAACGACACGTATTTTTCCTTTTTGAATACCAGGAAAGAACCCTAATAATATCAAATGATAAATTAATAAAACACCATTTCGCCAAAAGTTAGAAGAATGGTTGACGATTTTTAAATACAATCTGAGATATGTAAAATAGGTATATGCAAATTAAAACATGTATCAAAAAATATTTATATTTTAGATGGAGTTTTGTGAAATAAATTGAATGTTTGAAAATAACTACTGATATCAATACACGATTTTTAAAATGTTAATATAGTACCAAAAATTATGATGGCACTACTAATAGGATTTCGTGCTATAAGGAATGTATAGTTTCTTGACTAATTGTCGACACTTGACTATTTAACTGGATATTTGTCATGATCCAAAAATGAAATATAGAGGGGAGTGACAAAATATATTTGTCGTACTTTATTCCAAATATCCTATGGGTTTGTCAAATGTTGTCATTGTTTATTATACTGTACATAATTTTGAAAATGTATCCCCTCAAAAAAAATCATTTTTAAATCGACCTTTTGCGTTGAAAAACGTGGTAGTAAAATCATTTTGTATTATTTTTTGCGCAAAATATCTAAAGTTGGGGGGGGGGGATAGAGAGATTATTCCTTACGCTATTTCTTCTAATGAGCGAAAAGCGATAAACTAAACATAAGGGGTAAAATTGTGTATACCAGTGTTATTCGAGAAGTTATAACACTTTGGCCTGCACGACATAATATAAAATGTGGGCAAATGACAAACAAAAAAATTAGTTTACAGAAAAGAAAGAGTCAAGATGTGAGGACAGCATTTATTATTCCCATAACCCAAAACAAAGAGCTGCAAAATATATCACATGAGGTAACTGCTTTCTCTCTTGTATTAGGTCATAATCCTTGCTCAATGCGGCGCCCTTCATTCTCAAACACCGCCTGCAGACGATAGATGACAGAATGGTCACAATTAAATAGTTGAAATTTATAAAACGTGCCATCTGATAGAAGCCTTCAACATGGCCAATGTGGTAGGCCGGCATCGATAAAAAGGCGACTTAATGTACCCCCATAACCGAAATTGTAAGGCGTCAAGTCTGGTGATGGCACCGCGGGAGATATGAGGAGGTCCTCCATCTTGCATGAATGTTATTTCGCTTAGTGCTTGTCTGTCCTGCAATATGGGAATAACCTTTTCTCTCAAAAGTTGAACATAACGTTCACCAGTTACGAAAACGGTTTTAAAAGTTCTTCCTTTGATTTTTTTCAAAGAAAAATGGCCCAATAATAAAAGAAGAAGTGAACCCACACAAAACTGTAACTCTGTGCTGATGAAGTGGTATTTCTGTAAAAATCCTAGGGTTTTCTGTTGCCAAAATGAGGCAGTTTTGAATGTTAAATTCTCCCTTTAGATAAAAGTGAGCATCATCTGTTCTTAGAACATTTGACAGCCAGTTTTCATCAATATCAATTTGCCGGAAAACCCATGCAGCGAATTCTTGACGCTTCTCAAAATCGCTGACTTTCAACTCGTGAAAACTTTGAATTTTGTTAGGATATTTTTATAGAAAAATTCTGAATGTGTGTTCTCTCCAAACTGTTCCATAAGAAATCCCCTTTTGTCGAGAAACTTGTCTAGCACTTACTTCTCCATACGGGGATAACGTTTCAATAGCTTCAGCATTCTGCAAAACCGTAACAGCCACTGACCTGCATGTCGATGGCCTTCCACTCCGAGGTTTTGCTTCCAGAGATCCAGTTTCCTCAAAACTTTTAATCAATCGCTTTAGAGAGTAGCAACTCATTGGTCCTTTACCGCTTCGAACATCTTTAAAGGAACGAAACGCTCGTAAAGCTTCAGTGGCAGATTCTGAATCACAATTTAAAAAATTCGCCAAGAGTGCTTTATCCTGTAGTGACGGCATTCCAAGTGGAAGGGGAGAAGTTCGACCACACCTCCTTGCGGTCCCCCCTGGACCCTTGGAATATTTGACCAAATTCTGGTTCGTTTCCAAGATGACTAACGTTGCAACGGCACCCATTTTCAAATGAAGAGCAAAACTGATATCTCCAGTAATGCTACCGCGTCCGGGGTAACCGCCGCGTCAGGAGCTGCAGCTCGAGCTCATGATGAGAAATCTACTACGAGGACACAATTCAATCTACTACAACTCAATTAAAATGGTACCCAGAGGAAAATAAAGAGCTGACTTGTCTTCTCTGTGACAACAATGTACATATTAATTGTCCTCAGGAGACAAAATTGAATCAGAATCTGAGATTCAATATCAAAGATTATACAACACTACGAATGGACAGATCGGGAAAATTCGGAGGTGGACTTGCCGTTTTGATTAAAACTCTAGAAATCAAATTTATGGAAATCGCCTATAATCAGAGTAAGCATAGAGAAGGCACGACAGAAGCTCAGGCAATAGAAATCTATCTTACAGTTAAAACAATTCCAATCATAAATGTTTATCACCACGATAATATTAGCATCAATACAGGCCTGATAGAGACATTAAGTGACGCGTCTTCGGATATCGCAATCATACTTGGTGATTTTAACGCCGAAAGACCAACTTGGGGATCACCTGTCCAGGATAACAAAGGTCAGCAGGTTGAGGACATGCTAACCGACCTCGACCTTACGCCGTTAAATAACGAAAAGAACACCTATCTATCCAAGTCCACAGGCACAGAATCCTCAATAGACATTACAGCGATAAATTACAACATCGCACCCATAACACAATGGAAAATTCTGAAAAGTGCAATCAGTGACCACAGATCAATTTTAACAACCCTAAAATTCAAAATTGAGAATTTCCAACAGAATAGAAGAACACTGGGAAAAATTTTACAGAAAAGCTTGAAGAACTGTGCAACGAAGAATTAAATCACAGAACGATTGACAAAAAATTGGAAAAATTCTCTTTGAACATATCCAAAGCTGCAAAAGTATCGATACCTAGAGGTAGACGTAAAGACCTGTGAATACTTTACTGGAAGGACCACAATATCAAGGCAATGATTGCAGAGAAAGACAATAAAAATGAACTTCTTAAAACAAATAAAACAAAAGAAATCATAAAGGAACTCATTGAAATTAGTCACATAATATAGAACAAGAAATTTGGATATTCAAACAAGAAAAATGGGCAAAATTCTGCGAAAAAAAATGGATCCAAAAAAGGAAAGCCATTACTGGAATATAATTAGTGTTATAAAACAATCAAAACCAACACTAATCCTCCAATACTCTAACCGATATGAACAGCGAGAACGAACAAACAGATGGCTGACATAATTGCTGAATATCTTTCAAGCACTTCCAGACTCAGCTATACGAATGAAGGCAGGACTCTAAAAATTAATATAAACAAGTTAGTTAAGCAAGCAAGAAATTACCATCAACAAGATATTTACTCGAGAGACTTCACACTGAATGAGCTAAATTCATCAATAGGAAAGTTAAATCCAAGATGTCACCTGGAGATGCTCTAATCTTTGATCAAATGATTAAACACTTTGGAGACGAAGCTAAAAATCAACTCCTTCGAATAATGAACATTTCATGGCAAACTGGTAAACTACCAAAGAATTGGAAGATATCAATTATAGTGCCAATACTGAAACCAAACAAAGATGCTAAGGAATGCAAGAACTATCGGCCAATTGCTCTTACCAGCATACTTTGTGAAATAACAGAATGAATTATCCACTCTAGGCTCATAGTCTGGCTCACTAACAATAATAAAATAAAATTCTACCAAACTGCCTAAAGATCCAGACACTGTACAACTGATAAACTGTTCTACTTCTGTCAATCAATAATATATTTCTATGAAAAACGGCCAAAGAAGACAACAGCCGTATTCCTGGATATGACCTCAGCTTTTGATCGAGTGTAGAAATTATTTGAAAGGCTGCACAACATCGGAGTAAGAGGAAAAACCTTAATCTGGATTGCAGACTTCTTTAGGGGAAGAAGGATAAAGGTTCGGGTCAATGGAACATTTTCCAAGGACCGAAGAACATGGGCTGGTGTACTTCAGGGATCTGTGCTCAGTTCTCTACTCTTCTCGCTATATATTAACCATTGTTTATGTAAATAGATGAATATTTTTTGTATTATTTAAAGCCTCATTATGTAAAAATATATGTATATATAAATTGGACATTTGTTGTTGGCCATGGTCAAGTTTGAGCTCTTGTACATCTAATTACGACACAACAAAGGTGGCGACGAGGATGCGCGATCTACAGAGCCAGTAAAAAGCTGAGGAAAACGGCGTCTATGCAAGTATAACAACTACATCTTTCAAACAAATCTGACTCTCGGATTATGGAGAGGAAAAATAGGAAAATGGGTTAAGATTACATCTTTAAACTATCTGGATCAAGAAAACAAAGGAGTAGAAAAGATCAGCATGACAAGTTCAAAGTTAATAGTACCTTTTAGATGCTATAGCCCAGTGGAGGACACTTCGATCTTTTTGTACAAAAATTTGAGGCTTTCTTTTTGGCATCTGAAGGAGGAGATTAAAGTGCTGATTTTTACCTCGCTACCAGATTCTGAAACTTTGAAGCAGGGAAACGACATTTTCCCTCTGGTCTAATGAAAGATCAACCCTATGATACTATCATTCAAAGAATTAAGCTGCATTTGGATCCAAAGAAGAAAGTGATACCACAGCGATGCAGATTTTTAAAGAGAATTCAACAGGAAGGAGAATCAATTTCGGAATATCTTAGAGAATTGAAACATTTGGCAATAAATTGTAATTTCGTCGATATGTTGGGAACCATGATGCGAGACCGTTTTGTGGCTGGAATCAATTCGGAAATCCTGCAAAAGAAGCTACTACAAGAGGACGACGATGTCACCCTGGATAAAGTTTTTGCAGTGGCGATCTCGTTCGAATTGGCGGAGATAAATATAAGAGAATTACAAGATAAATTAGTGGCCAAGATATCCCCTGGGAATTGAAAGGATAAAAAGGGCGAGTACAATAATAGTACGGCGCAGTATAGGCCTTTCAGGCAAAGTGGCAAAGGCAAAATAGTGTGTTATAGATGTGGTGAAAGACATTCACACGTGGCATCTGTTTTACCTCATAGAACAAAGACTTGTTTTAAAATGTAATAAACTGGGTCATTTAAGTAGGGTCTGCAAAGCTAGTAAAAGAATGTGGGGATGTAAATTTGTACAAGAGGACTCTATATATTCTATACAGGGGGAAACTGATATGCCACAATAAATTTAACAGTAGATGATTATTCTTTGTGCTTTACAATAGATACAAGAAGTCCAGATTAAAATCCTTTTGTGGTAAATCAATAGAGATTATAGATCAAAGAAATGTTTTTGTAAAAGAAGCCAACCAATATTTACGATTAATAGTTGTAAATGAAAAAATCCAGGTAATTTTATTAGGAAGAGAATGGCTTAAACAGTTAAAACGTGATTATTCTAGATTGTTTAGCATTAAAAATTTAAATAATGAATCTAATAGAAATAGTTTAATTGATAGATATGCAGATTTGTTTAACAAATATTTGGGCTGTCTAAAGGATGTTAAAATAAATTTTAATATAAAAAAAGGATGTGACTCCTGTGTTTTGTAAGGCCAGAAAAGTTTACCTTTCTCTCTAAAAAACAAAGTAGAGAATGAAATTGATCGTTTAGTGAATTCTTGCATTTTATAACCTATAGTTCATGCATATTGGACCGCTCCAATAGTACCAGTATTAAAAAAGGAAGGTAGTGTAAGGATATGTGGTGACTTTAGATGTACAGCTAATAAAGCAATAGAATTAGATAGGTATCCCCTTCCATCGATCGATGAGATCTTTTTAAAATTATCTAGAAGCACCGTATTTTCGACTCTAGGCCTATCACAGGCTTACTTACAAGTAATGTTAGCGGAAGAAGTCAAAGCTGTTGTTGATATAAACACAACAAAGAAGTTGTTTTCTTATAAAAGACTACCATATGACGTAGCGGTAGCACCAAATAAATTTCAGAGGATTATGGAAGGCCTATTTTCTGATTTGCCAGGTGTGGCCTGCTACATAGATGATATTTTGGTTGCAGGAAAATACTTTGAAGATCATGAACAAATGTTGGATCTAGTGTTTAGATGATTGCTAGAAAAAGGTTTAAAGTTAAACAGATATAAATGTAAATTTAAAAAGAAATCGGTGGAATATTTAGGGTTTAAAATGGATAAATATGGACTGCATCCCTTAGAAAATAAAATTAAAGCGGTGATAGAGGCGCCTGAACCTAAAGAATGTTTCGCAATTGAGATCTTTCATAGGACTCTTAATTTATTATTATAGATTCATAAAGAATATAGCAAACATTTTAGCGCTATTCTCTATCAACTTTTGAATAAAAATTGTAGATGGAATTGGACGAAAAAATATCGAATGTTATTTAAAAAATGTAAATCATTATTAATAGACTATGGACTAGGCGTAATTCTAAGTCATAGAAATGATAGAAAGGAAGAATGCCCTATAGATTTTGCTTCTAGAACATTAACTGAAGCGGAAAAACGTTTCTCTCAACTAGAAAAGAAAGCGTTGAGCATAACCTTTGGCGTAGAGAAATTCAGACAATACTTACTGGGACGAAAATTTGTATTGGTCACAGACAACCGACCCTTAATTCATATATTTTCACCTCATAAACCAATTCCTATATGTGCATCATCCAGAATTAAAAGATGGTCCTTAAAATTAGCTGCATTTAATTATACTGTGGAATTTCGAAAAACTAGTGATAATTCCAATGTTGACGCATTGTCACGTCTTCCTTTAGAATCGAGTGTCAGGGAGTCTCTTGATGAAGACCAGGTACTTCTTCTTAGGAAGTCGAATGAGGTACCGTTCTCTTTTATGGAGGTGGCTAATGAGACGCCCCAAGATAATATACTGTCTATAGTATTAAGGAATGTTAGAGAAGGCAACTGTCTGTGTGGAAATTCACAAGGGTACCGAGAGAAAACCCACTAGCTCCTCATTATAAGATCAATGAGGAATTAATTTTGGAGTTTGGTTGTCTTCAATGGCGTGAAAGAGTGGTAATTCCCTAAAAATTAAGATCTTTAATTTAAAATGACTTGCATGAAATACACATGGGGATTGTTAAAATGAAGATGATTGCCAGACGGTATTTTCTGGTGGCCAGGCATAGACAGTAACATCGAGGAGTTAACTAGAGAATGTAGAGTATGCCAAGAATCGGCAAGCATGCCCCCGGCTACCATCTCGGAATGGACTTGGCCCGAAAAACCGTGGCATCGACTTCATCTTGATCTAGCGGGTCCGTTCATGGGAAGAATGTTTTTGGTTCTCGTGGACGCATACTCAAAGTGGATAGAAATTTTTATCATCAAAGATATTACCAGAAAAACGATTATAAGTCATCTTAGAGAAATTCTCGCCAGAAATGGATTGCCCTAATTTTTGGTTACAGATAACGGAAGACAGTTTGTCTCCGGTGAATTCGAGCAATTTATCAAAATGAATGGTATACAGCACACTAAGACCAGTCCGTATAATCCTAGTACAAATGGTTTAGCTGAGAGATATGTAAGAGAGTTTAAAAACCTTTTGAGAAACCTTTAGAGACGAATCTACAAAGTTTCCTATTTGCTCATAGAGCATTCCCCCAAACTGTAACAAAGGAATTCCCCGGCGGAACTGCTAATGAAGAGAAGTTTAAGATCAAGATTCTCGAATTTAATACCAAGATGGGAAATCCGCGAGAGGTATTTCATGAGGCCGTAAGAAGGCAGGAGCAGTTTACTACAGGTTGCGAGGTTTATTTCCGCAACTATGCAACTGGACCTAAACGGTAAAAAGGTACCATTTTGGAATTATTGAGCTACCGTCACTACCTTATAAGTTGCGAGGGCGTCGTGTATAAGAGGCATATCAATCAATTGCGACCTGTGAGAAAGAAACAAGTGGAGACAAGAAATTTGATACTTCCTCGAACATCAGGAGAGAAGCCTGTAGGTGGAAGTCAGAAATAAAGTGAAGAGGAAGTTCCAGAGGTTACATCAGGAAACAAGGAGGAGACTGCTTCTGTGCACGTACCCTCTTGCACTCCTATACCAGGGCCTGTTGCTGTGCACGTGCCCTCTTGCACTCCTAAACCTGAGGCTGCCGCTGTGCAAGTGCCCGTCCGCAGTTCTAGACCTCAGAGAGCCAGGAAACCCCTAGACCGGCTGGAGTATTATTAAGGGGGGAGATGTGTTGTGTATGTAAATAGATGAAGATTATTTGCATTCTTTAAAGTCTCATTATTTAAGAATATATGTGTATATAAATTGGACATTTTTTGTTGGCCAAACGAAAAGAATCTGAGGCTCTTTATTGACACGACAAAAACAAAAACGGCATTCCAGAGTAAAATAAATCATCAGAGATAGATATATATTTTTCAAATGAATTAAAATAAATATAATCGATACTGAGAGAGAGTTGAATTTAAAAAAATAGAAAATTATTATTTTCGAAATAAATACAGGGTGATCCAAAAGTCCCGCACAACTTTAAAAATTAATAACTCCGCGAATATTTGCGCTAGAGCAATGCGGTAAACACCATTGTGTTCAGAATGCAATGGGATTTTTTATGGCAAATATTGAAAATTTCGAAATTGATTTTAGTTACAATTTCATTCCCTAGATGGCGCTGTACCAGAATCAGAAATTCAGCGGCCAAATTGTTTGATAAATTGAAAAATATAACTGATCGACACGTATTTTTCCTTTTTGTATACCAGGAAAGAATCCTAATAATATCAAATCGTTAATTAATAAAGCACCATTTCGCCAAAAGTTAGAAGAAATGGTTAACGATTTTTAAATACAATCTGAGATATGTAAAATAGGTATATGCAAATTAAAACATGTAGCAAAAAATATTTATATTTTTGATAGAGTTTTGTCAAATATATTGAATGTTTGAAAAACATAGCTGAATTCAATACACGATTTTTTGAAATGATAATATAGTACCAAAAATTATGATGGTACTACTAATAGGATTTCTTGCTATAAGGAATGTGTAATTTCTTGAATAATTGGCGACACTCGACTATTTAACTGGAAATTTGTCATGATCCAACAAATGAAATATAGATGGGAGTGACAAAATACATTTGTCGTACTTTATTCCAAATATCCTATGGGCTTGTCAAATGTTATCATTTTTTATTATACTGTACACGATTTTTAAAAATGTATCCCCTCAAATAAATATAATTTTTAAATCAACCTTTTGCGTTGAAAAACGTGGTAGTAAAATCATTTTGTATTATTTTTTTTGCCCAAAATTTCTAAAGGTGGGGGGTTACAGAGAATATTCCTTATGCTATTTCTTTTAATGAGCGAAAAGCGATAAATTAAACATAAGGGGTAAAATTGTGTGTACAGTGTTATTCGAGAAGTTATAACACTTTGGCCTGCACGACAAAATATAAGATGTGAGCAAATGACAAACAAACAAAAATTACTTTTCACAAATAAAAAAGAGACAAGATATGAGAACATAATTTACAAGGTATGTCCCATAAGTTTCCGGACTGGGTCCATGAAAAAATAAATAAATGAAAAATGTAAATAAATTTGACAGTTTATTATAGAAAAAATATCTGGCAACACGGTGGTACCAATATCGAGGCGGTACGTGCACGCGCGCCAAGTTATTCTAATTTATTTAAAGGTTACACCTTACGCTGCAGCGATTTTACGATGGAACAAAAATTGAAGCAGAGGATTTGCATAGAATTTTGTGTTAAACTTCAAATATCAGCAACCGACACTTTTGAAATGCTTAATAAAGCATTCCCCATAATAACGCCCCAAAGAGAACAACTGTTTTTGAATGGCATTCTAGATTTAAAGCTGGCAGAATTTCCATTGAAGATGATCCTCGTCAAGGACGCCCAACATTTCAAAGGACTGATGAAAATGTGCAAAAAATCACCGATTTGATAAAAGAAAATCCTCGAACCACTTTGCTGGAGCTAGAGCAAGACACAGGCATCTCTAAAACAACGATTGGAAGGATCGTAACCGAAGATTTGAGGCTCAAAAAGACTCCTGCAAAATTCATCCCAAGATTCCTCACTAATGAGCAAAAACTGTGTCGGCTTGCAACCTGTGAGGACATGCTGGAAATGACAAGAACGGATCCGGAATGGAAAGACAAGATAATCACAGGCGACGAGACATGGGTCTATGGCTATGACCCTGAAACCAAGCGTCAATCTGCCGAGTGGAGAGGTCAGGGTGAGCCTAGACCCAAAAAATCCAGGATATTGAAATCCAGAAACAAGGTGTTGCTGGTCGCTTTTTTGGATAACAAGGGCATTGTTCATCACGAGTACCTTCCTGCAGGCCAAACAGTTATTAAGGAAATGTATTTGAGCCTTCTTCGCCGTCTAAAGGAAGCGATTCGAAAAAAAAGGCCAGAAAAATGGACTAAGGGTGACTGGATCCTACACCATGACAATGCCCGCCCTCACACAGCGCACTTGGTGACGAGTTTTTTGGCGAAAAACGGGACAGAAATCCTACCTCAACCACCCTATTCCCCAGACATCGCACCAAATGACTTTTTCCTGTTCCCCAAACTCAAATCAGTTCTAAAAGGAAGACATTTTGACACCAGGGAAACATAATAGAAAATTCGCTGCTGGCATTGAAGAGCATTCCAAAAGAGGCCTATAAAAACTGTTTCGACAATTGGGTGAAACGATGGCGCTGGTGCGTTGAAGCAAGGGGGGATTACTTTGAAAAGTTTTAATAAAAAAATTTTAAAAAAATCTTACCTTTTTTTTATGGACCCAGTCCGGTAACTTATGGGACATACCTTGTATTTACCCATAACCCAACACAAAGAGCTGCAAAACATTGGTAGATAATATAATATATGGAAGCTTTTATAACACATGAGGTAACTGCCTTCTCTCTTGTATTAGGTCAGAATCCTTGTTCAATGTGGCGACCTTCATTCTCAAACACCGCCTGCAGACGATAGATGACAGAATGGACAGCATTAAATAAAATATCTGATGAAATTGATGAAACGTGCCGTCTGGTAGAAGCCTTCAACATGACCAATGTGGTAGGCCGGCATCGATAAACACGCGACTTAATGTACCCCCATATCTAAAAATCGCAAGGCGTCAAGTCTGGTGATCTTGAAGGCCACTGGTGTATAAAGTGGCGACTTATCACACGATCTTCACCGAACGTATCCTTCAGCAATTGTTTGGCACCGCGGGAGATATGAGGAGGTCCTCCATCTTGCATGAATGTTATTTCGCTCAGTGCTTGTCTGTCCTGCAATATGGGGATAACCTTTTCTCTCAAAAGTTGAACATAACGTTCACCAGTTACAGAAACGGTTTTAAATGTTCTTCCATTTATTTCTTCAGAGAAAAATGGCCCAATAATAAAAGAAGAAGTGAACCCACACCAAACTATAACTCTGGGCTGATGAAGTGGCATTTCTGTAAAAATCCTAGGGTTTTCTGTTGCCCAAATGCGGCTGTTTTGAGTGTTAACTTCTCCGTTCAGAGAAAATTGAGCTTCATCTGTCCACAGAACATTCAACAGCCAGTTTTCATCAATATCAATTTGCCGGAAAACCCATGAAGCGAATTCTTGACGCTTCTCAAAATCGCCAACTTTTAGCTCGTGAAGTCTTTGAATTTTTTTACGGGTATTTTTTAAGACAAATTCTTAGTGCTCTCCAAACTGTTTCATACCAAATCCCCGTTTGTCGAGCACTTACTTCTCCATACGTGGATAACGTTTCAATAGCTTCAACATTCTGCGAAACCGTAGCAACCCCTGACTTGCATGTCGATGGTCTTCCACTCCGAGATTTTGCTTCCAGAGATCCAGTCTTCTCCAAAGTTTTTATCATTCGCCTTAGAGAGTAGCAATTCATGGGTCCTTTACCGCTTCGAATACCTTTAAAGGTACGAAACGCTTGTAAAGCTTCAGTGGCAGATTCTGAATTTGAAATAAAAAAATTTCACCAAGAGTGATTTATGCTGTAGTGATGGTAAAATAAATTGTTGTGCATGTAAATAGATGAAGATTATTTGCATTTTTCCAAACCTCATTATGTAAAAATATATGTGTATATGGTAATTTAAACCAACAACCCTATACTGTGTATATAACTTATAATAAGATTGTCATGTTGTATATAGAGACACATCTATAAATAATTATGCGCATGATTAATCTGTGTCATTGCATCGCCATATGTAATGTAATTTGTACAAAGTGGATAAATAAATAAAATCTGTAATAGATTTAAGAGTTGAGCTAAAGCAGAGATCGAGCATAGTATTGCCAAAACAACAAAGTCTAAAGATGGAAGTCATAAATCAGGTCGATTTACAATTCCCACAAACAAGGCCACCCACACTGTCACATGTGGTGGAATGCAGAGACCCCTCTCACACCTGGACATGTAAAGGCGCCCTTTCTCAAACGCCCCTGTCACATAAGGTCCCCCCCGTCTTTTAAGCTATAAATACATCACTTTTACAGGGACTTGAGAGTTCGGTACAGTACAGTTCAGTTCAGTTTAGTTCACCCTTAGGGCAAGCCGCGTCGGTCGTATGTTATGTCGATCTCATCCAACATGTAGTTAGTAAGAAAACTTCTACCTCCATCTTTTCGCTCCTAGCTCAACTTTTATCTATTAACGGAACTTTCTTAGTGCAACTGTGTCTTCGTTTTTTGTGTATGGATATCCCCAAGCTTTTCCACTCTGCCTCGACCACGACTGCCTGTATTTTGTGAGAACTTTTAAAGGTCTTCCAAGGTGCAGAGAGGTACTGGAAAACTCTACATCCTAACTGTTCCTCTTTGTCAACACAGTACAACAAGAGCTACCAGGACTTCAACATTATTTCAGTAATCGACAGGATCTCTACAAAAGCTACTGGAATTCTCATCTCATTATATGTATATAAATTGGATATTTGTTGTTGGCCGAACCAATAACCATACACACCTCATCTCGTTAACGGAATAATGTTCTTTATCTGGTCTGCCTTTTTTTTACTCTCTTTGGAGTAGATTTGCTTTTTGATAGTTTTTATTTATGGAGCTGAACCAGTATGATGGCGGTGGCGGAGGAAGTCAGCAGGCCAACAAGCGGCCGCGTTCTGAGGACGAAGACCTCCTCCCGTCTTCCCATCACCAATTTAAATTCAACAGCACGGCGAACTTGTTCAACTTTGAGTGCCAAACCTTCGAAGCGATCATTGCCGACACCAGCCTGGACTTCCCCGAAAAAATACAGATGGCCACCAAAGGACTGATACTGACTCTCGTCCAAGAGGCAGAACTTCTTCTTAAGGACGCCTTCAAGGGAGCCAGTCTAGGAAGACCCAATCCCACAGCCAACGTCCCGATTCCCTCCACCTCTTTCGCCTCGGTAGTGGCAGAGAAAGACAAGCCGGTAAAGCCTGCACCTCCGAAACCCAAAGCGAAATTCACATTTGTGAATCTGGCTCCTTCCTTCGAATCGCATGTCGTCGTCAGGTCGGCTAACCCCAAAGCAACCCAAGGGAATTTTTGAGGGAAATTAAGAAGATTCATCCTTCCCTAGCGTCATCAAAACACGTGGTGGCGTCCATCAACACCAGCGGCGAGGTGGTTTTCCACCCCAAAACAACCCAAATGGCAAAGTAGCTGGCCACTGGGCTGACCTCCCTGCCAACGGGCCTAAGCTGCCCCGAGTGCCCGGTTATCCTACCAAGATACTGCCTCTTCAGAGTGGACGGGGAGGTGCGGGACGATGAGATATGCGAGAGCTTCCGCTCCAACCACTCCGTGCAGTCACTCCTGGAAAAGCGTGAAATCAGGGTAGTCCATCGATCGAATAATGCGGCACACAGCACTAGTACAGTGTTCATCGAAGTGGACAACCAAGTCGCCGAAATCCTCGGTCAACATGGACGTATTCCTGTGGCGGGTCTAGTGCACAGGTATGAGCGCAGTCATACTTTAAAGCAATGCTTCCGTTGCTGTGGCTTCGGCCACCGCGCTTCTGCCTGTCCAGCTACCCGTCCAATCTGCTATCGCTGCGGCTCTGCAGAGCATGAGGGCATCCGATGCTCGGTCGAGCCAAGCCAAAGCCGCTGCTGCCGCTGCAGAAAAAAAATCTGGAGCTCCCATCAACCACTTTGCCACCTCATCTACCTGTCCCTTTGTAAAAGAGAGAATACCCCGAACAAGTAACAATGTCTAGGCCATTGCGTGTCCTGCAGGTGAACGCTAAAAAATCACCAACTGTCATTCTTGAAATTGCAAATTTGGCAAATTCGACACAGGCCGACATGTGCTCCTGCAAGAACTCTCAACTAACTTCTTCTGGCCCACACGTGGGTTTCAGGCATTTTTTTTTGTCCCAGGCGCCTACATCCCCTCGGGAATTGTGGCACGTAGCAACCTTCATCCCATCCCTCTAACCTCCCCAGACACCGCCATAACCTCCATAGCCATATGTCTAGAGCAGAGCATCATCGTGGTGCGCTCGGCCTACTGGCACGGCCTTAGAGCTGCCGATGATTTCATCCCTCTTCTGGAAGATACGATAAGACGGGCCTCTCTTCCAGTGATCCTGGGTATGGACACTAACGCCCACTCTCCTACCTGGGGCATCGGTGCGAGGTTGGACTTCCGGGGTGCTAATCTTGAAGAGTTCGCCAGCTTCAATGATCTTCATTTCTTGGGACCTCCTGTGGACTCGACCTGGTCAAATGGGCCTTTATCTTCTTCTATAGATGTAACTCTGGCATCCAGCTCACTGGCTATCCATGTCACTAGAGGTTTATTAGATGAGATGGCCTTCACTGACCATATACCTATCTGGAATACATTCCTAGACATGGTCAATAACGAGACAAAATCCTCCTGGGTTGAATCCTCATGTAAAGAACAGACCTTTAAATCCTTCCTCAACTCTTCTCTCCACCAGGTAACTACCCTATTACAACAACAACAACAAAAACCTTTATTAAGACACTATTGTCTTACAAGGGGATTCCCCTAAGAGGTTATATATGTACATGAGTGAGGAGGAAAAGCAATTTAGAGGGGAGGTGGAGCAATCAGCCGTTGTCTGGGGAGTTGAGCACTTCTTCCCTCATTTTGTCAATCGCCTTGAAAAATTTTAAATATTTATAAACAAATGTTTTATCCAGCTGGAGAGTAGTAAAAATTGTATATACATGTTGTTCATTATAGTGAGTTAGCCCCGAAATTTCGCGAATTTCCAGTCTCTTTTCCTGTAGGAATGGACAATGGAATAGATAATTAACCAAATTTTTTGGATGCCAGCATTGCAGAAGTAGAAATTTAAAGGGTCGCTGTTCCAAAATCCCGTGATATCCTCGGGGGAAAATAGCCATAGAATCCTTTGACGGGCTATTTTCAGAGAGAGGTTTGATAGTAAGTAGTCCTCCGTCATAAAGGAGCTACTTAGAGATTGATAGTGAATACAATGAGTTGAGTTTTGTATCTTAGCTCGGTCAAATTGGAGTAGCTGGTCCACTGTGGTTTGAACTATTCTAGGCATTTCTCCTCGCAAAACCATATAATCTTCACAGTTCTTAAGAAAAGAAAAACCCCAAGAGTCAATGATGTTATTCAGGTTATAAATAAAGTTGTTTCCCGCTTTTCCCAAAATTGAAACTTCCTAGACCTGGAACAAGCAAACATAAGGTAATCTTGTCCTGTCCATTTTTAAAATCCGTATCTAGAACTTTAGAATCAATTTCGTAATGCTTAATTCAAGGGACATCCTTTCGGTTTCTGTTCGTAAGATATAGCCCGGAGTGTAAATTTGCGAAGGTCAAGAAATCGCCGTAAGAAAAATATCCTGGATCTGGTTTACAACTCCTATCTGATTCGTCGCCCACAGTGGGGCCGAGTATAATAACGTGGATAAAACTATGGAGTCAAGTAATTTCATCACTGCTCCGAACGATATGGTTCTTGACTTCGATAGTATTCTCCATACTGTGTTTGTAGCAATCAATGCTTTGCTTTTAAAGTGCTGCGCAACGTAAGCAGTTGGATTCTTGATTGTTAAGGGGTAGCCAAGATACGTATATTTTGAGGTAACTGTCAAAGGTTGTTGGCCCCAAAACCAAACGTCAGATCTAGCCAAGCGGCCTCCATTTCGAAACGCTGCGATTTTAGACTGGAATTGGTTCAGAGTTAAACTATTTTCCTCAAAATATTTTTTATTAAATTAATCTTTATTTGGATATTTATCTTGGATTCACCACGGAAGACTATATCATCCGCGAACAGGAGCAGGTGTATAGTTCCATTGCCCGGTAAGTATATACCTGGCAGGTCAGAATCATCCAGCGTAGCAACCAGATCGTTATTGAAAATAATAAATAAATACGGTGAAAGAGGTTCACCCTGAAGAACACCTGATTGTATTTTGATAAATTCTGTAAAAGAGCCGCTCCATCTGACCGCTGCCATCATTTGAGCATAGTAGTTCTGTATAAGTTTGATAAATCGCCCACTTAAACCAACAAGCGCAAGCTTTCTCCATAATAGTAGATGTGGAACTGTATCAAACGCTTTTTAAGATCAACAAAGAATGTGTAAAGTTTCCTCCTTTTGCGGTTTAATGTCATTTGAATTAGTGACGTAAGCGTGAAGATATGGTCTTTGCACGAGTAGCCCTTTCTGAATCCTGCCTGGTTTTCCGCTATGAGTTTTCTATTTTCAATCCAATTACTTAGTCTATTTTTTAATATGGATGTAAAATGTTTTGACAAGTTGCTTATAAGGGCAATGCCCCTATAATTTGATGGTGTAACTACCTTATTAAACGAAGCCTCTAGCCCAGAAGATATTGACAGGGTGGTCCTCCTTCTGACTTCCATCCTGCAATCAGCTTGTGACTCTTCCATGGGGGGACGCTCCAATACTACAAGACCGTCGAAGCCGTGGTGGACCCCCGAACTGAGTCGGATCAGAAGTTGGTAATCTCCCTCCGCCGTTGCAGTCAGAAAGTCCGGTGTTCTATTAGGAATTTCTTCCGCGGTTTATACCGAGCGTGCCATAATCGACTGAAGGCGGCTATACGGAAAGCTAAAAGTAAATCCTGGTTTAATCTCTGCAAGGAGGTTTCATCCGCATACTGGAGTGACATACATCGATTTATCGCCCGGGGCCGCGGTTCCCCCCGAGGTCCGCCACTTCTCAAACATGATAACGGCTCTCTTTACAATCCTCATGAGACTTGCCAGACCCTATTAAATCACTTTTTCCTACCTGACACCAGACCTCACCCGCAAAGGAATGCAATTTCTGCTCACTCAGACGAACCTGAATTCAAACCCTGGGAAGTTTTGCGAGCCATTCATCGCTGTGGAAAAAG
This sequence comes from Cordylochernes scorpioides, assembly GCA_030710605.1. Classification (NCBI taxonomy): domain Eukaryota; kingdom Metazoa; phylum Arthropoda; class Arachnida; order Pseudoscorpiones; family Chernetidae; genus Cordylochernes; species Cordylochernes scorpioides. The sequence goes on from CP092885.1 coordinate 19,840,105, forward strand.
GAAAGCCCCGGGCCCTGACGGTCTTGGTTTAGAATGCCAAGACCTGGACGGCCCTTCCTTGCAATTCCTGCTGGCCGAATTGTTCACCAAATGCCTTCGCATGGGCCACTTCCCCCGTCAATGGAAAGAAGGCCGCCTCATACTTCTGCCTAAATCCTCCAATTCAGCCACCAGTCAGCTGGAGAAATACAGACCTATTACTTTATTGAACACTGTTGGCCAAAGTATTTGAGAGATGTATCCTGGCCCGACTTCAGAGGCTCGCGGATCGTCATGGATGGTTCTTTGAAGATCAATACAAAACCGTATTGGGTACCGTAAATGGTCGTTCAGCGGAAGATGCACTGGCGAGTATCACTCAATTAATTGAAGAAAGACAAGCTCACTGGAGGAAAACTCTTGTCATCAGCTCGGACATCAGTAAGGCCTTCGACACTGTTTGGAGGCCGGCAATCATACAAAATCTTGAACGTCTAAATTGTTCAGAGTCTATTACCTGTTTAGTAAAAAGCTTTTTGGAAGACCGGACGGTTTCTTACTCAGCTTGGACAGCAACAGAATGTACGTCCTCCCAACTCGGCACTCCCCTGGGTTCAGCGCTAAGTCCTTTCCTGTGGAACATAGTTGCTCGGACCATCTTCACCCTTCCCTCCATCATAGATAGCCGATTAATAGCTTACGCGGACGACTTCACCCTTATTACTCAGGTTCGTAGTCGCCTGCCGGTCTCTGCCACTAACACCTTCTTGGAGAGGTTGACATCTTGGTGCACGATACGGCGTTCCTGAAGGAAATCAATGAAGGAAATTTTGAATCTAGACCAGGCCCTGCTTCTTTGCCATACCCTCCAGATAGACGTCAATTGTCTTTCAGTCTAAACATCGAGGAGATAACAACACCTATAATATTCACAAACGGATCAAAAAATTAGGCTGGGGTGGGCGCTGCAATTGTTCCCTCATCAGAAGATCAGCAGCCCGTTCTCTTACGGCTCCATCCCGACTGCACAGCCTTCCAGGCTGAACTTCTGGCAATCCGCTGGGCGGTCCGTCTGGTGAAGGAAGGTTATTCAAGAAATGCGATCACTATCGCGTCGGACTGCAGATCAGCTCTGTCAGCCATATGTACGTCAGGTCCAGTTCGATCGACATTAGTAGCTAAGATTATTCTCACACTGAACACCAACCAAAACGTAAATCTGTGTTGGGTGCCGGGACACTGCGGCATCGACGGAAAGGAAAGAGCAGACAGAGCTGCTAAGAACGCGGCCGTTTTGATCTTAGAGCCATCATTTTCCATTCTGCCTAGAAGCCTTGCCCGTAACCACTCACGCGCGGCAGCCCTAGACGCATGGACGGAGGTTTATTGCCGGGACCACTCCAACAGACACCTGAGGAGAATAGCCCATACTCCAGACCGGCTGCTCCAATTCCTCCCTAAGGTCTGTCCTGGAGAAGTCACCACCACCTCACTTACAGGACATGGCCATGTTCGGGCAGACTTGGTTCTCTGGCGTCCTGGGGAAGACCCATCTTGCCCACATTGTATGGAGGAACAACAGACTGTGGACCACCTTCTATTCAGATGCCCTGCTTTCATGCAACACAGAATAAAGACAGCTCTGCTGCTTGGGAAGACCTCCTTCGACCCAGTCTCGTTGGCTGGACTCCCGGGTTCTCTGCAGGCATGGAACTTCCTGACCAGCTGGTTTGGCTCTGCAATTGGCTCTATATAAATATAATCTAGAGTAACTGGTTTCTACTAGTGAGCTGGACAGCCCGGGCAGTTGGCGTTTCTTGCGCTCCAGGGGCCTGGGTTATCCTTATTTCTCTCTCTATACTCTTGGAAGACGGGGCAATTTAGCAGCAGATGAATAGAAATTTGTTCCTCACATCCACAGAAGCATCTTGAATCCTGCACTGCTTTGATGAATTTTAAAAGCTTCTAAAATTTCCGTGATTTGTAATAAATTGATAGTTGTGGAAATTTGCCCGAAAATAATTCGGAATATTAGCGGGAAAGAAACTTTGAAATGTTTGGTTAGTATTTTTCTTCAATAGTGTAATTTTATATTTAATCAAATTTTCAATTATATCTGGAATATCCAAGTCGTATCGCTGTTGATCCTCGATCGATAAATATTTTATTCAAGCACGTTGTCGTTGATTTTTATTTGACAAATCCATGTTGTCTCTGGAGCTCAAAAGATTATTACTTTCATAAAATTCATAAATTCGATTTTTCAAAATTTTTTCGAAAATTTTTGAAAGATTTGAAATCAATGAGATAGGTCGATAACTTTTTGTTGATTCTAAATTAGATTTATGTGGTTTAGGAATTATCTTTAGAGCTGCTATTTTCCCTTTCTCCGGATAATACCCCTTTTTGAATACATTTATTAAATAGTTTGCATAACATATGCTTAATTTTTGGGTAAGCACATTTGATCATATTGTGGCGAAGAAATATGTTATTATTTAATTTAATATAATTCAATGAAAATACTCAACAGATTATAAAAATATATATTACTCTGTATTTGTGAAATCATCTTTAAAATATTTCTTTGCTTGCTTGCTTAAGATTCCCTAGCTGTAGATAGTTTTGCTGACTTGTTAATAATTGTCGACTCGTCGTTGTGACCTAAACCTGGAGCTTTTTAAACAATTAGAAATGATATTCATTATTTCTTCTACTTCGATAATAATTATGCTTGGATTATTCATTCGTGGCTTAAAATTTCTAATTATTTGTTGTTGAAAATTGTCCAAATTAGGATCGTCTTCAGGAATTATATCGTCCATTAATTTGGTCATTGTTTGCTCTTTTAGATATTCTGGTGAATTGTCAATTATGGGAATTCCATTCTTTACATTTGAGGTTCTTAATTTATTGAAGAACTTATAAGCATTACCAAATGGATTATCTGTGTAATTTTCTTCAATAACGTTTCGCCAGTTAGTTCTTTTAGCTTTTCTTATTGCATTAGTGTATTTGTTTCTTGCCAACTTAAATGTATTGTAACTGATTGTTTTATGACGATAATACTAGTTTCTAATATAATGAAAATTATTTTTATTATTTCCTGTCCATTAGTCCACCAGTCAATTCTGGAAACATGTTTATTAATGGGGGATTTAACCTTCGAAGATTTATATGCTGCTTCTCTCAATAAATTCATGAGTGTGTTCACTATCCCATCAATGTCTTCCTCATCTTTCACTCTGCTTATATCAATTCCCAGTTTTTTGTATCTTGTAATGATATGTTATTAGAAAAATTTGCCCAATTCGCATTTTTTTCAAAGTGGAAATTTGATTATTGAATAAATGACCATTCTTTAACCTGATATCAAATTTAACAGCAACATGGTCGGAAATATTAGTCAAATCAGAGGTATGCCAGTTGTTTATTAAACTTAGTGAGTGTTTATTCGAGATTGTGAGATCAATTATACTTACTCTCCGCGGCAGGTGGGTGTTTTTTCAGGTTATGTATAAAGAGGTTACATTCGCGTCTATAATAGGTTGTAATCTATATCCATTAGAGTTTATAACAAACCATATAGTAGGTCTTAAATTAAAATCACCGCAAAGGATTACAGGTTGATTTATATACGTTTTGAGCAGATCTCTAATGAATGTTTGATGAACAGGGTTAAATGTATTCGGATGAATGTAGAAATTAGAAATAATTAATTTTGCTTTAACTGTAGAAATAGATATTGTTGTACAAAAAGAATTTGTGAATTTTTCCTCTTTGCTGAACTTTATATTTTTATTTAAAATTATAGTTGCCGTATATTTTTCCCAGTTTTATTCGAACATATAATTTGAGCGTCCATATCATAAATAACATTTTCATGTAAAACATATGGTTCTTGAATCAAAAGAATGTCAGGTGAAGGATATTCGCATATCAAACAAAATGTTAACGCGGGATTCGATCCCGGTTCATGACTGTCTGGAAACGAGGGTGTTACCCACTCGTCCTTGTCAGGTGGGTCATCTCTAGTGTTGGCCTGTAGTTTACTTATCGCAGTAAAACTTTTTCTTACATTTTGTTGAATACATCTCACATTTTCAATTATATAGGATATTAATCTATTTAAGATTAAGCTTTAAATTGTATTTGCTACATCATTTCCCTCGTATATTTGTGAATATTGTGTCCTTTGGATAATTTTGTTTATTTGTGATTTGTAAATCGGGCATTCACTTGAATTTGATTTATGGTTTGTAGAAAGGTTTTTAAATTTAGGGTGCTTAGAGAAATTGTGACAATTTGGCGCTTCAGTACAGTTGTGGCTACCCTGTACACCGCATATTTTACATATTTTAATGTTTTGGCATTCTTTTGTTTTATGGTTCGGATTAAATTCAAAACAATTTTGGCATTGTCTTACAAATATTCTGTCTTGTGTAGAACATCGCTCAAAATCGGTGTATATCTCATTACCCATTTTTCTTAAAATTTGGTGAATTTAGGAGTTACTTTTAATACTATATTGTGATATGCAGAGTTAAATCCCATTCGCGGTACGAGACAAGCGATGCCAAACACGTCCGCACAGTTGGCTTCAGAAGCCATATATCGATTATGTTTATTTTAATTCATTTGAAAAATTCAACTATCCCTGATCATTTATTTTACTCTGGGATGCCGTCACTACAGGATAAAGTACTCTTGGTGAAATTTTATTATTGCAATTCAGAATCTTCCACTGAAGCTTTACGAGCGTTTCGTAACTTTAAAGGTATTCGAAGAGGTAAAGGACCCATGAGTTGCTACTCTCTAAGGAGAATGAAAAAAAATTTTGAGAAGACTGGATCTCTGGAAGCAAAACCTCGGAGTGGAAGACCATCGACACGCAGGTCAGTGGCTGTTACGGTTTCGCAGAATGTTGAAGCTATTGAAACGTTATCCACGTATGGAGAAGTAAGTGCTCGACAAGTTTCTCGACAAACGGGGATTTCGTATGGAACAGTTTGGAGAGCTCTAAGAATTTTTCTTGAAAAATACCCGTACAAAATTCAAAGATTTCACGAGCTAAAAGTCGGCGATTTTGAGAAGCGTCAAGAATTTGCTGCATGGGTTTTCCGGCAAATTGATATTGATGAAAACTGGCTGTCGAATGTTCTGTGGACAGATGAAGCTCACTTTTCTCTAAATGGAGAAGTCAACACTCAAAACAGCCGCATTTGGGCAACAGAAAACCCTAGGATTTTTACAGAAATGCCACTTCATCAGCCCAGAGTTACAGTTTGGTGTGGGTTCACTTCTTCTTTTATTATTGGGCCATTTTTCTTTGAAGAAATAAATGGAATAACTTTTAAAACCGTTTCTGTAACTGGTGAACGTTATGTTCAACTTTTGAGAGAAAAGGTTATCCCCATATTGCAGGACAGACAAGCACTGAGCGAAATAACATTCATGCAAGATGGAGGACCTCCTCATATCTCCCGCGGTGCCAAACAATTGCTGAAGGATACGTTCGGTGAAGATCGTGTGATAAGTCGCCACTTTATACACCAGTGGCCTTCAAGATCACCAGACTTGACGCCTTGCGATTTTTGGCTATGGGGGTACATTAAGTCGCGTGTTTATCGATGCCGGCCTACCACATTGGCCATGTTGAAGGCTTCTATCAGACTGCACGTTTCATCAATTTCAACAGATATTTTATTTAATGCTGTCCAATCTGTCATCTATCGTCTGCAGGCGGTGTTTGAGAATGAAGGGCGCCACATTGAACAAGGATTGTGATCTAATACAAGAGACAAGGCCTCCAAGAGACAAGTTACCTCATGTGTTATAGAAGCTGTCATGTATTATATTATCTACCAATATTTTGAAGCTCTTTGTATTGGGTTATGGGTAAATAAATTCTGTCCTCATATCTTGTCTCTTTTTTATTAGTGAACAGTAATTTTTGTTTGTTTGTCATTTGCTCACATCTTATATTTTGTCGTGCAGGCCAAAGTGTTATAACTTCTCGAATAACACTGTACACACAATTTTACCCCTTATGTTTAATTTATCGCTTTTCGCTCCTTAAAAGAAATAGCATAAGGAATATTCTCTGTAACCCCCCACCTTTAGAAATTTTGGGCAAAAAAAATAATACAAAATGATTTTACTACCACGTTTTTCAACGCAAAAGGTTGATTTAAAAATTATATTTATTTGAGGGGATACATTTTTAAAAATCGTGTACAGTATAATAAACAATGATAACATTTGACAAGCCCATAGGATATTTGGAATAAAGTACGACAAATGTATTTTGTCACTCCCATCTATATTTCATTTGTTGGATCATGACAAATTTCCAGTTAAATAGTCGAGTGTCGCCAATTATTCAAGAAATTACACATTCCTTATAGCAAGAAATCCTATTAGTAGTACCATCATAATTTTTGGTACTATATTAACCTTTCAAAAAATCGTGTATTGAATTCAGCTATGTTTTTCAAACATTCTATATATTTAACAAAACTCTATCAAAAATATAAATATTTTTTTTGCTACATGTTTTAATTTGCATATACCTATTTTACATATCTCAGATTGTATTTAAAAATCGTTAACCATTTCTTCTAACTTTTGGCAAAATGGTGCTTTATTAATTAACGATTTGATATTATTAGGATTCTTTCCTGGTATACAAAAGGGAAAAATACGTGTCGATCAGTTATATTTTTCAATTAATCAAACAATTTGGCCGCTGAATTTCTGATTCTGGTACAGCGCCATCTAGGGAATGAAATTGTAACTAAAATCAATTTCGAAATTTTCAATATTTGCCATAAAAAATCCCATTGCATTCTGAACACAATGGTGTTTACCGCATTGCTCTAGCGCAAATATTCGCGTAGTTATTAATTTTTAAAGTTGTGCGGGACTTTTGGATCACCCTGTATATCTGAGAGGATTCCAGCAAACCGCATCTAAAATATCAAATTTTTATTTTTTGCTACATGTTTTAATTTGCATATACCTATTTTACATATCTCAGATTGTATTAAAAAATCCTTAACCATTTCTTCTAACTTTTGGCGAAATGGTGTTTTATTAATTTATCATTTAATATTATTAGGGTTCTTTCCTGGTATTCAAAAAGTAAAAATACGTGTCGTTCAGTTATATTTTTCAATTTATCAAACAATTTGGCCGCTGAATCGCTGATTCTGGTAGGGCGCCATCTAGCGAATAAAGTTGTAACTAAAATCAATTTCGAAAATTTCATTATTTGCCATAAAAAAATCCTATTGAATCCTGAACACAATGGTGTTTACCGCATTGCTCTAGCGCAAATATTCGCGGAGTTATTAATTTTTAAAGTTGTGCGGGACTTTTGGATCACCCTGTATATTAAAACTTTAAAAATAATAATATGTACACTAAAACTACGCTGCGAGTGTGTAAAGTTTCCCTAGCCGCATCACTTGGGCTCTCGTGGTAGTTTCTCCTATCTCTACTGGTACTACCTAAGAAACCAATACAAGGGTGTATGCAGGCTGGGGAGGTCTAGCCCTACTGACGCTGCTCTGTATCAACGCCGGGGTGGCCGGGGTCTGTCTGGCCCGATGTTGGATGATCTTGGAGGAACGCTGGCCCGAGTACCGCGACAGGGCTCGGTACCCTTACCCCGCCATAGGGGCCCGAGCTGTGGGACCCTGGATGAGGTAGGTACCCTTACCCCGCCATAGGGGCCCGAGCTGTGGGACCCTGGATGAGGTAGGTACCCTTACCCCGTCCCGGAGACCAGAGATGTGGGACCCTGGATGAGGTAGGTACCCTTACCCCGCCCCGGGGGCCAGAGATGTGGGACCCTGAATCAGGTAGGTACCTTACCCCGCCCTGGGACCAGAGATTTAGGAGCCTGGATAAGGTAGGTACCCTTATCTCGTCCCGGAGACCAGAGATGTGGGACCCTGGAAGAGGTAGGTACCCTTATCTCGTCCCGGAGGCCAGGGATTTGGGAGCCTGGATGAGGTAGATACCCTTACCCCGCCAGACCTTAGACCAACAGCATTAAGCCTTCTGGTCACAGTTTGAACAGAAAATATCTTCCAGTGACCAATTCAAGCTCAGAAGCAAGCATCCTGAGTGATATCTCGATTGCGTTTGGCAGCTAATGCTAAAAATGTGTCATCTTGTGGTGTTGTGACTTTTGGACGTGCTGCAACAGGTCTTCTGGAGACATCCTCTATATCTTTAAACTGTTCCCAGCGGCGTGAGACCACCATTCTTTAAAAATTTAAACGCCTTGCTGCATCAGCTTGGCTTAATACATTTTCCACCCATCCAATAGCACGCTAAAAAAATCAGCTAAACGATGCCTAGAAGCCATTTTGAATTGCAAATAATAAAAATTGTTTCGAAAAAATAAAAAGATTCAAAAATCTTTAGACAACAAAAAGTAGCAGAGTCAGGCGAGAGACCTAGCCAGAGAAACAATAAATGTTTGAGTGGCCGTATCTAATTTGCATATCGAATTCAATTTGTACGTTTAAGTGCCTTATTAAAAAAATTATTGAGAAAAAAAAGGTGTAACTTAACTTTTGGCCATCAGTGTATATTTGGATATTCAATTTTCAGCGTTTATAGTTAGCTGGAAGTTATACTTCTGGGTACTCCTGTTGAAGGGTATGTTAGCCCGAAATTTAGAGAAATAAAAATGGTACAAGAAACTTAACCCTGAATTGCTGGTTCATATTATTAAATGGATTCTTTATATTTTTGAAGGTGGTTTTTCATTGGATGTTGAATTATATTAAGTCAAATATTGATTTTCGAAAGATGTTCGCTCATGGAAGCGATTACTTATCAAAAGAGTCGCTCATTGAAGTTTTATTGAATCAAGTCTTCCCATTCTTGTGGAAGCAGGGACAGAAGGTGTTCACTACACGTGGTCTGTACAGGTACGTGGTGTCGATATTCGTGACCCTGGCCCAGGTCGGAGCTGCCACGGTCTTTCTGCTCCTCAGTAGTTCCATCATTGCTGCCATGCTGCCCCACACCTTGGACCTCTGCCGATGGATCCTCGTCCTGGGAGGTGTTCTCTGTCCCATCATGTGGCTGGGAACTCCCAAGGACTTCTGGTAGGACCTTCCAATGTACGGCAATTCTTTAAATCACGAGTACACCAGAAGCACACCTGAATTCACAACATTCAAACAACTATTGTGCGCAGAATTCACAACATTCAAACAAATATTGTACGCAGAATTCACAACATTTAAAACAAATATTGTACGCAGAGTTTACAACATTCAAACAACTATTGTACCCAGAATTCACAACATTCAAACAACTATTGTACGCATAATTCACAACATTCAAACAAATATTGTACGCAGCATTCACAACATTCAAACAAATATTGTACGCAGAGTTTACAACATTCAAACAACTATTGTACGCAGAATTCACAACATTCAAACAAATATTGTACGCAGAATTCACAACATTCAAGCAAATATTGTACGCAGAGTTTACAACATTCAAACAACTATTGTACGCAGAATTCACAACATTCAAACAAATATCGTACGCAGAGTTTACAACATTCAAACAACTATTGTACGCAGAATTCACAACATTCAAACAACTATTGTACGCAGAATTTAAAGCATTCAAACAAATATTGTACGCAGAGAGTTTACAACATTCAAACAAATATTGTACACAGAATTCACAACATTCAAACAAATATTCTACGCAGAGTTCACAACCTTCAAACAACTATTGTACGCAGAATTCACAACATTCAAACAAATATTGTACGCATAATTCACAACATTCAAACAAATATTGTACGCAGAATTCACAACATTCAAACAACTATTGTACGCAGAATTCACAACATTCAAACAACTATTGTACGCAGAATTCACAACATTCAAACAAATATTGTACGCAGAATACACAACATTCAAACAACTATTGTAGGCAGAATTCACAACATTCAAAAAAAATTGTAAGCAGAATTCACAACATTCAAACAAATATTGTAAGCAGAATTCACAACCTTCAAACAACTATTGTACGCAGAATTCACAACCTTCAAACAAATATTGTACGCAGAATTCACAACCTTCAAACAAATATTGAACGCAGATTTCACAACATTCAAACAACTATTGTACGCAGAATTCACAACATTCAAACAACTATTGTACGCAGAATTCACAACCTTCAAACAAATATTGTACGCAGAATTCACAACCTTCAAACAAATATTGTACGCAGAATTCACAACCTTCAAACAAATATTGTACGCAGAATTCACAACCTTCAAACAACTATTGTACGCTGAATTCACAACATTCAAACAACTATTGTACGCAGAATTCACAACATTCAAACAGATATTGTACGCAGAATTCACAACATTCAAACAACTATTGTACGCAGAATTCACAACATTCAAACAAATATTGCACGCAGAGTTTACAACATTCAAACAAATAATGTACGCAGAATTCACAACATTTAAACAAATATTGTACGCAGAGTTCACAACATTCAAACAAATATTGTACGCAGAAGTCACAACATCCAAACAAATATTGTACGCAGAATTCACAACATTCAAACAACTATTGTACGCAGAATTCACAACATTCAAACAAATATTGCACGCAGAGTTTACAACATTCAAACAAATATTGTACGCAGAGTTCACAACATTCAAACAAATATTGTACGCAGAGTTCACAACATTCAAACAAATATTGTACGCAGAAGTCACAACATTCAAACAAATATTGTACGCAGAATTCACAACATTCAAAGAAATATTGTACGCAGAATTCACAACCTTCAAACAACTATTGTACGCAGAATTCACAACATTCAAACAACTATTGTACGCAGAATTCACAACATTCAAACAAATATTGTACGCATAATTCACAACATTCAAACACATATTGTACGTAGAATTCACAACGTTCAAACAGCTATTGTACGCAGAATTCACAACATTCAAACAACCATTGTACGCAGAATTCACAACATTCAAACAAATATTGTACGCAGAATACACAACCTTCAAACAACTATTGTACGCAGAATTCACAACATTCAAACAACTATTGTACGCAGAATTCACAACATTCAAACAAATATTGTAAGCAGAATTCACAACATTCAAACAAATATTGTACGCAGAATTCACAACCTTCAAACAACTATTGTACGCAGTATTCACAACCTTCAAACAAATATTGTACGCAGAATTCACAACCTTCAAACAAATATTGAACGCAGAATTCACAACATTCAAACAACCATTGTACGCAGAATTCACAACATTCAAACAAATATTGTACGCAGAATACACAACCTTCAAACAACTATTGTACGCAGAATTCACAACATTCAAACAACTATTGTACGCAGAATTCACAACATTCAAACAAATATTGTAAGCAGAATTCACAACATTCAAACAAATATTGTACGCAGAATTCACAACCTTCAAACAAATATTGTACGCAGATTTCACAACATTCAAACAACTATTGTACGCAGAATTCACAACATTCAAACAAATATTGTACGCAGAATTCACAACCTTCAAACAAATATTGTATGCAGAAATCACAACATTCAAACAAATATTGTACGCAGAATTCACAACATTCAAACAAATATTATACGCAGAGAGAATTCACAACATTCAAACAAATATTATACGCTGTATTCACAACAGGCGTACATAGTTGAAAGTATACTTTTCAGAGTGGTTGCGACTTCAGCATTACTGCGAATATTGTGTTTATTTAATTAGCTGAATCAGTGAATTATGATAATGTGGCGTCAAACACGTCTCTTGGGATATAATAGCTTATGAAGACAGGAAAGATTGCAACAAGGACCTCTCCAAATCAGGGTTATGCGTCAATCCTGTTTGAAAAACATAAGACTTAAAAAGAAATGCTACCTCTCGCGTCAAAATTGCGTAAAACCTGTGCGCCATCTATTGACTGCCTGAGCAAGCTAGCCAAACATGGGTTGGTACCAAATCTACAACACCAGTTTTAACAACATCCACCTGGAGATCATGGTTTTGGACTAAGGCTGCCCCAAAGCTGTTCAGAGGGGGCTATAATTTCACGAGAGTCACAAGGGATACTTTTAACTTTCATAATTGTTTAATTGATTAATGTCTAAGAACTTTAGTTTCATATACATATACTCCTGAATGACATAGAAATGGAATGGAAAAAAAAGAGGGAGAAAATGAATAAGAAAATACAAAATTATATTAGAAAAATACATATTTGGGGACGAGTATGATGATTTGTGTGGCGCTGTAGAGAGAGAGACCGCTGTTAAAATTGAAATATATTCTATGGAATAAATTAATTTTATTAAAGTCCAAGATAGAAAGAGGGGAAAGAAATAAGGGCCGTTGAAAGAAGGCTTTTGTTGTTTGACGGCGCGCGTGCAAAGGTCTTAGCTGCGACTTTTCGGCCGCGCATGCGTAGTGAAGTATTCTCCCAGCTAGCGCTTGCCGAGGCATAATGTGGTCGCCCCATATATAATATATAATTATTTTGATATAATAACATATAAATATAGGCTATAGGTATTCTCCTTCTCTCCTTTTTGCATATAGATTCACGTAAGTTATGGGAAAGGGTTGAAAAACACAGAGAATAATTATAATAATGAGGAAAATGTATCGTTTTAATGTGTTAAATAGATACATTGCTATAATGCTTTTATTCAACGGATAGTCTCTTTTTTGCACCCATTATAACATGATGCTGTTAGACGGGAATTCCTGAAATAATGTAAATTAACAATTACATCTGTCTTTACAGGTTCGTGGCAGTGGCCGCTCTGGGAAGCACAATCCTGGCTATCGGCCTCATCCTGATCAGAATAATCCTGGATGGTGTTCGAGGAGTCCACGGCAATCCTGATCCTCCAACATTTTCTTCCTTTTTCTTGGCCATGGGAACTATCAACTTCGCCTTCGGGGGGACGTCGGCTTTCCCCACCTTCCAGAACGACATGAGAGATCGCTCCAAGTTCTCTAAGGCGGTCACTATATCATTTATTGGTATGTTCTTACTTTTTTTTGTTTGTTTGTTTAGGAAGTCTATGGGTCATTTCAGGGCATTGAATTATTTTTTTATAGAATTCAGACAACAAAAGCTTTATTTATTCCTTGTTATTTGCGACTAGGTTATTTTTCCGTTATGGGTTTACAGTAATAGGGATCTATTTTAACGGCGTAATTTGCATATATAGTAGAACTTTGATAATTCGAACGTGTATAATTACAAAACATCTTTAATTCGAATATTTATCTTGGTCCCTAAAATTTCCTATAAATATAATTTCCGTTTTAAATTCGAATTTTTGGATAAATCGATTTTTTTTTTATCTCTTGGACTTCGAATTATCCAAGTTCGATTGTATATGATATAAAATCCTATTCTAATATCATTGTGAATACTCTCTAGATATTCCTATTGTGTGCCATCAAATGCAATAACAGATTGCATGTATCTTTGTGGAGCCAATAATAAATTTGAATGAACGAGACTCAGGCTTTCAGGGAGAATTAAAAGAGATTTAAACGACACGAGACAAAACAATTTTGGCAGAGCATCAATCCAGACGTTGAGGAAATGATCTCCATTGTCCAGCGGTTCTTTGATCGAGATTTCTCTTTCTTATCGTTATCCCTCTCACTTCTCAAGAGTGGACACCACATCTAGCATCGCCAATCCCCGCGGCGAGAATGATTGAAAGTTTCCCTTATCGTATAAATAGGAATAAAGTGGTTTATATATATATAAGTAAAATTAAAAAATAATTTAAATGAAAAGTATTTGTAAATTAAAGACGATTAAAGAAAATTAATAAATATTATTATTAGGGTAACAAAAAAGTTTTTATTCTTTAAGTAACAATATAGGGCTATAACAAGTTCACGCTTATTACTTCGGTCGTTACACGTCATTCAAGCAGAACATAGAAAAAAAGGAAGAATTGAAGATATTAGAGTAGGAAAAAGAGCAAAGACAGAACCATGTAATCTTTTTATCAAACAATTTAAATTCATTAAGGAATAATTTTTTTTTTTTACGTTATATTTTGTGTAATTTTATATTTTTTTTTTTAAATTTTTGTGTGGAAAGCACTTTTAAAATTATCAAAATTTTATTGTAAGATGGAGTAAAATTTTTTGTGTTGTTTTGTTGGAAACTTTAATGGTTCGACCAGGATGGAAAGAGATTGGTACCGGGCCGGGACTTGTCAAAATTAAACCCGGCGGGAGTTTCGTCCCTGCTAATTGAAACTCCCGCCGGGTTTAATTTTGACAAGTCCCGGCCCGGTACCAATCTCTTTCCATCCTGGTCGAACCATTAAGGTTTCCAACAAAACAACACAAAAAATTTTACTCCATCTTACAATAAAATTTTGATAATTTTAAAAGTGCTTTCCTCACAAAAATATAAAAATATATATATAAAATTACACAAAATATAACGTGAAAATTGTTTTTTTCTTTCTTAATAAATTTAATTTTTTTGATAAAAAGATTACATGGTTCTGTCTTTGCTCTTTTTCCTACTCTAATATCTTCAATTCTTCCTTTTTTTCTATGTTCTGCTTCAATGACGTGTAACGACCGAAGTAATAAGCGTGAACTTGTTATAGCCCTATATTGTTACTTAAAGAATAAAAACTTTTTATTAGCCTAATAATAATATGTATTAATTTGCTTTAATAATCTTTAATTTACAAATACTTTACATTTAAATTATTTTTAATTCTACTTATCCGTTCAGTAATAGCTTGCTATACTGACAGTATACTCTCAATTCGACTTTATACTCTTAAATCAACATCGAAAATTTTTGATAACTTTCCTTGAAAAAATGTTATAAAACCTTATATATATATATATTTAAAATAAAAGCCTATTTTGGATCAATAAATATCAATAAATCATACCTACAGTTAAAACAAAAATAGTCAAAAATATGTTTAGCATTTTATTCCTGAAGATACAATAATTCAAATTAAAAAGGTCTGGTCACACCAACATGTGCTATAGAAAACAACACTTCTCGTGCGCGCATCACGCGGATAACAAGCTTAGAAGGTTTTTGATTTTTTCCGAGAAGAAGATAGGCGAACAGCCGCGTCGAAATATTGAATTTTAATAAATGTATTGATCCAAAATAGGCTTTTATTTTAAATATCATAAATGGATTTCTCTATATTTAACAATATATATATATATTAAAAATAAAGAAGGCATCTCCTGACCACGAGCACATGTGCTTTTTAGATGGCAGAGCGCCATCTGGTGGAGCAAAAATAAACTAAACGCTTATTTAGCTTGCTCCGTGATATATGGCCAACCCAATTTCTTGATAAAGGCCCAGAAAAGAGACAAAGGTAGTTGTTTTAAGAGTGACGCCGTTATACGGTCGGTCGGATCTCTCACCCCCCCTTCTATCCGTGAGTAGGCTTAGGGCATCCGCGGCGCCCGTGGTTCGACTGCCTTCATCCGTGGTCTACCTCTACCTCTTGGAGCTACCATCTAGACCTGCCTCTGTCTCTTGCTGTCCCCGTGCGGGAATCCCATCATTTAGTGGGATGAAAAGAAAAAGTTGAAAAATGAAAAAATGATGAGCCGGACGATGAGAAAAAAAAATCTAACTGGGTCTCCTGAGCTCACTATTGGGAATGATATAGCGAGGAAGGGTCTTCTAGTTAGTTTAATCAATAAAAAAAAAAGAAAATGGCTGACGAACAATAATATCTTGATGGATGTAAAAAGTTGGGAGGAAAGGTTCATGGGATAGAGTTAGAGGTTGTAAGGGAAGCGTCAAAAATAACATTTTGAAATTCTATTAAGAAAAATAAAATGATAAATGTTTTATCTGTTTAAGAAATATTATAAATATTGTTAGGTGTAGGTTTTTTAAAATAGTGCCTAAAATGTTTGATGTAAAATTCTAAGTCTAAACATGATGAAAAAAGAAAATAAAAATACTAAAGGTAATAATATATAAAGGGTTGATTGGTAGTTAATGGCATTAATGTTGATGGTTAATATACAAAATGATATTATCGATTAATATTGAAATGTTTTATCTACATCTGTAGGTTAAAAAACAAAGTCCAACACCACAAAACTAGTAAACTGTAAGTCTATTTACAAATAAATGAGAGAAAAGTTAAAAGAAAACAAAAAAAATCGTTCCTGAAAAAAAAAGGAACATATTTACACACAATGTCTAGGAGTAGGTGCAAGGTTACTGATGTCTTTCTAGTTTGGCCTACGGGGAGGCAATGTGGCCCTATGTCGCTTTGGTCCGGTCTGAGAAGTTGGTCTTTGCCAGATCTTCCCGATTATATTATGTGAGACCAGACGGGGAGCGATCTTAATCCCTAAAATGATGTCATTGTAGTGGAAGATAGGACTTTAGGTATGTGTAGTATGTAGTGCATGTCTTAGGCGCTAAAAATATTGCAGAGCGTTTTATGCAGTTGGTCTGCAAAATTTCTAGGTGAGCCTACCCAAACGCCGGTTTGTTACGTTTGGGGAACATCATTTAAAATATTAACTTAACAGATATTTTCTCCATGTAACATTACGTTACATATGGGGAAATGAGAGGCGATAAATTTGACCAAAAAAAAAAAGAAAAAGAAAAGTTAAACCTTTTTGATTTCTAACAAGGGAGCCGGTAATGTAGTGTATGTTCGTATTAAATTGTACCCAAAAGCCCTATAATTGAATGATTGACAGGCAAGAGTTTTGAAGTAGGAAGGAATATCTCTGCTAATGGTGGATACAAAGGTCATTCCATCCCTTTAGAAGTAGGGAAGGAGAGACGAAGTAGAGAAAGAAAAAAAACTAGGGGGGAGTTCAGTGTGTCCTTGAGCTGGGATGAAGATTGGTTTTAATTGTCCTTTTAGGAGGCCAAGATGGCGTCTCCTTTGGTCTCATGTACAGGATCGATTTTAGAGATGGTGGGGACCTAATTTTTAAACGGGGTTGACAAAACGATAAACACTATCCTATAACATTATAAAAATAAGATTTGCTATAAAAGGGATTAATTATTTGACTAGTGTATAAATAAATGTGTTATGATCATGCGAAATGTGTTTATGGGATATGCGAGAGGAATTAAAATTGATGTGAACAATGTAGAAAAGTGCGAAATAAAAATGTATGTTTGAACAGGTGACAATCTAACGGGCATGCGCCAAAGTGGCGCGAGAAAGTCGAGCTCGTGCAGCCTATATAAGCAAACTGAACACCGCGGTGGCGGGAGTTGTGTTTTGTTTTGGGAGGACGGTAATATAATAGCTATTTATGTAACATGGATTGTTTGCCACTCAGTTGCGTCTGTGTACCAAATGTTTTTCTAATCGAGTTAATATTGCGAATACTCTTATCAATAGATCAGGATATATGAGGGAGGATCGGTGCTTAAGTAATTCAGAACCAAGGGGTTGGTGTAGAGGCATATAAAGAGAATAGGTTTTGTGAAATTATTGGGGAATGTATTATCATAATTTAAGAAAAAGAAGCTAACTGGAATAATAAAAAATAATTACATAATGTTTCTTTGTTTTTATATACAGTGTGTGTATTGAATTATATTCTCGGAATTGCGCTATTCCAGTCCAAACAATTCCGAGGGTTAATCTTAAGTAATCAGTTGTGTGCCTAATAGAAAGAGAAAAATAGTCATAACATTTGAAGGAGAGAAATTATTGGTGGCGGAAAAGGTAATCATGAAATGGTGTTGAATGCTATGATTATTTAATTGATTACTTTATATCGAGGAGTTCGTCAGACGTTCAGGACCTAGATTTCACTAATTTTATGAGAATAGATGGGGGGACAAGTGATTAAATGGTTCGGAAAATCTATGAGCTAAACTTTTTTCTATTGGACTAAACAAGTTGGGATCTAAATGTCGGAAAGGATCTATTATTCTATTTATTTTTAGGGGTTCTATATATATATACTAGCCGAGTGACCCGGGCAACGCCCCGGGTTTACCCGAAGGACCCGCAGGTGAGAAACTATAGAAGAAAAATTTTAACAAATCCGAAAATGAAATTGCAAACAACAGAACTACACTTCTTTAAGGACATGAGAGCACATGCACTGTATCACCATACGTGTACCATTTTCAAAGACCCTGCTTAGGATTAAAACTTCTCAGAAGCATAACAATAGTACCAACCTAGAGGTTAACTGGTGTGGATGCATTCCTCTCGGAGTAAGACTATTGAGAAATTCAGTAGGGAGTTATTTTGCTTCTCCGCATTCTAACACTCCAACTGTTAACACTGTGGAAACACTGACTCATGTTTGGTAAGCAATTTCAGGGAAGAAACTATAGACATTGGATTAAATAAATTATTAATCAAATTGCATTAAATAAAAATTATTAGATTTAAATAAATATTATTAGAGTGAAAAAAAAAGAAAAAATTAACAAATTAGAAAATAAAATTTCGAAAAATACAACTATATTGCAGATAAGATAAGAGGACCTTATTAAAAAATAAATAAACAAACTGTAATTCGACACTATCGATAATTCGACACTTTCGATAATTCGACACTTTCGATAATTCGACCATTTTAAAAATCAAATTTACAAGGTTGATTGTTGTTTAAATACAACTTTGATTTTGCATGCATAAACACAGGCTCTTGTAGCAAGAACCCAAATATTATTTATAGTCATAGCAAAAGCCAACTTTAGTGAAAACTGATGCCTCTTCAGAATGAATGGAAGACTGAAATCTGAAGGAGCAGAAGATATGGGTCATCTTTACATGTATGCTATCCAATGTTCGCACACTTGAAAAAGCCACATATAAAGTTGTCCGTGCGTAAACACAGGCTCTTGTAGCCAAGGTTTGGCCTTGAGCCTTATTTATAGTCATAGCAAAAGCCAACCTTAGTGAAAACTAACGCCTCTCTAGAATGAAGCGAAGGTTGGTATCCGAAGGGGCCAAAGATATTTCAGACACTATACAGTGTGTTCAACTTTGGGCACTGTCAGTATATGTGCTTCAAGGACATGAGAGCACATGCGCTGAAACACCATACGCGTTCCATCGCAAAGATCCTAAAGGCATTGGTGAAAGTATAAATGACCCATATCTTCTGCTCCTTCAGATTTCAGTCTTCCATTCATTCTGAAGAGGCATCAGTTTTCACTTAGTTGGCTTTTGCTATGACTATAAATAATATTTGGGTTCTTGCTACAAGAGCCTGTGTTTATGCATGCAAAAGCAAAGTTGTATTTAAACAACAATCAACCTTGTAAATTTGATTTTTAAAATGGTCGAATTATCGAAAGTGTCGAATTATCGAGTGTCGAATTACAGTTTGTTTATGTATTTTTTAATAAGGTCCTCTTATCTTATCTGCAATATAGTTGCATTTTTCGAAATTTTATTTTCTAATTTGTTAATTTCTGTCTTTTTTTTTCACTCTAATAATATTTATTTAAATCTAATAATTTTTATTTAATGCAATTTAATTAATAATTTATTTAATCCAATGTCTATAGTTTCTTCCCTGAAATTGCTTACCAAACATGAGTCAGTGTTTCCACAGTGTTAACAGTTGGAGTATTAGAATGCGGAGAAGCAAAATAACTCCCTACTGAATTTCTCAATAGTCTCACTCCCAGAGGAATGCATCCACACCAGTTAACCTCTAGGTTGGTACTATTGTTATTGTCTGAGAAGTTTTAATCCTAAGCAGGGTCTTTGAAAATGGTACACGTATGGTGATACAGTGCAATTGCTCTCATGTCCTTAAAGTAGTGTAGTTCTGTTGTTAGTATGTATATAAAAAAGCAAAGCCCAATTCTAAACCCAAATATTTTTTTTTATGAGAAGAACATCAACATATTGCATGATTACGGCAGTCCATAGCTTCCCTGACAAAAATTCACCAAGAAAGTTAAATATTCCAAAACTTTTCTGTGTGTAAATTGCTAAATATGTAAAAACATGTATACAAAAAAGCAAAGCCCAATTCCAAACCCAAATATTTTTTTTATGAGAAGAACATCAACATAATGCATGATTACGGCAGTTCATAGCTTCCCTGACAAAAATTCACCAAAAAAGTTAAATATTCCAAAAATATTTCTGTGTATATATTGCTAAATGTGTAAATAACATGTATATAAAAAAGCAAAGCTTAATTTTAAATTTCATTATCCTTTCCACAGGAAAAGCATCAAAATACTGCATAAGTACGGCACTTTTGCAGCCGCATGATTACGGCAGTCCATAGCTTCCCTGACAAAAATTCACCAAAAAAGTTAAATATTCCAAAAATATTTCTGTGTATATATTGCTAAATGTGTAAATAACATGTATATAAAAAAGCAAAGCTTAATTTTAAATTTCATTATCCTTTCCACAGGAAAAGCATCAAAATACTGCATAAGTACGGCACTTTTGCAGCCGCATGATTACGGCAGTCCATAGCTTCCCTGACAAAAATTCACCAAGAAAGTTAAATATTCCAAAATTTTTCTGTGTGTAAATTGCTAAATATGTAAAAAACATGTATACAAAAAAGCAAAGCCCAATTCCAAACCCAAATATTTTTTTTATGAGAAGAACATCAACAAAATGCATGATTACGGCAGTCCATAGCTTCCCTGACAAAAATTCACCAAAAAAGTTAAATATTCCAAAAATATTTCTGTGTATATATTGCTAAATGTGTAAATAACATGTATATAAAAAAGCAAAGCTTAATTTTAAATTTCATTATCCTTTCCACAGGAAAAGCATCAAAATACTGCATAAGTACGGCACTTTTGTAGCCCCCCTGACAAAAATTCACTAAAAGAGGTAAGTATTCAAAAAAATATTTTGGTATATATATTGCTAAATGTGTAACAAACATGTATATAAAAAAGCAAAGCTTAATTCTAAGTTCTAATATTTTTTTTATAAGAAAAGCTACAAAAGCAAATAGGGAGAAGTGAAGCCATTTAGCCATTTTTAAAATCTGATTGTGAAAGAGTAAAAAAATGAGTAAATAAGAGCAAATATAAAGAAAAAGTATTGCTAAATGTGTAATAAACATGTATATAAAAAAGCAAAGCTTAATTCTAAGTTTTAATATAAAGAAGAAATAAGACACAAAAATGGAGCTAAATTCAAATGAAAAACTATAACAAATTAATAAAAAAAAATAAGACCTAATTCAAATGCCACCATCATCAGACAAAAGAAAAAATGAGATTTTATTCTTTAGTTCATTTATTCTTCTGTCTGATGCTGTTGCTGAAACGTCACACACTATTGAAGACACTATAAAAGATAGATTAAAAGTAATAATTCAATCTACAATTCGAAAAATAATATAACCTGGTGAGTTCCCAGAAAAGGTTAACTTTGGTAGGCGGCGCTGTACGTTGACACCGCCGTACCTTCGAGCCGTTTTACACGAGTTAAAGCGAAGATTTTGGACATAGTGATTTTTACATTTCGATCTTTTATATTAATATATATACTTACTATTTCGAATTATTTTTCTAAAAACGAACATTATTTTTTTTAATTATCTGAAACTAACCTAATTCAACTTATCTAAAACTAACCTTATTTAGCGATTAAACTAACATAATTTAACCTATTTGAATCTAACCTCATATACACTTTTACACTACCTTTTCATTTCAAAATTAAATTAAAATAAGTTTATATTAAATAATAACATTTTTAAAAATCGACTTTCTGGTTCACACTTTTGTATCTAATCAATTATGTATTTCTTTATTTCACTCTATAAAAGTACGCAATTGTAAACAAAAGAATTGATGATGATAAATGCAAAAAATCTACGATTGTAAAATAGATTAAATTAAAAAATAAAAATAACTGTTAACATTAGGAAAATAAAAACAGGCCTATCATACGAAGAAAAAAATAACGAAAATTTTGGTATATAGATCGTTATGTGTAGTTCAGAATCTTCGGAGGAGATAGCTCACGACTTTACAATGGAAAACTCTGTTACGGTATTATCTATATAGATATATATATATATAATTTGGGTGGTGAAATATAGAGGACCTCTTCATTATAATATTGTAATTTATTTACATGCACAGTATCGCTATCATTACCTGTAATCCTATTGGGTCTATTTATACGTACGACATTATCAGAAATTATTCCAGTAATTTAATATGAACCTGTAAAGTAGGGTACTAAATTACCGCTATTTGGATGATGATACGCCTTTACTAATACTAAATCTCCTGCATCAAAGTGTGGATTTTTATGTTTGTTATCATATTTAATTTTCTCTTTGTCGTGCCTGTCATTTGTACGTTGTATTGCTAGTTTTCTACTTTCTATTATATTGGGGTAGGGGTTTATGTAGTTATTTAAGTCTGAGGGGATTATATTATACATTAAAAATACGGGGGGAAATCCAGTTATCGTATGGGGGGTATCGTTATATTTATTAGTTACTATCTTAATTAATTTAGTCCAGGAGGTTCCTGGATTCTCTAAGTTCAGTAACCTCAGCTTCCTGGTGAGTGTCGCGTTAAGACGCTCGCATAAACCGTTAGCTTGAGGGTTATTTGCAGTGGTTAGTAGAGGCTGTATCCCGTTCTTTATTAAGAATCTTCTGAACTTTGGGGAAGTAAAAGCAGGTGCCCGGTCCGAAAGAAGGCGTTTTGGGCGGCCACACTGCAATACCTTTTTGAGGCACTGAATGTATGTGATTATACTAGTTGACTTACTGGGGAAGGTCCATGTATACCGACTTAGGTGATCTACAATTACGTGTAAGTATGACTTAGAATTACCGTATTTAGAAAAACCTGAAATAGTGTCTATAGATAACATATCGTAGGGTTGTAAAGCTATAGGGGGGCGTTCTAATCTACCATATAATGGACCTTTCGGTTTCTTTATAAGTTGGCATGTGGGACAGGACCTATTATACTTAACTATAGATTTGGTCATTCCACACCAAGTATACTGTGTGGAGATGAGCCTAATCATTTGGGATACACCAGGATGGTTATATTCTAAATGTACTTTATTAATTAGCGTAAGTTGTAAGGGAGGAGGAACTATAATCTTGACAATACCTTTACGTTTGATTGTATGGAGGCCATCTATATTCGTTTTGATAAGTGTAGATGGAGATAATTGGGGTTGTTTTTTTATTATTTGGGTGGTGGTGAGAAAACCACATAAAGGATTGCGGGACAGTAGGTCTGCCTCGTACTGCGTTTTACCTTTTATATATTTTATATCGTATTCGTATGCGGACATCTTTAAGCTCCACCTAAAAAGTCTACCCGTTGGGTTCTTTATGGTTTTTAACCATTGTAATGCATGGTGGTCCGTAAAAATTGTGAACCTTTCACCTGCGAAATACATGCGGAACTTTTCCACACTATCTATCACAGCAAGGCATTCCAACTCTGTGATGGTGTAATTTTTCTCGTGGGGTAGGAGTGCTCTGCTGTAATATTGCACGGGGTGTAGGGTGCCGTCTGGATGTTGTTGTTTTAGGATGCCAGCTATTCCCTGAAGTGAGGCATCACAGAATAGCTGACAGGGTAACCCTTCTTTAAAGAGGTGTAGTACCGGTTTTGTGGTCAGACATTCCTTTAGAGTGTCAAATGAATGTTGGCATTCTGCATCCCAGTGCCATGGGGTATCTTTCTTAAGTAGGTTATTGAGGGGGTTCCTAATGCGGGCGTGATCTTTTATAAATTTATTATATACATTAATGGAGCCTAAGAATGATTGGAGGGATTTAACGCTAGTGGGGACCTTAATGGCATTAATTACATCTAAATTTTTTACTAATGGAGTGTATGTGCCTGATGATATGGTATAGCCTAAAAATTCTATTGTAGTTTTAAAGAAGTCACACTAATTATAATTTAATCTAAAACTTTCCCTATTACACATATAAAAAAATTGCTATAAGTGATCTAAATGTTCTTCTATGGAATTTGAAAAGATAATGAAATCGTCGAAATAATGTGCTATAAAACCTAACCTATTTCTTTGCAATATCTGACTGACTGCTCGCTCATAAACCTGGGGTCCTATTTTAATCCCGTATGGTAATCTTTTGAAATTATACTGACCCTCTAACGTGACAAAAGCTAATAAATTTCTATCAGGGGGACTTATTTCGATGGACCAGTATGCTGATGAAAAATCGGCGCGGGAGTAAATTTTGGCGTTGGCTAATTTATCTAAGATATTCTCTATGAGCGGAAGTGGGTGAACATCGGGGAAAATTATTTTATTCAGGCGGCGGTAATTTACGCAAAATCGTTTTGTCTTATCCTTTTTGGTAACTAAAGTAACGGGGGATGAATAGGGGGAGTTTTCAATTTTGGGATGTTATATTTGTTAGTAGAAAAAATATTTGAGTAATTCTTAATAATATTCATAAAAGTTAAAGGGATATCATTCCTAACACATAAATTACGAGAATCATTAAAATTTTACATTGATGTTCAGAGGGATATAGTGGGGGTAATAAATATAAATGGGGAAAATGGGCTAAAGTTTGGCTGGGTGCATTTTTGTCATAATTGGTAGAGGTCTTGGTCAAAGTAATGGGACATGGTATAGGATGGACATTTTCCCCTTGTAATAATGGAGAATGTGAGTTAGGCATTTTTTTAAATGACCCACATTGGGCGGATTGTGGTTACTCTCTCCATTAATACATGGGGTTACATAGGTTATATGGTACCATTTCTTAGACAAAGGAGCATCACATTGATAAATAGACTGATTATATAAATTTAAGGTCAAACAAAATTGACTAATGGAATTTAATGATAGTGTACCAAAAGGAAATAAACTATCTATTATATAAAATTTAATTGATTTTGTAATTTTTCCTATGGTAGTGGTCAAAAATGTATATCCTATCGAATTTATTTGAGTAGAAATGGAATTGATTAATATATGGCATGGATATAATTTTAAAGGATTAGATAAGTTTTTACTAAGATGATTAAAAATATTTAAATTAATTATGTTAATAGAGGCTCCTGTGTCTAAGAGGAATGGCAATAAAAATTATTAAAAATTTTAGGTTTACATAGAATATTGGATAGTTTAGGAACGAAAATTGGGGTTTTCGTTGCCTTGTGGGGTGCAAGAAGACCTGGGGGCCGGCACGGGAAGGTTGTGGGCGCCATTTTGTTCCGGTGGGAAATAATGCGCCGTAGGTTGGCCGTGGTAGGTCTGTTGCCTGTAGGGTCGCCTGTTCATGGAACATTCACTGTTCCAGTGATCACCTTGGCAGTATTTGCATGGTGAGGGTGGTCTCCTGGCACTAGAAGGGTATCTTGGAGTATTGTTTGTTGAAAAAGGATTGTAGTTCCTTCCCCTAGAAGGAGTTCCGGTATCACGGTGAAAGGCACTGGTGTTGGTAACACCTTGAAATGGTTCGGATGGAGTAGGGAGTGAATTGGTCCCTTTTATTCTAGTCATAGTTGAGTACCATTCGGTCAGGGTTTTAGGGGCTATGGCCCTCATGAGGCGCTGATCACTGGCCTGGAGGCCTTCCGTTAATGCTTCCACTATGATGGGATTGGTTAGGCCCGGTTGTAATCCCATAGTTATTTTTTGGCGGTAATAGTCTCCTAATTGGATCTGACTAGTTAATTTAAAAGTTAAAAATTTGGTGAAAGTGACCTCGGATTTTCCGGGGTAGAGGTCCATGAGAGTTTGTTTTGCCTGACTGTATGGCAGGGAGGCCAGATTCAGTTCGTTGTAGAGGGAGAGGGGCTCACCTTTGAGTAGTGCGCGGAGCCGGGCTTGCAGGATGGCGTCATCTTGCGGTCCCTCGCTCGTCCGTTCGAGTTGTTGGATGAAGTTGTTTGCTGCGTCGGATTCGTCGAAAGGGGAGATGAGGGCTTCCTCCGCACGAGGCACGGCTAGTCCCCGAATGGCGTCTGTTAGGCGGCTTACTAGGTCTTCGCAGTGGGGCTGCATGTTGGTGAGGGAATCCGCGAAGTATTCGTCTCCGACCTCCGTCATCCTCTGCATGCTGCTGTCCTCAGTTATCCTGTCGACTTTAACGGGTTCTGTAGTAACTCCGACTAAGCCGACGTGGAATGTACTGGGCAGTCGTAGTCGTGGGTGCGTGATGGGATTCCCGCACGGGGACAGCAAGAGACAGAGGCAGGTCTAGATGGTAGCTCCAAGAGGTAGAGGTAGACCTTGGACGAAGGCAGTCGAACCACGGGCGCCGCGGATGCCCTAAGCCTACTCACGGATAGAAGGGGGGGGGGGTGAGAGATCCGACCGACCGTATAACGGCGTCACTCTGAAAACAACTACCTTTGTCTCTTTTCTGGGCCTTTTTATATTGGACTCCCGCATATGGCGGAGAGTCCTGATTGGTTCCTATAATCACGCCACTTTCTTGGCGCCGGGTCATTGTCGCCGTCTGGTTTTTGGCGTCGTCTGGTCTACCTCCTGCCTCTTTGTTTATTTGTGACATCCATTTTTACAAGGTCGATGCATATTTTTATATAGAGATGGGGTTATAATAAATATCAGAAGAAGGTTGTGAACTATCTAACTCAAAATATACTATATATATATATATATAGTATATTTTGAGTTAGATAGTATATATATATAAGATATATCTGAAAATTGAGCAATCCCCATATTTAAATATTTAGATAGTAAAAAGGCATATATATTGTATTAAATATAAGATTTATTTGTCAATATTTTGGTTGGCTCAACGCCAACCTTTGTTAAGGCATTACATTTTGTATGTAATGTATGTATGTAATTGTAATTTTTAACAAAATCTAAATACCTTGACAAAGGTTGGCGTTCAGCCAACCGAAATATTAGCAAATAAATCTTTTATCAATCCAATACATGCCTTTTTATTAGCTAGATATTTAAATATGGATTCCTCAATTTTAAGAACGGTGTATTATATATAAATAAAGAATTTTAAGATAGTTTCTTGGACCGTACTTAGGACAGTAGTCACCGTGTCTACACGAAATGCAGCCAAACTTGACCATGGCCCAAGCTTGTTGAGCTGGATAATGCCATCTTACATCTGCTTAGCCTTTCCACTCGTTTCTTTTCTTCATCCAAATGGTCTGATGCTTCTTGTGTCAACAAGTACGAATATTATATCGCGATAGAGAGCCGTTTATTGCTAACACAAGGTAACTAACTACGTATATGTGGTTGGTAGACGAGGGTCGTTGTAGATGATCACTGAAGAACAATAGTCGCCTCGATATGAAATAAAAAATAACAGCATCTTGATTGTATCGGATGTATTAGGATGGAACTTTAGAAGATGGCGCCGCTGGTCATCTAACATCCTAGGGATCATGCTCTCATACTTAAATCATTAGATAGTAAAAAGGCATATTTATTTGCCAATATTTAGGTTAGCTGAACGCCAACCTAGTTTATACAAAAAAAAATGTAATGCCTTGATAAAGGTTGGCGTTCAGCCAACCAAAATATTGACAAATAAATATTTTATTCAATCCAATATATGCCTTTTTATTATCTAATATATTTATAAGCAAAAATAGAAAAGGTCAGGTGTTGATACTCAAAACAAAAGAGGCATATCCTGATCGCTCACATGAGCATTTCAGATGGCAGAGCGCCATCTAGTAGAAAAAAAATTGAACTCTGATTCAGGCGTATTTTGTAATGTGCCTTAAAACCAATTTACTGATTTTTAAGGAAGCCTCTTGGTTCCAAAATTTCGTAGTTAAGGTACAGCATGCACCACGCTGACAAGGGACAACAGCTCGAAACGTGTACGTGGTTGACTTTTCTTGATTTATTAATAAATGGGTTGGCCAAATATTATGGAAAAGCCTTTAATGAACGTTTAGTTTATTTTATTCCACTAGATGGCGTTCTGTTATTTAAAAGGTTCATCTGAGCGTTCAGGATATGTCTCTTTTGTTTTTAATATTTATATATATATATAATGGCATATCCTGACAAGGAGCACATGTGCTTTACAGAAGGGAGAGCGCCATCTGGTGGAAAAAAAATCAACTAAACATTGATTTAGCCTGTTCCCTGATATTTGTCCAACCCAATTTATTGATAAATCAAGAAAAGCCATCCACAATTGGTTGGCCAAATATCAGGGAACAAGCTAAATCAATGTTTAGTTGATTTCTGTTCCACCAGATGGCGCTCTGCCTTCTGTAAAGCACATGTGCTCCTGGTCAGGATATGCCATTTTTAATATTGATTTCAACACCTGATCTTTTTATCTTTTATTTTTTTCTTTCATTTTTTAATATATATATGTTATATTAAAATATTTTATTTAAAATTGTTATATTAAAGTATTATTTTATGTAAAATTTTATTTCATAGATAAAATAATCTGCTAAATCGACCGCCAGAGGTCACTCTTCCTGTATAAAAACTCGTTGTTGTTTTACCCCGTTGGTCAAAATCATTTATTTTGGTTAGTAGCCCCGTAAATAAATATATTTTCTCTCTCTACCCCGTTGGCCGGCTCAAAACTTTGTACATTATGTAAATAATATTTTGTTTTCCTTTGTTTACTCGCCTTAAGCCAGGCAGTACTTTTACCAAATTATGTTTATTATATGATCCTAAAGCTCAATTAAAACAATATCTTATCAAAACTATTTTTATGATTTTACTTTCAAGATTCTAGCCACGACTGCATCACCAATACCATATAGTACTAAAAAGAACCAGCAAATAACTGCATTACTATAATCCTCAACATGATCTAAAATTCAAGCAGAAAATCAAATCTCATTTGTTTTTATAAAATACTAGACGAATGACCCGGGCAACGCCCGGGTTTACACGATTAAATGTATATTACATATGGAAGATGGACGTAGTTCCCGGAGGTCACCCGCGAGGCTTTTTTCTGTGTCACCAACTCTGCCCCCGCGCGCCAGGACCTCTTGATCCCTCTGATTGGTCGGTGGGAACTTGGACTGTCCAACCGGCCGGCAGCCGGACGATTACATTTTCTCGGAGGGGGGGGGGGGCGGGGGCAGGGAAGTCACGTGCTCGCTGGCAGCCAATGGGCGCGCGCCGCCGTCAGATCGCCCGCGTTCTAGAGGGCGCTGCTCGTGAGCTAAGTAGAATAATTTGAATATATAGTTTTAATAATTGATTTATATATTTTTTAAAATAGCCTATCGTCATCCCCGTTATTTTTTACCTATGTATGGAAATTTTGGTTTGAATTAGTGAACTACTGCGAATTTGTATACCGTGCATACAGACCAACAGATAAACATACCAACAATCATTTTTATATATATAGATATATATTTGCTTATATATACACCCACGAACAATGAAATTTGCGCATCAAGAAGAAAAAATTGGATTGTTGTGAAATTTTATGCATTTACTCGTACAATTGAAGCAAACATGTTAAAGCTGCACAGGCGAGTACAGGTTGATGAAACACCTTTCATAATTATTTGTATGTCAAACCTGCGATTCATGCAGCAACTCCCTTCAATCAAATAGACCTCTGATCTTGTCCTGTTTGAAGACTGATCCACATTTTTGGACTGAGGCTTCCAAACCTGGAATATTGTGACTGTGGCACCTGGTCCCACACATTCGCAAGTAGGGACAGGTCTGGGGAACAGGCAGACTATGGAAGAGTCCTGTAGAATGTCGAAGGAATCTCTGACAGTATGCGACCAGGAAAATTCTGCTGGAAACTCGTCCAGGATTTCCTAGCAGGAAGCAAAGCACACGAGGACGTCTTCGTTTGACGCTGGCCCGCTAACGTGTCACATAAACACCTTTCGTATGTGATATCACCCCATACCATGGTCAATGCCTGTAGTTAGTGAAATGGGGCGTTCGACAGCGAGGGCGGAATTGTGTCAATCACTTGGGGCTTCCAGATAAGGATAAGGTAATCGACCATCTGACATAGAGGGATTTATCATTGTCTTTTTATTTTTTTATCATTTGTTGTTTGGGAGTTTTTTTTTTGTGAAAATATAGATCTGTAAAACGACATTTGACAAGTGTTTTTTACGATTGTACGATTTTTCGTTCAAAAAAGACATTTGCGGTAAAACTTGTCAAATGTCGTTTTACAATCATGAGCCGCATTTATTTAGTTCCCGACGTCTCAGTGACTTGCTGCCACTCTCCTCAGAGGATTGACAGCGAGTTGCTGATATAACTGGAACTAAATAAAAAATTGGTTGATGTAGATATATATTTTCCAATATCATCATCGTTTGAATTAAACAATTAAACCTTCTGGAAAGTTCACTGATGAAACAAAACTTTTCAATATTATTTCTCCTCATTGTATGTAGCAAAGAGTTTAAACTATTTTATTCAAAATGAAAATTGTATAATTGATGGAAATGTAACTGACATTTATTTATTCCAATTCAAAGCGTTATGTCCTCCTAGGGACACTTACGCTGTCATACATGTATGCCTTTACATTTGTCTATACATATATATATATATACATATGTCATAATATATGCTCTTCCAGGAATAATAAAACAAACCTAGAGCCATCCCAGAGAGAGATGGGATGTAAAGTCCGGTCAATTGAGAAAGCAGCGACATTCCAAAGGGGGGGGGGCAAATGTGGCCCGCCCGTCAACACCTGGGGACTATTTTTGGATAGTCGGGGGGGTGGTACACACAAGAAACGGCCATTCAGCGGCAGCATAACCTCTCGCTCGCTCTCTCTCTCGGCTGGCTGCCTGAGTGATTCCTCTACCAACTCGTCGTGTGATTATTTCTCTCCTCACCACATTTACCACTATATTGTCACATTGAAAGTCGACAGGATAAGACCTGACCGGGAAACAAATCCCTCATATACCAGAGTATGAAGAAAACAAGAAGCAATACCACGATGATCGAACAAACCCACAACCAAGTTCCACAAGAACCAACGACCGACTCTACTGTAGCCGCTTCCCTTCGAACTCTCACCCTCTGTCTCGACCAACTTTTAAACCGTGAGTCTGAAGAATAAATCACCTACGACGGAGATGAACATGCCGCACACTTCTTCTCACAACTTGAGTCTCAGCCGAACTTCCACAACTTAGAGCCAGCACGCCAAGCTCGAAAGGCTCTATCATCACTCAGAGGCGAACCTCGCAAAATTGCACAATACTTAGCTCTACTCAATAAGACTTATGAAGAGGTCAAGGAGTCACTCTGCGCCGTCTATCCCCGACGCCCTAGCTTCACTCTTCAAGAGTTCTATGAACTTAAATGCACATCGATGGCCGAGATCGAGACCTACTACAAGAACAAGGTCCGAATAGGATTGGCGATCAACCTCCCTAAGAGTGCCATCGTGCAAGCACTATCCAACGGTGTGCCACGTAACTATGGCAACCTTTTAAAGATGGCACAACCCTCGGGACCAGAAGAATGGTTGTGCTTAGCCCAACAGCTGACCTACGAAGGGGATAACACCAGCACTAAAGCTGCCCAACAACGATCACCGCGCCAGAGCAGAACACCTTTCACCACCGTGGACAAGACCCCACCATATCCTTGCCGTTACTGTGGCGGACAACACTGGCACGCACAGTGTCATCAGCGAGGTCCCTACCAGCGGATTTTTCGTACCTTTACACCTGCGGTCCACAACGTCGAGCAACCCCAAAGATCGACTGGGTCTGCAGGTGTCTACGAGACCGCAGCAACGACGAGCTCGGGAGAAACCAAGTAATGCCAACTTCGGCAGCAGAAATCCTCCGAAGCTCAATGAACCTACCTGCACCCTAAACCAGCATACGCCTGTAAGTGCAATTATTTTATCCCCTATCATTCACTCTTTAAAGATACCATTCCTAGTTGACTCTGGAGCCAATGTTTCCATAATTAGTTTAAACCAATTTGAATATATTAACAATTTTAATAGTTTCATTTGTTCCACCCCTATTAACAATGATGTTATTATCCGTACTATATCTAGTCATGCCAAACCAGTCGGATTAGTTACCTTACCATTACAATTTAATAATTTTAATTTTAATGAAACATTTTATATTTTAAATTCACCCCTTGAACTTGGTATCCTATCTATTCATGTTATGCAATTCTTAAGATTAACAATAGATTTTCATAATCAATTGATACTTCAAAATAGTGTTCCAGTACCTAAACATTTGTACCATTTTGTATGTGACCTTCCCACTTGCAAGCACGGCTCGCGAATAATAACTTCTAACCCTAAACGACCCATAATTCACTCGGTTAACTTAGGCGTTGACGATTTTCAACCTCCACGTGAGCCTTGCTTACAAACAACTCTTAGTAATATTTATCAACCTTCCCCTGAATGCCCCTCTCACCCTTACAACCTTAATAGCCTTCCTACCAGCCCATGCTCCTCTAGAGAATTAATGATCAAAGAATTTATCGAACAACGCCCAGAACTGACTATCCCTTATCAGCAATTATTGTATTCTTTTAAAGATATTTTCCCTATCAATAAATTAAATGTATTACCACTCAACATAACCCCTGTAAAACTCAAAATTATTTCCGATAAAGTTATTTCCCTCCGACCATACCGAACTCCCTATGCCTACCAGAAGGAAATTCAGGACCAGGTATCTCAACTTCTAAAACATGACATAATCACCCCCTCCTCTAGCCCATATTCCTCTCCTGTGACACTCGTTCGCAAACGCGATAACACCATGCGTCTCTGCATTGACTTCCGTCGCGTGAACGAACTAGTACCCTCGGATTTGCATCCTTTGCCATTGATAGAAACGGTACTGGATAACCTGTCAAAAGCCAGAGTATTTAGCACCGTTGACATAAGCAATGCATACTATCAAATCCCAATCGCGGAGGAGAGTCAACCACTACTCTCTTTCGTGACTCAACAAGGGCAATATAATTTCAAACGCTTACCCTTTGGATTCAAATCAGCACCCCAAATTTTCGAACGTGTGATTACCCAGTTGATCCACAAACACCACCTCTCTTTCATAGCCCATTATTATGACGACTTCGTTATTTTTTGTGACTCCTCAGAACAACACCTTACACACCTTCGACTTTTCTTTAAATTCTGTTTAGAAGAAAATCTCCAACTTAACCTTAAAAAATGTAATTTTTATCAAAATGAAATAGATTTTCTCGGCTACCACATCACCGCAGGGACTTACACACCTAATATTAAAAATACCGAAATCATCAACGCTATTAGAACCCCTATGAACGTTAAAACTCTACAATCATTTTTAGGGGCCGTCAACGTATATCATAAATTCATCCCAGAATATGCTAGACTTCGCCACCCCTTAAATCAATTACTAAAAAAGAACGCCAAATGGCTTTGGAGCCCGAATTGCCAACAAGCCTTTGATAAATTGAAGCAACACCTCGCAACACAACCTGTGTTACATCTATTTCAAGAAGGGCTCCCATGCCAGGTCTATTGCGACGCTTCTACGCAGGGCATCGCAGGTGTACTCAAACAAGTACATCCTGACGGTAACATCTACCCTGTACAATATTACAGTCGCGCGTTACGTTCCTATGAGAGTAATTACACTATATCTGAACTGGAGTGCTTAGCCATTGTAGAGTGCGTTGACAAATTCCGAGTGTACCTCCTAGGTACAAGGTTTGTCATCTACTCGGATCATCACGCCTTACAATGGCTAAAGACCATAAAAGACCCCACCGGATGCCTCTTTCGTTGGAGCCTTCGACTCTCAGCTTACGACTATGAGGTCAAATACCTCAAGGGCTCGCGTCAGTACGAAGCAGACCTACTCTCCCGTAACCCTTTCTGCGGATTTCTATCCACAGGTCAAATAAAAGATCATCAGGGCGAATTACGGAGGGACACAAGGTATATCCTCAATGACAAGGACCTTATGACCATCACACGACGGGGTGTCACTAAAATAATTGTTCCACCATCACTCCGTGGCACCCTACTACAACGAGCCCATCGCGATATCAATCACACCGGCATTTCACAAATGACCAGACTGATCGCAGCCCAATACTATTGGGACGGCATGACAAATGACATCAGGACACATGTAAGAACCTGTTCAGTATGCCAATTAGTCAAACCACCAAAAGGACCTATATACGGAGAATTGGGACAACTCCCCCCAGCGGTCCTGCCGTACGAACTAGTGTCACTAGATACTATTTCTGGATTCACGAAATATGGAAATTCTCAGACCATCTTACATGTCGTAGTGGACCATGCCACACGGTACGTGTGGGCATTTCCATCACGGTCCACCAGCATTCTCACCTATACCCAAGTGATTAAAAAGGTGCAGTTTGGTTCTCCTAAACGACTTTTGTCGGATAGAGCTCCTTCCTTCACCTCTCCGAAATTTCGTAGATTTTTGATTAGACATAACATTGGCCAACTTCTCACGACAAGCAACAACCCTCAGGCCAACGGATTAAGTGAACGACTAAACGCCACGATTACTGGCAAACTTAAACTGTTGCGCCTCCAACAACCTAAGACGGCCTGGACCAAACTACTACCTCAGGTTCTTCAGGCTTATAACCATACCCCACATTCTGTGACCGGGTTCCCACCGTCATACCTTTTGTTAGGTAGTTTCCCGCTACAACTATCCGAGCATGTACAAAACTACCCAAAAATCGACGACGCCAGAGAATTGGCCTATCAAAGGACACACGAACGACACTTACGAGACAAAGCGAGATTCGACCAAACACATAGAGCTTTCGATTTTGAAGTAGGCGATCTCGTTTTGGCAAAAACCTACCACCATCCAGACACTGGTAAACTGGCACCTTTCTTCTCAGGACCTTATGAAATACTGGAGATAATTTTCCCTCAAATCGTACGGATCAACCGCTCCAACCGACCTCTAAGTCGTGAGACAGATACAATTCATGTCAACAAATTAAAACACTATACGGGAAACGAACAATTTATTTCACCGCCCGTAAATGATCGAGACCAACCCAAAAATACCTTCAATTTCCCATATAAACACTTCAATCACACTCTAATCCATACTAAAACGGCTTTAACTCACGAAAGCAACATGACTACACTTACAATCAAGATGATCAAAGATATTTGAACCGCTTATCCCCTGAAATCTTTACCAATTACTAATCTGACAACGAGATTTTACGAACCCAGTAGTATCTAAATAATTAAGGTAGAAAGGCCCAGGGCAAGTTTCCCCTCGCTCTGTTCGCCTATATTCCACCTTTGCATCTCGAACTACTTTATCTTCGCAAATTAAATATAAGTCCATTCGACTTCCTCACCTACACACGGGCCTTTTCCCCTCGGACTCGCTACACAAGTAACTACATAGATAAGGTAGAATGGCCCAGGGCAAGTTTCCCCTCGCTCTGTTCGCCAAGGTTCTAACATTGTATGTAGTCCTATATTTACCTCAGTCCTGAGCTCACACAATTGCCAACCTCAACCTCTCTCTCATTTCTCATACTCTACACTTATAGCATAGAAAGCCCATGCCAAGTTTCCCCTTGCTATGTCCGCCTGAAAAATATCTTAAAGTGTAGAGTTCCCCAGTCTTAATGACCTTCAGAATTTCATCATGTGTTTGTGACTCCCCTTCTCCTTGTTCACACTTCTCAATGTCATTTACCTTATAGTACATTAGATTTTGTTGTATATAGCCTTTTATAACCTTGATATTTTCAAAGATTTCCTTAAATGTCAAACTCTCCGGTGTTGTAAAATTGCTTGTAAATAATATTTACTTGTGTACTATACAATATTTTATTTACATAAAACTATGTCACCATTACCTTAACTAATTTCAACTGTAAAATTATTTTCTCTATTCCTGGCTTCTCCAGCTTTAAGTATACTCAAACCATGTTCAGCCTTCTTCAACGGGGGCCATATGTCATAATATATACTCTTCCAGGAATAATAAAACAAACCTAGAGCCATCCCAGAGAGAGATGGGATGTAAAGTCCGGTCAATTGAGAAAGCAGCGACATTCCAAAGGGGGGGGGGGGGGCAAATGTGGCCCGCCCGTCAACACCTGGGGACTATTTTTGGATAGTCGGGGGGGTGGTACACACAAGAAACGGCCGTTCAGCGGCAGCATAACCTCTCGCTCGCTCTCTCTCTCGGCTGGCTGCCTGGGTGATTCCTCTACCAACTCGTCGTGTGATTATTTCTCACCTCACCACATTATTACCACTATATTGCCATATATATATATATAATATTCGGAAATACATAAATAAAATGGCCTGTGTGTGAGTACAAGGGAAGATAGCCGGGTTAAAAAAACAACCCCCTTGGTAAACAAGTGTCAAGTCTTCATTCTCCCCTAGGGGACTTATCTTACTTAAAGCGGTTTAAAAGCGGCTGGATGTGATGATCAGGACACAGTTCTCACCGAGGTGGTCTCGACGCCAGTTGTTCTAGGGGTTGTTCTTGGACCTTCTATCTTTCCTCCCCGATCTATTTCCTCACGGGGCCTCTGTCTCCTGTGTGTCCTTACCACCCATCACTCAACCACCACGACTGCTTCTAGCCAACATGCCACACTACAGTCATCCAAGAGCATAAACTACATTACTACATATATATATTTACAATAATTTAGGCCGTAAAGAGAATAGTCATATGATGTTAACAAGGAGAAAGGGAGAAACAAACGGGGAACAGAGAACTGAAGAAAGAAATGTCTGACAATATGTACAATCAACATAATATAAATTATTTGAAACATAGTATCTTGTATCTCCCCACTATTAAACTGTTGTCCCTCAGTTTAGTTCTTATTCCTCTATCCAGGAGATCTTTCCTTTTTCTAATTAGTAGTTTTCTCTGATTTCTAATGTTTAGAGGGTAATCTTTATTTAGAAAAATTATGTTATCTCTGAGCTTGAATGCATTTTTCAAAAGTACAATTCTTTCCTTATATATTCGGGTACCTCAAAGAGAAGTGGTGCATTGACTTTCCTGGACAATCTTCTGCATTGTTGTATTTCAATTTCTTCTGATATTCGCATCTTATCTGTAATTAGTTTTCGTATCAGCGAACGAGATTCGTCGGGGCTATCATTTTCCTTTCCTTCTATTCCATAAAAAAATCAAGTTTCTTTCCTTCTGTTTCATCTCGTAGAGATACATCCTTTTCTCGATTTCACAAATCTTTCCCGAGTTAGTCGATACAGACTTCGTTATAGTTTCTAATGAAGTCTCCAGTTGTAGTAGGCGCTGGTTAATTTTATCTAAACCTATTTCTGACAATGAAAACCTTGAATCCATATAAATTATCAGTTTCTTAAAAGATATAACTGAGATGTGTGGCAGGACTCCTGGCGATGTACGTTCCCCTGATGGCGACCAGCTACGCTGTGTACGGCTCATCCATTCAGCCCAACATCATCGACAACCTTCCCTCAGGACCCCTGCAGCTCACCATTAGGATCCTCATCTCGATTCATCTCTTCTTCGCCTTCCTTCTGGTCATCAACACCCCGGCGCAGGAATTCGAGGAGCTTCTCAACATCTCCCACGGTATGCTTATCTTGTCTAAAAGTTTATTTTAGAGTTATTTTATGCCCTTATATCGAATCATTTGTGTGTGTTTTTTTTTTTTCATAACGTTTTCTTGGTTCCATGGTTATCCGTTAATTAAGAAACTTGTATTAAATTTTTAAGGATGATATGTTAATTTTGGATAAAAATAAGCGTTTCATTCTTAATGAATTTCAAATGGATAGCGCCATTAGCCCGAAACAATGGTATCCAATTAGAAAAGGCATCTCCTGATCGTGCAACTGAAAGTTGCTGATGGCTTGCGCCATCTGTCGGAATAAATATCAACTCAAAAAAAATTAACGAATAGTTGATATTTATTCCGGCAGATGGCGCAAGCCATCAGTAACTTTTAATTGCACGATCAGTAGATACTTTTTTTAAATTTATCCACCTAATCCCCAAGTACAATTTGATTTTGTACTGTTTTTTTTTTTTCACAATGATGGCTGGTGTTGTGGCTTTGTCACCAACTCGAGTTCGCTAGATACACAAGATGGCGCCTAGTTTTAGAGTCTATTTTGACTATAAGAGTGACCATTTGTTATTATATAGATCCGTATAAACACTGGTAGAAAAATTACGTTACAGGGAGATGCGCTACTTCAGCTGATCAGCAATAGTGACTTTTAAGTTGAAACTTTAAAGTAATTTCTATTTGCATCTTTCATGTCAACAGTACTTTATGTGCTTTAATACGTTTGCTATTTTGTAATGTTTTATGCTCATACGCATTGCTTAAAATTTTCTTTGCATTTCATTGTGAAATTCGAGTTTAATGATGAAATTTTAATTATAATTAGAGCAATTGTAGATTCCTGGTACCATTGCAAGCAGTTTGGTACTGATACCACTTCTTACTGACTTGTTCTGAAAGCATTACATCATGTGTTTTAATAATACTATTATGGTTGTTTTGTACTGATGCAATTATATACTGTTTTGTAGCGATTGTGATTGTTGCCATTGTTTGATTCATCATCATTGATTGATGCCAATGGTGATTGTTGCCATTGATGATTGTTGCCATTGATGATTGTTGCCATTGTTGATTCTTGATTAGTTTCTGATAAAAGAAAATACATAACATAGGTCTCTTCGACGGCCACTACTTGAGGTAAAAATATTTTGAATCTCTTATATTGTTCCAGACATTGCTTTATAGTTGTAAGTAACACTCGCTTGTTGTTCGCCGTGAGCAAACAGGTCGATGAATTTTCTCTCATCTTCAAATTTACATTTAAACTGTTAAATACCGTTCCAGGGGACACACCTATGGCCCCTTCACGCACTTTGGTTCTTCGATCTGAGAGAATTCTGTCGTGGACTTTTTCTGTGTTTTCCTCTATAACCATATCTGCTAGTCGTCCTGGACATCCCTCATCAAATACCGATGTTTGACTTCTTTTGAATTCCTTAAACCAAACTAACTCTAGTAATGGATAAGGAGAAGGATTCCCATAAACGGCATCCAGTTTTGTTTTTATTTCTTCACATATGTTTTTCCATCTGCAAGCAAACCCGAATTACTGAACGATATTGTTCTCTCTCCATCTTAGCCTAAACAACGTGGAATAAATCACTGAAATAGCTGCCAGGTCAAAACAACCCATTGAATCTATGGGAAAATTGACTCGTGCGCATATAAAGGTTGCCAGTGCATGACAGTAAGAAGAACTTGTTTTATCAACGCCATCTCTCTATATATAAACAGGAATGTTTTGAACTATTATCTTATATATTCTTGTTCTAAAAGACTGTATTATGGACGTTTTTTATTATTGTGTAGTGTGTTATAAAGGAAAATGTTCTGACGTGGATGTGCAGAGTTTGGCTGGAAGCGCATTGCCCTGAGGACGGCCCTGCTGGTCGTTGTTGTCTTCATAGCCGAGAGCGTACCGCACTTCGAGAAAGTTCTCAACTTGCTTGGAGGATCTGTGGCCACAGCACTCGCCTACATCTTCCCACCCATCTTCTACCTGCGGCTTTGTGGGCAGTGGGGACCGTGGCCTCTCAGGTCAGTCTTTCCTTCCCAGCACTTAGTTCTGTAGATATTGGGGGCCGTGGTCTCTCATGTCAGTCTTTCCTTCCCAGCACTTATCTCTGTGGATATTGGGGGCCGTGGCCTCTCAAGGTCAGTCTTTCCTTCCCAGCACTTATCTCTGTGGATATTGGGGGCCGTGGCCTCTCAGGTCAGTCTTTACTTCCCAGCACTTATCTCTGTGGATATTGGGGGCAGTGGCCTCTCAGGTCAGTCTTTCCTTCCCAGCACTTATCTCTGTGGATATGGGGGGCCGTGGCCTCTCAGGTCAGTCTTTCTTTCCCAGCACTTAGCTCTGTGGATATTGGGGGCCGTGGCCTCTGAGGTCAGTCTTTTCTTCCCAGCACTTATCTCTGTGGATATTGGGGGCCGTGGCCTCTCAGGTCAGTCTTTCCTTCCCAGCACTTATCTCTGTGGATATTGGGGACCGTGGCCTCTCAGGTCAGTCTTTCCTTTCCAGCACTTAGCTCTGTGGATATTGGGGTCCGTGGCCTCTCAGGTCAGTCTTTCCTTCCCAGCACTTATCTCTGTGGATATTGGGGGCCTTGGCCACTCAGGTCAGTCTTTTCTTCCCAGCACTTATCTCTGTGGATATTGGAGCCGTGGCCTCTCAGGTCAGTCTTTCCTTCCCAGCACTTAGCTCTGTGGATATTGGGAGCCGTGGCCTCTCAGGTCAGTCTTTCATTCCCAGCACTTAGCTCTGTGGATATTGGGGACCGTGGCCTTTCAGGTCAGTCTTTCCTTCCCAGCACTTAGCCCTGTGGATATTGGGGGCCGTGGCCTCTCAGGTCAGTGTTCCGGTCTACCAACCAATGTTCCTCTACCAGTGGTGATTGTGGGCGTGTCCCGATCTACCAACCAATGAGAATGGTGTGTGTTGTAGGCGTGTTCCAGTCTACCAATCAATATTCCTCTACCAGGTGGTGATTGTGGGGATAGTGGGCGGCGGTATCTCGACCTACATGGCTGTCGGGGACATAACATCGTCAGCCACCTTCATCCCACCGTGCTACCTGGCTAGGCCAGCTAACTTATCTATTACATCGTGATTTATTTATTTTATATTTATTTATTTAATAGTTCAATAAAGATCTGTAATTGTGTATCTATGTATTCTCTCTTTTATTTTTTTTTTAATTAAATTTTAAATTCAATATTAAATTAATAATTATTAAATTGCCAATGAATGACATGTTTCATTATATATCTATATGCAGTCTAGCAATAGATTCCATTACAAACATTTTTCAATTCAACGATTGAGATGAAAAAATAACGATTTAAAATAAATACTTTATTAGATAGTCGACTTTAAACATATACAATAGCAAATCAAAAAATGTTTGACATAAGCTGTCAAACGTCCAGACCTCTTATTTATGGTGGCGCGTATCTTTCATGGGGTATTTCTTTTTTCCTTGTCCTCGCACTAATTATGATTTCAATTATTTTTAAATTCTGATTTGTTTTAAAGCACACTTTCTCTTCTAAATTTCCATGCGAACTCTAATACGGAGATTGATATCGGGGCTCGCAGAGGGCCGTTATGAACTCCGGAACGTTAGTCTCCAAACATTGTTAACCTGACTTTGTGGGAGAAATTATTGTTTTGCGAGGACCGATAGATACGCTCCAGGAGAGCCTGGATTACCTATATGTTATTCAAGGATCTATAGATACGCTCCAGGAGCCTAGGTTACCTATATGGCATGCAAGGATCGATAGATACGCTCCA
This sequence comes from Cordylochernes scorpioides, assembly GCA_030710605.1. Classification (NCBI taxonomy): domain Eukaryota; kingdom Metazoa; phylum Arthropoda; class Arachnida; order Pseudoscorpiones; family Chernetidae; genus Cordylochernes; species Cordylochernes scorpioides. Next base: position 19,881,545 of record CP092885.1, read on the forward strand.
GGAGCGTAGGTTACCCATATGTTATGCAAGGATCTATAGATACGCTCCAGGAGCCTGGGTTACCTATATGTTATGCAGGGATCTATAGATACGCTCCAGGAGCCTAGGTAACCTATATGTTATGCAAGGATCTATAGATACGCTCCAGGAGCCTGGGTTACCTATATGTTATGCAAGGATCTATAGATACGCTCCAGGAGCGTAGGTTACCCATATGTTATGCAAGGATCTATAGATACGCTCCAGGAGCCTGGGTTACCTATATGTTATGCAGGGATCTATAGATACGCTCCAGGAGCCTAGGTAACCTATATGTTATGCAAGGATCTATAGATACGCTCCAGGAGCCTAGTTTACCTATATGTTATGCAAGGATCTATAGATACGCTCCAGGAGCCTAGGTTACCTATATGTTATGCAAGAATCTATAGATACGCTCTAGGAGCCTAGGTTACCTATATGTTATGCAAGGATCTATAGATACGCTCCAGGAGCCTAGGTTGCCTATATGTTATGCGAGGATCTATAGATACGCTCCAGGAGAGCCTGGGGTACCTATATGTTATGCAAGGATCTATAGATACGTTCCAGGAGCCTAGGTTACATATATATCGTATATTTTAAAACTGTATAATAATGACACTTTTAGTGTATGCCACATATCTCCCAATTAGTTAGAGCCTATGCCTTAAAATATCCTACCTTCTATTAAAACGTACACTTTCTATTTGCTACCCTCCCCATATTCTGTAAATATTCTATATCTTTATTAATATAACCTGTACACCCTTTTTTGTATATAAACTAAAATTGGTGACGTCAAAATAAAGATCCAAAGAGAGAGCGGTCAGCTGGTGGCAGCAAGGACAGAGGGGTGGAAAAAGGCAACGCCCAACCCATGTGGGGTCCCGAGGGACATTCTTATAGAGACCCCCCTGTAAGCAGGACAAGTTTTGACAGGGGGTCAGCAGATGTTCTAGAGGTGTTGCTCGGCAGTCCGCTTCAGCCTTTCTCTCTCACACACTCTCTCCCTCTATGTCTCGGGGATAAGCATCCAAGTTTGTGTCATGGCCTCTACCTCTGTCCCGTGGGCTGTCCCTGATCCCTCTTTGTGCTAACATTTAGCCCTGCCTCTGCTTCTTGTTGTCCGCGTGTGGGAAGATCATCAACACTCGCCTCATGTACACGACTGCCAGTTCATCCATACGTAGGTACATTTGCAACAATATTACAGAAAGTCGACAGGATAACTGAGGACATCAGCATGCAGAGGATGACAGTGGCACCGGTGGTCAACGGCGCATTCGTGTGGATGCTCCTTCTACTTGCCCTCCACCTTGACGATCCAATGGACATCTCAAAGACGCCATGCGAGGACTAGCTGTACCTCGCATCGAGCAGGTCATCATCGCCCCCATCGACATCTCCTGCGCCACGAGCACCTTCCTCCATCGGCTCGAACAGGCAGACAAGATTCATCGAGAAATCCTGGCATTGCTCCGCCAACCAGCATCGACGATGTCCCATGGCAACCACCGCAAAAAGGATCACCAAGCCTCATCGCAGCCCACTCCACAAGACCCATACAAGACATCCATCTGGTAGGAGAATTTTCTCTACAGAACTTTCTTAATGAAACATCATCTCCGTTTTTCCCCCCACCAAATTAGCTACTCAATCAATACCCTATTTATGACAATAGCATTATTATTGTAAATTCATCAAGTTTCATTTACCTGCCCCATTACCATTTCAATTAATACAACTTCAGATATGTATAAAATTTTTTAACATTAATCAATTATATAATGATTTATTATTATTTTGTGTTTCACTTAACCATCATTAGCAATGCCGTCAGCCATCAGCAACTAATTATATATTTTTTCTTCAAATCGTAATCTTCACCATCTCTAGGCTTAATACACAAATATTATAACTTCAACCATCTTTCTCTTAATTTTAAAACTTTTAATATATTGACAACGTTAATAATATTTTTTAATAGTTTAAGATTTTTTGAATTCATAAATTTTATCAATTTCGTTTTTCTAATTTTATCGTTGACGTCTCCTAACCTCCCCTGCCCATACCTTCTCATGCATTGCCCCAAGGGCTTCCTGTTCGCCAAACGTTTTTTTCATTGATTAATCCAACTGAGAAATCCTTCCTCGCTATATCATTCCCAATAGTGAGTTCAGGATACCCAGCTAGATTATTTTTCTTATCACACGGATCATCATTACCAATCATCTTTTTTTTTTATTACCATTCAAGTCAGGTGAAATAATCATTGGCAACAGAATAACCCTTGCAACTACCTTCCCTTTCTTCATTCCTAAATCCCATATATTCCCCTCAAGAGATTCTTGTTCGCCAGAATTTTTTTTTATTAATCCAACTGGAAACATCCTTCCTCGCTATATCGTTCCCAATAGTGAGCTCAGGATACCCAGCTAGATTCTTTTTTTCTTCTTTTTATTACCCGGTTCATCATTTTTAACATTTTATCATTTTTATCTTTCTTTTTTTTTCATCATACAAGCCGGGTACCATCATCATTGGCAGCAATACATCTCTTGCGTTTACCTTTCCACATTTCTCAAACTACTTACCTCTCCCTGCTAGTCTGAACTAATAATGCAGATGGAACACCTTGAACGTTCTGTTAATGGAAACAGTACCTCACTAACACAAGTTCTTACTGCATTGCAGAACTCATTAAGCTATTTATTTGCAGGAATATACTCAGACATCCCATATACCCTCACAACCCTCTGCGTCAACTTATAACCTTAGTTCAACTTAATAGCTTTATGCTTTTCTTTTATTTATTTTTTCATACAATCGGTTCTCTTTTTTTTTTTCTATAAGTAAATTACTTTCACGGCATTTCTAATTTTATCTTGCATATTTTCTCAATTTTATCATTTATTCTAATGTATTTTTCTTTCATCATATTCTATATCTTATTGAGACGTCATCATTATATTATTGTACTATTTTATACTCCTATATTTATAATAATTTTAACTAATTTGTGCCCAAATTATTTCTTTTGATTTTATAATAGGTTTGTTAGGTCATCATTCTTGTTATTTCATTTCCCCCGAACAAACCTTCATCACCGGGGGCACATTCTATCGTATATTTTAAAACTGTATAATAATGACACTTTTAGTATGTGCCACATATCTCCCAATTAGTTAGAGCCTATGCCTTAAAATATCCTACCTTCTATTAAAATGTACACTTTCTATTTGCTACCACCCCCATATTCTGTAAATATTCTATATCTTTATTAATATAACCTGTACACCCTTTTTTGTATATAAACTAAAATTGGTGACGTCAAAATAAAGATCCAAAGAGAGAGCGGTCAGCTGGTGGCAGCAAGGACAGAGGGGTGGAAAAAGGCAACGCCCAACCCATGTGGAGTCCCGAGGGACATTCTTATAGAGACCCCCCTGTAAGCAGGACAAGTTTTGACAGGGGGTCAGCAGATGTTCTAGAGGTGTTGCTCGGCAGTCCGCTTCAGCCTTTCTCTCTCACACACTCTCTCCCTCTATGTCTCGGGGATAAGCATCCAAGTTTGTGTCATGGCCTCTACCTCTGTCCCGTGGGCTGTCCCCGATCCCTCTTTGTGCTAACATTTAGCCCTGCCTCTGCTTCCTGTTGTCCGCGTGTGGGAAGATCATCAACACTCGCCTCACGTACACGACTGCCAGTTCATCCATACGTAGGCACATTTGCAACAATATTACAGAAATGTTATGCAAGGATCTATAGATACGCTCCAGGAGAGCCTGGATTAACTATATGTTATGCAAGGGTCTATAGATACGCTCCAGGAGAGCCTGGATTACCTATATGTTATGCAAGGATCTATGGATACGCTCCAGGATCCTAGGTTACCTATATGTTATGCAAGGATCTATAGATACGCTCCAGGAGCCTAGGTTACCTATATGTTATGCGAGTACCTATAGATATGCTCCAGGAGCCAAGGTTACCTATATGTTATGCAAGGATCTATAGATACGCTCCAGGAGAGCCTGGAATACCTATATGTTATGCAAGGATCTATAGATATGCTCCAGGAGCCTAGGTTACCTATATGTTATGCGAGGATCTATAGATACGCTCCAGGAGAGCCTGGATTACCTATATGTTATGCAAGGATCCATAGATACGCTCCAGGAGCCTAGGTTACATATATGTTATGCAAGGATCTATAGATACGCTCCAGGAGAGCCTGGATTACCTATATGTTATGCAAGGATCAATAGATAGGCTCCAGGAGCTGGGTTACATATATGTTATGCAAGGATCTATAGATACGCTCCAGGAGCCTAGGTTGCCTTTATGTTATGCAAGGATCTATAGATACGCTCCAGGAGCCTAGGTTACATATATGTTATGCAAGGATCTATAGATACGCTCCAGAAAAGCCTGGATTACCTATATGTTATGCAAGGACCTATAGATACGCTCCAGGAGCCTAGGTCACCTATATGTTATGCAAGGATCTATAGATACGCTCCAGGAGCCTAGGTTACCTATATGTTATGCAAGGATCTATAGATACGCTTCAGGAGAGCCTGGATCACCTATGTGTTATGCAAGGATCTATAGATAGTCTCCAGGAGCCTAGGTTACATATATGTTATGCAAGGATCTATAGATACGCTCCAGGAGAGTCTGGATTACCTATATGTTATGCAAGGATCATGGATACGCTCCAGGATCCTAGGTTACCTATATGTCATGCAAGGATCTATAGATACGCTCCAGGAGCCTAGGTTACCTATATTTTATGCGAGTACCTATAGATACGCTCCAGGAGCCAAGGTTACCTATATGTTATGCAAGGATCTATAGATACGCTCCAGGAGAGCCTGGATTACCTATATGTTATGCAATGATCTATAGATACGCTCCAGGAGCCTAGGTTACCTATATGTTATGCGAGGATCTATAGATACGCTCCAGGAGAGCCTGGATTACCTATATGTTATGCAAGGATCTATAGATACGCTCCAGGAGCCTAGGTTACATATATGTTATGCAAGGATCTATAGATACGCTCCAGGAGAGCCTGGATTACCTATATGTTATGCAAGGATCTATAGATACTCTCCAGGATCCTAGGTTGCCTTTATGTTATGCAAGGATCTATAGATACGCTCCAGAAAAGCCTGGATTACCTATATTTTATGCAAGGATCTATAGATACGCTCCAGGAGACTAGGTTACCTATATGTTATGCAAGGATATATAGATACGCTCCAGGAGCCTAAGTTACATATATGTTATGCAAGGATCTATAGATACGCTCCAGGAGCCTAGGTTACCTATATGTTATGCAAGGATCTATAGATACGCTTCAGGAGCCTAGGTTACATATATGTTATGCAAGGATCTATAGATACGCTCCATGAGTGCCTGGATTACCTATATGTTAAACAAGGATCTATAGATACGCTCCAGGAGCCTAGGTTACCTATATGTTATGCAAGGATCTATAGATACGCTCCAGGAGAGCCTGGGGTACCTATATGTTATGCAAGGTTCTATAGATACGCTCTAGAAGCTCGGGGTACCTATATGTTATGCAAGGATCTATAGATACGCTCCAGAAGCCCGGAGTACCTATATATTATGCAAGGATCTATAGCCCAAGGCAGGTCGAGGGTCAGAGGTGTTGAATTTCGTCAAATATCATTATTTCCTCCTAGGAAACTTCCAATAAGTTTCACGACCGCCACCGGATACCGACAAAAAGTGCGGATAACATCAGATTTTCTCTCCCTCTCATGTAGATCACTTCTTCCTGGACTTGTCCGCCTCTTAGATTTTGGACTCTCTGAGGTGACATCCAACCTTTTTCGTCCTTTGACGCCTGAAGCCACTGTGGCCCTATGACTGCATAATCTGCCTACCATATATATACAAGGTGGGATCAATAAATAAGGTGAATAATAATTTATTTAAAAAAATAAGAACGATATTAAAAATTAGGACCTTATTTATTCAAAACTAGCGGATGTGTACCCGGCTTCGCCCGGGTTTTATCTGAGTGAAAGTTTGCCTAACGAATATTATTGAAAATAATTTTCCGGAACATAGACTATTATGATAATAATGATAATAATATTCATTACATTATATTTTTTATTATCTATATATATAAAATTGAATGTCTGTCTGTTTGTCTGTACTCTATAGATTCAAAAACCATACATCCAATCGCCGTGAAATTTTGGGATTTTATTAGGTATATCACCGGGAAGGTTTTTGAAAAATAATTTCATGAATATCTTGAATATCCTTACAGTTATTTGCAGATTTGTAGATTTAACTCGCAAGCAGCGCCCCCATTGTGACGATGATAACAAGTTTTCTTATCACTAAGTTTGTTATCTTAAATATTATTTATCAAAAGTAAGATTATCTCAGGATGACACGGCAATGTGACACGGGAAAAAATGTTCATTAGATAAAACTATGATTTTCTAATGTAGAAAATTAGGAAAGACAAAATTCAGGATGACACGGCACACAGGGACCGGGAAAAAATGTTCACTTTATCGAGAGATTCAAATTTACGAGTTTCAAATTATCAAAATATATCTTTTTTTTTATAAGTTTTTAGAGAATTGTTTTAACAAATGTTCGCTAGACAAACCTTTACTCGGGTAAAACCCCGGGCGAAGCCGAGTACGTTTTATAAGTTTATAGAGAATTGTTTTAACAAATGTTCGTTAGACAAACATTCACTCGGGTAGAACCCGGGCGAAGCCGGGCACATCCGCTAGTATATTTATATAATACGAATGGCCCGGGCAACGCCCGGGTTTTACCCGAGTGCGTATATATTTTAAAAACGTTTTAATTCAAATACCATTCGTTACAATTATAAATTGGCGCCATGGATGTCACTCTTGTGAAACGTCCCGTTCCAAACTGTGTGTTTTTAAAATGTTTTAATTAAAATACTATTCGTTACAATTATAAATTTGAACGATAGGCTCATTATTTCTTTATACCGTTATATTATATATATTATATTTATTATAAATATATTACACGTTATTTGTTTTCTTGGCCGACTGTTTTACATATGGTGTTATCTTAAAATTGCTTGTTTTGAATATTTTTTAGATTGAGATTATTAGCTAGTATGTAAAAAAATTAACTCTGTTGAAATTTAATTTTGTATTTATATATAAATAAAATTAACTCTGTTGATTTTTTTTTGTATTTAATCGATAACAGCGAAGTTACGCATGTTAATGTTAGGGAAAAATATTTTGATGTTAAGCAAAACCTGCTCCATCTCGTTTTACATAAATGTTGAAAATTTGGTCGAAATTGATGCATTGTAACGAAAGTTTTTAGTGAACAACACTTATGAGATTTGCATTTTATTAATATAGATAATCACCTTGGCTTTCTATACATCGTCTCCATCGTTCTGGCAACTTGTAAATACCCTCTTTATAGGCACTCGTAGGAAGCGTGTGAAAAAAATCTTGCACCACTTTCTGGACATCTTCATCCGAGTCAAATCGCTTTCCCTTTAACTCCTTCTTTAGTAGTCCAAAAAGGAAATAGTCAGAAGGGGCTAGGTCTGGACTATATGCAGGATGTTCTAAAACTTCAAAACCTAATTTAATGATTGTAGATACAGTTATACATGATGTATGCGGTCTTGAATTATCATGAAGGAAGAGAACACCTTTACTAAGCTTTCCTCTTCTTTTGTTTCTTATACCAGGCTTTAGCCTATTTACAAGAATGTCACAATAAAGGTCGCTGTTCATACGTTGCCTTGAGGATAAAAAAACAAAACAGATTGGTCCATCAACATCCCAAAAATTTGTTAACAAAACTTTACCGGCCGAAAGTTGAGACCTGAGGAACATGTAATTCGTCCATTTTTGAACTCGTTAACCCATTTATAAATGTTTTTTGAGACAAACAAGACTCACCATAGATATTTTTCATTTTTTGGCATATTTGAGATGTTGAATACCTTCTGCATTCAAGAAAGGAATAACTGCACGTTGTTCAAGCGTGGTGCAATCCTTCAAGGGAGCTTCTATTTTAGTTTATTTATATGTCTCGCGCCGCGCGTAGGAAAAAAGAACAGAACACCTTAAATAGTCTCTCGATGTTATAATTTAATACTCTGTGTTTTAAATTATTTTTGCTTTTTTAATTTTTGAGAAATAAGATAATTAACCTTATTTATTGATCCCCATTGTATATATGTAATATTGTTGCAAATGTCGACGTATGGATAAGCTGGCAGTCGCGCACGTGAGGCGAGTGTTGATGTTCTTCCCACACGCGGACAACAAGAAGCAGAGGCTGGGCTAGATGTTAGCACTGAGAGTGATCGGGGACAGCCCACGGGACAGAGGTAGAGGCCATGACATAAACTTGAATTCCTATCACCGAGACATGGAGAGAGAGACCGAGAGAGACAAAAGCCGCCTGCCGACCCCCATCTACTGACCCCCTGCCAAAACCTGTCCTGTTTACAGGGGTCGTCTATAAAAATGTCCCTCGGAACCCCACATGGGCTGGGCGTTGCCTTTTTCCTCCTCTCTGTCCCTGCCACCAGCTGACCGAACACTCTTTGGATCTTCATTTTGACGCCACCATTTTTAGTTTTAAATACAAATAGGGGGTTAAAATACAAATAGTTTATGTACAAAATATGGGGTGGTAGTAAATAGAAATAGTGTACATTTTAATAGAAGGGTAAGATATTTTAAGGTATCGGCTCTAACTAATTGGAAGATATGTGACATATACTAAAAGTGTCATACAGTTTAAAATATACGATAGAATGTTACCCCAGTGATGAAGGTTTGTTTCGGGGAAATGAAATAACATAAATGATGACCAAACAAACCTATTATAAAATCAAAAGAAATAATTTGGGCACAAATTAATTAAAATTATTATAAATATAGGAGAATAAAATAGGACAATAAATTAATGATGACGTCTCAATAAGATATAGAATATGATGAAAGAAAAATACATAAGAATAAATGATAAATTGAGAAAATATGCAAAATAAAATTAGAAATGCCGTAAAAGTAATTTAATTATAGAAAAAAATTGAGAACCAATTGAATGAAAAAATAATTAAAAGAAAAGCATAAAGCTATTAAGTTGAACTAAGATTATAAGTTGACGCAGAGGGTTGATGAGGGTATATGGGATGTCTGAGTATGTTCCTGCAAAGAAATAGCTCATTGAGTTCTGCAATGCAGTACGAACTTGTGTTAGTGAGGTACTGTTTTCATTAACAGAACGTTCAAGATGTTTCGTTTGCATCATCAGTTCAGACTAGTAGCTCCATACTATATAAGTAGGTCGAGGAATGTGGAAAGAGAGAGGTGAACGCAAGAGATGCACTGCTGCCAATGATGATGGCACCCGGCTTGTATAATGAAAAAAAAAAGATTAAAATAATGAACCGGGTAATAAAAAGAAAGAAAAAGAATCTAGCTGGGTGTCCTGAACTCACTATTGGGAACGATATAGCTAGGAAGGATGTTTCCAGTTTGATTAATAAATTAAAAAATTCTGGCGAGCAAGAATTTCTTGAGGGGAATATATGAGATTTAGGAATGAAGAAAGGGAAGGTAGTTGCAAGGGTTGTTCTGTTGCCAATGATTATTTCACCCGACTTGAATGGTAATAAAAAAAAAAATTATGATTGGTAATGATGAGCCGGGTGATAAGAAAAATAATCTAGCTGGGTATCCTGAACTCACTATTGGGAATGATATAGCGAGGAAGTATTCCTCAGTTGGATTAATCAATGAAAAAAAAGTTTGGCGAACAGGAAGCCCTATGATGAAGAATACGATTTGAATTTTAAAAAAATATATAATTAGTTGTTGATGGCTGACAGCATTGCTAATGAATGGCACACAAAATAATAATAAATAATAATTGCTTGATGTTAAAATGTTTTATACACATCTAAAGTTATATTAATTTAAATAGTAATGGGGCATGTAAAATAATGAACTTGATGGATTTATAAAAATAATGTTATAGCTATAAAAATGGTATCGAATGAGTAGTTAATTCAGAGCGAAAAAAACGAAGATAGTGTTACATTAAGATATTTCTATAGAGAAAATTCTCCTACCAGATGGATGTCTTGGATAGGTCTTGTGGCGTGGGTTGCGATGAGGCTAGATGATCACTTTTTGCGATGGTTGCCATGGGACATCGTCGGTGCTAGTAAGCGGGGCGTAGCGAGGATTCTTCGATGGATCTTGTCTGCTTGTTCGAGCCGATGGAAGAAGGTGCTCGGGGCGCAGGAGCTGTCGATGGGGGAGATGATGATCTCCTCGGTGCGAGGTATGGGTAGTCCTCGCATGGCGTCTTTGAAATGGTCCACTGGATCGTCAAGGTGGAGGGCAAGTAGAAGGAGTATCCACACGAATGCGACGTTAAGCACAGGTGCCTCTGTCATCCTCTGCATGCCGCTGTCGACGTATGGATTAACTGTCAGTCGTGTACGTGAGGCGAGTGTTGATGATCTTCCCACAAGCGGACAACAAGAAGCAGAGGCAGGGCTGGATGTTAGCACCGAGAGTGATCGGGGACAGCCCACGGGACAGAGGTAGAGGCCGTGACACAAACTTGGATGCCTATCACCGAGACATGGAGAGAGAGACCTAGAGAGACAAAAGCCGCCTGCCGATTGCCACACCCTAGAACATCTGCTGACCCCCTGCCAAAACCTGTCCTGTTTACAGGGGTCGTCTATAAAAATGTCCCTCGGAACCCCACAGGGGCTGGGCGTTGCCTTTTTCCTCCCCTCTTTCCCTGCCACCAGCTGACCGAACACTCTTTGGATCTTTATTTTGACTTCACCATTTTTAGTTTTAAATACAAATAGGGGGCTAAAATACAAATAGTTTATATACAAAATATGGGGTGGTAGTAAATAGAAATAGTGCACATTTCGATAGAAGGTTAGGATATTTTAAGGTATCGGCTCTAACTAATTGGAAGATATGTGACATATACTAAAAGTGTCATACAGTTTAAAATATACGATATATATATATATCCATAAAAGCATAGGGCGCCTCTCCCGTCAAAATAAACGTCAAAAGCTGACGCCATATATATATTTGTGATAAGGTCCTGTCGACTTATCTGTGATGAGATCCTGTCGACTCTCGCTATAAGCTGTGGTAACCGGTGGTCAAACCTGTAGTAGCCGAGAGGGACAGTCAGGGCGTGGAGAGTTTTCTAGTACCTCTCTGCACCTTGGAGGACCTTTAACAGTTCTCACAGAGTACAGGCAGTCGTGGTCGAGGCAGAGTGGAAAGCTTGGGAAGGTCCACACACACAAAACGAAGAGACACAGCTGTAGTAGGAAAGTTCCATGAACAGATAGGAGTCGAGCTAAGAGCAAGATGGAGTTAAAGAATATTTCTTACTGTTTTACATGATCGATGAGGTGGTCCTGGCTGCAACCAACAAGGTCCCACGCCGACGGTGAAGTGACTGTCTATGTAGGGCTAAAACCGAGGGTTTTTATATACCATTCCCGAGGAGGGGGGGGGGGAGTTGGACTTTGAACGTCTGCGGCATTCTGCACCCTTTGACCTCGATGGCAACGGGCTGCCGAATTCCTTTAGGGTTGTTGGATTTCTCTCTCGATTTTAGACGTTTTTGAACTTCTCAATCTTGCTTTAACTCAGCTCTTAATCTATTACATAGTTTTATTTATTCATCCTCAGTTTGTACAAAGTACATTACATATGGTGATGCAATGACACATGTCAATCATGCGTATAATTATTTATAGATGTGTTTCTATATACAACATGACAATCTTATTATAAGTATTATACAATATAGGGTTGTTGGTTTAAATTACCATATATATATATGTCATAATATATGCTCTTCCAGGAATAATAAAGTAAATCTACAGTCAACCAGAGAGAGAGACAGCAGCTAAAGTCCAGTCATTTGAGACACCAGAGACGACATTCCACTGGGGCCCCGTTTTCTTAGAACCTCAGGACTAATTAAGACAGTTGGAGATTGTATTCGACGAAAACGGCCGCCCGGCGATTGCCGGGCACGGCTTTCTCCCATCTCTCTCTCTGGATTGTCTGGGTTCATCTATCAAACTTGTGTGTGTGCTTATTTCTCTTTCCCCACATTATTATTATATTGCCACATATATATATATATATTAAAAATAAAGAAGGCATCTCCTGACCACGAGCACATGTGCTTTTTAGATGGCAGAGCGCCATCTAGTGGAGCAAGAATAAACTAAACGTTTATTTAGCTTGCTCCGTGATATTTGGCCAACCCAATTTCTTGATAAATCAAGAAAAGTCATCCACGAACGCGTTTCGCGCTGTTGGCGCTCGTCAGCGTGGAGTAGACTGTAACCACTGCGACCAAAAAGATTTTTTGGTCCCAATGGCTTCTTGAGAAATCAAGAAATGGGTATTTAAGGCCAAATTTGCGTAAAGACGCTTAACACATGAAAAAACAATAGAAAAAAAATAAAAGATAAGTGAGTCAGGTGTTGATATTAAAAATAAAGAAGGCATCTCCTGACCACGAGCACATGTGCTTTTTAGATGGCCTTAAATACCCATTTCTTGATTTCTCAAGAAGCCATTGGGACCAAAAAATCTTTTTGGTCGCAGTGGTTACAGTCTACTCCACGCTGACGAGCGCCAACAGCGCGAAACGCGTTCGTGGATGACTTTTCTTGATTTATCAAGAAATTGGGTTGGCCAAATATCACGGAGCAAGCTAAATAAACGTTTAGTTTATTCTTGCTCCACTAGATGGCGCTCTGCCATCTAAAAAGCACATGTGCTCGTGGTCAGAAGATGCCTTCTTTATTTTTAATATCAACACCTGACTCACTTATCTTTTATTTTTTCTATTGTTTTTTCATATATATATATATATATATATGGAAAATTTGCCGGGAGGAAATTAATCCATAGAAGCAATGGGCGCCTCTCCCGTCAAAATAAACGTCAAAAACTGACGCCATCTATTGACCGTCGCCGCAACTAGCGGCCTCGGGTCGGTGACAAAGCCCACAACACCAGCTTTGGCAAACTGAGAAGCGTCCACCTAGAGACCATGGTTTCGGGCTAATGGCCCTCGTCAGTCTAGGGCGGACTTTATTCCATGAGATCCACACGGGATCTAATGGAATCTTCACAATCTACCAAAGAGGTGTTTTGCTGGCAATGTGGCTGGGCCAAATCTATGGCTAGAATATAGATGGAAAATTTGCCGGGAGGAAATTAATCCATAGAAGCAATGGGCGCCTCTCCCGTCAAAATAAACGTCAAAAACTGACGCCATCTATTGACCGTCCTAGGTGGACGCTTCTCAGTTTGCCAAAGCTGGTGTTGTGGCTTTGTCACCGACCCGAGGCCGCTAGTTGCGGCGACGGTCAATAGATGGCGTCAGTTTTTGACGTTTATTTTGACGGGAGAGGCGCCCATTGCTTCTATGGATTAATTTCCTCCCGGCAAATTTTCCATCTATATACTAGCCATAGATTTGGCCCAGCCACATTGCCAGCAAAACACCTCTTTGGTAGATTGTGAAGATTCCATTAGATCCCGTGTGGATCTCATGGAATAAAGTCCGCCCTAGACTGACGAGGGCCATTAGCCCGAAACCATGGTCTCTAGGTGAACGCTTCTCAGTTTGCCAAAGCTGGTGTTGTGGCTTTGTCACCGACCCGAGGCCGCTAGTTGCGGCGACGGTCAATAGATGGCGTCAGTTTTTGACGTTTATTTTGACGGGAGAGGCGCCCATTGCTTCTATATATATATATGTGTGATGATTTAAGACCATGGAATTGTTGTAAATAATCCAGATATCTACTACCACATGTTCCACCACGTAATTATATATAACTTGTTATTTACTGCAAATATAAAGCATCCCATAATATCATTCTGTACCGCGTAAGACTCTAATAAAGTATAGCAACTGTACAGATAGAAGGAATGGAGAATAACAGGAGAAAATTAAGGTTAAAACTAATCAGGCTTAGGTGAAAATAGGAGAGTAGGCCTAGCAAACCCAGTCCAACTTTTACGAGGTCGTGGCCCTCCTGGATAATATAACTTTCCCCCCCTGTTTACGTCAGAAAAGGGCAGTGACCTGTATGGACCCAGCGCAGCTATAAAAGGAGGCCCCGATCCTCAGTTAGTCAGTCCTTTGTTTCAGTCCGTCCGTCCTCCAGCCGCCGGACGCTCCGATAGAGGTGAACTCTTTCCTGCCAGAAATCTCCTCGTCCCATTACTTCTTGACGTTCAGACGCTTCTTAGTGGAATCTCTGTTTGTTTATTTCACCTTTGATACAGCTGTGTCGCCTTCCACCACGACTGCACGGTAGAGTTGACATCGAGGTTCGTCTAGCATCGGGTAACACTGGTCCAGAGGTCCCAAGATATCACAGACTCCCCCTTCCGAAGAGCCGACAGGATAGTGGGCGCCAAGGTACAAGTAAGCAAAGAGACCACTGTCTGTACAGAAAGATGGAACAGGGAAGAGAGGAGGATTCAAAGGAGCCCATGGAGTCCGATCCAGACTATGAAAGTGGCGAAAACACCACTTTTCCCAAGATAAAAGAAAACAACCTCGGTAGGACGCAGGAAATCGCCCCAGCCAGGAAGACGCCACGCCCCCGCCGGCGGTATCAGATGTCCTGGGGAGCTTGACCAGGACGCTACATCAGCTGTTCGCGGCGACCGGACAATCGCGAGATGTGGAGCTACCGCGCTACGATGGTTCGTACGAGGCGCAGAGCTTCTTCACCAACTACGACACCCAAGCAGATCGGGCCCAACTACAATACTCTACAAGACTGAGAAAGCCACCAAACCTCCTGCAAGCACCCCTCCGAGTTACCAACACGCGAGGGTATGTTACCTGCTCCCCCGACCATCTCTAAACCACGAACTCAGCGCAAACAATGAACTCTGTCTGTCCCAAGGATCCTCCAACCACGGCAACAGACCAAGCTTGTCCACCCACAAGACAGCACAACAGTAGATTCCTCCTTCTATAATTTTCGTTGAACAATTGCTCGTTTGAGCTGAACTGTACAATAATGTAAACCTACCTCTACTACTTGATACAGGAGCATCTATCGATATAATTAGGCAGAATACTTTTAAAATAACAGAAACCAGTTTGCAAAATAGAATATATATCCACTTAACTATTAACGCCATAGCTGACAATATTTTCATCATAGATTATACCTTTTAAAAAGTAAAAATAGGTAACATAACGCAGAATCTAAAATTCTATATCCTAGATACACCCTTGCCTTTTGGCATCTTATCCCTTAACTCTATAAAAATATTTCTACTAATTATAAACTGTCCTCAGCTACTCCTGTATCAAGATAATGTACCCCTACCAACTACATTGTACACATTCACCTCGTGCAAGCAACACGTGTCCCATGGACAGGTTAATACAACTGTCCCATTTACTAAATTCTCCCCTCCTGGAACGGGTTGCTCACACGTGGTGAACTCCAACACTCTAATTTGGCCTCATTGTAATGTTACTGATCCTATTTTCAACGCCTCTATGTCCTCCTCTTGCATATCTTTGGATACAAGTAACCTATGTCACTTTCCCTATAATTTACACAAGGTGCTGCATCAATTTGCACTTGTTTTCGCTGCCAATAAATACGACGTCCCTAGGCTTAAAATACCTCCCGTAAATATCAATACTACTTCGGACAAGGTAATTGCCTTACGTCCTTATCGAGTACCTCTAAATGACCAACTTGAAATACAAACACAAATCGAACAAATGCTTGAACACACGGTATAATTACAACCTCTGTATCTCCCTATGCCAGTCCCATCACGCTTGTCACCAAGCGTGACAAATCAAAACGCTTTTGTTTTGACTATCGTAGGATTAATGAAATCATTGCACCAGACGTCCATTCTCTCCCCTTGATAGAGAATATACTCGACAAACTCTCGCGCGCCAAGAATTTCTCCTCAGCCGACATATCTTCTGCCTATTGGCAGGTCGAAATAGATCCCAGTTCCCGTAACCTTTTAGCTTTCGTGACCTTAGACGGGCAATACGAATTTTGTAGGCTTCCTTTTGGGATGCGCAACTCACCACAGATTTTTGAACGCGCAATAAACCAAATATTCCAAAAATATAAGTTAAACTTCATAGCCCACTATTTCGATGATTTCATTATCTTTTCGGATACCTTAGAAGAGCATATTCAACACTTAGAACAATTCCTGGGGATCTGCCAAAAGGAAAATATTAAACTAAACTATAAAAAATGTGAATTTTTGAAGACATCAATAGAATTTCTAGGATACACCGTTAAGAACGGAACCTACACACCGCAGACCCGTAACCTCGATATTATTAACGCTATCAAACCTCCCTTCAACCAAAAAACGTTACAGTCCTTTTTAGGAGCCGTCAACGTGTATAACAAGTTTATACTAGATCATGCCCGTCTCAGAGCACCACTCAACAATTTACTTAAAAAAGACACTAAATGGCAATGGGACGAAAAATGTCAACAGGCATTCACGGCTCTCAAGGAGAGCTTAACACGTAAGCCCGTATTACATCTGTATCAGGATGGCTTACCCTGCCACTTGTACTGTGACGCCTCCACCCAGGGAATCGCAGGAATTCTCAAACAAGTACATCCGGACAGAAAAATTCATCCCACACAGTATTACAGTAGAGCACTGCGCCCTCACGAACGCAACTATACCATTTCAGAGTTAGAATGCTTAGTGATCGTAGAAAGCATCGAAAAATTCCGCATCTATCTATCCGGCACCAAATTCACTGTCTACTCCGACCACTAAGCCCTACAATGGCTCAAAACTATTAACAACCCCTCAGGACGACTTTTTATGTGGAGTTTAAGACTATCCACTTACGACTATGAAATACAGTACCTCAAGGGTACACAGCAACACGAGGCCGACTTACTTTCTCGCAATCCATTTTGTGGATTTCTCAGTGCTCGTACTATTAAGAAACACCAACCGAATCTCACGGATATCAGTCTCGCTGTAGACGTCAACGGTCTACACATCATACGGCGTAAAGGTGTAAATCGAATAATAATACCCGAAACTCTTCAACACTCGCTTATGAACCAAGTTCACAGTGAATACAACCATCCCGGTATCTCACAAATGGCTCGCCTAATCTCTACTCAGTATTACTGGAAAGGTATGGCCAAATCCATACAAAAATTTGTAAATTCCTGTCATGCCTGCCAAATCATCAAAAGACCCAAAGGTAAGCCTTATTGCACCTTAGGACAAATCCCCCCACCACAACAACCATTCGATTTAATATCAATAGATACAATATCCGGATTTTCGAAATACGGACACTCCAAGACATATCTCCATGTTATAGTGGATCACTTGACCAGATACGCTTGGGCATTCCCATCGAAATCTACCAGTACCTTAACGTGCATCCAAACCCTAAAAAAGGTACTACAACAAGGGTCTCCAAAACGCCTACTTTCGGATAGAGCGCCCGCATTCACCTCCGAAAAATTCCGCAAATTTCTACTATCTCGCGGTATACAACCACTACTTACCACCAATAACAATCCGCAAACTAACGGCTTGATAGAACGATTGAACGCCACAATCACTGGAAAGCTAAGGTTACTATATCTCGAAAACCCAAAGACATCTTAGACCAAATTAATTAAACAAGTTGTCCAAATCTATAACCAATCCCCGCACACCGTCACAGGCTTCCCACCGATCTTTTTGATGTTTAATAGCATCCCACCAGAACTAAAAAACCATTACAACCCGTTCCCCGAAGTACAGAAAGCTAGGCAACTTGCCTTCAGCAGAACACAGATTAAGCATGAAAGGGACAAACAAAGATATGATAAAGGTCATCAAGCCCCGCATTTCGAGATTGGTGACCTAGTCCTCGTAAAAAATTATAAACATCCCGATACTGGAAAACTGGCACCATACTTCACAGGTCCGTTTACAATTATAGAAATAATATCTCCTAACGTAGTCCGAATTAACAGACCCAATCGACCCCTAAATAAATAAGATGATACAGTTCATGTGAACAAACTTAAATATTATACAGAAAATATCTTATTCCTCGCGCCCCAGCCTCTAATTCAAACACCTCGCGTAACACCTGATGTACACTTAGTAGAATTTAACCATTTATGTCCCACAATATTTGACGCTCAGAAATCCCGTCTTATACACCCAACTTGCTCAGCTCCTTTTCTGCACCTTACTTCAGAGATCTTCCAATAAGTTGGAAGGAAGCAAGCTGTCCCCACAAGGGGCCTCTGACCCAAATAAATATACCCGCCACCGCCGGAACTCGCTAATAATAAATTCGAGGGGAGATGGACAAACAAACAGCCGACATTTTCTTGTTACGGCCCGTCGCTACTGAGTGTCACCCCAATGAATTAACATATCTATTCTTTCATTAATAAACCAAAACCAAGTCACCAGGTATAGATTCACTCGCCCTCGATTAACTTGTCCACTTAACATCGACACTTAGATCCAAGTACAACATTTTACCTACAAAAATCATACACACCCACACATGTTTAAAAAAACAACCCTTGATCGGTTAGAATAGATCGCCGTGTTTCTTGCACACACAATATAAATGCCGCTTTAGGAAGAATCACGTTTTCACCTAAACGTGGTGCAGGGAACAAAAATCGACATTAGGACTCGGTGAGTTTCACAGTTGGAAAAATGTGATCCACGAGCCGCGTCAAACATAAAACAAATTCGATAAGTTCGAACAATTTAAAGCTCTCTCTCCACCCATCCTAAAAAACAGGAACATACATTTGGCCTACTACTTTTCATTCTTTCCCGATATACAAACTTCTATATAAAATCTTACTTGCTCTTCTTTCTCGATGAACATTTTTTTTAATTTTTCATTTTGATATCTTTTATATAATCAATATCTAGCTCTTATAATTTTTTTTTGTCAACCAATTAGTTTAGATTATTGTCATTTTATTTTATTTTTTACCATAGTTTATTTACTTTTGCTTTATGAGTCTATTTTATAATCAACCTTATATTTTATCTTTCATATCTAATAATCTCAAGTTTATATTGCATGTTTATATCACTAATTTGCATTTGTCATTTTATATTTTCTCTCACTTTATAAATTAGATGTTATTTACATTGTTTCATCTTCCGCTACCATGTTCAATGCTATCGAGTATATTATTGCTCTTTTTTTTTTCATTTAATATTTTCACTTTCTATTACCCCTTATATACTGCTATAGTGTGTAATCTTTGTATTATGTCATCACTATTTTTACTTTTTAAAAAAGATTACTTTACATTTAACTTCGCAATTCTATTTTCGATTTTTCAAATCATTTAATGCTATATGCAAAGCCTTAATTTCGCAATTTCATATCTCAATGAGATATTCTTTTATAATCAAACTAAAAATCATGATCTAAAAACAGGGCAATCTTCAATAACCTCTTAATCAACCACTTTAAAGGTTACTTCCTAATAAATACTAACATTCCTTTTACGCAGGAACTTTTAACTCCTTCGCAGGCTAGACTCGACCTACTTTGATTTCGTAATTTAAAATATTGACACACCGTCCCCCAGATTTACCTATCCCAACTTCTGGCTTGGACACGTGCAAATTGTATTTTTTTTATATATTCCAGGGCACTCTCATGCCACACGCTGGCACATCTTTTTCTTTTTACTCTTCTTCTCACTAAGCCCCTGACGACTCCAATTAAAACTTTGATTTCTGGTCACTGATCTTCGCCCTCATTTATCCTGCATGCGTACGTCTTAACGACTAATTTATAAAACCCATAACAATCACTCTTATCTTACTATTCAATTGTGGTACTGTAACTTTATTCGGTCCTTAAATTTACATGTGAAACATGGCCTAGGTTTTACGCGCCATGCACATTAAATGGTTTGGGACTTGAGTCAAGGTGACATTGCCTCAACCTAATAACAACTAACCCCTCAACCCTTTCTAAAGCCCAGCACGAAGAGATCATGATTGACCCATCCAATCAGTTATATATTTGCCTATAATCATTATATGTTCTCTATTAAAGCTTTTATTCCTATTTTTATTTTTACTTGTATGTTTACTTGTATTGTTTATACTTTATTATCTCTTATGGATACACAGAAATCAAACCCATGTTATATACCAACTCATTTTAATTAATTTTAAAAAAATTACTTCCTTAATAACAGTCTTCCTATTCCGCTCTCTTAAATCCCTCCATATGAACCCTCTCACATCCGGGGCCAGGGCTCCTGGGGGGTGAAGTGCCAAAAAGGGTAATGCGCCGAGGCAGGTACTTCCAGAGTGGTGAGGAAACTCTGCCAGATAAAAGTTTATTTTTTCAGGAGATACCTTTTATCCAAAATAATATATATATATATATATATGATGATTTAAGACCATGGAATTGTTGTAAATAGTCCAGATATCTACTACCACATGTTCCACCACGTGACTGTATATAACTTGTTATTCACTGCAATTAGAAAGCCTCAAGTAGCCTCAATCTGTACTGCGTAAGAATCTAATAAAGTATAGCAACTGTACAGATAGAAGGAATGGAGACTAACAGGAGAAAATTAATGTTAAAACTAATCAGGCTTAGGTGAGAATAGGATAGAAGGCCTAGCAAACTCAGTCCAACTTTTACGAGGTCGTGGCCCTCCTGGATAATATAACTTCCCCCCCCCCCCCCCCCTGTTAACGTCAGAAAAGGGCAGTAACCTGTTCGGACCCAGCTAAGCTATAAAAGGAGGCCCCGAGCCTCAGTTAGTCAGTCCTTAGTTAGTCTTTGTTTCAGGCCCAGTCTGCCGGACGCTCCGATAGAGGTAAACCCTTTCCTACCAGAAACCTCCTCGTCCCATTACTTTTTGACGTTCAGACGCTTCTTAGTGGAATCTCTGTTTGTTTATTTCACCTTTGGCCCAGCTGTGTCGCCTTCCACCACGACTGCACGGTAGAGTTGACATCGAGGTTCGTCTAGCATCAGGTAACACTGGTCCCAGAGGTTCCAAGATATCACATATATGTGTGTTTTTCTCTTTTTAGATATATTTATTTGATATTATCTAAGATCTAGACGGTCGACAACGTCTAAATGGGCGCCATTTCTATCCTTTATAAATGTGACGACAGATTATCTTCTTATCTAGATTGATTTACAACAGGAAAAAGCGCCAGAGCATCATAAATTTGTGTTGAATCTGTTAAAAATACATGAATCTGGGTTGATCCAATCCATGCCGTCAGGCTACATTATGTTCTTATAGCCAATATATTCTTTTTTTGCTGCGATATATCTTAGTAGAATAAACCCAACTTCAGGTTGATCCAATTGGACAGTAGATTGGACCTGTCACACTCATCAGTAGAGATGTTTCAAGAAAAAGGTGATTCTATCTGAGGTTGATAGAAGATTTGGATTCCTTTGCTTTAGTTGAAATATTTTAAAGAGAATAAATTTAGTGATTATAGATAAATTCTTACCTGAAATCTTCAGCATTTTTGATATTTACTCTCACTTCAAAATTAGCTCTTTGTTTGTCATTTTGATTTTACTCCGTAATATTCTACAAAAGTAAAACTAGTGTTTTTCTTCTTTTAGATATAATCAAATAGTAATGTTCGAGCAATTTCTCTCATTCGAGTCTCTTTTCATGAAGTTTTGAGTCATATTTCTTCATAATTTGTCATTCATTATCTCTTTCGCCAGATCAAATTCAATGAAACGCCTTGACAAAGGCCTTTTTTCTTCTTCATCATCATAATCTTCGAAAATAGACTTTTAGCAAAGTTTAGTTTTTTTCTTTGTAAACATATGATTGGTGGAGAGAGATTGTAATTCATTAGTATGCCCTTTTCCAATATACATATTCAGACAGAAGTATATTTAGACAACAAATCGAATATTTTTTACATCGAATATTAAATACAGTAGAACCTCCCTGTAAAGGACAACACCTAATTGCAGAGCCAAAGTGTCCTTTAGGGATGGTGTCCTCTTACCGTAGAGTTACTAAATAGTAAAAATGGTAATTTTGCAAATGAAAACTGTCCTTTGTGGAGAGGTGTCGCTAAAGGGAGGTTCTAGTTGAATTTACATTGAATTTCTCTTTTAATTTTGAAATTTATATAATAATTAAATCATTTCCTTTTCGTATGAAAATATCAACACCAATAGATTTTGATATAAACTATAAAGCTTATACTTCCCATATTCGTTATGGTATAAATGAAATATTTGGTTATGTAAATTAGAACGCTTTAGCCTGTAGCATATGCCATGGTGAAACCTGAGGATATTTAAATGGACCTAAACATTACTCTGAAGGTATAGAGCGGGGATATCTCACATTTAAAAATGGGAAAATGACATCATATAGGGTGATTAATATCTATAGGTGATATATGTGTCTTTTAATATTGCTTCGTCGTACCCAGACGATATTCGTGTACTTTGTCTACTCAGGATGCCACAAAGATACACACGTGAGTTCAAAGGGATTGCAGCTAAAGTTAGCGCTTTACCTTAACAGAAGGAATACAACAGTGGGACTTGCCTTCAACTTCCCCGTCAGAAGAATCCTTGGCGCCGTGGATGTCCTCTTGTGAAGCGTTCCGCTCCACACTATTCACGTCCAGCCTGGACTACACCGTCTTGTAGACCGCTACGATGTAAGGCTCTCCTTGCCGGATCATCCACACGCCCGGAGACAAGTCGCCACGTCTTCTCCTTGCCGCAGATGTCACCAGACTCTGTCCTCCCCCACACAGGAATGCTGTTTTTGGCGTCTGCCACATGGCAGCGGGGGCAGCTGGAGTCCACCCCTCTTTCCCCAACTTTACTCTGGTGTCTTGGCCTTGTCATCCATGCAACAATATAAATGAGAATGTATATTTGATTCATGATGAATATATCAATATATGTTTTAAAACTAATTTCTAATGTCAATTACTCGTTAACCAAAACATATATATGATATTTTTAATATAAATTGCTTATATAATTTTTGTTAATGAATAAATAGTGCAAGGATTTTTATTTTAGTTTGAATAATCTAAAAGTGTGTCCTCTAAGACAAAAACAAAATGAGGACATGTGTCTTTAAATAATACAAATATATAAGCTTATCTTGGGAGAATAAATATGGTTATCATTTTAAATCTATAAATAAGACACCATTGTTCCTAACATCAATTTGAGAGGATATAAGAAATGGAGGATAGTACAGCTATTTTAGCAGATGAGATGACTAACTTATAGCAGTGTGGTTGAGTTAGGTTAGCCTGCTCGAAGTTACTTGGCTAGAACACGGGGGCCATCACTGCTAAGAGACGCCCGGAGATGGAAGTGATAGGGGAGAGGTAGATTGTGAGAGAACACAACGTCGCTACTCACGGACTGACGTGGTTCATAAACACCAGAGGAGATTTAGACAGGTAGCCGAGGTAAACTGATCCGTTCACCTAGGTTCTCGGTGTCAAGAGATCCAGCGGACTGAGTTGAAGCTCCATAACATGTCCGACAATCCAGGTCCGAGTTTGTGGGGAGTCCAGCTATATGTAGCGTAGATTTTCTATGTTGGAGCTTGGATCCTAACAATGTTATCTCGGACTTCCGTCTAGCTCCTTAGGCTTTTGTCTGGTCTTAGATGTTGACAATATCTGGCTGAGCTTAATGTGGACTGTACTTTATGACCAGACCGGCGGATTGATTACTGAGAATCTGTTCTCTAGGTGCGATGTAGCATCAAGCTGTTTAAATAAAAGACTGACCAAACAGCCTCACTGGTTTTAGCTGACTGACTTTATTATAACTTTCATTCTTTTTATATACACATATATTTACATAAATTAAAATAAAAATAAAAATTTACATAATTATAGAACAATGCAACCTGGAAAGTTATTTTGCATAGCTAGGCGCAAACAGTCTACATTCTCAGCGGATCCAGATGGTGAATATTGGCTGTAGACTCACCAAGACAAACATTGTTTCAGTGTCAACAATCCGGATGCCAAGTGTAAAGATATAGATTTCTCTTTCACGTTCTGATAAAAATAACAAGTTTCATAGCTCTCTGTGATTTCGTTGGACGGATTAACAATAACGCGTCACTTTGAAAAAGAAAATTTCGAATAATATCCGCGCATAAATCTTCATCTCTAAAAATAGATAATAACATTATTTTTTCTAATTCTGTTCCGTTCGCGTTATAAATCAAGGATGTTCGGGTTCTATATTTGCTTATTTACCGCCCCAAATACTTAGCAGATTAAATTTTTAATTGTGGATTTAAATTTGTGGTTTTAAATTGTGGATAAATATGATGAGAATAAATGCTAATAGAATTATTGTTGAAGATATTAATCTGTGTGTGCTGTGTGTGCGATTTTAAATGTTTCTTTTTGACCAGTACTTTTGGTTTTGCTTTTCCTAAAATGTTTCTTTCTTCTTCTTCATTATTATTTGTTCTATATGTAAAGCTTTGTTTTTGAGACTTGAATAAACAAATTCAAGTTTATTATATTTTTGTGTGCTTTTAAAGTTAAAACACAACAGGTTATGGACCCAACCACGCATTCACTGCGCAATATAACAAAAACGAAGCAACGGTAAGCCTAAAAAGAATTCTATTTTGTTTACACGTTAAAATTTATATTAGTAATGGCTGGAATGGATAATATTAAAATGGGTATGAATATTCCCAAATTGGAAGGATTAATAAACTGGCCAGAATATAAGAAAAATATAAAATTGTTTTTAACAATAAACAAAGTAATAGGCGTTGTTGATGGAACATATAGAAAGCCTATAAAACAAGAAACAAATGAAGAAAAAGAGGCATATGTAAAATGGGAAAGTGAAGATGCAATATCCCAATTGTTATTTACAACAAGTGTGATGCCTGATGTGAGTCAACTAATCATTCCCTGCTCAAGTGCTAAAGATATGTGGGACAAATTGTTAAGTGTTTTTGAGCAAAGCTCTGGGCAAAGATTAGACATGCTCTATAATCAATTCTTTAATTTTAAGAAGGATCCTACAGATGATATTTCAAAGCACATTTCAAAACTAGAATGTTTATGGAATGATATGCAAAATGAACTTACTAAACAAGAAAATTTGATATTGCCTGAATCCATGCTGATGTGCAGAATCATAAACACCTTGCCTGATGAATATTTTGATTTTAAAAGTGTTTGATAATCAGTGTCTAAAGAAGAACGTTCTGTAGCCAATCTCACACAAAGGCTTCGGTTACTCGAAATAAGAATTCAACAGCGAGATGAATGTAGCACATCAAGTTCGACAGCACTAATGGCAAATGCATATGAAAATAAGCAAAATATGAAAGGAAAAGTTACCAAAAGTAATGAAAATTTTCAGAAAACAAGAGAAACAAGAGAATGTTACTTTTGTCATAGAAAAGGACACTTGGCCAAAGATTGTAGGTATGCAAAACAGAATAAACTAAAGGATAAAGAAAATGATGAAACTAAATTAAAACTTAATTCAAAATTAAGTGAAAGTTTAATCAGTGAAATATTCAATGAACAAGATGAAGACATTTGGATTGGTGACTCAGGAGCTACTAACCACATTACAAGAAATGCAAGTTTTTAAACTTCTTATAAGGATTTTCCTACCCAACAGACTGTTAAAGTTGGAAGTAATGAAAAATTGATAGCTTATGGAAGTGGAACTATAACAATTGAAACTTGTGTAAAAGGTAAATGGCAAACTCACTACCTAACTGATGTATGGTATGTTCCCAATTTCAGTCGTAATGTGATGTCATTATAGTGCACATTGGATAAAGGGTTTGAAATGAAAATGGATAAAAAAGGTTTTCAAACTTTTTAAGACAACAAATGGAGAAGTTATTGTAGAAGGGAAAAGACTACCAGGAGGCTTGTATGGTATGTTAATAACAAGTATCAAACCTGAAAATGCTGCAGAAGTCAATTTAGCCAAAACCCAAAATGTCAATATGCTACAACTATGGCATGAAAGATTTGGACATCAAAATAAAAGACATGTTCAAAAATGGCTTAAAGCACAAGGAATAGATGCAGTCATGGACAATGAACCTTGCGAGGCATGCATTTATGGAAAACAACATAGACTGAGTTTTGGGTCAAGAGAACAATATGCTTCCACCCAACCTGGAAACTTAATTCATGTAGATGTATGTGGCCCTATGCAGGAGGTTTCGAAAGGAGGGATGAGATACTTTGTGTGTTTCAAAGATGATTTTACAAAATACGGATCAGTGTATTTCCTAAAAGAGAAGTCACAAGTCATTGAAAAGCTAGAACAATTTCTCTTGGAAACAAAGACTACTGGACATATAGTGAAAGAAATTCTTACAGATGGAGGAAAGGAGTTTGTAAATAAAGAAACCTCAAAAATTACAAACAAGTTATGGTATTAATCATAGGATCACAATGCCATATACTCCACAACAGAATGGTTCAGCGGAAAGAGAAAACAGCACTTTAATAGAAGCAGCTCGTTCAATGATATATGCCAAAAATATGAGCCTAAAGCTTTGGGCAGAGGCAGTTAACACTGCTACATATGTTTTGAATAGAACAGGACCAACACAAATTGAGGGAAAGACACCTTATGAACTATGGTTTGATAAAAAAAAACCAGCAGTTGATCATCTTCAAATATTCGGAACTGAATGTTTTGTTCATGTGCCTGATGAAAAGAGAAGAAAGTTAGATGCCAAAAGCGAAAAAGGTATTTTAGTTGGTTATTGCAGTAACAAGGATGGGTATCGAATCTGGATGCCGAACTCAAACAAAGTTGTCACAAGTAGGGATGTAATATTCAAGGAAACTATACCAACATTTAGTCTTGATATTGAAAAAAGAAATAAGGAACTTTCAAGTAATCAGATTTATGAACAAAATGATACTGAATATATTGAGAAAATTGAAAGCAATGTTCAAACATCAGACGTATACAATCTAAGAGATCGATCAAATATATCAAAACTTCAAAAGTATATTGATGCTGTGAAATAAATATTGCAGAAGGTCTTGAACCCAAGACATACAAAGAAGCAATGGATTCTCCAAATGCACAGTTTTGGAAAGAAGCAATGAATGAAGAAATGAATTCTTTAACGGAAAATGATGTATACGAATGCACAACATTACCACCTGGCCAAAAACCAATTAATTGTAAATGGGTATTAAAGACCAAATTGAATTCTAAAGGAGAGATTACAAGATTTAAGGCAAGACTGGTGGCAAAAGGGTTTGTACAAAAGAAGGGTATAGGTTATGAAAAACATTTAGCCCTGTGGCAAGACATGACACCATAAGAACTCTTTTAGCAATTGCTGCTAATGAAGTCTTAAAATTGGTACAGTTTGACATAAAGACAGCCTTTCTATATGGAGACTTACAAGATCAAATTTATATCAAACAACCTGAAGGATTTAACAATGGAACAGATCTTGTATGGAAATTGAAGAAAAGTCTCTATGGACTTAAACAGTCACCAAGATGCTGGAATCAGAAAATAGTCAACTTCACGAAAGAAAGATGTCTGAAGGAAAGTACAGCTGACCCCTGTTTATTCTTCAGAAAAACAAATGATCAGCTACTCATTATTGCCATATATGTTGATGCTGGAATCATTGCTGGTACAAATGAACAGGAAATCAAAGAATTTCTTGATGAACTAATGTTTTCATTTAAGATCACAAGTGAACCATTAAATTACTTTTTGGTATTGATATAGAGCGGCAACAGGATGGGTCATTCTTTATAAATCAAAAGGCATATATAAAAAGAATTCTTGAGAAATTCAATCTGTCTCAAGCGAATAAAGTGGGAACACCAACTGATAATTCTACTGTTCTTGGGGAAGCAGAGATTCTAGAAAATGTTCCCTTTCGTGAAGCGATTGGTAGTCAGATGCATCTGAGCTGCTTAACAAAACCCGATATCACTTTTGCACTGAATAAAGTTTCTCAAAAACTTGCAGCACCAACAATATATGACTGGGAATCAGTTAAGCGAATCTTCAAATATCTTGTAGGAACAACTGAATATGGAATTATGTACCAAAGTAGGAGTTTTTTAATCTTTCAGTGATGCAGATTTTGCTGGAGACCCAGAAACTAGAAGATCTACCAGTGGAGCTGTGTGTAAACTGGCTGGTGGTGCTATTTCTTGGCTTAGCCAAAAACAAAGATCAGTATCTTTGTTAACAACTGAGGCCGAACTCGTGGCAGCAAGCAATACAGCAAAGGAAGTAATTTGGTTAAATAGACTTTTCAGTGAAATTTCTCTACTAAAAGAACAACCAATTATAAAAGTTGATAATGCAAGTACATTTAAATTGATCAAAACTCCAGAATTTCATAAGATTACCAAACATATAGAAGTAAGATACTATTTTGTGAGAGAAAAGTATCAAGAAGGTATTTTCAATGTAGAACATATTTCTGGAAAAGATCAAGTTGCTGACATTATGACCAAAGAGCTCCCTAAGCCGCGTTTCCAAATGCTGAGATATCTACTGGGTATGAGGGACATTTGAAATCTGATTAAGGGGAAGTGTTGAAGATATTAATCTGCGATTTTAAATGTTTCTTTTTGACCAGTACTTTTGTTTTGTTTCTGCTTTTCCTAAAATGTTTATTTCTTCTTCTTCATTATTATTTGTTCTATATGTAAAGCATTGTTTTTTTGAGACTTGAATAAACAAATTAAAGTTTATTATATTTTTGTGTGCTTTTAAAGTTAAAACACAACAATTATTCATGACATATATATTTCAAGTATATATATTGAATCAAAATATATATTCTTCTAATATTTCGACGTCGCCGATCGCCCGTCTTGCTCTGAGAGAGAATTCTGCATGGAACATTACCTACAGTAAAGTGAAATAGAATCTGTATATAGGTAGAGAGTAAGTTTAATAAAATATATTTACACAAATTATTTTTTTTCAATTCAAAAATAGTATATTCAACTTACTCTGCATATATAAAATATCATGATTTTCTTTCTTTTATACGAGGAAGGGTCAATAAGTTCTAGGAAAAAGCCTATAAAGCTATTTTTGTCGAAAAGAACTTAAAATCTCACATACATTTTTGGAGTAAACATCTGGTAACGCTGTTTCAGATTGGCACCTTTGTAGCACTTACCGCACATGCGCAATGAATGAAACCCAATGGCGGCGTCTATTGGAGGGCTGTCAAGCATTGAGCAACGATCTATTGTAAAAATGTTAACCAAAGAAGGTGTAAAATCTAACGGAATTTTAACAAGATTACAAGTACAGTATGGTGATGTGAGTGCATGAGTAAGTCAACACTTTATTTACGGCATTATAAATTTAAATCGGAATATGTAAGTGTTAGCGACACCGAGCGCTGCGGATGACCTTCAACTTCTACTGACCAACACTATTGCAGATTGATAAATGAATAAATACAGAAAAATCGGCGAATAAAGAACGATATTATTGCAAAAAAAATATGAAATATGCCATCAATCTGTGAGCAATATCACATACAGAAAATTTTAAAATACCATAAAGTGTCATCACGTTGGGTACCAAGGCAACTGACCGATGATCATAAACTAAATCGTGTGAGTGTTTACAAGACCATTTATCACGATTTCTATAAGAAGGAAATGATTTTTTATACAATATTAATACTTGTGATGAGACCTGGCTTCGTTATTTTGAACCAGAGTAAAAAAACAGTCAATGGGGTGGTGGCATTCATCTTTCCCAAAGCCAAAAAAAAATTAAGACTCAAGTTTCAGCAGGCAAGGTTTAGCCACCTTTTTTGGGACTCAAAAGGAGTAATATACATTGAATATTTGAAAGAAAATGTATAATAAATTCAGAATACTACTCTAATCTGCTTAAATGTTCAGTTCGTGAAGCTATGCGTCGGAAAAGACCAGGAAAGCTTACACATGGCGTCCTCTTCCACCATGACAACACTCGTCCACACACGACCAAACACACTATGGAAACTTTAAGAAAACTTGGTTGAGAAATTTTGTTATATCCTTCCTATAGTCCCGATCTTGCTCCCTGTGACTTTTATATTTTTACACAACTTAAAGCTGCTCTAGGTGAACAAAGATTCTTGACAAATTTGGAGGTGGAAAAGTTTGCGCAAAATTGATGTAGGGAACAACCACAAATATTTTTTCTCAGGGATTTGAAAAGCTAGTTAGAAGATGAAATATACGCATTGGAAATGACGGTGATTATGTAGAAAAAAGGTAATTTTATACTCCGTCAAATTTTTTTATATGAACACTTTCCTAAAACTTATTGGTTCACCCTCCTATTATACTACATATAGTATTCCTTGCAGAAGTCTTGACAGCCAGGCAGCACTGGCAGCCATATGCAACCCAGACGTCCCACGTTATCATCTCATATCCCAATTCATAAATGGCCTTTCAAATAATAAAACATCCAACTCTGCTGGGCACTAGGCCACAAAGGAATCGAAAGAAATGAAAGTGCGAACCAAGCTGCCAAAACGGCCGTTAAATCTGACATTCCTCCATTTCTTATAGAACTCCCAAAGAAGCTGGAGAGAAAACGGAGCAAACAATTTGCCCACCAATTATGGACCTATATATTCACCTCTGACCAATCAACTCGATACCTGAGAAAATTCTCGCCCACTCCCAGCCATCTTAAAAATAACCTCAGAAAAATACAACTAGGAACATCAACCACCACCCTACTATCAGGACAGGACATGAATATGTTCAAGCCGACATGGTCAGAATTAAACAAGTCCCTGATCCAACTTGTCCACACTGCCAAGAAGAAGATCAAACCGTAGAGTATGTGCTCTTCAGCTGTCCAGCATTTCAGCTACAACGATTCCAAACGGCTACACTTACTGGACTGCCCTCATTCAATGACACTGCTCTATTGAATCTACCAAGAAACAAACCGGAAACACTTGGTGAACTAATTCACTAAGGCCACCAAGACAGACTCCTAAACCTCAGGACAGCCCGGGTAGTTGGCGATCTATGGACACGCTCCAGGAGTTACCCTGGTTGCCTTTATGTTACTACTACTACTGCAGAATTCTCTCTTAGAGGAAGACGGGCGATCGGCTTCGTCAAAATATTAGAAAAAATAACTATTTTAAATACAGGATAAGCGCATCATAATTAATGTAGCCCATAGGTATTGCTTCAGATTTTCGCAATTACCTACATTAATATGTTCTGATATGTGCATAACAAATTAGAAACCATGACAAGTCAGCAACGCCGCTCAGTGGAATGAGAACTCCAGGCATGCTATATCCTGTTTTGAATCTGTATAAGACTGGTAGTCTTAATGAAGCTGTGTGTGTTATATCCTGTTTTATTTTATTCATTCGCGAAAGAATCGAAAGAAAAAAAAACCTAATTTTAGTGAAAATGTGTGTACATCCGTAAAATAACTGCAGGAACGTGAGAAAATGTATATTACCAGGTCTAATTTCTTTGAAAGGGAAAATTCTTACCTGGTGCCTCCATGTAGTGGACAACGTCCTAGAGCGACTAAGAAAGGAGAGGGGCGAGCTGAGACCAGGAAATCTTCAATTCCATCCTGATATGGAGGAGGACACTTACTTGTTCTTGAAGCTGACAACTGATTCTAAAGGAGGATCCACCTACTATAAGATCAATGACATTTAGATAAGAAAGACAAGGGTGAACCACCACATTATATTCCATTAGATTATCAATGAACGGATCATCTGGGCCGTTATGGAGAAGTCTGGCTGTGGACAGTCTTAGGACTGATTCATCTGGGATCAACATGTATATAACATTCTACCAAGTTTAATTACATAACTCTTATGTAAAGTTTAGTCAGCGATCCTGTAAGAATTATTCTCTTATATCTGAAAACTTGTGAGTTGATTCTTAAAAAATAATTGCTACTTATATAATCACACCATAAGTTAATACCCTGTAAATGAGCTATAAAATTAAAGGGAACTGTATATGACTATAAAAATTAAACATTAATGGCTGTAACTTGGGTAATATAATTACCTGGAGCAAATTCATAAAAGCGCGTAATCATAAGGTGAAATGTTTATTTTTCCTTATGATTTTGCGCTTTTATTAATGGTTATACCTAATTGAACGAAGCTCTTAAAATTAAAAAGACTTCGGCCAGTAAATCTTTTTATATATTTGTAGCGACCACACTTTGCTTCAGCGAGCGCGAGCTGGGAGAACACCTCACTACGCATGCGCGGGCGGCATCCGGGACTCTTGGCACGCGCGTCGTTGAACAACAAGGCTTGCTTCCAGCGGCCTTTACTTCTTTCCTTTCTATATATTTCTGGCTCTAAATAAATTTATTTATTCTATAAAAATAATTATAATTTTAATAGCGGCCTTTCCACAAGCCACACCAGCACGCACGCAGCCATTTTACATATTTTTATATTTTATATAAAAATAATTACTAGCTGAGGTATTTTTAATTTTAAGAGCTATGAATGCCGGCCATGCAACTTCTATCTTTACGATAATTCAAAGATGATAAGATCTAATCTGGCCTCTTCAGTAGAAGACCTGAGCGGCAGTTTCGGATTTGAAGTCTTGACGTCAATGACTATAATCTTAGTCCTGTAGTAAAAAAAAAGTAAACAAAAATAAAAATACTGCCTATCCTTTCTATAAGGCTTATCATATTGGTTAAATTACGTCCATATAATGTTCAGCTCAATTTGATTGTAGATGTTCTTTTAAAAATGTATTCACTCTATTTTCGAACATAATTTCCATATCTCTATCTTTTGTAATATATATGCTGTATCGACTATCAAATGAAAACACCAAACGGCGAATGTTTCTTTTCACAAATAAATCAAACTTCTACTGCCCTTACTGCGATGAAAAAAATATATATTGGGAGGGCTTGGCTCATCAGTGGTGAACACTCCCAGCGGTTTCGGCAATTTAATCAACCAGACCGCTTCTTTAGAGGTCTAATCTATATTGTATCATTAGAAGTTTGATTTATTTGTGAAAAGAAACATTCTCGTTTTGGTGTTTTCAATTGTATTATATCGATGGCGCGTTACTGCTATGTATAGTATAGACTATCACTCAGAAGTCTAATATTTTATATACTTGCATTTTTATCTGAATTAAGTGAGTGTGTGTGTGTGTGACAATGACAATTGAAAAGCATTTATTGACCTTAGTCAACTTTTACAAGATTAAAAAGGACATAAATACAGATAAAATATATAAAATTCAGCCAGGGAGTCTTCCCCAGCGGGCGAGAGTCCTGTGCCAGGCGATGACGGGGTCCTCGGCGCTGCCAAGAAGGCCAACCTGGATGAAGTGCCGGTAGACTCGAGACTTGGCCGACGAGAAGATGGAGATGTCGTCTTGCTCGAGGCCGGTCCCGAATATCCACGCCTGGAGGTCAGGGGGTCTGCCTATGATGTTGAAGGCTTCTAGGATGAGGGGTCTGATGGTTCTGCATCCCCAGTATCGGTGGCCCAGGGAGCCATCGCTGGAGCCGCAGGCAGGACATGAGGGACCGGCAGAAGCTGGGTGGTCTGGATGAGGCAAGGCATGAAGGGCCAGCCGCAGGGCGACGTCGGCGTTGTGCCCCGAGAGGGCGCCGCGTCGGAGGGAAGTCCAATCCACCCTGGGAGGCACGTCAACGGTGGGCGTCCATCTTGCTAGGAGCCGGTGGATGGGCAGGGCCGCAAGGCGCGGGCGATCCAGGGCGCGACGGGCCGAGCGGGTGGTGATGTGGGCGAGAGGCTTAGTCGTTCCGCGCAGGACAACGGCCTCGGCCAGGCTGGGAACCCGGTAGCTCGCCTGGATGTTCTCCGCCACGATCCTCCGGCAGAAGGCGGCGAGGGCAGCAGCGTCGGCGAGGGCAGAGCGCGTTGGGTGGGGTGTTACGATGGTATGGTGGTCGTCGTCCCCCAGGTCCCGGACTCGTGCGCCGACCCAGCGCGAGGGAGCCAGGAGATTCGGTGGGCGGAGGAACCGGAAGCCGCCGATGATAGGGAGGTCCAGCAGCTGGGTCGTGGGTGCCGCCCGATGGTCGAGGGACAGGACGCCGGAGGTCTCCTCCCATAGTTTCAGCAGCCGGAGGCGCCGGGGCTGGAGTGTGGTGCCGTCCGGTGGAGGTCTGAGCCAGGCCTCGCTAGTCACCAGCCAGGAGAAGCCGTTTCTCCCCCCTCGAAGCGCGACCTGGACACCTTTTAGACAGGCGAGATGGAGTTGGGTGCCTATGTCTATTAGGCCGAGGCCCCCGGTGACAACGGGCCTCGCTAAGATGCCGGAGGCGAGCCACGCCGTGTGGTCGGGCCCCCAGATGAAACGGGCCACGCGGGCCTGCAGCTTGGAGATGATGGAGGCCTCCGGCAGGTAGGCGTGGAGGTGGTGCTGGATGGTGGAGAGGACCAGAGAGTTGGCTGCTCTGGCTCGCCCGACAAGGGAGAGGCCTCGGGTGAAGGGCGTCGTTCTTCTGCAGGCGGACTCCAGGAGAGCCAGAAGATGTTGCTCCCGCTGGACTACGGAGCTCCTGGTTGCTATTCTGGTCCCCAGGACCTGGATCGAGGAGTTCGACCAGGAGGCACCGCAGAGGGGGGAGTCGACGCGATCGCGCCAGGCGCCGCACCAGAGGCCCGCGCTCTTCGAGTAGTTGACCGCGATCCCCGAGGCTCGATGGAATGATTCGAAGATGGCGGCGGCCCTCGCGAACTGCTCGTCGCGGTGTATCAGGAGCACGATGTCGTCGGCGTAGGCGATGACGTTGCCCACGCCGAGGATCGTCTCCAGGCGACGCAGCAGAGGTCCCGTCGCGATACTGAAGAGCGCCGCGCTCAGAGCGCAGCCCTGTCTCACGCCGTTGAGTAGTTTGAAGGCGACTGTCTGGAAGCCCCCGACCCTTATTGTGGCGTCCGCCCCGGCGTAGAGTAGAAGGATCCATCCCACGAAGGCCGGTGGGAGGCGCAGGTGGGACACCAGGAGGGATATTAGATACCCGCGGTCCAGGGAGTCGAAGGCGGACTGCAGATCCACGGAGACCGCGGCCAGCGGCGTGCCTCGGGCAGTAGCCTCCTCGACGGCGTCTGTGACCCGCGCGATGTTCCAGGAGGGGGACCTTCCGGGGACGGCGTACGTCTGGCACTCCGGCACCAGAGTTGGCAGGTGGGGCCTGAGGCGGCCCAGCAGGATCGATCCGATTACCCTGTAGTCGGCCGAAGGCAGGGAGATCGGTCTGTAGCCGTCCAGACCGCGATCGCCGCCGCGGGCCTTGGGGACCAGGAATCTCGCTCCGGCGCATCGATGGAGGCAGGGCACCGCGGAGCTGAGACTCGGCGAGCACACGTCGCAGGGCGACCGCGAAGAATTCCTCGAAGGTGCTGAGGACCTCGCAGGGCAGACCGTCCCAGCCGGGGGCTCTTCCGCGAGGGAGGCGGCGGATGGCAGCGGCTACCTCAGCCTCGGAGACCTCAGCCCGGTGGAGTGGATCCTCTTCTCCTAGTTCGATAGGAGTGGTGGTCGTAGCTCCGATGAAGGCCGCGTACTCCGCCGGGTCGCAGCTCGGGCGGGCGAAGCGAGGCCGGAAGATGTCCAGGGCCTTTCGCCGCAAAACGGGGCCCTCGATGACCTCGCCGTTCTCGTCCCTGATGGTGGTGACAGCTGGGCGGCGGTGGCGCGTGAGGCGCGCGAGGTCCGAGAGAGATGGGTAATCCGCGTTCGTCGACGAGGCCTCAAGCTGTACCCTGATGTAGCGTTGGGCTCTGCCGATGTAGCTGTCGTCGCGATCGTGGTGGCGAGGATCGTGGAGCGAGCGGGCCTCCGCGAGGATGCCGGCCTTGATTAGTGTCCAGCGGTCCCACAGTTGAGGCGCATCGAGCATGGATATTTCCTCCGCGAAGTCCACCAGGTAGTTGTTCATGTGCTCCTGGGCCAGCCCGGAGCGGAGCGTAGCAGCCACGCGAGGTTGGTAGGGGGCGGCTGGAGGGCCCACTCGGAGCAGCACCATGCGATGATCGGAGAGATGGAAAGGAGCAATCGCATATGATGTTGAGACCTCCAGAAAGCGCGCCGGAGCGAGGATCCTGTCGAGGCGACTGCTCTCGATCAGGTCGCCATGTGCAGCGACTCTGGTGGGAAGGTGGGCGGCGTCAAACTCGGGGGCGGCATCCAGAAGCGCGGCGGACTCGCAAAGAGCTCCGAGGGCCGCCATGGAGATAGAGTCGCGGTTCCTGTCGTCCCTGATATTAAAGTCCCCGAGGACCCAGGCTTCCTCCTCTTCTTCAACGGCGGCAGCCTCGATGACGCGGAGTTGCTCGATGCGCTCGCGCTGGTCGTGCGAGAGGTGGACATTTATGACGGTCATCTCCTGGCCGTGGACATTGAAGGCGGCCAAGACGATGTGGCCCGGCCACAGGATGCGGTGTCGCGAGACGGTGACGCCCGGCGCGTAGATGCAGGCGAGGCCCGAACCCGATATTGCGTCGGGTGGAGCGGTAATAGCATCGTAGCCGAGGCAGAGGTCTTGGGCGCCGTCGAGGTGGTGGGTGTTAGTTTCTTGCACGAGCGCAATGTCCACGCGGTGTTGTCTCAGGAGATGGCAGAGGCTTAGGCTCTTGTTCCGAGTAGCGAGCCCGCGCGCGTTAATGGAGGCGATGGTGAAGCCTATGATGATGTCCCTTGATGGAAGAGGGGCAGGGCCTGGCGAAGGCGTTTGTAGATGGAGCCGCTGGAGTCGAGCCTCCTACGTAAGAGGGCTTCGACCAGCTCGTACAAAGCAGTCCTCTGGGCGGGTGTAAGGTCAGGGAGTTGCTTTTTGAGGTGCGGTGTGGAGACGAGGCGGCTACAAACCCTCTCCTTTTCGAGACCCTCTTGGTTGGTTTTGTCAAAGATTGTGGAGGGGGCCGGCCGCAGGCAGGCATCTAGCTCCTTCCTGATTTTATTCTTTCCTTCCTGGGTGGAGCCTGTGCCTTCCTCCTCGATCTGTGCCACCTCCATTGGCTCGACGGGCGTCGGTGAAGGCAGGGCTGGTGTGGTGGGCGGGTTGGAGGCCGAGCAGGTAGAACTCGGCGCCTCTCCAGGTGGCAGGGGAGGTCGCGCAGGATGGATCGCTGGGGCACCCGGAGCAGCAGCGGGCGTCACTGGGGCATTATTAGGTGCCTCCTCTGATGGAGCTGGAGGCGCTGGTGGAGAGGATACGGGTGTTGGTGGACCAGTTCGCTTAGGCACGGGGGGAGAAGGAGGAGCAGCCTGAATCTGGGCAGGGGAGTCCACACGCATTGGGGCGTCGAAGTTCCGCCTGGCGAGCAATGGGCAGCTAGCTCTGCGGTGGCCCTGCCTTCCGCATTTGGAACATTTAATTCCGAAGGAGAGGAAGGCAGATAGGGTGTCTCCCTTGGACTGTATGGTCAGTCGGGCGGGCAGGGTCTCCAGCCTGACTCCCTCGTGGAGCAGGATGAACGCCTCCCGGCGGCCGTCGCTGAAGGCGAACTCCCCCATTTTGATCATGATGGGGGCGATGGAGGTGATGTCTCCGTATTTACGCAGAGCCTGCACGATGGTGGCGTCCTCTACAAAGCCGGGGAGATTGGCCACGATTATCCTTTCGGCCCTCTTGCAGAAGGGGAAGACCCTGAGGAGTGTTCCCTCGATGTTCAGGCCCTCCTCCACCAAACGGCTTGCAAGGTTCCTGCTCGCGAGGCCCACGATGTGGTGGCCGTTCATCCTGCCAAAGTGGGTGATGTTTTTGGGCCCTCCGACCAGGTCGCCGATTGCCCGGAGGTAGGAGTAGTCCGGGATGTCAGGGCACAGCTCCACGAAGATGTAATTTTCGTGGTTGGTTGTGGCCTGCCTCGCCCTGGCGTCGGCGATGTTGGCGCGTGTCGCCTTGATCTCCTGAGGCGGCACTGCTCTCGGCCCTGTTGGCCGCTTACGCTGTGGGGGCTGGGCTTCTTAGCAGGCCTGCCAGGCTGCCCAGCGGCGTGCTCCGGCGTTGAAGTGAGGCGCCTCTTCTTGTTCTTCACGAGGATGAAGCCCTCGTTGTCGTCCACCTCGACCATGTCTGCCACTGTCGGCCCAGTTGAGCGAGGCCGGGCTGGCTGTTGTAGCGCTGTTCAAAGCAGCAGTCGGCAGCGCCGTGACGTCACGCGCGGCGGCCGGATTTGCATACTCCTTGCCAGCAGGCAAATTTGCAAGTATAGAATTATCTTGATTTTCTTCAGAAGAATTCTTCTGAAAACCAATTTTCGCTGAAATCTCAGCACTGGTTTGATATTTCGAGCTGAGCCTTTCAGGCTCATGAGCAGCTCGTTCAGGGCTTTCAGCCAATATCATATTCGACACACCTTTAGGCATTTTTACACCTGCCAAAGGTGAAAAACGGCGGAGCCAAAAATTGCGTGGCCGCTCGATAGGTGTGTGTGTGTACAAAATTTCATACTTCTATGTGGTCTGGAAGTTTATTAAAAATTAGGCCCAAAAATTGATAGGAAATATATAAAATAGTCCTTTACCGACCACCCCGACCCCTTTTTTATGAAACGCAAGCCACTCATTACGTCAGAGAAACGGCTACGCCTATTTTCTCCGTTTGAAAGAAAAGTTACTATTTCTCTCTTTTCTATTCCATTCCCGGCCACCACGGCCACCTTGAGAAATCTGATATTTTGTGCACTTGTAATGTTAGAAGAATTGAACTAATCTATACATTTCCTGACTTCTACGTAGTTAGGAAGTATGTTAAGAATTGATCACAAAATTGAAATAAAATACAGATAATAGTCCATTCCCGTCCATCCAGAAGCCAGAAATTTTGTCAACTTGTATCGCTATTAGGTTTGAACAAGTGTACCAAATTTCAGACTTCTAGAGAGGTGTTCTGTATGTAAAAATTGATTATAATTTTTGTAAACAGGCAAACAGACGGATAGATGTATATCAAGTTAAATAAAAACCTTTTAAAAAACAAGGTAATTATTGTGGCGGAATATAAGAGGGAAATGATTGGAAAGCAAGAATGAGGCTTATAGATGGCAGATATAGCGAGAATTTGCAAGAAGCAAAAATTAGTATTTGCACAATATTGAAGAAAAAAATAATTAAGGGAATTAGATGCAGCAAAAAGAGTAGCAAGGCAATCAAATCAACGTCTCCACTTCTTCTAGAAAAAATATAAAATTGCTTCTTGTGTGGATAAACGAGAAGCCACAGTGATACAGTAACCCAGAATTTAATCTGAGCGAAGGCAAATAAATCTTTCAAATGGAAAAGTTAGCTTTGCATCACAAGTGTTTTGGATTACGAGCATATTTCTTGTACGGATTATGCTCGCAAACTGAGGTACCACCTTCTACATAGCATGGAACAATATGTATATATGTGAAAATCCTTTTACAATAAGTTTATTTTATCAACTTTAAAAATAGAGTTATGGGGCTTTAAAAAATCAAATTATGTTTTATATCATTAAATGAAAAGAGATTCGGAAAAATAAAGTATTTATCTAAGATGTGAACATAAGATGCCAATCCAGAAAAGTAATAATTGGAGAAACACCTTTCGTTCGATAAGCAAGAGGTCGAAATTTCACGATTTAGTTCATAATAGAAAATTATTGCAAACGAATATTATTTTATATATGTAATTTCCATTACACACTCTCTCTTTTTTAAATCTATATATATATATAATTGAATGTCTGTCTGTCTATCTGTCCGGGAAGGTTTTTGAAAAATAATTTCTTGAATATCCTGAATATCCTTAGAGTTATTTGCAGATTTGTAGATTTAACTCGAAAGCAGCGCCCCCATTGCGACGATGTTAACAAGTTTTTTTATCTATAAGTTTTATTATCACTAAGTTTATTATCTTAAAGATTATTTATTAAAAGTTAGATTTTCTACCTATTAATTGCGCACAAGTCAAAGTTAGTTGGGAGAATAGATAAATTGATGCTTTTGTAATGTAGAAAATTAGGAAAGACAAAATTCAGGATGACACGGCAATTTATTTGAGACAAGAATAATTGTACAATTCCAAGGCAAAGATACTATTGCTTTAACTTCCAATTACCGAGGGAACCAATTAATATTGATTTTATTCAACTTATCGAGTATTTTTCAAGGGACCGGGAAAAAAATGTTCACTAGATAAAATGATGATTT
Source organism: Cordylochernes scorpioides (assembly GCA_030710605.1). Taxonomy (NCBI): domain Eukaryota; kingdom Metazoa; phylum Arthropoda; class Arachnida; order Pseudoscorpiones; family Chernetidae; genus Cordylochernes; species Cordylochernes scorpioides. The sequence continues at coordinate 19,921,947 of CP092885.1, forward strand.
TGTAATGTAGAAAATTCAGAAAGACAAAATTCAGGATGACACGGTAATTTATTTGAGACAAGAATAATGATACAATTCCAAGGCAAGATACTATTTCTTTAACTTCCACTTACCGAGGGAACCAATTAATATTGATTTTATTCAACTTATCGAGTATTTTTCAAGGGACCGGGAAAAAAATGTTGACTTTATCGAGAGATTCAAATTTACGAGTTAGAAATTATCAAAATATATCTATTATTTTTTTATAAGTTTATAGAGAATTGTTTTAACAAATGTTCGTTAGACGAACCTTTACTCGGGTAAAACCCGGGAGAAGCCGGGTACATCCGCTAGTATAGTATAAAACCTACTATAAGTATATTGATACTATTTTATACTTGAGGCATACAAATTCAGTGATTGCACTATTTATCTTTAACAATCACTTTGGTTCTCCTTGTTTCGGTTTCAGACATTTCTACCCCATGTCAATTACCTTAATAATCATTTTGTTGTGATTTATACAGATTTGAAAATATTGTGGCCATACCACAATTATGCTACATCGAGAGATCTCAAGTATAGATTGCAGAAGTTTCCACCATCGCTGGTGCTACCGCCAACTTCTTGTTCCATTGGTCCATCAGCTGGGCGTGCGGTGTAGCTCTGCCCATCTAACATGGAAATACCTTCCCACCCTAGAACTACATTTAAACGCCATAGAAATATATAGCTGGAAAGATAGCTTTTCTCTGTTATAGCACGTTAGCTTTTAGTCATCACAATTTTTTTTATATAAAAAATATATATTTTCCAAGTTATGAGAAATGCCTATATATATATATAATGGGAGGATTATTAATTTACCTAACTCCAAAATATAGTTGATACCGCGTGAATGCCAAGTTATAAATAAGGAACTCGGTGACCTAAAGAGGTGGCTTAAAGAAAGACATTTACCTAAATGTTAGCTAGACATGGTGAGGGCTCCACGTGATATCTAGATACATAACACAGAGGGGTTTAGAGGTAGACTATACTATCTCACACCCTCATGTATTGCTACACCCCTGACCTCAACCTCCCAATTCCGACAACTCGAAGAACTCGTTGAGTTCACTATTGAACAACAAAGGGGAATGGAGCGGACTAGAGACCGAAGACAGAACTGCTGACACTGCCAACGCTGAAAGCCGGACTTAACGTCACACGCGAGGCCTCCCATCGGAGTTTTGCGCCAGAACCAGCAGACTAGTAATCAGTACCTAGTACTGGGTCTGTGGAGCGAGCCAAGCTGCCGGAGGAGAAGTTGAGGACCAATCCACGTTATGTGACACAGGGTTAAAATAGTGGGTCCTCCCGCCCAACGTGGAATGGTAAATGACCACAGCCCCTGCTATGATCATCACAGAAATGTACGAGGTGTGTTCAAAAAGTATCGCGACTTTTGTGTTTTTTCAAAAATTATTTATTTATTTATGAATACCTATTTTGTCCCCTTCAAAGTAATCCCCATGAGATATTATACACTTGTGCCAACGGTTTTTCCAATCTTCGAAGCACTTCAAAAAATCATTTTTTTTAAATCTTTTTCAGCTCCTCCTTCGATGCCGTCTTTATCTCGTCAAGCGTAGCGTAACGTCGTCCTTTCATGGGCCTCTTCAGTTTAGGGAACAAGAAAAAGTCACAGGGGGGCAGATCTGGGGAATACGGTGGCTGCGGCATTATTAGTGTGTTGTTTTTGGCCAAAATGTCGCGCACAAGCAACGATGTGTGAGCAGGGGCGTTATCGTGGTGCAAAAGCCAATTTTTGTTCTTCCACAAATCCGGGCGTTTCTGGCGGATTGCTTCGCGCAAATTGCGCATAACTTGCAGTTAATATTCCTTATTGACCGTTCTACCCTGTGGCAAGAACTCATGATGCACCACGCCCCTGCAATCGAAGAAAACTGTCAGCAAAACTTTAACATTCGACCGAACTTGGCGCGCTTTTTTCGGTCTTGGTTCGTGCGGCAGCTTCCATTGAGATGATTGAGCTTTGGTTTCTACGTCATAACCATAAACCCACGCTTCGTCACCAGTTATGACCCTCTGGAGCAAATTTGGGTCGTCGCGGACAGAGTCCAACATCTCATTAGCAATGTTCATGCGATGCTATTTTTGGTCGCAATTGAGCAATTTTTGTACGAATTTCGCGGCGACCCGTCTCATTCCCAAATCATTGATAAAAATAGAATGGCACGAGCCAATCGATATGTTTAGGTCCTCAGCAACTTCTCTAACGGTGATTCGACGATTGGCCAATATCATTTTCTCCACTTCATTAATTTTTTCGTCTGTTGTTGAAATGCTCGGGCGTCCTGCACGCTCTTTGTCGTTCACATCTTCTCGGCCTTCTGAGAACATTTTGTACCACCGATAAACGTTGCTTCGGTCCAAGGTAGCTTCTCCGTATGCCACAGTCAACATTCGAAATGCATCCGCGCACTTAATTTCGTTTTTCACACAAAATTTGATACAGGTTCTTTGATCCATTTTTTTTAAATAGGTAAAAATCGAAGACGTTCCAAAACACCTGCAAGCAAAGCAACTGTCAACAATTAAGTGAACATTCAAAATGGCCGAGCTTGTCGGCATAAGTGAGATACATGAGTACCAACATAAAGCCACAAAAAGATCGAAATTCGAATATACGTAACCCGCGAAAATTCAAAATTCGCGATACTTTTTGAACACACCTCGTAAGCGCTTAAACCCGACCCGCTGTCAATAGCTACTCTCTAACACTAGCTAGATCCTGCAACAACGTCGTTAGTAGAGCTGGGACACAGGGAAGTCACGGCTCTCCATCTGGAACGTCTGTTACACACAGCAGCCTAGAATTCAGACTTTATGGTCAACAGATTGCTATTGTCACTGAGTCCCTTCTTTATCCTTGGCATTCAAGCGGTTTGTATGTTTTTTTTATTCTACATGATTATGAGGATTTGAATTAGAAAAGTTCAAAGTCAAAAGAAAAGAGCTTCCAGCTATGACAAAAAAACTCGGTACAATTTCGTTGAAGCCAACCGATTCACCGAGCAGCTCTAATCACCAACCCCCAAAAAAACATATTCTTCCAAGAACCTCAGCAAAACCTTCAGCCTCTAGATTGAATTCGTATCTCCTTCTCTCTTCAAGTTATATAATTACTATTACGTCAGATATATCTTTAAAAATTTTAAAACGGTTTAAATATTTGTGGCTGAAACCACTATATATTTCTTTGAAAGATAACTAAACACAAGCTGTGAATATATAATTTTAATTTAATCTTTTCTTGATCTTTTTCAGTACAATTTTACTCGCGTATTTGATATTCTCAAACTGTTATTTTTAGCCACAATTTTCTAAAGGTTATGCTTATATCGAGCTTTAATTGCTAATCACACTTTTTAAATTTTAAATATTTTTGTTGTTATGTCATCAGAATCGTACTCCGTCTCAATAAAAAAAAGTCGGTGGACGAGTGGGTAACACCCTCGATTCCCGACAGCCATGAACCGGGATTGAATCCCGCGTTAACATTTTGTTTAATATGTGAATAACCTTCACCTATTAGTCATTGTTGCAAATATCATAAACTAGGTTGCTCTTTTTGAGCGGTACCTAATAAGGTTATTTTGGAACAAGAACTCAGTCTCAATTCAAATGCATTTGACTGAGATATGGAGCTTTCCCTTTCTTTAATATAAAAGAGCTGAATTTGAGCTTCTACTATCTTGATAGTTGTTGCTATCTCAGCATATGGGATGGTCAAAGTTAGATAAATTTAGAACAGAAATATGTGGAACAGATTTCTTAAAGAATATTAAGATTATAATATGATACATTAGGGGAGAGGAGGGGGGACGCCATCTGTTATGAGAATTCTAAACTACAAGTATTATAGACGCGTATGATTATTTTAAAAAGTAAATATTAAGATTGGGCTAAAAACGCTCAACTGATATTGATTTCTAACAATCCAACCAATCAGTTGGGCCAGTTCACATCATGTTATATTTATCCAACTTCTAGCTGGCTGATGGTGTATCAAGATTTGGTGATCAAGAAGTAGAATCAACGTCAGCTGACAAGGAGATTGTGGCCCTCATCAATAAAGAGGCGACACTAGAGTTAACATCTGAGATTGATACAAGAGTTGGATTCATCTGGTTTAGTTGAAATGTCTTTTGTATGATTTTCAGGGTGATCATAAGAATTCCTACCTTCAATTCTTCTCAACATATTGGTATATTAATCAATAATAAAGTTCGTAATATTGTTTTATTATATATTTTTTGTTATTATTTCTTTCTTCTTTCTATTTTTTTTTTTTTTTTTGTGCGCCAGTATTTTCTCGTTATCATTAAATATTGAATTATATCAAAATTTGTGAATCATAATTTTCTAATTTCAAAGTAATATTTGATTCATTATCATTCTTATTATATATTTTGCCAATCGATCTTTCCCCCATGGTCAAATTTCAATAAAAATAGTATGATATATCAATGAAATTCAAATGACTACTATGATGTGGATTAGGATTTGATTTTAAATCATTTGATTCAATCACAAAAATTTTAAATTTTAGTTTTCTTGGTGTTTTAGATTATATAAAATTTTAATAAAATGGTCATATTTATAATCGAAAAATATTTTTTTTTAACTAAAAATTTGTTTACTCCATTTGTTAGGTTTTTTTTTTTATTATTATTATTATTGTATTTTATTAATTAATTATAATTTATATTCATATAATTTTATTGTTTCTTATCATCTTTTTTTTTTCTTCTTCTGTTTTCTTTTGTGTTATAAATACAACTAAATCGCATTAAATCGTAATGTAATTCTCTTTTGTTGTTTGAAATAATTCGAATTGAATCGAATTGAGTCAGCTCGTTCTTTCTAGAAGAAACTTCAAAGAAAACGTGCTAACATTTTTTGGTGCCGAAACCCGGGAAAGAAGTAGAAGAAATAGAAAGTTCTTAGAAGCCATAGAAATAAATAAAGGTAAGGTTTTGAATACTAATCTTTAAAATATGGAAACAGAAATCTTAATTTTTGAATCTCTGATTAAAAGTTTAGAATTGATAAAAGCAGATGTAGAATATAATTTAGAAGGCAATGATAAATACGCACTTATGCAAAATAAAGAAGACTTGTTAAATTTAAAAGCTAGCTTTGATAACACTGATAGACAAAACTTAAGGAAGTTGTACCTTATAGCATATATAAATATCGGGATTCAGAAAATATCTCTCAGAGTTATTTTCTGAATCCCGATATATATATGCTATAAGGTACAACTTCCTTAAGTTTTGTCTATCAGTGTAATCAATATGTGAAATTAGTAAAATATAAAGGCATTAATGCTGAAGAAAAATTTAAGGTATCCTTTGAAGCAAAGTCTAAAATCAATTCTTTTTTGATAAAATAAATAGATCGCTGGGAAATTTTAATAAAAATACATTTTCTGGTGAAACGCATTTAGAACTCCCCAAATTTCAATTGCCCACCTTTAGTGGTGATAGTTTAGATTGGCTGAGTTTTAAGGAAATTTTTATTAGATCTATTGATCAAAATCCAACACTGGGAAATTTTCAAAAACTTCAATATTTAAATTCTGCACTAAAAGGAAATGCCGCTAGACTTATTAGGGCGTTCAATATTTCTGATGAAAATTATCCTATTGCCTGGCAAACCTTGGTCAATAGATTCGACAAAAAAAGTGAATTGGCTTTTAAACAAATTCAAAATTTGTATGATCTAAAAAATGTAAAACAAGAATCGACTAAAGATTTACTTGATCTCCTGGACACTTGTAACGAAAGCATTCAGAATCTCTCTATCATCGGATTGGAACGTAATAATTTATCGGATATGATTTTAATTCATATAATTCAATCAAAACTTGATCGTTCAATAAGAAAGGAATGGGAGATGAGTTTGCTTGAGAAAGAATATCCATCGTATGAAAAGATGATTTCTTTCCTGGAAATATTTGCTGGAAGTCTCGGGAGTTTTCAGAATAAAGAAAATTCAAAACAATTCTACAAAATGAATAAATCCACTCATTCTCATTCAGCAACATTTGCCTCTGACTCTAGTATAGATAGCAGAGTCAAGTCATGCGTCTTATGTAAAGGTGAACATTTTTTGTTAAAATGTCCTAAGTTTAATGGTATGATGTTACCTGAAAGATGGACATTTGTAAAAGATAATCGTCTATGTTACAACTGTCTAAGATCTCACCATAGAGTATCGTCATGCGTCTTCACGCAAAATTGCAAATCATGTAATAAGAGACATCATACTCTTTTGCATCAGTTCAAACCGGAAATGTTAAGTCCTGTTGCGGACATATCTCCATTGACCCATGCCAGTGTCTCATGTTTTGCAGACAACAAAAGTCATGATCAAATATTACTCTCTACGGCTATAATAAAGGTCAAATCGGAAAATGGGGTTCTACAAACATGTAGAGCCCTCATAGATACAGGCTCTCAAAGGTGTCTTATAACAAATAGTTGTCGAAAGAAATTAAATCTTCCTCTTGCTGAATGTAAAACTACAGTTTTTGGTTTGGGAAACAAACTTGTAGAACAATCAATGGGTGAGGTTTCTCTCCAATTTAGCCCACATTTCTCAAACCTAATATTCAATGCCAATCCTATAGTCATTGATAAGATCACATCAGAATTGCCCAATTTCTTTATAGAAAAGGATAATTGGGCTTATTTGAAAAATCTTCTGTTGGCTGACCCCATTTTTACAAATCTAGCCAGATTGATTTAGTGATAGGAGCAGAGCTTGCTCCATGCTTATTTAACGGGAAGGTTAGATCCCAAAATTTATCTGGACCCACTGCGTGCGGATCCAAATTGGGATGGTTACTTACAGGTAAAATATTACTGTCAGGTGAAAATTCCAATCAAGATATAACTTTGTTCGCGTCGGAGGAACAAGATGATTTTCTAAAAAAATTCTGGGAGCTGGAATCAGTACCCTCTGCCAAATCTTTAACCAGAGAAGAAATTTCGTGTGAAGAAATATATATTAATAACCTCATAATTCTGGAAGATGGAAGGTACTCTGTTGGGCTGCCATTTAGAACATTGCCAACTCTTGGCGAATCTAGGATCAATGCTCTGAAACGATTTCTATCACTTGAAAGAAAATTACAAAACTCTCCAAGTATCCTAAAACAATATTGTGATTTCATGGACGAATATCTTTTAATCAATCATATGGAGCTTATTCCCAGTGATGAGCTGGATACACCTTCCGTACAATGTTATTATATACCTCATCATTGTGTTTTTAAGGAGCAAAGCACTACCACTAAATTGAGAGTTGTTTTTGATGCATCTTGCAAAACTAGCAATGGCAAATCTCTAAATGACTTTCTTCATGTAGGACCAAAACTACAACAGGATATCTTCAACATTCTGATAAGATTTCGAACACGCCCAATAGCTTTTTCAGGAGATATAGAGAAAATGTATCGCCAAGTAAGAATCGATTCTAGGGATTGTGATTTCCAGAGAATTTTATGGAGAAAAAAACCATCAGAACCTTTATTGGATTATAGACTACTGACTGTGACATATGGATTGTCTTGTGCGCCATATCTCGCCATGCGCACCCTACATCAACTTTCAAGGGACAAGGTGTCAACTTTCCCAGTGGCCTCAAAAATAGTACAAACCGATTTTTATGTTGATGACTTGCTTTCTGGTGCAGACACAATTGAAGAAGCTGCATGTCATATTCGTGAAGTCAATAATCTTCTTTCTTCAGCCGGATTTTCTCTTAGGAAATGGAGATCAAACGTCCCGGAGGTCCTTTCTGGATTTTCAGAACAGGTTGAAGATAGGCATAATCTTCGGTATTTTGAGAGTGATTCATGTGTCAAAATACTTGGTATTTGTTGGAATCCTTCCTTGGACACTTTTCAGATTCTTGTTAATGACATTCCAGAACAAACGAATTCTAAAAGACATTTGTTGTCCCACATCTCCAGAATCTTTGATCCTATAGGCTGGCTGTCCCCGGTTATTATTCGTCTTAAAATTTTGCTTTAATCACTTTGGAAACAGAAGTTGAATTGGGATGATCCCTTGCCTGATACTTTGTGCTCTCAATGGAAGAAAATCGAAAAGAAATTATCCGTATTAAATAAAATTCAAATTCCTCGATACTTCTCGTGCAGGGGAGCTTTACTTTCTGTTGAACTTCATGGTTTTTGTGACTCTTCAGAAGTTGCATATGCGGCAGTATTTTATATAAGATCTCATTTCAAATCGGGCCATGTGAAAGTTTCTCTGATTGCTTCCAAGACGAGGGTAGCTCCTCTGAAAATGATTTCCATACCACGGCTGGAGCTGTGCGCTGCTCTTCTTCTCGAAACTTTATATGATACTATTCGCAATTCTTTATGCTTACAAATTGATAGAGTATTTTTATGGACTGATTCCAAAATTGTTCTCAGCTGGATTAAATCTGAATCTAGACATTGGAAACCATTTGTCGGAAATAGGATTGCTGAAGTTCAAAGATTGACTTTACATTCTTCCTGGCATTATGTCATTTCGAAAGATAATCCTGCAGACTGCGCTTCCAGAGGTATAACTCCTTCAGAGCTGGTGGATCACTCTCTTTGGTGGCGAGGACCAACTTGGCTCTCGTATGTGAACTTTGAAGATCCAATTCAAACTCAATATGATTTTCCGAAAGAAATTTCAGGTGAAAGACGAAAATCTTTCTGTTTTTCATTCCACTAATCTTCTTTTCCCAGACTTCATTTTCAAATACTCAAATATCAACGAACTTGTTAGAATTACAGCATGGATTTATAGATTTGTATTCAATGTCCAATGTTCTTTCAATGAAAGAAAGAAAGGACATCTATCTTCAAGCGAATTAACAAGTTCAATTCACAATATCATTCGTTTCATTCAAAGTTCTGAATTTCAATCAGAAATTACCTGTTTCAAACAAAAGAAATCTTTACCAACTAACTCAAGGCTTTTATCTTTGAATCCTTTCATTGATGAATCTGGACTATTACGGGTTGGAGGAAGATTACGTCATTCAAATCTGCAATTTGATGAAAAGCATCCAATAATATTGCCAAGAGATCATTTTATCACGAAATTAATAGTGCGACAGTGTCATCTGGATCATTTACATTCTGGTCTTCAACTGACCATGTCAGCACTACGATTACGATATTGGATTCCTGCAGGCAGAAGTTTGGTCAAGAAAATAATCCACCAATGCATGGTGTGTTTCAGGTCAAAACGCCAAGTTACCAAGCAAATCATGGGAGATCTGCCTATGCACCGAATTGTGAAATCAAATCCGTTCACTAAAACTGGAATCGACTTTGCAGGACCGTTTTTGATGAAACCAAACATCAAAAGATCCAAAGTAAAATTAAAATCATATGTTGCTTTATTTGTATGTTTCTGCACAAAAGCAATTCATATAGAAATTGTATCAGACCTATCTTCAGCGGCTTTCCTCGCAGCTCTCAAGCGGTTTATTTCTCGTCGAGGAAAACCTTCTGATATATTTAGTGATAACGGGACCAACTTTAGGGGAGCTAACAACATTCTCCGAGAGCAGTTTGAAATATTGAAAGCTTCAACAATTCAAAAATTCATATCTAATGAAAGAATCAACTGGCATTTTATACCTCCTTCCGCCCCAAATTTCGGAGGTATCTGGGAGGCTGGAATAAAATCTTTCAAATTTCATCTTCTCAGATGCTTAAAGTCTCAGATACTCACATTTGAAGAGCTGAGTACTCTGACAACTCAAATAGAAGCTTGTTTAAATTCGCGACCTATTTGTACTCTAAATTCAGATTCAGACGATTTTAATCCTCTTAAACCAGGACGGAAAAGTTCGAGTCGTCGAGGTGAAGACCAAGCACCAAGAACGCCTTACTAGAACTGTCTCTAAAATAGTACCATTACCTTTTGCTGAGGACTAAGTTAGTCCACCGGGGTGGAGTATGTTAGTTTTATTATTATTATTATTATTATTATTGTATTTTATTAATTAATTATAATTCATATTCATAGAATTTTATTGTTTCTTATCATCATTTTTTTGTTTTTTTTTTTCTTCTTCTGTTTTTTTTGTGTTATAAATACAACTAAATCGCATTAAATCGTAATGTAATTCTCTTTTGTTGTTTGAAATAAATCGAATTGAATCGAATTGAGTCAGCTCGTTCTTTCTGGAAGAAACTTCAAAGAAAACGTGCTAACACCATTGTTAAACTCCAAATATCAAAATGGCGCGAGCCATCGACAACTTTTGTTTGCACGATAAGAAGATGCCTTTTTCTTTTTCTTAATATATTTATGGTAATTCAAACCAACAACCCCATATTGTATAATACTTATAACAAGATTTTCATGTTGTATAATAGAAACACATCTGTAAATGATTATACGCATGATTGACATGTGTCATTACATCACCATATGTAATGTACTTTTGTACAAACTGAGGATAAATAAATAAAACTCTGTAATAGATTAAGAGTTGAGCTAAAGCAGAGATCGAGATGTAGCAGCCCCACAACAAAGTCTAAAGATAGGAAACTGCCAGGGCGTTGCCAGAGTGTAAAATATCGCTTCCGATCCACGCTCTTGTTGCATCCGCTGAAATTCAATACTTCCTCTCTCGGCAAAGATATATAAGACCTCCGCCCTAGCCGCAAATATAGTCACTTCACCATCAGCGTGAGCCCTTGTCGGTTGTGTCCAAGGTCCACCTCATCGACCATGTAGAACAGTAAGAACTCTTCTATCTCCATCTTTCGTTCCTAGCTCGATTCCTATCTGTTCACGGAACTTTCCTAATACAACTGTCTCTTCGTTTTTTGTGTATGGACATTCCCAATCTTTCCACTCTGCCTCGACCACGACTGACTGTACTCTGTGAGAACTGTTAAAGGTCTTCCAAGGTGCAGAGAGGTACTGGAAAACTCTCCACGCCCTGACTGTCCCTCTCGGTTACTACAGGTTTGACCCTCGGTTATCACACCACAGCGATAGACCTAGGTTATCACAGTATAGCGAGAGTCGACAGGATCGCACACCATAGATTAAGTCGACTGGATACCTTATCACAGTATAGCGAGAGTCGACAGGATAACCAAAACGAAGAGACACAGTTGTATTAGGAAAGTTCCGTGAACAGATAAGAATCGAGCTAGGAGCGAAAGATGGAGATAGAAAAGTTCTTACTGTTCTACATGGTCGATGAGGTGGAGCTTGGACACAACCGACGAGGGCTCACGCTGATGGTGAAATGACTATATTTTCGGCTAGGGCGGAGGTCTTATATATCTTTGCCGAGAGAGGAAGTATTGAATTTCAGCGGATGCAACAAGAGCGTGGATCGGAAGCGATATTTTACACTCTGGCAACGCCCTGGCAGTTTCCTATCTTTAGACCTTGTTGTGGAACTGCTAAATCTCGATCTCTGCTTTAGCTCAACTCTTAATCTATTACAGAGTTTATTTATCCTCAGTTTGTACAAAGTACAATACATATGGTCGTGTAATGATACATGTCAATCATGCGTATAATTATTTATAGATGTGTTTCTATTATACAACATGAAAATCTTGTTATAAGTATTATATAATATGGGATTATTGGTTTAAATTACCATATTTTTTGTTTTATATATTATAAATAATATTGTCACACTGAATAATTATTTTGAATTATCTGTTGATAGTTTATCATCATAAATATTTGGCTACCTCACTACCTTTTACCATGCTTGTAGATTATCACTTGGAAAATTAATTAGCATATTTTTCATTTTATAGATTTAATTAATAAATTATTTCTAATTAAACTTTTGTAAATGGTGCGCTAATGCATCATAATATAAATTTTATGTTGTGAGATAACCCAACCAATTTGAAAATTGTTGAATTACCTCCAAGTTAGAATGTCAGGTGAAGTTATGATAGACGAACCTGTTTGGTTAGCTAAGTCCTCAGTGTCCAGCGGAATTGAGTGAATCTTTGGTTGTCAGGCGAAAGTTGGGATCATCAAGTTCAATAATGGCTGTAGGCACACACAGTAGCATTGTTGCAGCCTTCAACAAACAGAGCCCTCAAGTGACAAGATATCTCTATACAATCTAACCCTCGATGTCTACGGGAAGTGTTAGATATTATTATATGCTACGATATTTGTAGAACGAATTAATTTCTTATTAACTGCAGTCGTTTGGTGAAAAATATATCTATTTATATTTTTTATCACACACAAATAGATTAATTTTCAACTCTCTTGACTAAAATACATAATAAAATATACCTCGCAGTTAATATAGAATTTATTTAGTTAATTCTATATTATTGTGAATGATAAAATAAGGATACAATTATTTACAGGTGATGTTCATAAGAACTAAAAGAAAAATACACATTAATTTTAAAAGAAGTCAATATCGTTAAAATAACGGTCAAAATACTTATAAAATATAATGAAAGAATAAAAAGATTTTTTTAAACAGCTCCATTGTTAGAACTCATGGCATATTGTATGTATATATGTAAATATTACAACTATTTTCATATTTTTGGTTTTTGTGTGTGTGACCCCTCAGCGAAGGGGAATCTATTTTTTGCTGTTTCTTCTCCTCTTTTCACGCACCGGCCCCCACCCCCTGTCGAGAGAATGTAATCGTCCACCAGCCGGATGGACAGTCCAAGTACCCACCGACCAATCGGAGGGGCAGAGGGGTCAAAAGGTCAGGGCGCGCGGCCAGAGTTGGTGTCACAGCTGTGCCAAGTAGACAAAAAAAAAAGCCTCGCGGGGGCTTGCCCAAGATGAGCTCCGGGAACTTCGTCCATCTTCCATAAACGACCATACAAGCGGTCTGAGAAGGGACTGGGTGGCTGATATCTCAAAGAAAGGTGAAGCCGAGATGAATCGTTGAGAGATTCGCATAGAGAAAATATCTTTATTTTACGGGGCTGCTAACCAAAATGAATGATTTTTGAGCCCCGATGGACGCATAAAGCGGAATATATACAAAGCATAGTTGGGGGGCCTGGGAATGGGTGGCCAGGGATCATCGCCAGGTGAGGCCAGGAGAGCCAGGATGTAGAGGAGGACCGGGGAGAGGGGGCAACGGGGAAGAGTTTCTTGAGAATCCGTGCTAATTGGCCTACAAATAAGGTCTTCTAGCCCTACTATGGTTGCAGAACGCGAACTGGTGGCAAGGGATCCTAGGATCTGGCAGTGGAGGTGTCATCGCAGGGGGGGAGGAAGCTAGAGAGGTCAGGGAAACAGCGCCTTGATGGGTGAGAAGCCTGGATGGAGGCCAGTTGAGGAGGCAGGAGGTCCTGGGAGCCTAGAACTTGAGGGCTCTAAGCTTCAAGATGGGGCAGCTTGAGGCTCTCGCCTCGTGCTTGTCTGGGAGGCCCTTGGCACAGCAGTTGGCGCACTTAGAAGTGTGCCGGTCGGCAACTGAGGGGCAGGCACGGCCTTCATGGCCGCCTTCACCGCAGTGGAAGCACGTGGGAGCTCTGGTGCATTGGGCAGAGTTGTGGCCGAAGCCACAACAGCGGAAGCAGACTCGTGCGCGGATGGACTCCTCGAAGTTGAGGATCACACCATCCACCACGATCCTTCCACGATTTCCCAGAGCTCTGAAGGTCGTGAGGTCCACCTCGATGAAGGCGGTGCAGGTCCCGTTTCTGGGTGCAGAACAATGCGCCACGCGCACCACCTTGTCCCCAGGGAGTTGGCTGACAGCAGGGGTTTCCAGCAGCGTCTCTTCAATGGTGGAGTTGGATGTTTCCTCATCCACTTTGAAGAGGCAGATGCGAGGCAGGATCACCTTCTGTTGGCGGACCTTCATGCCATCCAGCTTGTTGGCCAGGGAGGTGGTAACAGCTGGGATGGTATCGGGGTTGCTGGAGTGGAGGACAAGCTTCCCTTTGGTTCGCAGGGAGGCCCAAACGCCTTGGGGTAGAGTGTGGGCAGCGCGGACAGCTTTAAGCATTGCTCTTGGGTCAGCCTGTGGGTCATCAGAGATGACCACTGTGAGGGCCGCCGATTTTTCCCCATGGAGGACCACTTGGGCGGCCGCAGGCTTGGGGACGCGGGAGGGCGCAGGTTTTGCGGGACCATTGAGGTTGGTCCTCTTTGCGGGCGGGTAGGGAGCCTCAGGCTGCTTCCTTTTGGTTGGAGCGGGAGTGGCGGGCTTGGTGGGGTCAGTCATAGTGTTGGTTTTCTTGCAGGAGGGAGAAGGGCTGGTTTGAGTGCTGTGGCAGGCTGTCTGTGGCTTGATTTCGTCCAGTTCCTGAAAGGACGCGAGGGTGCCAGAGAGGTTCTCTACCTCGGCAATGAGGGCCTTGATCTGCTCAGACCGTAAGTTGATGAATTCCATTAGGCTTTGGAGCAGGTAATATCGGGAGGTAGGGTGAGGATTCTGAAATTTCTGCTCGAAGTTCTGCTTCACCTCTTCGTTCTCCATCTCCAGTTGGGCGAGGGTTACGATGGGCTTCTCGGCATTCTTCTTCTTCTTCCTAGAGGGAGCCATGACTGGTACGTCAATCGTTGTAAGAAAAAAAATATATATATATATATATTATATTTATATAAAAAAGTTGAGTGAGTTTCTGCTTGATATTGGATCATCTTGATTTTGGTTATCTTGAGGATTAAGCTATGGTGGTGCAGTCGTGGTTAAAATCTTGTAAGTAAAATAATAAAAATAGTCTTGATCAGATATTGTTTTAATTGTGAACCCATGGAATATATATATAACAATTTGATAAAAGTAATGCCTGTCTTAAGGCGTATAAATAAATAAAACAAAAGATTATTTACATAATTACAAAAACTTTGGGTCGGCCAGCCGGGGAAGAACAACAATCAGTTTATATAGTAGAAGCGTGACCTCTGGCGGTCGATTAAAACAGAGTACTTATATCTATGAAATTATAACTTTAAACAAAATAACATTTTAACATATAACATTTTTAAATAAAATATTTCAATATAACATTTTAAATAAATGATTTTAATATAACATTTCCTAAATAAAATCTTTATGTAACATATATATATATATATATTTGTGATATTAACACGATCTTATTAGATACTTATTAGCTTGATTCCAGGAGTGCAATGATTCGCATAGTGGTTGGAGTACGTCGAGAGCGACGAATTGTGCTTCATCTGAAGATACCAGGAAGTTCGTCGAGAACGACGAATTGTGCTTCCAAGGCTGGGGGGCTCGGGCAAGCCGACCTAACAACTGAGAGGAACGGTTTTTGGTGAGCACTCTCTCACACGCTTTTATTTCCTAAATTGATATATTTTTTATGTTATTCCAACATTATTTTTTAATATTTTTTCTTTTCTTATTTTTACTAAGTTTTTCTTCGTCAATATCATCATTTTATATATTTTCTTTTGTTAAAAACATTTAAGTTGCATGCAAATTTTGGAATACACGAAAATAATAAGTTTTTCATATATTTTTTATCCTTCATTTTATAGCTATCAAAAAATTAAACAAATGCTTTATATGTGTAGCCTTTTGTTGTCTTCCTTTTTTCTTGCTTGAACACCCAAGGCAGCCCAAAACAATATCAAACTTTAGGTTAAAGCTTTTATTTTGTTAAAAAGGGGGTTTGTGGAGCGTTCCGAATTTTTCTTTTCCTCCGCGAGCTTTTTAATTACCCCTTTCTTAACATCCATATAGTCCAGAACAAAATGGAGGAAGTGAGAGAGAAAATCGAACCATAGTAGAGATGGCAAGGTCATTGAAGTACTCCAACAATGAAATTTGAAATCCTTCTGCGCTATGGGCAGAGTTAGTGAATGCTTCAGTATATATCCAGAACAGAACAGGAAAAAGCTCTGTAGAAGGTTTAAGTATGTATGAGCTTTGGAAGAGAAAGAAACCACGAATTTGACATGAGGATAATTTGATCAGAATGCTATGTGCATATTCCTCGTCCAAAAAAATTGATAACAAAGCAGATAAAGGTTATCTTATCAGATACGATAATGAAGAGAGATATAGGGGCTGGATAAAGGAATTCAATACTATTATAATTTCACGAGATGTGGTATTTTAAGAAAGTTCTCTTGCTACTTGTTAAAAATTATGGACAATATTTTTAAAAATACAAAAAAAAAGATTTTATCACAATGAGTTTCTTTTTATTTAAAATGCTAGCTTTCAAGTGATAATCGCTCTTCAACGGGCTTAATAAAAAACATCGACTATTTCTTGTAAGATATAGTCGATGTTTTTATTAATACTATTCAAATTATTGAAGATGAAAAAAAATGACACTGAAATTAATAAAGAATCACTTTTAAGATAAAATTAAGAAATCGCAGTGAACTGACAAAACCCACAAGCGCTTTATGTTAAATTAGGTCAGTTTAAGTTAAGTTGTTTTAAAATTTTATTTAAAAAATGGTATTAATATAATTTTAAATATTTTATTTAATTATGTAAAGCAACGATGTGAAATTATATATACACAATGACGCTCTTATTTTACATTTTGCCAAGCTTGGCCAAATATCTCCCACTCTCCCGAAGTCTTAGGGAAAGCAAGAACATAGTTAAGAAAAAAAGGGGCATCTCCTTATTGTGCAACTGAAAGTTTCTGATGACTTGCGTCATCTGTCGGAATAAATATCAACTATTCGTTGATTTTTTAAATTATTCCACAATTGGCCAAATACCCATTCTTGATTAATCAAGAAAAGCTAACCACGTACGTGTTTCGGGCTGTTGGCCCTCTTCAGCGTGGTGCAAGCTGTGCCTCTACAACCAAAAAACTGGTCATTCAGGCATCCTGAAAAATCACAAGGGCCAACAGCCCGAAACGCGTACGTGGTTAGCTTAATTAATCAATAATGGGTGTTTGGCCAATTCTGGAATATAAATTCTTGTAATTAAAAATCTTGGAATATTTGATATTTATTCCGATAGATGGCGCAAGTCATCAACAACTTTCAGTTGCACGATAAGAAGTTACCCTTTTTTTTTTCTTAATTTTCGCAACTTATCCCAGTACAATATCACATTTGTACTATTTTTCACATTGTTTCGCGCTCTCACGCAATTCTTGCCTTAACTACCCGTTTCATTATTTTTCAGGATGTCTGAATGACCAGTTTTTTGGTGGTTGATTCAAAAGAGGTCGGAGGGAGAGTGGCTAAATATTTCGCTACCCGACAGCCACGAACAGGGATCTAATCCGGCATTGGACACTGTTTTAATATGTGAATAACCTTCACATATTATTCATTGTTGCAAATATCATAAGCTAGGTTGTTCTTTTTGAGCGGTACCTAATAAAGTTATTTTGGAACCAGGAATCTTTGAGGTACAACATGCACCACGCTGACGAGGGCCAACAGCCCGAAACACGTACGTGGTTAGCTTTTTTAATTAATCAAGAATGGGTATTTGGCCAATTCTGGAATAATTAAAAATCAACGAATAGTTGATATATTATTCCAAAAGATGACGCAAGTCATCAGCAACTTTCAGTTGCACGATAAGGAGATTCCCCTTTTTTTTTATTTATGCACCTTATCCTAGTACAATGTCACTATTATTTCACAAGAACATCGTATAAATCTCAAAATTTGAAGAAGAATAAAATAAGTTTTATATGTGTTGAAATAGGACATTTGGCCATGACTGCTACAAGTTGAAAGCAATCAATCATGTACTCCATGGAAAACCACCAAAGGAAATGTCAAAGGAGCAATATCAGACAAAGGCCAAAGGGATGTCTGTGACATATGATACAACCATTGCTAATTCAGAAGACACTTGGATAAAAGACTGGAGAAATTCACCATATGACTCCAAATGGTAAATATTTTTCTGACCTCAGTGAAGAAGTTTATGGGGATATGATCACAATCGATGGGATTGTAATTCCTTCAAAAGAGAAAAAGAACTACCTGCGCAACACTGAGGAAAATTTGGTTCAACTTGATAAAATGACGGTTGCCATCACCTTGTTGGTACCTAGGATCAAGACGAGGATTCTTTCAGTACTACAATTGGTGAAGAATGATCGGAGGGTGATGATAACCTACTAATTGAGGCGGAGAGAAAAGGTAGTCTTTTTGTTAACCATACTACCTGTAATTTTGATTCTTTAAGTAATGTACTCATTCTCAATTTTTTTTAACTGGCATCAAATACTGATACACATTAACATAAAACCATTCTTGATACAATCAAAATCTAAGTGGTTTAGGGTTTAATGAGCATTTTTTAAATCATTGTTTAAAGTAATAATTGATTGATTGACATGTCAACTAGACGGCCATTTTCGGATACATAGCCTAAAAGGGAAAAACGCCATTGACATTAGTTCATTGTGATCTAATGGAACCATTCAGAGTTCAAAGTTGGGGAGGGCACATTATGTCTTATGAATTTTAGACTTTGCCACCAGAAATGCTCTAGTTTATTCTCTCTAAACGCGATAAGAGTGATGTATTGGAAAATTTATGGAATGAAAGATTGAAGTGTAGAGAAGAAAACAAATCATTTTAAAAGAAATCATAAACAGATAATGTACTCGAAATTTTGTACTCAGCCTTAGGATGTTTTCACAGAGTCTCATGGCATAATTCATGAACTCAAAATGGTGTGTGGTGATATATTAATTGGAGATACTTTAAGCCTCACACAAATATTCAAATAATATAATTAAATAATTTATCGATTAATATATTATTTATAGCATAGTAAATATATCTAAGTCATAATCCTGGACATAAATTTCATGCATTAATATATTTTTTATCTTTCTGCGCTCCATGAACCTATGTAAAAATATCTCTCTCTCCCTCTATTTTTCATTTAAATTGGAATGGAATCATGGGATTGATATAGTCAAGATATTACATGCATACCCCGCAACAAAATGACATTGCTGTGAGCACGAATAGGACTTTATTGAATCTAGTTAGAACCCCAATAAATAGCTCAATTTTCCAAATGCCGCATTGGCTGAATGAATCTACACCGCTGCATATTTTAGGAATTTGTGGTTGTAAACAAGCACAATAAGGAGAATACTTCATTTGAATTGTGGTTTGGATGGAAGCCAAGTTTATAAGATCTGAAATCATGAGGAAGTGAAGTGTTTGTTTACATATCAAGGGAGAGAAGGTTATCAAAACTTCAACCAATAGCACTTAGGGGAATTCTAATTAATAATGCCCGTGGACGTGGATGAAGTATTTGTATCCCAGAAATTAATCAAATGATCAAATATAGAGATGTGTGATATAATATTGCCATGTGGAAAATTAGGGAAGACCAACTTCGGGATGAGACAACAATTTATTTCAGGCAGGAACAAACTATGAGCGGCAAACAAAAGATAAACCACGAGGGAAATTTACAGAGTAGCAAAATATAAGCATAAAATGACCACTCTGTTAAAATAATAATAAAATTAATAAATACTTTGTTACATAGCTTCTTTCCTATGGGAGCTGTGACCCACAGCTAGCAAATTATTGTAGTTACTGACATGGATCTGACGTGCTTCTGCCAAGGATTCCATCTAAGTCTTGGAAATTTGTCCCTAGTACCTTTGCGTCCTTTTTCTTGCGGCGTGAAGAGCGGCTTTGTCGTCGTATCGTCTATAGGGACATCGTTATTTTCGAGGGAAGTCTTGGATTCGACACGGCGGTGGAATCCTGGAGCCAGTCTCCGAAAATGTAGATCACAGCACCCATGGCTTCAAGGGCTTCTCGGCGGTCTTCAGTTGTCTTCCCTAACTTACCCAGCATCTCCACGAAAATGCCACGTGGAAAATTAGGGAAGACCAACTTCGGGATGAGACAACAATTTATTTCAGGCAAGAACAAACCATGAGTGGTAAACAAAAGATAGGCCACGAGGGAAATTTATAGACTAGCAAAATATGAACATAAAAATGATCACCGTGTTAATAAAAATAATAAAATTACTAAATACTTTGTTACAATATGTTATCAACACACTAACATCTAGAAAAGTTTATTTCTTACAAAATGTGAAGTTTTCCCTTGATAATAGGAGAGAGATTCTCATTAACACTCTGCAATATGGACTCAGGATCAGAAATCAGAACCAAGTAAGCAGTATAGAAGTGAGCAGTAAGAAGCTCCTCCAGAATGGAGCCACCCAATGACACTACAACATCACATAGCGAAAGGAGCTGTAACTGTCATCAGTTCAAAAACGGAGGTAACTGGTTGTGATCAAATAAAAAGTTTAAAGAAAACTGAAAATGACCCATTTTTATCAAAAAGCCATAGAATGTCCAGAAGCCACAAGATGGCTTACAGAAATAGAAGAAGAAATGGAATCGTTGAGAAAGTACAACGTGTAGGAACTTGGCGAGCTGCCAAAGGACTCACTCCATTGCATGTGTAGATAGGTTCTACACAATAAAGGGATCACAAGATACAAGGCACGTTTATTTGAAAAAGGTTTTAGTCATCATAGAGGACTGGAGTTTTATGACATTTATGCTTCAATGTGAAATTATACTGGGATAAGGTGAATAAATTGAGAAAAAGGCAGCTGAAAGTTGCACGATAAGGAAATGTATTTTCTTAATTTATGTTTCAGTCACATATTTCGAGACTTTATGACTTGACAGCAATGGAAATTGAGAAAGGCGACATTCAGACCAATTTGATGTTACAAATACTTATCTGCATGGGAAAGTTGTGTGTGTGTTGTGATCATAATTCTTATAATAAGTAATTAGAAGGTATTGTCAAACCAGGGAAAGAACAACTATATTGTAAACTTAAGAAATCAATTTATGGTGTCAAACAAAGTGGAAATTTTGGGATGAGTTCCTGGATGACAAATTTCTGGAAAAAAGGTTCAAGATAAATCCGAAGGAAGAGTATTTCTAACATGCTATGCAGATGATATTTTCACCATCTTAGAAAACGGGACTATAAGAGAAATGTGCAAGGTACTTATAGAGGAAATGTTTGAAAGAAATATCTTGGACTGACATTTATACTCAGCTACTGATCATCATTCCTTTTTTTAGATAACAATCCTGAAGGACTCATTAAGCAGATTAGCCAGATAGGCTTTTTAACTATAAGAATAAGAGAGATATATTTCGATTACCTACAAAATGGGAAAATATACACCAATATACAGATCATCTCTCTAAAAATAATTTGAGAGACTACTCTGAAGAAACTCAAGGGGGTTCTATTGTAGAGCTGATTTCTGACGCCTTCTATCCCGAAATCCATGACGACTCTTTCGTTCTCAGGGAGTTCAAGATATATATACCCTGTTATATAAAAATAAATATAATTTTTATATATCCCGCAGGCGCTGGGGTTAAAAATAATCGACTCTAAACCAAATTAAAGACTCAGAGCCAAAGTTGAAATTCGAAATATAATTTTATATTTATTGTTCTTTTGGAATGGTCAGCCAGAAAAGAAAGAAAGGGCAATGAGAATGAAGCGGGGAAATATACATAAAATTAACCTGTTGAAAAATATATATTACAAAAAGTTACTTATCTTTTTTTTTTTGGTGCTTCAGTTGGAGGGCTGGAAAATTTCTTCCATTAAAATTTTAACACTACATTTTTAGACGATTTTCTTAGAACCTCTTCCGATCTGTCTCTACCGCTTCCTTCCCTCTCTCTCCCCCTTTTCTTATCTTTTTCCTCCAAATGCCCTCCAAATTTATTATTTAACAGAGTAAAAATAAAAATGAATTAAAATTTCTTAAACACTCCAACTGTTAAAATAAAAATAAAAATTATAATAAAATTATTATTGGAAATATTGTTCCAATTAAAACTATTATTCAAAATATTAAAACAAAAATTAGATGATTAGTTATTTAAAAAAAGGTTATTATAATAATAACAATAAATTATATACATTAAAAAATAACTAATATAGAAAGGTGAAGAGATGGGTTGGTTTGACAATGAAGAATTCTCGAAGTCAACTTCGTTCTTGTCGAGGCAGCTTCACCATTGTCCACCAGCTTTCTATTAGGTACTGTGGGCGAGCTTTGTGGAGGCCGCTGAAGTGGCCTCTACACTATCAGAGTGCTGGAAAATTCGTTAACAACTGTCAGGAATGTCAATGGAGGATGAACTCGCCTGAACTGTCGCCTGGACACCAAATGCATATACTGCCCTCCCCAAGCTGAGTATTTCTAAAGATATGTATATATTTACTTGGGCACTTCCCAATATCACGAGACAAAAATATTGCTAATAGTGTCTACTGACTATTTATCCAAATACGCAATTACAGAGAGCTTGGCATAAATATCTGGAGATTTAAATATAGGAATATCCAAACATAAGCCATATTATAAGCAAAATATTGAGAATCAAGAGAGAAAATCATTAATATACTACAATAAAAGAGAAACCATCCATTCCTTCTCCTTACATACCTAAAGACCTATTACTGCAACAACCCCAATAAACATCAGACTCATCATATCTAGAAAGAAAAATAGCATTAACAAAAGAATTGAGACATTCTGGAATTTTATAATATACTATTACTAATATTCAATAATCTTAGGTAGTGTAGTTTCTATTAAAATATATTGTATGCTACTGGAAAGTTATATATTTGCATAATATTTTATTATTACAGAATTATCATAAGAACTAAAAACATG
The DNA here is from genome assembly GCA_030710605.1 of Cordylochernes scorpioides. Classification (NCBI taxonomy): domain Eukaryota; kingdom Metazoa; phylum Arthropoda; class Arachnida; order Pseudoscorpiones; family Chernetidae; genus Cordylochernes; species Cordylochernes scorpioides. Next base: position 19,944,705 of record CP092885.1, read on the forward strand.
ATTATCTCGCGCTATATGTTGATTACATGACGCAACAACAACAGAGTCCTTGGTCAAAACCATATATACATATTATATATTATAGAATAACTTTATATAACCACCCCTGTTATGTCTTTATATTTAAATTACTGACATTTGTTTACACACAAATACAAAAACAATTTATTCTCGAAACATCTTTTTTTACCACATGGATGATGATGATCAAAACAGAATATAAAAAATCAATGATAATTAATACACAACAACTCCTCCCCATTAAGTCAAACACCAATCAGATGTCAAAAATCTTAGTAGGCTTCCTTATTCTTGAGGACCTCCTCAAGACAGGCTGCGGAGTCACTGCAGGAGACTCTATTGCTGGAGCATCTTGGGTTTCTTCGCTCTCAGGTGGCACTTGTAGAGTCGACGATGTAGAAGGCAAGGATTCATTTTCTCCACAGCTCCTTACCTGATCCAAGTGTCTATTGATAACTCTTCCATCATCAGTTTCCACTTTAACTGAGACAGGGCCTGTTTTTTCACAGACCACTCCAGGTAGCCATTTAGGACCATGGTAATTCCTAGCCACAATCTCCTGTCCTTCTTCCACCGCTCTATGGGGTCTCCATGTTCTCATGAATTTTTCTTCTTGTTTATTCCTCTCCCCAGAGACAATTTCTGGATGACATTTATTCAGAAGACATTTTAAATTCCTATTCATTAGAAGCTGTGCTGGAGATTTTTGGGTTGTGTTATTGATAGTTATTCTCATTGTCAAGAGAGATCTAGCCAACCTGGTTGAACAATCACCATTGTCATTTTTTCTAAGAAGATTTTTCAAAGTTTGTATGGCTCTCTCTACCTGGCCATTAGAGGCAGCGTGATATGGAGCACAGAGAATGTGTCTTATACTGTTTCTTTTTAAGAATGTCTGAAATTGATCGGAAGTAAAAGAAGTTCCGTTATCCGAAACAATTACATCTGGTAAGCCATGAGTAGCAAACATTTATCTTAAAACTTTAATGGTAATTCCAGCAGATGTTGATGGCTCGATTTTTGCTTCTGTCCATTTTGAAAAAGCATCCACTGCTACTAAAAATAATTTTCCTTGAAAGGGTCCAGCATGGTCGATGAGTAATCTTGACCAAGGTCTGGAAGGCCAAATCCAGGGGTATACACTAGTCTTTGGTGGATCATGACTACAAGACAAACAGATTCTACAATATTAGATACCAATCTCTCAATGTCCTTGTCCATATTAGGCCACCAGCCTAATCCTCGAGCTAATGCCTTAGTTCCCACTATACCAACATGGGTGTCATGCAAGAGATTTAAGATATCTCTTCTCAACTTTTCAGGAATTATCACTCTGCTCCCCCACAGCAAGCAATCTTTGTGAACTGAAATTTCACTAGACCTGTTGGAAAAATCTTTAAATTTCTCCTCATACCTCTGCTCAGGCCACCCATTCATTGCCCAAAATTTTATCCTAGACAGAATAGGATCCTTACTAGTTAACTTTGCAACTTCAGAAGAACTAACAGCAGCATTTTCTGACTCAATGAAAAATACTTCGGGTGGGTTTGGAACTTCACTTGGTGATTCATTCAATGGAAGTCTACTGAGTGCATCTACATTCCCATTTGTTCTTCCTGGTTTATATTCTATAGAGTATGAATATGCAGACAGAGTTAGGCACCATCTTAACATGCGAGGTGATAAAACTTGAGGTATCGGTTTACTAGGGTTGAAAAGGCCAATTAGAGGTTTATGGTCTGTCAAAATTTTGAATTTCCTCCCCAGAAGATACTGATAAAATTTAGATACAGCAAATATTACTGCCAATGCTTCTCTATCAATCACAGCATATCTTCTTTCAGTTTTATTCAAGGTCCGGGAGGCGAATACAACTGGTCTTTCAACTCCATGATCTACTTGGGACAATATGGCTCCAATGCCATACTCAGAAGCATCACAGCTGACCAGAATAGGCAGATTATCATCAAAATGAGCTAGAACAGACTCAGAACTGATTAAGCTTTTAGCTTCTTTAAAGGCTCTTTGATGCTCTCTGTTCCATTTCCAAGGATTATTACTGTCTAAAAGTCTATGAAGAAATTCAAATAATGTGGCTTTATTTCTTAAAAACCTCTCATAATAATTTAAAAGTCTTAGAAAAGACATCAATTCTTTTTATTAGATGGTGGTCTGGCATCTTTAATTGCTCTCAACTTTTCTTCGGATGGATGAATTCCTTTATTGTCAATTTTCATTCCTAAAAATTCAATTTCTGGAACATAAAATTTACATTTGTTTCTTTTAAGACGGAGTCCTGCTTCCTTGAAACGCAAAATAACTTTTTCCGTTTTTTTTTAAGGTCACCACAATTTATTCCTGATATAAGGACATCGTCCAAATAAACTGCTACTCCATCAATCCCCATTAGAAGAGTGTCCATAAATCTTTGGAAGGTTCCTGTTTTAATGTCCATCTATACAGAGAGCCAAACAACAACTGACCCACCCGTGCAGCCGAGGTCACGCTCCGCTGCGTCACGTGGGAAAACATAGGTACATGTTTTCTTACATCTTCTCAGCACATCCCCCTTTTTAAGACTTGAAATATATATATACATTACAAACTTTAAATGCATAATATAATTAATAATGAAGGCGATCCACAGGTTTAACAATTCGTCCACTCCGGGTTCTTATCTGGCCGTCTTCTGAGTCGTTAGAGGGATAATCCACAACTGGGGTCTTTTCATTTTCAACCAGTTCCTCCCCCGAAAAGGTCGGCGTCGATGGGTCGGCTGGATATTGCACTGTAACTCCTTTTCGTAGATGGAACCTGTTTCGACGTAAAGTCCCAACTGGAGTATCAACCATATATGACCTTGGTGTCGATGCCTTCTGCTTTACAATCCCCCAGGTTCGCATATCTGTAATCCAAACCGTGTCACCTTCGGATAGCTCCTCCATGTCCGTAGCTCCGCAGCGTCGATCATATCTGGATTTCATATCCTTTCTCCTTCTCCCCTCCTTTCTTTTCAGGGTCTGAGAGTCCACCAACTTTGGATTAAGATTCCCTGGTGCAATTGGCAAGGTCGTTCGGCGTTTACGTCCCAGATGGTTCACCATGCCAAGAAATCTTCTTACGCCATGAACATCTGTCGGAGCAGGCATCTCCGCCACTGCTTCGATTTTCGCTGGATCTGGTCGAATACCGTCTTCATCCAGTATGTGCCCAAGAAAATTAATTCTTGGCACGCCGAAGACACACTTGGCCTTGTTTAGTGTAACTTTCGCCTCTTTCAGTTTTCGGAGCACTAAACGAAGAATTCGATCGTGAGTCTTGGAGTCGGAGGCAAATATCAGGATATCGTCCAGGTAACACATTACACCGTCCATGCCTTGCAAGATTATTGACATAACCCTCTGAAAATACTCTGGGGCGAGTGAGATTCCAAATGGCATTCTGCAGTATTTATATCTCCCAAAAGGAGTGATGAAGGTCGTTAAATGCTGGCAGTCCGGGCTCAACGGAATCTGGTGAAAGCCACTGTTCGCGTCCAGTTTCGAAAAGAATCTTGCTTCCCCCAGTTGCCCCAGCATGTGCTCCACCACTGGCATGGGATGCACTTCGCGCTGTACATGTTCGTTCAGCCTTGAGAGATCCACACAGAGTCGTATGTCGCCATTCGGTTTACCAGCAATCACAGTCGGTGCACACCATTCAGTCGCAACGTTAACTTGTGCTATGATTCCCGCCTTCTCGAGCTCTTCCAATCTTGTTTTGAGCTTTTCCATCAAAGGTATTGGTACCCGTCGAGGAGTATGCACAGCATATGGTTTTGCTCCAGGTTTCAATTTGATTTCGTAAGGGTTTCCGATCTGTCCCAGTCCTTCAAATACTTCAGGGAATTCCTTGATTGGGTTAATTCTCGTCGCAACCACTTCAATCCGCCTCGCCAGGTTCAAGAGCTCACATGCCCGGCGACTCAGAAGAGGTTCACTCAAACGACGAATGACATAAATCTTCTCCTTGATTTCATAATTGCCATTTCGCAGCGTTGATATAAACATACCCACAGTCTGAAGTTCGGAGAATTCAGCAGCTCTAATGTTGATATCACTTTCCACTAGTCGTTGCTGTCCCATTATCTTCTTGAAGAGACACAGAGGAACACATGTAACATCCGCCTGGGAGTCGAGCTTGAACTTCACCTTTTTCCCGTTCACTTGGATTTCTGCTGTCCATCGCCTCCTGCACTCGCCTTCATCATCATCGAGATTAGATGAATCCTCCACAGCTGAGACCTCCAGGAGAAAACCAATTTCTTCATCAAGTTCAGAAACAGCTTTGACTTCCGCAGTCTTCGCCTGCTTATCTGGGCAGCAATTTGCAAAATGGCCTGTTTTTGAACACAGGTTACATTTCTGTCCTTCAGCACGGCAAGCCTGTCCTTCCCTGTGGGTGAAACCTCCGCACTTTGGACATCGTGATCTTGTTTTGGCTGACTTCTCCTTCTTCCTCGAAGGCTGCTGTTGTTGTTTCGGTGATTGCTTCTTCGAGTTGAACTTCACCTGATTGACCTTTTGGCTTGTTGAGGGACGCTGCAGGTCGACTTGCTGCTGTCGAACGGCTTCCTGCTGTCGAACCATTTTCACCGCCTTTTCCAAAGTCAGTTCGCTGTCCAACTGCATTCTTTCAGATAAAGCTTTGTCCCTCACTCCAACCACTATTCGGTCACGGATCAACTGCTCATGAAGACCCTCAAATTCGCAGCTATCAGCCAATTTGTACAATGAAGTGATGAATTCGTCCACTGGCTCCCGATCCTCTTGGATTCTTGAATTAAATTTCGCACGTTCGTAGATAATATTCTTTCTGACACAGAAGTGGCTGTCGAACGCCTTGAGGACGGAATCAATTTTCGTTGCCTCTTCCTCCTTTTCGAACTTGAAGGTCCTGAATATATCATCCGCGCGGTCGCCCATCAAGTACATGAACAAATCGATCTTGTCCGCCTCCTCTTTCTTCTTCATTCCACTGACCACGAGGTATCGTTCGAATCTCTTCCTCCATTTGGGCCATTCGTTGGGAGTCGAGAAGTCGAAAGTTTCTGGAGGTTGAATCTGAGCCATGTTGAATTATCTTCCAAGGTACGCAAAAATCGATATTTTGCAATATACGGGTTCGTATTTTATCCAGTTATCGCTGCCACCATGTTTTAATGTCCATCTATACAGAGAGCCAAACAACAACTGACCCACCCGTGCAGCCGAGGTCACGCTCCGCTGCGTCACGTGGGAAAACATAGGTACATGTTTTCTTACATCTTCTCAGCACAGTTCCGACTGCGGAATTCAATCCAAAGGGAAGACGTTTAACTCTATACAATCCTCTGGGCGTATTAATGGTAAGAATTTCAGAAGATTCATCATCCACCTTTAATTGTTGATAGGCTTAGGCCATATCTAATTTAGTAAATACCTTACCACCTCTTAACCTGTCCAAAAGTTGTGGAATTGTGGGCAGTGGATATTTATCTGGGTTGGTATATAAGTTAACTGTTGTCTTGTAATCATGACAAATCCTTATTGTTCCATCATTTTTTAGAACCGTAACAATTGTTGATGCCCATTTAGAAAATTTTATTGGTTCAATAATTCCTTGCTCTTCCAGGGATTTCAGCTTTTTATCCACTAACTCTCTTAGAGCAAAAGGCACTGCCCTGGCCTTTACAAATTTTGGCACAGCATTTTCAGGAAGATCAATGTGAATTAAAGGGCCATTGTAAGCATTTATTTCTTCCTTGAACAATTCCTCGAATTCAGGAGATATCGGATTACTACCATTTATATTCAAGAAATTTATTTTTAAATGGAACGCTCCGAACCATTGTCTTCCTAGAATATTAGGACCCAGTCCATCAGCCACCAAAATTGTCATGCTTTTTGTGCAATTTGCGACTTTAGCCATCACATTGAGTTTTCCTAGAATTTTTACTTTATCCGATGCCCATGTTCTTAAAGAAACATCAGATTTACTAAGTTGCGTCATTTTCCAGTACTTTAAATAGGTTTCTTTATTCAGTATTGAATACATACTACCTGAATCTATTAGCATTGCTATTTCATTTCCATCTAATTTGCTGTAATGTAGAATGGACAAATTTCATCATCTGTTTTGAGGCTATTCATAGATGGATCACTAAAACTATTATTTTTATTATGTAAATATGTAAGGTTATTTGCTTTTGTTAAACAAGCCTTTTGTAAATGACCTATTTTGCCACATTTAAAACATTTAGCATTTTGGAATTTACATACTTTTGGCAAGTGGTTGCCCTTGCAACGAATGCAAACCAGTTTGTTTACACTTTTTTTTTAAACTATTAGAATTGACTTTATTTGGCTTAAACATAGGCGATTCAAATTTATTTAATTTACTAATTACATTTAATTCTGGCATTTTTTCCTGTAGAATACTTGCATCTGCACTAGCCGATTCATCACACAGTGCCAAATTCACAGCCTTTTCAAAGGTTAAATCTTTTTCAGACAATAGTCTTTTAACCAGAAATTCATTTCTCAGGCCACATACCAGTCTATTTCTTAAGCGATCATCTAAATCAATAAATTCACAGTTTTCGCTTAATTTTCTTAGTTCAGCCACATAGGCGGATACAGATTCTGTGCCTTGATTTCTTTTATTGAAATGGTATCTTTGTACAATTACGTTTGGTTTAGGGCAGAAATGGCCAGTCAATAGCTTGATCAATTCGCTATAATCAATATCATTTAAAGGCTTAGGTGCGGCCAATGATCTTGCCAAAGAAAATGTTTCAGGACCTATTAAAGTCAATAATATTGACTTATTTTGTTCAATTTTTTCAATGCCATTTGCCACGAAATAAAAATTAATTCTTTCGAGATATGCAATCCACCCTTCAGGTTTAGATAAATCGAAATTTTCAAGCTTGCCAAAACTCGCCATTTTAAAAATATTTCTACTTAAAAACTTTAAATATTTTATATTTAAAATTACTTACATATTCAATTAAGAATCGACATCCTCGTCGCCAAAAATTGTTATGTCTTTATATTTAAATTACTGACATTTGTTTACACACAAATACAAAAACAATTTATTCTCGAAACATCTTTTTTTTTTTTAACACATGGATGATGATGATCAAAACAGAATATAAAAAATCAATTATAATTAATACACAACAACCCCATATGTATTTAATTATATTTTAACTCTTGCCCTATTGTGTGTTGCGATTTATTATAGAGTGTTTTCTCTGTAGAAGGGCTTTCTTACCCGAAATCTAAAGATTTGTGAATTAAAATTTTGCAAAATAAACTTATCCCCTGAAGCCTGATATTTTCCACCTCAATACTATTCATATTTGTTTATAAATTATAATTAAAAAGGTTGGCTTTCAGCCAACTCAAATATTGGTAAATATATATATATATTGATTCAATATATGCATTTTTAATTGATACCTATATATATTTTTTTTTTCACATACCCATATTTATATATAAATAAAAATGCGATCTAATTTCTACATATATTTCATCAATTATAAAATATCTCTCATCTTTCTTGAACTACTCTAAGAGCTATAAAATTTCATAGAATGTAGTTCGAAAAATCAATAAAAATGTTTTTACTCATTGGAAACTAACAACTAAATAAAAATTATCTTCCCTATTTTATATTGTTATTTGTCGACGGATCGGTTGGATAACGTCACATATTACCTCCGTGCGCAATAATCATTTTTTGGTACACGATTGGGGTTTTTAAATTTTATTAATACTTAAATAACCTTTTTAAGTACAAAATCATTTTTAGAAACTATTTGCAAATTTTCTGCTGTCTTTTTTTTTAAAACAATAGATCAACAGGTAGGTTACAATATGAAACTCAATTGCTTTTCATAGTTCTGAGCTTACGCTATATTGACATTTAAACATTTTAAAAACGATTAAACACACTTTGAAGCAAATACATTTTTATGCATGTGACATTTAAATTGTTTAAAGACCTTTATACATATTTGTAAAAGATACACTGCAATTACCATAAACCGATTCGCTACTAAGCATAAAGTTTATAATATAATACTTTTGGGAGCAAAAATGTTTTATTAGATTTTTATTTTAATGTTCAATTAATAATATTTCGAGAGAGTGTGAATGTTATTTTTTTTTTTCAAAATGAAAATTCTTAAAATATTTAAACATTTTATTTTAAATGCGTTGGACATGTAAAACAGCAAAATATAAGCTTTAAAGGAAAATTGTTTGCCAAAAGATACTTTTCTTGAATTTCATTTCTTATATATAGTCAACTTTTTAAATATATATATTTTTTCCCCATTTTTAAAAAATAGGATTTAATATTTATTTAATTTTATATCTTAAAAAAAAAAAACTTTTGTTTTTAAGATCACACCAACAATTATTTATAGTCTTTATTTCTTTTTATAGGTCTAGGTATTTTAAATATGTAATGCTTTCAAAATAGTAAAATGGACACAATATAATAATTTTTTAAAAGTTAGAAATTTATTTAGAGGAATATTTTTCATTATATTTTTAAAATATTTATATTTTAAATTAATTTTTTAAACACTATAAATAGAATTAAGAGGAATTATCATCAAAATGGAAGAATTTGAAATATTTCTTCTTTATCTCTTTCTTACTTTGCTTCTTGGATCCTGCAGTCGAGTCTTTTGTAAGACTTTGAGTCTTAATGGGGGCTTTTGTTGTTATGTTGTATATATGTATGTGTATGTATATATCATACTTACATAATCTTTCTTTTTCTGTATATTCCCCACTTTCACAGGCCTATCTCTCTTGTAATCTCGGGGAGAATCCTCTATAAGACCAGTGTGTCTTAATAAAGGCTTTTGTGTGTGTGTGTGTGAAATATTTCTAGCAAAAGAAAAGGGTTAATGTAACTTTAGCTGTTCCTAATGTTTAACAACTGACAAGAATGATATTTGTGAATCTTTCTAAAACTAATATTTGAATGAAAGTTGAATTCCTGTTTAAAAAATAATTTTGCTAATATCCCAAATTGACAGGAAATATGAAAATTTTGAAGTTTGTTATTGGGTTGTTCTTCTGAGTTCTTACACTGAGGGTAGATTGAATATCAGAAATATGGTTGACAGAAATACAGATTTTGTTAAATGCTTTTTATTATTCTTGCTTCAGATCAGATCAATCCATGCACTTTGATCACAATACCGGCCAACTGAGGTATCTTGTCCGTATGGATGTCCTCTTCTGAATTGATGTTTGTCATATAGAGGGCTGCAAGGATGGCCGGGTATATGTGGTCCGGAGTGAGTTGGGTGTTGTGACAGTTATTGCAGTTCCTGTAGGATCTAGTCATGTCTGGGTTTATCTTCATTCCTTTAAAATGTCCTGTTCTGATTCTTGAAATTGTTGTCATTAATTCTCAGTTAATGTTGAGGTTGCATATGGGCTGGGGTATTTTGGTTTTTGTAATGAATTTTGTGTCTTATTACATAATAATGTGCATGTAGTAAAGGCTATATATGATAATTATCATCATCACCACTCAATCTTATCAAGCCTGTAGAGCTTGAGATGGTGTCTGTGGCTGGGGATAAGTAAATCTCATCAAAGGAGATTTGGCATCCATAATGATTGGGTGAAGTAGAATGCGTCTGCTTTTGACATTAAGACTGGGAGCACTACTCAGTAGCAGGCCGACTTAGCTTCAATATGAAATGGCCACCTCTGTCCTGAGGAACATCACCATGTGCAGCTGCTCCTAACATGGAGTACATCCTGTATCCCTGGATCAGGGGTACTATCAGCTGAGCCCAGGTGCTTGTCACTGCTCTCTCTCCTCCTTTTTCATCCGGGCTTGGGACCAGTAAAGGCAGGGTTTATGATATGTATATTATCAGAGTATATGATAATCATGATATACAGAGGGTTCTGGTTGTGCATGTACAGTAAGTGCACCCAAGCCATTTGAATTAGCTCCAGAACCACATTTAAATACTCACCACACTCAGTTCGATAGGTTTGGTTGGATTTTTTAGCCAAGAAATAAAGTTTCCATTCCAAATGTTATAATAATTCAACTCAACCTTTCAAATCAATTTTTTTCATAAAAATAAAAGTTCATCATACATTTGTTCAGATCGGTCATTATCTTGCAATACACAAAATTGTATTATCAATTTTATATATGTAGTGTGGAGGGGACTTCGTGAGCCTCTACGATAACCGTGAACAGGGAACTCTGAAATGTGGCTGACTAACGGGGCAATGGCATCCTCCTTTCCATGGAGCAATGGACAAGACACTACCACATATGAAGATCACACTTTTTCTTTGATTTTATCTCTTTTTATTTTTTTTTTATCTAAATAACTCGCTTTTCACAATATAGTTACCCTTTACAAGCCTGATATCCTAGTATGATTGAGTGGAGATAAGAAAGAAGACAATATAGTTCCCAATTGTGACATTGGAATTTGATAGTAGCTCTCCTACAATCATTACTGAACACTTATTAGACGAATGACCCGGGCAACGCCCGGGTTTACCCGATTAAATGTTTTATTCAAACACTATTCGTTACAATTATAAATTGGCGCCGTGGATGTCACTCTTGTGAAACGTCCCGCTCCAAACTTTACAGTCAGATTAGTTACGATATAAATCTTCAAATTGAGCGAGCGTCTATAAATATTTCGATTTAGATCAAGTATTCTAATTATTAAGCGAACTATTATTAATAAAATTTTGAGAAGATTTCGATTTTAAACGTATTTATAACCTTGATAGAGGGCGCTGTTTGTGAGCTAAGTAGAATAATTTGAATATATAGTTTTAATATTTAATTTATATATAATTTAAAATAGCCTATCGTTTTCCTCGTATTTTTTTACCTATGTATGGAAATTTTGGTTTGAATTAGTGAACTACTGCGAATTTGTATACCGGACATACAAACCAACAAACAAACATACAAACATTCATTTTTATATATATAGAAGATATAATATAAATGAGTTTTAAAAATTGTTAAAAAAAAATGCATCGGCCGGGAATCGAACCCGGGCCGCCCGCGTGGCAGGCGAGCATTCTACCACTGAGCCACCGATGCGTATACAAAATGGCCATATTTGGGTATTCATTCCATTCCGGATTACTCCGCGTAAAAAAAAAGTTCTTCAAATGAAAAAAAGAAATAGCCAAAAATACTATGCAAATTGTATCCAAAAATTTTCCTCAGGTTTATAAAAAGCGACATGCAAAATTTGGTACCAATTGGTTCAGTAGTTTTTGAGTTTATCGCGAAACAGACAGACAGACAGAAATTGACTTTTATATATATAGAGATTAGTGTTTAGGTATTTGATTTAATTCATAGAGTTGATATAATAGTATATATTTATATTATATTTTTTATAAATTAGTTTTAAAAATTGTAAAAAAAAAATGCATCGGCCGGGAATCGAACCCGGGCCACCCGCGTGGCAGGCGAGCATTCTACCACTAAGCTACCGATGCTTTAAAAAAAATGGCCATATTTAGGTATTCATTCCATTCCGGATTAGTCCGCGTAAAAAAATAGTTCTTCAAATTAAAAAAAGAAATAGCCAAAAATAATAAGCAAAATGTAGCCAAAAATTTTCCTCAGGTTTATAAAAAGCGACATGCAAAATTTGGAACCAATTGGTTCAGTAGTTTTTGAGTTTATCGCGAAACAGACAGACAGGAATTGACTTTTATATATATAGAGATTTATAATATTTTAAATTTAATTGTATTTTTTTATAATGTATAAATTATAAATGTATTTTTTAGATTATTTATTCCTTACTAGTTAGTTCCTTACTTTAAATTGTGATTTCTATTCAAACAAAACTTATAAATAAGGAGCCTTCTACAGTAATCCCTCGTTAAGACGAACTCAACGGGAGAACGAAAAACCCTTTTCATCTTAAAAGAATATATACCGAATTCGTATAAACCGAATTCGTATTAGACGAATTGAATTCGTGGTATCCGGGGGTTGTACTTATGTACTACTGATGAGTAAGAAAACTACATTTCTGAGGAATAACGAATAAATTTATTTGAAAACAATATTAATGAAAATATTTTATAATTTTAAGGAACAACAATTATGTATATGTATGTACATAAAGTATTTTATTTTAAAAGACAATATGGATAATATAATCACAATGTAAGGCAATAACATGAGAATATAAGTTTATTTTAAAACACAAATAAAAAAGAACAACAAAAGAAACAACTTACATAATATACTTGGTACATACAATGTTTATGTGTATGCAGCATATGCAGTATGCATAGAGTATCCTATATCTGGATTTTCTCTGCAGGCTTCAGAAAGTCTGTTATAGTTTTTTGGTGGTATTTGATTGGAGACTGTTTCAGACACTCCCTTCTTATTTTATCCAGGTCATCTTCAAAATGAACATCAATATCCGCAGAGAGGTTTTGGACAGCTTCTGGAGGGTTTCGAGGGCCGCGATTACTTCCTCTCTAGTAGGCATCATTATCTCTTCTTTCACCTCATCGTCTTCTGTTTCTTCTTCTTCTTTCTTCTTTTCTTCTAATTCGGGTGAACCGCAAATTTCCAACCCTTCATCCAGGGCAACATACTCCAGGAAAGTCAAAGTCTCAGCTGGGTTTGTAGCTGAAAGGAGTTTGGTCCATTCTTCAGGCTCATCTTCATCTTCAGGCTGCTGGCTGGCAGGGGTCACCATGGCCCCTACATTTATCAGTCGAGAAAAACAGCAATACTGGCACAATAGAGTCGAAATTTTCCACTGATTGAGTACATGGAACGACCCCAAGGGGATGGTTTCATAGAAAATGAGTCATCATAACAAACAAAGGACGAATGTTTACACAAAAGACAAAGAGAGCCAATACTTGATATCAACGGCGTTTTTGTTGTTTTAATAGTTTATCGTTTTACTTATAACTCGCCTTTAAAAACATATTAGAATTCGTTTTAACCGATTGATTAGTTCTGCTGGGGGCTAAATTTAATTCGTATTTCGTCATAACCGAATATTTCGTCTTAACCGGCAAAATCTCTTTGGAAAGCATTGAAATTTAACGGGGGGAAAGAAACGGTTCGCGCAAACCGAGAGTTCGTATAATCCGAGTTCGTGATAACGAGGGATTTCTGTATAAAGAAATGATACACATATATTGGCACTTTTAAAATATCTATTATAATACAAGAAAATAAGACCTAATCCAAATAATTGACAATGCTGTTACCGAAACGTCACACACTAATCAATTATTTGGATCAGGTCTTATTTTCTTGTATAATAATTTATAATCCAAATTGTGCTTTATCAGATCTATTATTATTGTGAATTTTTGAGAAATGACATATTTACTAAGATTTTAAAGTCTGTTTACCAAATAAGCATTCAGCCAGATAGTATCAATTGTAGAAAGTGGTAATAAAATATTAGAACAATTATAATAAGCTGCATTAGCACACCATCTGTTATAAGAAATTGAAACTAATTTTAGACACATATCATTCTTTCCAAATTAAACAATTTTCTAGTGTTCATACTGCAATGATAATGTGAGGGCCTGGTTCATCATTGGTGAACCTTCTTAGCGGTTTCACCATCTACCATACCGCTGTAATATTGCATTTTGCTACAAGAAAATAAGACCTAATCCAAATAATTTAATAGTGTGTGACATTCTGGCAACAGCATTGTCACCATCATCAGACAAAAGAATAAATGAGAAAAAATATCATAGCAAGTTCTTAAATAGTGCTGTTACCAAGTGTGTAAACAAGATAGCAGATAAGGAAAAATAGTTTTTTAAGACAACATTACTATTTAAGAACTTGCTGTGATATTTTTTCTCATTTATTCTTTTGTCTGATGATGGTGACAATGCTGTTGTCGAAATGTCACACACTATTTATTTGGATTAGGTCTTCTTGTATTATAATCTATAATCCAAATTGTGCTCTATCATTGCATTTTATTGTTTTCCTTTCATACCGTTACTGTAACTGACCTCTTGGTATTTTAATTGAAATATAGCTTTGAGGACAGTAGAAATACATGTAAATATTTTATATCCTTCGAGTAATTGCTCTTCCTCAAACATCAAGTAGTCTTTTATTAGAACAATTATAAAAATATTCCCCCCCCCCCCAAAAAAAAAAATTAGAAATTTTTACTACTTTTAAAAGAAGATTTTTTTTTCAAAATATCATAAGATATAAATATTCAGCTCAGTTCTTTTTGAGAAGGGCCCCAACTTCCTGGTTTTCTTATTTTTTGATTTTGAGAGGAGGGAAGATTGAAGGATTTCCTAATGGCAAGGGGAGGGGGGTGATCTTGACCAACTCTTGTGTGATGTGTATTTCTGACATCCCCAGCTAGACTATTACATCCCCCCCTACACTAATGCATGTTGTCTTGAGAAACCCCTGGAGTGTGGAATTCTCCTCTGTGGGTCTATCAGGTTTCCACATCACCACACTCTATAAATAGCCATCCAGATAGCAGCCTGTTGAACTTTGGACACCATGTTGGTTGGTTGGTTGGTTGGTTGCCCAATACTAGATGATAACCTTCCCCTTCCCTTTTATATACTTTACATAAACCATTGAAACACCGAAATGTGATAATGTCCTGTCTCTAAATACAGGCATCTATAGAACCAAGTTTTAAGAGAATTTTAAGTCTTGTTTCCCTCAATTCCTGCTTCAATGATAAAATAATGGCGTGGTGAGCTAGTGGTTTCTCCAGCTCAATCTATCTCTATTCTACTCAGCTGTTAGAGAGAGAGAGAGCAATTCTCAGTGATGACAGAAGCTTTGGAAGCCACAAATACTTCACAAAAAGTTAGGTATCAAGAAACATGTGGTTTTAGCATGTAATTTTACTTGTCAGTCCTTCGACAGGGGTATCACGATAATAAGACCTAATTCAAATAATTTAATAGTGTGTGATGTTTTGGCAACAGCGTTGTCACCATCATCAAACAAAAGAATAAATGTTTTTTTTCTTTTGTCTGATGATGGTGACAGCACTTTTGCCAAAACGTCATACACTATTAAATTATTTAATTTAGGTCTTATTTTCTTATATTATAATCTATAATCCAAATTGTGCTTTATCATTTAACTATAGAATTAGTTAGTTATTCCTGTGGCATGTATCCTAGACTGTTGGATGACCTGTCTGTCTCTCCCAAAAACCTCCGATGTGTTCTGGAATTAATCTTATCACACCAGTAGGATGTCCAAGTGGGGGAATGGTGGTGAGAGAAGGTGTGTTTCACTTCTGGCTAGGATAGTTTCTTTCCTAAAGTGTAGGTTTTATTTTTAATCCCATTGGAAGCAAATTGATTCAGTTTGAAAACTAGACATTGCTGATGGACCCTGAAATATAAAGTTGGATCTCTAGGTAGAACATGGTCAGTTAGTGACATCCATCTTGGTTGATTTAATAAGAGGCAATAAGTCCATGTGACTTAAAATATATTTCTCACTCTCCATGAGAGTGTCAATAAGGCAAAATATTTACATGAAACAGTTATTTAAATCCTTTAAAATAATCCCCATCTCTACATATCTTCCATTATTTTATGAGAGAGTGAAAACAGAACATTCCCTTCAACCAACCTTTGTTCTGTTTCATATAAAACTTCACATAAATCAAGCTTCAATATCTTCCTAAGGACAATCTGTCAGATAAGTATAAATTGCCTGTCAATAGGTCAGGTGAATAATGAAGGCATTCCATCACTGTGGCACCTTTTTTCTTGCCAGAATTTCTTTTACAGCTGAAACTACATGAAGCCGAGCATTGTTAGGAAGCAATAGCGAATCTCATATCTGCCTATGATGTGGAAAATTCATTGTAGAAGCTCCTTGTAATGATGTTAATCCACAGTTCTGCCATCTTTAAACCAAATTTCTAAGATTTTGTGAGTTTTTCCTAGGAACGAAATTCTCCACATTATCCTTTCACTTTTAAATTAAAGACAATCACATGTAAGAGGCATTCAGTCAAATGTTCTTATACCCCCTCTGTTGTATTCAACTTGTTTTCCCCAGAAATAATATAAAATATTGTTGCATATTATGCCTTTTTCAAATCTTTAGCAAAAATGTTTGAATGTGTTTCTCAATCTTTGTCATTACATTGGAATTTAAGAATCATAAATTTAATGGCATTTGGAAGTTAAGAAAAGGAGGATTATGATGTATCAGAAAATAAATTGGTTTATGCATTAAATATCATAAAATGGCTTTTGAGCCACTATGCAAATGTGAAACCATGCTACAATCTTCTGAAGTTTTTTTACTTCTCCCAAAAGTATAGGCCATGATAATCATGGCGAGTAGTTAGCAACTGCCTTCTCATTGCTGATTATTGAAAATCAATAGTTTATACCACAAGTCACCAACTTTAGAATAAAGTCAGAATCGCCAACTTTTCTATTTTATCATGTTTCTTTTTTGATGCAAATATATAAAATCAAAATAAAGTCCTCTTTATATTCACACTTGAAAAAATAATACTTTTTGACTCCATACACTCATGGACAAAATTTAAGAAGTGGAAAGTCTTGATGTCACTGACCGTCTAATTTTTTTTAAAGAGACAGTTGTTCACACTTGATTATCTCATGTGTCTTCAATAAAGGTCACTGTGTATCAAATATCTTTCAGAGTTATTGTCTGAATTCCAATAAACATGCTAAAAGGTACAACTTCAAGTTTTGTTCATGAGTGTATATGCCAGATATATTTCTTATTAATTTCAAAAAGAATCTTACTCTTTTAAAATAGTTTCGAATTTTGATAACAGATGGTGCGCAAGTACATCGTAAGATTTCTTATTGCTTATGTTATTTCTGGATTTTAAGCTACTTGGGAATATCTCATATTAAATCCACAGAGTATTTCATTCACAGAGGATTTCTTTCTTATTGGAGGATGTCCTGGTGTGTCTTGTTCCTCGACCAATAGGATGTGACCTTGCAATGTTGCTAAATGTTAGCAGCTATATGAGGTAATAAGACCTATAAACGACCTACATTTCCAACTAAGGACTCCCCACACAGTGTGTTTATGTAACAGCATTGTTAGCATCATTATTACTCTCATCAGACTGTAGTACAGTAGAACCTCTCTAAGACCTAAGTGAGCTTTAGGGAGAGATACCCTCTTTCTGGAGTTCTTCTAATTAGCAAAGATGGTAATTTTGGTGTGAAAACTTATTTGTAGAGAGCTGTTCTCTCACAAGAAAGTTGATACTTATTAAAAATGATTATTATGTTGATGAAAACTGTCATTTGTAGAGAGCTGTCTTCTAACATGATTGTCCTCTCATGGAGGTTCTACTTTAGTTTGAAGGTGAAATTGCTGTTACTATTTATATAGTAATCACTAATTTCTGGAGCAACTAATGTTTAAAATATATATTTTTAAATATTTTAACAGAAAATAAGTTTTTTTTGTTATATTCAAATGTTCACTTAAAGGATTTTGTACATTAAGGTCTATAGAAAGATACCCAAGGTGCTAAAAGCCCGATTGACACATATACTGAAAGTGCTACCCTCTCTTCCCCAAATACTAAAACTCTCCTGATTTGTATCAAATCTTTCAATATTCCCCTAGTGTTTGTCACCAATCTTATAACTCTAAGACATAACTAAGACTCTATAGACAGGAAAACATTAAAGCACAAATGTTTCTTTTATACATAAAACGAACTTCTACTGTCCTTACTGCAATGCATAAAATTATTGGGAGGGCTTAGCTCATCAGTGGTGAATCCTCCCTGCGGTTTTGCCAATATAATCTACCAGACTACTTCTCAGAGCTCTAATACTGTATTGGACGATTCTGCTTATATACACAGCACTGAAGTGTGGAATCTTAGATATGGTATTTAACTAAACTCTTCTTTTATGGACAGTAGAATTACATATAAATATTTGTATTGAGCAATTCTCTTCCGCAAGCAATAAGTACAAGTTAGGTATAAATTAATATAAAGCTATAACAGCGGCATCTATATACAAGAAATGTATGTGCTCCCCACCCTTTGTGCCTCATTGATAATATTTTCTCTGATGGAATGATGACGATGAAAAATTGACGCCTTCCTTTTTTCAGATGATGAATTTTCCTGTAAACCTACAAGAACTTGTAAGCTTTTATTATCATCCAATCCCCCCTCCTTATTCCTTTTTTTTTTTCTTTTTTTGACTCTCTTCCACAATCCTCCCTCTTTACATGTTTTTCAGCACTTTCTTTCTTTAAATTTGACTTGTGTAATTTTATTTATTTTTCCCTCCCCATATAAACTACTACCTATCCCAAATAAAATAGATTCAAGCAACCCTCTCGGATTGCCAGCTTTGACAAATTCAAAAAAGACAATGGTCCAGGGTGGCATCAATAAGAATGCTATATGCAAGAAACTTGTGTATAAAGTGATGCTTAACTGGTAAACTGTTTTGAAATACTTTTTTTAATGGATAAAATGTATTATAAAACTTCTTTACAGAGAAAATTATATAAAAAACTTAAAATCAGAAGATATATATTGTACACTATGTAACCAAGGCAGAACTAGAACACTACATGTTTTAATGTTCGTTTCTTGTCTTAGAAAGAGACTTGCTTCTCCCGGGAATTGCTCAGACCTCATTATATTATTTAATATCCAACCTGTCAGATAATTCACATTAAATGTATATAAATTTTACATGAAGGCCATGAAAATCAAAGACATGTCTAATTAACTGGATCTTTCTTGAATTTATTTATTTTTTTACTTATATAATACACCTTCTCATGGAGAATCTGTGTGAGACCAGAGAGTCTCAATAAAGGCTTTGTGTGTGTGTGTGTGAGTGAGACTCTGTACCACTATCTTCATGATAGAACTTTTGTAAGAATAAAAATGACACCTCAGCCTCCATCACTGAGTCCAGGAGTAATGTCAATGTTTTCTAAACAACCAGTCTCCTATACCTGTAGTTCAACATTTTGCCAGGAGGAAAGTTATCCCAAAGAACAACCTCTTTTCCATTAAAAAAAATATATATAGTCGAACCTCTTTAATTCAACACCCCAAGGGATCTCAGAGCTTTCGGTTGAATTAAAGGAAGTGTTGAATTAAGGTTAGATGATAAGGTAATCATCTAACTCGCTAAAATAATATTTTTTTAAAAATAGCCTTGTAATATAGTGTGTGTACTTTTTTTTTTTTTTTTTTCACATAGTGTGTGTACTTTTTTAAATTTTATTTTCATGATTAACTTTTAGTATCAGTTACAAAATGGCATTAATACATATTTTAGAAACAAATAATTGTAACAAATAAATTTACTGGTAACGTGTTTCTTTTCAGTAATATAATCAAATATTTATTTAATCGTAGAAACTTTCTCCTTGGGATATTAAAAATATAAAGTTAAGTGCCAGGAGAAAATGTTTTTTATTAATCGAATACACGAGCTTTCGATTCTCGATTTCGAAGCTCGTGTATTCGATTAATAAAAAACATTTTCTCCTGGCACTTAACTTTATATTTTTAATAATCAAATATTAACTCTACAGACTTTAAAATATTAAATATAATATATTAAATAATATTTTATTCTAATAGAAAAATATAGCAGTTGAAAAGAAATAAATATGGTAAATAAAAAGAAAATTTTAAAATATTATTTAAAAATAATCATGAAGATCTTTTAAAAAATTCCTTTATAGATGTCTGTTTTTGCACTGAAATCCTATTCAGGATGAATTCCAGATGGTCATTTTGAAAAAACATGCATGCCTTTTTTTCCTCTGAAATGTCTTTTAATAAATAAATTTTAAAGTATTAAAGTCATCCACTGCTGCTGCAGGTATTATTGATTTTGTGTTTAAATCTTTTATAATAACACAGAAATAGAATATTGAAATAAAATGTTATCATAATCATTGTGGCTACATTTTATAAATATTTATTTATTTAAAAGGAAATTATTTGTCAATTTTAAAATAACTAATATATTTTAATGCTGAAATTTAAAAATAAAATATTATTGTTAATTAGCGCACGAAACCTAAATCCCAGAGTAAAAAAAAAACAACAACAAAAAAACAATAACACTCGCGACATTGCGCAACGGCACTGCAAAGTGAAACTTAAACAAACCAGGAACCAAAAGTGCGCGCGCGCGATCCTATCGGCGCCCGCCGATTGCCGCCGTAATACCTTTTTAGCGGAAAGTTGTAAGTAAAAAACATTCGACTGTCAAAATTTAAAATGGTCGAACTATCGGAAGTGTCGTATTATCGATATGTCGAATTACGGTTTGTTATTTGATAGGCCGGAGGTCGGGACATCAGAACATGGTCGAATTATCGCCGAGTGTCGAATTGGAGTGTGTCGAATTAACGAGGTTATACTGTATATATATTAGATAATAAAAGGCATATATTGGATTTAATAAAATATTTATTTTGCCAATATTTCGGCTGGCTGAACGCCAACCTTTATCGAGGCATTACATTTTTGTATACACAAACTCAGCGCCGCATAGTGTTATAATATCACAGTTGAAATCAATAAAAATACAGAGTAGGTGGGAGAAATTTGTGCATGAAAAAAATTATTATAAAAAATGCAAACAAAAATGTAAAATATCTTATAATATAAAAGGAAAAAAGTTCTATCTTATATTTAAAAAATTGTAATAAGTACATAAAAATAATTCATTAATAACTCATAAAGAGATAAATGTAAAAATATATGTATCTATTAAAACATTTGAAAATAAATTAAAAATGATTTAAACAATAAACTGTAAGAACCTTATAAAAAGTTTTAAAAAATGTGGGTATTTAAAAAATTCATTTCAAAATTTAGGAGATCGATTTATAAATAAGTAAAAAATATTTTATAAAAATGCATTAAAATGGAAGTTAAAACAATTTAGGATGAATAAATGAGAAAATAAATTAAAAAATGGAAACTAAAAAGTTTAAATTATTGCAATGTAATATGTTATATATTTAAAGTATCAATACTTTTGCGTTTTGAAGCGATAAATGTAAAAATAATTAAACAAGTGGTATGTATTAATTACAGGTAATTACTAATGTGTGAAAATATAATTTAAGAAATCGCGGGTATTACAACAAAATATAAAGTAAAATTAAAGCAAAAAATAAAAATAAAAAAGCAAAGTTATGAAATTTAAAAAACGGCACCTCTCCCTTTAAAATGGTACATAATAAGTCAATTTAAAAAAATAAAAAATATAACTAATTGAAATTAAAACAATTAGACAAAAAAATTAAGAAGATCTAAAAGGTGTGTAGATGTCTGGTAAATCAAATTTCCTATTTATGCCTTCTTTGTCTTCTACAGAGGCCCAGCTTTCTAAGAACAATCGGCAGCGTTTTTCTTTAATGTTCTGGTATAAAATAGCTGTATTTTCGAAATCCAGAGTGTGGTTGTTTTTTAGTGCATGATCAACAAGGAGAGACAGTGGGTTGTAATTCCTTAGTCCTGATTTGTGTTGATTAATACGATCTTTGAGTGGTTTGCTGGTTTCCCCTATATAATTAGCTTGGCAATTGTTACAAGGTATTTTGTAAATTACGTTGATTTTGTTTTCCATTTTGTTAATTTGCTTAGTGTCTGGATGGCGTAGGCCCTTTATTAAATTTAAAGATGATTGATAGGTGGTTGTGATGTTGTATCTCTTTAGGATTCTGGCGATGCGTTCAGAGCCGTAGCTGTAGGGGAGGGAGCAGAAAAGCTTTTTTGATTGATCAGGGGTGTTATTTAAAAGTGGAGATTTTGGTTTATAAAAATGTTTTTCGATAAATTTGCTTGGGTAGTTGTAGCTTTTTAATTCACTGAATATTCTATTTCTCTCCACTAAATCATAAATTTGATTTCAACTGTGATATTATAACACTATGCGGCGCTGAGTTTGTGTATACAAAAATGTAATGCCTCGATAAAGGTTGGCGTTCAGCCAGCCGAAATATTGGCAAAATAAATATTTTATTAAATCCAATATATGCCTTTTATTATCTAATGAATTAGGTATGGATTGCTCTATTTTCAAAACTGTATATATATATATATATATATATATATATACAGTAAAACCCCTCTATAGTGAACCCCAATGGGACAGAGCTTTTGGTTCACTTTAGCCACGGTTTGGCCATTTTTTAAAACTTTTCTAAATTTGTAGACCTATAATTAAAAAAAACAGCCATACAAACAGGAAAATTCAGCCACTTAATAATGGTCACTTTGTTTTAATTCCCTAAATTGACCTATTTCTTTACAGTAAATGCTGAATATCAAAAGAAGTCATTTGATAATAGGTTCTTCTTATCATTAGCACACATGTTTATATATAAACCTATGTATTATTTAAAAATTAAGCCAAATCCCCTAGGCAAAACATTATTAATTATATATTTAAAAGGTATAAGAGTATTTTAGAAAATCTTTCTCAAATAATATAACATTATATTTATTTGAAAAAATGCCTCTAATACCTTGTTGTTTGAAAGTGAAACGTGAAATTTGAAAATCAGAATTGTCTTAAAAAATTCGTTATTTCCATCAAAGGAATAAAGCTCCGTGTATTCTGAATCGATTGAGGATGAATCAAAAGTATCCAATTCAGAAAAATCGGACGCGAAACATGTTGATACGATAGCGCGATCGGTAAAATTGCGAATAAAAAACGCCAATTTACAAACACAAAATCGGTGGTAAAACGGCCGGCAAGGGGGAATATCCGCGAACCCTGAATGAGTCATATACCTAACAAGAATTTCATTCTAAAAATAGAACTGTAGTGGTAGTTTTTGAAAATTTATAAGTCGATTTGTTTGTGGCCCATGAGACACGGGGAACTTGGGGGAATTTTTTTTTTTTCCTTCCAATTCCAGTTTCCACTTATTCTTCTGGAATGTATATTAAATTTTGTTTTTAACCTGTTATTCAAACCATTTCTGGCTTTAAAATTATTTAGAAATATTTTTTAGCCTAGGTTAAACTTGATATATAACACTTCTAAAAGGGCATGCTGCCACTGTTTTTTTTTTTAGAACGCCACTCTTTGTTTCTTTACTTTATTTTGGAAGACATTTGTATTTTTCTTCTATTTCAAAATTGTCGAATGCAAAGATATTCTATTAAATAAAAGTATAATGTATAAAAATGTATACAACATACAGCAAAAATAAAATGGAAATGAAAGCAAACAATGCCACTAATTTTTTTGTTTTGAAATCGCGATCCATGAACTGAAACATGCTCAAAATTTTGTTGTTTTAAAAAAATTTTTAATCACAATTTTAAGTTCGTTATAAGCATAGTATTTTTAATAGATTTTATCATTTTGGGACCGAAAATTGGTTCGTTATAGGGGTAGTTCGTTATTTAAAAAATCGCAAAGTTCGTTATAACGATGGTATTTTCAATGTAATGGAATTGAGAATCGCCGTGGGTTCATTATAAGGGAAGGTTCGTTATATCCAGGGTTCGTATTAGCGGGGTTTTACTGTATATATATATATATTTACATGTATATATAATAATTTCAATCATATTTAAGCCATAACAGAAAAACACTTTAATCTTCTTCCTTCTTATCTCCACTCAATCATATCATATCAGGGTATCAAGCTTGTAGAGCTTGTTGATGGTGTCTGTGCTGGGGAAGAGTAGAGCTACTCAATGAATGAGCCAATACAGTCAATAATATAGTTTGGGGTTGCAGGTTGAAAAAAAAAACTACAAGAATGTAAACAGTCATGAAAACACTTTTAAAGAATACTGAATATTTTCCTTATACTTTTGATGGACTTAATGAAATTGAAGCTGCTAAGAAGGTTTTAAAGTGAATTCTATAACATATTGTACCTCGAGTGTGTGATAGTTCAACATCCATCTTAGTGTCACTTATTTTTTGTCCATTTTATGAGAAGAATAACTTGTGCATATAGGTTCATTGAAATATAGGCTTGAGGACTCAAGTTTGAAATTCACTCTCATTCAAGTAGTTTTTACTTCTATAAATATTAGATGCACTAAACAGGACCTTTGGGAGAGGCCGCTACTTATCATCAAACAGCTCGAGGAGCATGAACTCATGGAATTCGTGTAATCTTTACACAAGGGAATAAGAAACAACAACGACTTATATGAATGCTTAACTAGTCAACAATGGGTTCAACAGCAAGGGCAACCAGGGCTCTCTCTGACCTTGTAAGTGTAAAGTCAAACTGTGTCAGGTGCAATTACACTAAATGGCAGTATCTGGTTTAAAAATGTACATTTTATTTTTATATTCAAACATTACCAAAGTTAAGAAAAAAAGTACTCTTTAATTGAATCTTGCAGCAAAATCTAAAAAGTGTGTGTGTACATTTAAAATGCTAATCAAATCGCCTAAAAACTCTGGGGCTAGTGCTAATTGAGACAAGGGATATTTGGTTTCAAAGCAAGTTCCAAAAATTAACTATACAATTTCACTAGAGAGTAGGCCACTCCCCAACATATACTAAATTGTATTGGAAAGGACAAGAGAACCAAGCACAGAGAACCAAGAAGAGTTCTTGATCTTCTTTATGAGCACGACCTCCAAGATCTTGTCTAATTTAGACTAATAAAAGGATAAGAAAAAAATATATATATATAAGAGAGTAGAAAGTTCTTTTAGCTCTCTATAAAAATGTTTTTTGAGACCAAGGAAAAGTCTAGGTGCTAAAACTTTTTGGTTAGTTTGTGGCTATCAGACTGATCTTGTCACCTGGGGTTAGGTAACAAAGTGGTCACAGTCCACCTAGATAGATAACCCGGACATTCAAGAAGTCACCTACTTCCATTCTTCCATTGTTCCCAGAAGGTGATTAAGCCTTCTTCTTCCTTAACACATGCCCATTGATCTTGGCATCTTTTTACCTTGTTGCTGTTTTACTTTGCCTCTTCACTTTTAAAATTATCTCTCTCTTTCTTTTTTGAAATTACTACAATCAAACTTGTTTGAGGCATTCACCTTCCAAAGGTGTTTGATTGGGAGCTGCTGTATGTTTTCATATTCACCTGTCAAATGTGTCTACATCTCTTATTTTAATATGCCAAATGGCTAGAGAAAATTTGAAATGACCTTTTTTGAGAATTTTTTTCTTGGGAAAAAGTGAGGATGTCCGGAACAGGTTCAACTTATTTTTTTTTTTATGACCTTCATTTTTTTTTTTTTTT
This sequence comes from Cordylochernes scorpioides, assembly GCA_030710605.1. Lineage (NCBI taxonomy): Eukaryota > Metazoa > Arthropoda > Arachnida > Pseudoscorpiones > Chernetidae > Cordylochernes > Cordylochernes scorpioides. The sequence continues at coordinate 19,970,068 of CP092885.1, forward strand.
TTGCAACTGAATTTATCCTAGCACATTTTTCATTACCCTTGAACTAGCTTCACTCAATTTTACTACCCATCTTCTACTGGATGGTCATTCCAGTACATTGGTCTCTGCCCTGAATTATGGGATAAGTCTCCCAAGGAGTATGTGAGTATTTTCACTTGTTGTATGATCAGTCAGGAGTGCTGTTTATGGAACTGTTTCTTTTGAGCCTTTATCAATTACAGTAAAACTTCTGTAAAGGACAACACCTAATTGCAGAGCCAAAGTTAGGGGAGGTGTCCACTTACTGGAGAGTTGCTAAATAGTTAAAATGGTAATTTTGCAAATAAAAAACTGTACTTTATAGAGAGGTGTCATCAAGTGTGACTGTCCTCTCATGGAGGTTCTACTGTAGTTGGTAAATTTTTAGATTCAATATTTAGATAGGTTGAGGTTTACTTGTAAAAAAATTGGGGTATGTACCAAAGAATCTGGTACAGTAATCTTCAATGAGAGGCCTAAAAACATGGCAGTGGTCTCTCCTGGATGTCAGGCCATGACAAGTCTACCAACTGAAACAGAGTCTGATGAGAGACCAGGTTAGATAGCCATGTTTTTAGGCTAGGGTCTCTCATGGGACTCTATATTGTATTCCCAAGGTAATAAGACCAAATCCAAATAAACAATGTGACAGTAACAGTTTTGTTACTGAAAAGTCACACACTATTTATTTATTTGTATTTGGTCTTATTACCTTGTGTTTATAATCTATAATCAAAATTGTGCCTTATCAATACTGTATTCTCATATTTGAAAATGGATATTTCATTGAAAAACTTCAGTAAATATTTTTTTATAAAGGCAAGGAACAATAACTTTCTTTGACCTTAATTGACATGTTTGATAGCATTGTTATCTTTTACAGCATCACCAGAATCACACACAATGGGGATTTTTATAAATCATCAAAAATATCTCTGTACAAAGGTTTAGATAAGGCAGCCAATACTTGGCTGGTTTAGTCAACAACATGCTGGTGGAAAACCAATTATTATTATTATTTTTTTGCTAACACCCCACAAAGCAACTTTATTTTTTAACAGAACATTTTACTTTATAAACACAAGGTTATACAGTAGAACCTCTCTGTAAAGCACACCTAATTGCAGAGCCAAATTGTCTATTAGGGAAAGGTGTCCTCTTACCAGAGAGTTTCTAAATAGTAAAAATGGTAATTTTGCAAATGAAAACTATCCTTTTTGGAGAGGTGTCAGCTAAAGGGATTTTCTACTGTATTACCAAATCTAAATTGATAAATAGTGTGTGATGTGTTACCGAAACATGTTACACCAACATCACACACTATTTATTTGGATTTGGTCTTATTACCTTGTGTTTGCAATCTATAATCAAATTGTGCCTTATCAACATTTTACTTAGTTCTGGGTACCTTGAAACCTATTAGAGCCCTATTTATTTGAGTAGTTTGCAAATTTACTGTGATATTCAATATACCAGTTCCCAAACACCTTCCTCTAACCTAGGTAATTGGAGTTTATCATAGTTGATTCCTCCATAGCTTCCATGTCTTGAAATCAATCTCCAGGGAAAATCTTCTATAGGTGTGTCTTAATAAAGGTTTGTGTGTGAGCGTGTAGTTCAATTTAACGATTCTATTTTCACATGGTTTCTCTCATATATTCCTTACCTTTTTTCTATTTTCCTAACCTTTTTTTTTTTTCAAATTAGATGTTTTGTTTTAAGTTAAGAGATTTCAGATACAGTCTACTCTCTTTATAACATACATCCTTGATAACGGACAAAATTTAGTCCCTTTTTGAAATTACATAGAAAAAAAATCACATTCAAATTTATTGGCAGATATAAATATCGTCAATTTAATTTTTTTTTTTTTTCATAATTAAATATTTAAGAAAGTGACAAGCAGTTAGGCCTACTCGAGGTTTTTAACCTTACTCCAATCACATATAACAGATTGTTCAGTTTTTTTTTAAACATTAGAGTTAAACCAAAAGTTGGTCATCACCAGCTGTTGCTGTAATCTGATATGCGGTGTGTCAGCTTTCAACTCCAGACAACAAGAACCTTTGAATCTTGTTCAACTTTGATATATAATATAGCTTTGGTACCAATTCTAGAGGTCACTGTTTGGATCTATTTCCAATATATTGTAGCTTAGAAATCAAGTCTTGGAATATCTCAAGATGTAAAAGTATTTATTGATGACGTCAGTACGACCAGTCGACAATTATCAACCCAACTATCTACAGCTAGAGAATATCGAGCAAGCAAGCTAGGCAACATATATGATGATTCTACAAATATAAAGTAATAAATCCGTTTTTAATATTTTCATTGAAAAATTAAATTAAATGATATAATAAATGATTTCTTTGCCACAATATGATAATAAACAACTAGCAATAAACACAAGAGCCAAGACATATAGTCTTATACACGGACATGGAGTCTGCAAAATAAAAGAATAAAAAAGTAAAAGCTATTCAATGATAATAATGAAACACATTTTTTAAATATTTATATAAAAACATTTATTCTGTGATAAATTGTCATTTGAAAAAGGTATTGATAGATGCGATAAATCTGTTTATGAGCTAATTGTCTTAATTAAGCTAATTTCCTATATATCAATTTCATCATTACCATTAAATGTGAATAGCTTTTACTTTTTTATTCTTTTCGTTAGCAGACCCCATGGTAAATCCATGTATTAGACTATCTGTCTTAATAAAGGATTTTGTGTTTGTGTGTGTATATTGCTAGTTATGTATCTATTAATTTAGCATATATTGGAATAAATCCAAACAGTGACCACTAAATTTGGTACATTTTCTTTTATAAATGGTCCTAAATAGCGATGAGAAAGCCTTGAACATTATTTTGTTATTGAAATAAATAATCTTATAGAAAAGGTAATGATTTTTGTAAATTGTGATGATATACTTCCATCAATAAGTTTGTTTCATTAACCCGTAATTACTGGCGTTCGGCTTTAAAGGCCGTGTGAAAATTAAAAATGTTTGCGAAATTTTCAAAATGCAATATTTTTCATCAAAATTTTAGGTAGCTTAATAAAATGCATTTATTTGAAGAACTTTTCATTTTAAGAGAAATCTATTTTGTATATCCCGAGTTATTAAATCAAACGGCCTTTAAAGCCGAGCGCCAGTAATTACGTCACTGGGAATTTTAGCGCCCCTATTATTAGCCGTTTCACTTTTGGTTTTATAGACGTTCAAACGCATCAAATAAGTTGAGCATTCATTTTTTTATTACTCTTGCTTCAATTATATGCATTCAAAATTGTGTTTTGTGATTGTAATTTTGTATAATATAATAGAAGTTCGGTTCCACTTTTGGTTTTTCAAAAAACAAAAATTTGGTATCATATGTCCCTAAAATTGGAAAATCTGTTATATTACTCTCCACAATGCATTCGACCACAACAATTGATCAATAAACTGCTGAACAATAAAAGCCCGAGATAATCACATTTTATAATATGACCAAAGGTGGTGTGGATGTAGTTGATCAGACATGTATTCAGTTGGAAGAAGAACCAAAAGATGGCCCCTGTGTTTATTTTTCAACTTTTTGGATGTGGTTGCAATAAATTCAGCAGTAATTTATAAGGCTGTCAAGCAACACGGTGGAATGGCTCGAAAAGATTTTATAAAGCAGCTTGCTCTACAACTAATGAGAGATGCCTTGAATATGAGAAATCAAGCCAAATATTTGTCAAGAGATCTGCAAGTATTAATTCAGAAGCATGCTGGAACTTCATCACTTGAGGTAGGCAGATATTTATTTGATATTCAAACGAAATATCAATAATATGTGTTATCTAGGAATCCACAAGCGGCAGTCCTTGGTCCAAAAAACGCAAAAGATGCTACCTATGTAAAAAAGATCGTCGAACTCAAATGCAATTCAAAAAATGCAAAGATCATTCTATTGAAATATGCTTGAATTGTGCACCTAATCTTGAATAAAATATTTTAGATAGAATTTTTTAGAATATATATAGAATATTTTAGATAGAAAGAGTTTCTTGTACATTTTCATTTAATTTTGTTTAGAGCTCTGTTTATTCGAAAAAAACAAAATATTTATTCTTTGGAAATTATGTGTATGCGTTTAATTTATTTTTATTTTATAAATAACATGGTTTATTATTGATTTTAAAAGACGGCCTGAGAGGCCGAACGCCAGTAATTGTGTAAGGAAAATTGGCGCCAGTAACTAAGGGTTAAAGACTAGGTCTTAACCCTTAATTACTGGCGTTCGGCCTGAAAGGCCGTGTGAAAATTAAAAATGTTTGCGAAAATTTTAAAATGCATCATTTTTCTTCAAAATTTAAGGTATCTTAATAAAATGCATTTATTTGAATAACTTTACATTTTAAGAGAAATCTATTTTTTATATCCCGAGTTATTAAATCAAACGGCCTTTAAAGCCGAGCGCCAGTAATTACGTAACTGGGAATTTTAGCGTCCCTATTATTGGCCGTTTTACTTTTGGTTTTATAGACGTTCAAACGTACCAAATAAGTTGAGCATTCGTTTTTTTATTACTCTTGCTTTAATTATCTGCATTCTAAATTGTGTTTTGTGATTGTAATTTTGTATAATATAATAGAAGTTCGGTTCCACTTTTGGTTTTTCAAAAAACAAAAATTTAGTATCCTATGTCCCTAAAATTGGAAAATCTGTTACATTACTCTCCACAATGCATTCGACCACAACAATTGATCAAGAAACTGCTGAACAACAAATGCCCAAGATAATCACATTTTATAATATGACCAAAGGTGGTGTAGATGTAGTTGATCAGACATGTATTCTGTTGGAAGAAGAACCGAAAGATGGCCCCTGTGTTTATTTTTTTACTTTTTGGATGTGGTTGTAATAAATTCAGCAGTAATTTATAAGGCTGTCAAGCAAGACGGTGGAATGGCTCGAAAAGATTTTATAAAGCAGCTTGCTCTACAACTAATGAGATGCCTTGAATATAAGAAATCAAGCCAAAAATTTGTCATTATTAATTTAGAAGCATGCTGGAACTTCATCACTTGAGGTAGGCAAATATTTATTTGATATTCAAACGAAATATCAATAATGTGTGTTATCTAGGAATCCACAAGCGGCAGTCCTTGTCCCAAAAAACGCAAAAGATGCTACCTATGTAAAAAATATCGTCGAATTCAAATTCAATGCAAAAAATGCAAAGAGACAATCTGCAAAGATCATACTAATGAAATATGCTTGAATTGTGCACCTAATCTTGAATAAAATATTTTAGATAGAAATTTTTAGAATATATATAGAATATTTAGATAGAAAGAGTTTCTTGTAAATTTTCATTTAATTTTGTTTAGAGCTCTGTTTATTCGAAAAAAACAAAATATTTATTCTTTGGAAATTATGTGTATACCTTTAATTTCTTTTTAATATTATAATTAACATGGTTTGTTATCGATTTTAAAAGTCGGCCTGAGAGGCCGAACGCCAGTAATTGTGTAACGAAATTAGGCGCCAGTAACTAAGGGTTAATACAGTAGAACCTTCATGAGAGGACACCCCGCGCTAGAGGACATCTCTCTATAAAGGACAGTTTTGATTTGCCAAATTACCATTTTTACTTCCCGTAAGAGGACACCTCTCCCTAAAGGATACTTAGGCTCAACAATTAGGTGTCCTTTACAGAGAGGTTCTACTGTAGTAGCTTTTAACCCTTAATTACTCGCGCCTATATTTGTTACGTAAGTACTCGCGTTGAGATCCAGGTCTCACTTTTAAAAAACCGAAATATATGTTAAATTTTAATATTTGGATTGAAAATTAGGCTACATTACATTCGTAATTGTGTGTGGTTTATGACACATGTGAATTAAGGCAAAAAATATTTTTATATTCATTTATTTTTATTGAAACAATGACTATAGTAAAAACAATGAATGTTTGACATAGTTTTACAAATAGGCTACTATTAAAAGTTGCAGACGGATATTATTCGCAATCTTTGCAAATATTCGAAGAATGACGTTGACATATGTGTCTCCTGCATTTGTAGCAAATAATTTGTGACATACTACCTTTGGTACTTGGGCAAACATAGCACCGTTTTCGCTTCTTAGGTTCTGACTCTACACTCATTTCGATCTGTTGTAAACAAAAGATTATTAATATTTTATCATTTTAAATAATTTTATGAAATATATATAACTTACCTCTAGACTTTCAGCTTTCTTGCAATACAATATTATCAGGTCATGGATACTTCTTGGCAAGTTTTTCAATTGGGATCGAATTTTTAAATGATCCTGGAATAATTGTTGGGAAATATTTTTCAAAAAGATTCTTCTTGGAACTCGAGGTGAATTTATATTTAAAGACTTGAAAATTATTTCTGAATTTATGCCTGCAACATTTAGTAGGTCGAAAAATAGGCATAGGCAATATTGGTTCGACGACCAACAGAATAAGTTCCGCACATTTGGTTCACCATGTCAACCCCGCCTTTAGTCAAATTATAAAATGTTACAATTTCAGGTTTTAATTTGAATCAATTTTCTTCGTCAATTGTGGGAGTTGAGTGCATTGTTGAGAGCAATAGAACAGCCTTGCTCTTTTTTGGGACATAAGATACAAGGGTGGTATTCTGAGTAAAGCCAAATATACTATTATATTTTGGTCTATTCCTATTGGGCAGAAATATTTTAGGGATTTCCTTTTTATTTTTTTTTTCAAAGTGCCAACTAAAGTGAGTTTATGTTCTGTAAGAAGATCTTGGGATAATTTATAACTAGTGTTCCAATTGTCTGTTGTTATGTTTCGGCTTGTCTCCCAGATATTGGAGTTATCAATCTTTTTACGATATCATCGGGTGAATTACTTTTTTTTTATATGGACCATCGGGTTGTTTTCCACAATATATTTAAAATTAAAGGTATAAAATGTTCTTGCATCACTAATGGTATAAATTTTGAGCCCATATTTTGCAGGTTTGTTGGGCATATACTGTCTAAAGCCACACCTGCCACGAAATGGAATGAGCTTCTCATCAATTGTATTATATTCACCTGGAGTATAGAGCTTTTTACAGTTATATACAAAGGCTTCTACAAATTCTCTAATTGGAGCAAGTTTGTCCAGCTTTTTTCGTTCTTTCCTTGTTGTAATATCATCAAACTAGCCGAGTGACCCGGGCAACGCCCCGGGTTTACCCGAAGGACCCGCAGGTGAGAAACTATAGAAGAAAAATTTTAACAAATCAGAAAATGAAATTGCAAACAACAGAACTACACTACTTTAAGGACATGAGAGCACATGCACTGTATCACCATACGTATACCATTTTCAAAGACCCTGCTTAGGATTAAAACTTCTCAGAAGCATAACAATAGTACCAACCTAGAGGTTAACTGGTGTGGATGCATTCCTCTGGGAGTGAGACTATTGAGAAATTCAGTAGGGAGTTATTTTGCTTCTCCGCATTCTAACACTCCAACTGTTAACACTGTGGAAACACTGACTCATGTTTGGTAAGCAATTTCAGGGAAGAAACTATAGACATTGGATTAAATAAATTATTAATTGAATTGCATTAAATAAAAATTATTAGATTTAAATAAATATTATTAGAGTGAAAAAAAAAAGAAAGAAATTAACAAATTAGAAAATAAAATTTCGAAAAATACAACTATATTGCAGATAAGATAAGAGGACCTTATTAAAAATACATAAACAAACTGTAATTCGACACTCGATAATTCGACACTTTCGATAATTCGACACTTTCGATATTTCGACACTTTCGATAATTCGACCATTTTAAAAATCAAATTTACAAGGTTGATTGATGTTTAAATACAACTTTGCTTTTGCATGCATAAACACAGGCTCTTGTAGCAAGAACCCAAATATTATTTATAGTCATAGCAAAAGCAAACTTTAGTGAAAACTGATGCCTCTTCAGAATGAATGGAAGACTGAAATCTGAAGGAGCAGAATATATGGGTCATTTATACTTTCACCAATGCCTTTAGGATCTTTGCGATGGAACGCGTATGGTGTTTCAGCGCATGTGCTCTCATGTCCTTGAAGCACATATACTGACAGTGCCCAAAGTTGAACACACTGTATAGTGTCTGAAATATCTTTGGCCCCTTCGGATACCAACCTTCGCTTCATTCTAGAGAGGCGTTAGTTTTCATGTCATATCTGTAATATAGTTTTGTTGTTTGCAATTTTCTTTTTTTTTTTTTCCTTTCAAATATGTATCCACTCTGAAATATAGTTTGTAAATTTTTATTCCAATTTATTTTCTTATATATATATGTATTTTTTTTTCATTTCCAAAATATTTATTTATACTTTCACCAATGCCTTTAGGATCTTTGCGATGGAACACGTATGGTGTTTCAGCGCATGTGCTCTCATGTCCTTGAAGCACATATACTGACAGTGCCCAAAGTTGAACACACTGTATAGTGTCTGAAATATCTTTGGCCCCTTCGGATACCAACCTTCGCTTCATTCTAGAGAGGCGTTAGTTTTCACTAAGGTTGGCTTTTGCTATGACTATAAATAAGGCTCAAGGCCAAACCTTGGCTACAAGAGCCTGTGTTTACGCACGGACAACTTTATATGTAGCTTTTTCAAGTGTGCGAACATTGGATAGCATACATGTAAAGATGACCCATATCTTCTGCTCCTTCAGATTTCAGTCTTCCATTCATTCTGAAGAGGCATCAGTTTTCACTAAAGTTGGGTTCTTGCTACAAGAGCCTGTGTTTATGCATGCAAAATCAAAGTTGTATTTAAACAACAATCAACCTTGTAAATTTGATTTTTAAAATGGTCGAATTATCGAAAGTGTCGAATTATCGAAAGTGTCGAATTATCGATAGTGTCGAATTACAGTTTGTTTATTTATTTTTTAATAAGGTCCTCTTATCTTATCTGCAATATAGTTGTATTTTTCGAAATTTTATTTTCTAATTTGTTAATTTTTTCTTTTTTTTTTCACTCGAATAATATTTATTTAAATCTAATAATTTTTATTTAATGCAATTTAATTAATAATTTATTTAATCCAATGTCTATAGTTTCTTCCCTGAAATTGCTTACCAAACATGAGTCAGTGTTTCCACAGTGTTAACAGTTGGAGTGTTAGAATGCGGAGAAGCAAAATAACTCCCTACTGAATTTCTCAATAGTCTTACTCCCAGAGGAATGCATCCACACCAGTTAACCTCTAGGTTGGTACTATTGTTATGCTTCTGAGAAGTTTTAATCCTAAGCAGGGTCTTTGAAAATGGTACACGTATGAAAAGCAGTTCGACTTTGCATGTACAAGTGTGCCAGAGCCCCGTTTGATTACTTGCGCTTGCTGGTGGGGTTGGACTTTTGCAAGAATCAGAAGCCATTGGAGCTTTTTTTTTATTTTTTCAGAAAAAAGTGCCCAATGCGGGAATCGAACCCGGGTCGTAGCGGTCGAAAACCAACGGCTTAGACCATCCTTCCACCAACCCCCAGTAAAATAAGTAAATAAAAAGAAGACCAAAAATAAGTGATAATAGTTTATTGAATAACAAATAAAAAAAAATCTTTCAGGTGAAAAATTATAGGCATTGGTAAAAAAGTAAACAAGAGAAATAGCCTAGCGGTCAGGGGAGTGAGTCTTCCACGGCCTTTCCGAGGCATGACAGAAGACGCTCAAAAAAAAAAAGGTAAAATAAGAACCAAGCAGAGGAAATCTATAAAACTGAAAGCCAGGACAGGCATAAAAAGAAAATTCCAAGCATGTGAGGAAACAATTGATGAAAAAAAAAAGGATTCAAAAAAAATACTGCAAAAAAGAAACCAGACACAAAAAGCAACAATTGAGTACACAAATACAGCATCAGCCTATTTATGAGATGAAAAAAAAAGACAGACACAAAAATGGAGCTAAATTCAAATGAAAAACTATAACAAATTAATAAAAGAAAATAAGACCTAATCCAAATAATTTAATAAAAAAAAAGCAACAATTGAGTACACAAATACAGCATCAGCCTATTTATGAGAAGAAAAAATAAGACAGACACAAAAATGGAGCTAAATTCAAATGAAAAACTATAACAAATTAATAAAAGAAAATAAGACCTAATCCAAATAATTTAATTTAAAAAAAAGTCACACACTATTAAATTATTTGGATTAGGTCTTATTAATGAGAAAAAAAAGATGCCAAAAAAGATAACCAGATACAAAAATTGTGCTAAATTCAAATGAAAAACTATAACAAACACTTATAAAAGATAGAATAAAAGTAATAATTCAATCTACAATTCGAAAAATAATATAACCTGGTGAGTTCCCAGAAAAGGGTAACTTTGGTAGGCGGCGCTGTATGACACCGCCGTACCTTCGAGCCGTTTTACACGAGTTAAAGCGAAGATTTTGGACATAGTGATTTTTACATTTCGATCTTTTATATTAATATATATACTTACTATTGCGAATTATTTTTCTAAAAACGAACATTATTTTTTTTTAATTATCTGAAACTAACCTAATTCAACTTATCTAAAACTAACCTTATTTAGCGATTAAACTAACATAATTAAACCTATTTGAATCTAACCTCATATACACTTTTACACTACCTTTTCATTTCAAAATTAAATTAAAATAAGTTTATATTAAATAATAACATTTTTAAAAATCGACTTTCTGGTTCACACTTTTGTATCTAATCAATTATGTATTTCTTTATTTCTCTCTATAAAAGTTACGCAATTGTAAACAAAAGAATTGATGATGATAAATGCAAAAAATCTACGATTGTAAAATAGATTAAATTAAAAAATAAAAATAACTGTTAACATTAGGAAAATAAAAACAGGCCTATGACACGAAGAAAAAAATAACGAAAATTTTGGTATATAGATTGTTATGTGTAGTTCAGAATCTTCGGAGGAGATAGCTCAGGACTTTACAATGGAAAACTCTGTTACGGTATTATCTATATAGATCTCAGGCAACGTAGAAGAAATAAAAAAAGGTTCTTGTGACTTAATTGCTCTCACAATTTCTACTCCTGAGCCATCCACCGCCCATAGCTATTTATAAGTTAAATGAGCAGCTCTTTTGACACCTGACATTATCAAAAGTCCAAATAAAGCTAGGATTTCTGTTACAGTAGTTAATTTGGCATCTCTTTCTCTAGAGAAATGTTCTTTGATATTGCTTATATAAGCATTCGTACAATCTACAATTTTTTGTACCATATCATTATCAATTATTTTTGTAAATGCATCCGATTCAGATTCTATCGATTTTGCTTCAGATTTAGGCCCTGGCAATTGAGAAATTATATTTACACTTCTTGTACGAATCTGGGTTTTCTGCCACATTGTCTTTTTCCATTTTGTGACACCATCCTTTCCAAAATAAAATTCAGAATCATCATTTGGTAATTCTTCATCCGCCTCTGAATTCTGTTCAGAGTCTGTGTCATGATAACTATAAATTTCGGTATCAGAAGTATCGGATAAATCACAAATTATTTCATCGCAATCCATGTCGGATTCACTCTGATTCCCCTCAGAAGTACTAGCCATTTTTTATAATATAATATATATTTTAGGAAATATTTAGTATTAAAATATTGAATAAAAATAAATAAATTCTAAATACCCAAGAGAGACAGAGAGAGAGAATTTAGGATATTTAGGAACAAAAAATATACTTAGAAGAAGAACAATAACTTACTGTTTTACGAAGATAGAGCCAGCCGGAAAATGAAACCTAAACCAAAATTATTACGCAAGTACTCGCGTCGAGACGTTTGTCTCGGCGGTGGCTTTTTTGTTTTATTTTTCTTCCTTCTAGGGGCCAAGCGATAGAACAAATGGTCTAAAATATTTATTTCGATGATATCTTAAGCTACAAAAACTTACAAATTATTTGGACTCGAAAATCGTATTTATTTTTTCAATTTAAATTTTAGGTGAGACCTGTGTCTCGACGCGAGTAATTAACCCTTAACTGGACGGGTGATTTTTTCTTACGTAACTGGACGGGGTGGGTAGATTCAACCCACATATGTACCTTTACGAAATAAGCGCTAAATAACGAATTAAATCAATATTTGAAAGATTATTCAATGATTACAAATGTTAATATACAGATTTTGACTTCTAAAAATTCTAAATATAATCTATTTACAGTTTTCACAAATAATTAAGAAATGTTTTTTTACAGACGCTTAGTTGACATACAGAGCATAAGGTTTTCACTTTTCCCGCATTTTTTGATGGACATTTGTAGCACCTTTTTGGAGTATCAGATTCTTGTGGCATCGTAGATCCTCTTGATGTACTTGAACCATCATTATTTTTGAATTTTTTCATTGTCGTCTGTAATTCCAGCGGGAGGGAATTTAGATTATGTGTGGCCAGGTGTTCATCAATCAAGGATCTCCCAAGATCAACAATATAGGTACTTCTTTCTTTTTGATCCCTTTTATCAATCTGATAGTTGAAGATGATATAAGAATTCAGAGCTGTGATATCTAAGAGGGCATAAAAAAGTGCCAAAGGCCATCTTCTGGATCGACGAGAGGTAGAAAAATTAGAGACCATTTGGTCAATGGTATCTACACCTCCTTTTGTTAGATTATAATACATTATAATGTCAGGTTTTCCTGTCGTTTCATCACATTTATTGTCATGATGCATCGAAGATATAAGGATTACTGATTTTCTTTTTTTGGGAACATAGGAGACTAAAGTTTTTGTTCCAGAGAAACCAAAAATAGATGTTCCTGATTCTCTTTTAGGATGCGGTTGGAATTGTGGTGGAATCTGAGGTTTGTTCTTTCTCATCGTTCCTAAATATGTAAGGCCATGTTCTTTCAACTTATCAACTAATTCTATTGAAGTAAACCAGTTGTCTGCTGTAATATTTCTATTACTCTTCCAAAGTGGTCGACTAATATCTAAAACTATTTGGGTTGGCAGGGATAGTTCTTTTGACTTTGGAGTTTTAGATTTTCCTGTATATACCATCGCATTATACATATAATGTGTTCTTGAGTCTGCTAGTATTACTATTTTTATCCCATATTTATTAGGTTTTGAGGGTATATAAATTTTGAATGGACATTTTCCCCGAAACCCTACAAGCATTTCGTCAACAGTAAGGTATTCAGCAGGTGTATAACAACTTTGAAATTTTTCAATAATGGTTTGGAAAATATATCTCTTATGGGTGAGAGTCTATCTTCTTTGCATCTTGTCTTGAAATTATCAAATCTAATACAAAGTAATAGAAAAAGGAAACGTTTCACACTCATTACAGATCGAAAAATGTCACGGCCTGTTCCATCTGAGGCAAACAAAGATTCTACATTTTCATGACCTGATTTGTAAACTCCAGCTAGATACAACAAACCTAAGAATGCTCTTATTTCTATTTCACTTGTAAAATTTGAGTAAGTACTTTTGGTCAAATCTGAAATTCTTTGGCGAAATTCTTCAATTTTTGAATTTGTAAATTCAGATATTTGTTTTATAATTGCGGCAGTAAAAAATAAGTTGAATATATCTATGCCACAATTTGGCTTCGGTTTAGCAGGGCCTTTCAGACCAGGTAAGTGTGCAATTATGTTATGATAACTGGTTCTTCCAATTATTGCATGATTCTTGTTCCACTTATAGCCATTTTTCCCAATGAAACAATTACTTGAAGACATTTGAACAGTGGTAAGAATTGAATCACATTCTTCATCTGTACTGACATCTGAAGATTCGTTCAATGAATAATTTTCAGTTTCAGAATCATCGTCAAAATTTTTATTCAAAATTTCGTCTTCCATTATAAATAGAATTTCAAAAATAAAAAGTCTTACCTTGATAAAAAAAATTAAGGAAGTTGTTTTTTTTTTATCTAAAAGAATAAATTCTACTTAGCCAAAGAAAGAAGTCTTATTTTATGAATGGAAGCTAAAAAATAGCGGAAGAAAGCGACTCGAGAATGAGCAATCAGCTATAACCCTAACATGAAAAATTCTCACGCTTCTGGACGGCATGGGCGGAATCCGCCCACACATGCAAATTTAACCGCCCTCCCAAAACTTATATTTTTAAACGATGAATGGAAATTGTTTGTATCACTGTAAAATTAGAATACACCAAAGCTGTTAGCTCTCAGTAAACAAAAAATATATATTTTTCCTATATTAAGTTTATGCATGGGCGGAATCTACCCAACCCGTCCAGTTAAGGGTTAAGGGTTAATGAGACTTTTACATTTTTAACCCTTATCCAGTAACATGGGGTCAATATGACCCCAGACATATCATTTTTATCTTTAATATCATTAAAGATAGAATAATATTTATACCAATTTTTATATACTTCTAGTAAAGCTTAATTTTTAATCCTGCTCCAAAATTTTTAAAATATAATGCTAATTATTCATTTTAAAAAATAAAAATTTTGTTTGGGGTCATATTGACCCCATGTTACTGAATATGTTATAAAGTGCCTTTTTTAATATTTAACTTTTATTGCTATATTTTAAAACAAAAACATTTAAATCAAAACCAAAACTAATTAACGTGAAACCAAAACTAAAAGTGTTATGCAATATCCTTTGTGAGATCTTACTAGGCTCAAGTTTCTCTCAGCTGTAAGTACTCTTTTATTTTTTATATTTATAAATATAATGACAGAAAAAGAATTAATTAAAAATATTAGTAGATTAATTTTAGATGAAAGTGAAGATAGTGAAGAGGAATTTGGTTTATCTGATGAAGATAGTGATAATTGTTATGAAAGTAATCACAATTCTGAATCTGAGCAGGATGTTATTTCTTCTGGATCTGAAGATGAAGGGGAAGAATATTTAGGAAAGAATGGCCATGTTTGGTCTTCTAAAGAACCAATCAAAACAAGAACTAAGAGTTCTAATATTGTAGTTCGATGCCCTGGCCCTAAAGCATCCCTTCAAATTCCAAAAGCTTCTGATGCTTTCAATTTGTATTTTGATGACAACACAATAAATGTTATTACCAAGTGGACTAACCAAAAAATTGACACTGTGAAAGGTAACTATAAATTTAGAACATTTACCTATGAAACATCTCCTGATGAAATTCGGGCATTAATTGGTCTTACTTTATTGGCAGGAGTAGGAAAAGGAGGCTCAGAATCTACAAAGTCTTTGTTTGCGAGAGATGGGACTGGTAGGAACATTTTTGGTGCAGGTATGAATGAAAGATGTTTTGTATTCTTATTGAATGTTTTAAGATTTGATAATAGGGAAAGCAGAGAAGAACGAAGAAAAGATGATAAATTAGCTCCTATTAGAGAGTTGTGGGAACTGTTCATAGCAAAATGTTCAAGTCTGTATTCTCCAGGTACAAATTGTACCATTGATGAATCGTTGCTAAACTTTAGAGGACGTTGTGGATTCAAACAGTACATCCCGAACAAGCCAGCAAAGTATGGGATCAAAGTATTTGTACTAGCAGATAGTGCAACATATTATTTTCTCACAGGAAAAATTTATATAGGAAAAGATTCAAACTATGATCCCAATTTTTCCGTCCCTACCAATGTTGTCTTGGAATTGGTCAAACCTATTGAAAATACCAATCGAAATATCACAACCGATAATTGGTATACCTCATATGAACTGGCTATGGAGCTTAAAAAAAGAAATATTACTCTGGTTGGCACATTAAAAAAAAATAAGGCAATCATTCCCAAAAATTTTCTTTTGAATGGAGATATAGGTGTTTCACAATATGGATTCGATGCAATGGGAGTAACTATTCTTTCTTATGTGCCAAAACAAAAGAAACGTGTCATTTTACTTTCCAGTATGCACCATGAAAAATACACTGAGAAAGATTCCAATAAGCCAGAAATAATTGTATATTACAACTATACCAAAGGAGGTGTGGACACTCATGACCAACTTTGTGCCAACTATACCTGCAAAAGAAAAACAGCTCGTTGGCCAATGAGAGTTTTTTTTGGAATGGTTGATTCAGCTGCTTATAATTCTTTGGTTTTATATTCTTCAGTTAACAAAGTATGGGCATCAGAAAAATCAAATAGGAGATCAAATTTTATCAAAGAATTGGCAATTGAGCTCATCACGCCTCATGCAAAGCATCGCTATTCGATTCCCCAAACTCCAAAAGCGATAAGAAATATGATCGAACTGTGTGGATTAGTTGAAATAATGATGCCTTCCCAATCTACATCCCAAAAGAGAGCACGCTGCTACCTTTGCCCAAGGTCGAATGACACTAAATACAAAATCATGTGCTCCAAGTGTAAAAATGTTGTGTGCCCTAATCATTCATTTGTATATTGCCAAAAATGTAATTAATTTTTTTTAAAATGTTTATATGCATTAATATATAGTATAATAATGTTTTTTTTAATATCATAAATTAAAATGCTAAATTTATATATATTTTTTTGTGTTGTTTTAAATTTGGGGTCATATAGACCCCATGTTGGACACAGGATTATTTTCATGTTACTGGAGGAGGGTTAAAATAATCTATTATTTTTTCCAGTAGTTTTCAAATATAGATTATACATTTATAATATGAATTTGTATAGTTACTTAGCTTTTAACCATGGTTATAGATCAAGCTAAAATGTTGGTCTCAAGTGATGTTGTTATAATGAAGTAGTATTGTTATATACTTCCATCATTAATGTATTGTGGCTTTTGTCTTGTTTTTCCCAGTGTGGGACATGTTTGAAGTGCTATCTCATGATAGACCTGCCATTGTGTCACCTCTAGCTATCTTATCCTCCTCCTCTTGATAGGTCATGCTGGATATCATAGCTTTAACACTTGGTTGACCTTTGTGGCTGGTGTTGGAGGCTCCAGGATTGAGTCCTAACATGTAAGCTATGTTCTTTAACTTCTACTGAGATCTTGGTTTATTAGAGATGATCAGAGAGCCATTTACCAATTAGGTTTAATGACATCTGGTTCTGCAAATTCAAACCTGCCTTTTTTTACATGCTCTAACATGCAGTATACCTGTACACAGTGCAGGCAGTGTTAAAAATCTATTGACTAAAGGTGTACCCTTTGTATTCTGTATTTATTTTTGCTAAATACTCCCCTCCCCCCCCCCCCCCCCCATTTTTTTTTTCTTTTTTCAAATTAGATTCAGCCTTGTATTCCTTGTTAAAGCTACAGACTTTAATTCAACACCCCAATAGATGATGCTTACTGCTGAAAAAAAAAAGTCTTTGAATCATTGTTTGTTAAAGTAGGCAATTTGTTTGGGGGGGGGGGGGGGGGGGATTTGAAAAACTAGCAAAACTGCTGGAAGAGTTCACCACTGATGAGTGTCAGGCCCCCTTTCCAATAATTTTATCATTGCAGTGTGTAAGGCCAGTAGAATATTATTTTAAAAATAAATAATTGTGTTAAAACATTTTTATTTACAGATACAGGCATGGTAATGCATCATATTTAATTTGAAAATCTGTTGAATTATAGTTGGTTGAATTAAAGAGGTCATATCACAATACTGCTCAGCCAGTATAGAGTAGTTTAATTTAGATTTGAAAGATGGCACTATTTATGGCACCAAATTGTTTTGATAGTCACTGACTGCTATTTTCAGTGTAAACTAATGCTAACACTTCACCTAGTTCGCATCTTGTTAAATTTACATCACTTCGATTTACTTTGGTATCAAATGTGCTTTATAAAATAGGTTTTTAGAAAAGTTCTAATGAGATTTTGTCCCCAACAAATGAATGCTTATTGCATTCTAACAAAACAACATGTAAACTATGGATGCGTTACTATCATGTTGGGATAAGAAGGGATATTATAATCTGATGAAGATGACATCACACACTGATTATCTAGTGTAGTCATGTGAGTCGTCTTGATATTTATTTTAAAATACTTCAAAGTCATTCATGTAAAAGTCCAACCTCACTGGAGAGTTCAAGAAATTAACAAGAAGTCTTTGTATAGATTCTTTATGCATACATCAACATATATCCATCTAGCCAACATAAGATGGCATAATATTACTTACTTAAGACAAATACAGAAACTGACCAGAATGCCACTAAGTATTAAAGGAAGTCAGAGGTCACAAAACATCAAGTTGGCGAGGCACCAAATGATGGTTCAAGGCCCTTTGACCAACAGCTTCTTTTCTCTCACCCTTTCTTCAACCATTCTTCCTCTCTTCTTATAAAACCAATTCTCTAGTTCCTCCCATTTACTGCCTCCTCCTCCTTGCCTTATTGTTGAGATCAACATCTTGTACTCTGTGGGCAACCACTTGTTCCCTTAAATCACAAAAATCCCTAAATCCCCCTCGCTCTGTTTGAATTAGAGAAAGATTTCCAACAGTAATTCTTGTGATCACTATACTATAACCAGTTAGAGTTCTGGCCCACATTGCTAGTTGAACTGTCTGGGTATAGGGGGCATTTACTTGAAAAACTGAAAAACACACTCTTCTGCCTACCATAGTATGAATGGCACAGGGTGGAAAATTCATAGCTGATATATAATTTCTTTTATATAAAGCAATAACGCGCCATCTAAATATAGCAAATCAAAACATTTACACACAAATGTTTATTTTATTTTTTCATTTATAGCACACTAGAAGCAAAGTTATTTATTAAGCAAACACAGATGGCTTAGTCTAATAGTAATCTGCACAGCAAACTGGGATTGATTTAGTCCTGTATGGTAACAGATCTTTTAGTAAGTGGGGGTGTAAGGAATATAATTTGAATTATAGATAAAATTAACCTTATAGGGGAACTGTTCAGTAAAATAGTGAAGTTTTGGTGGAGTAATGGTATAATACACTGAATTTTCAGCAATCATGACCTTAGATTGAATCCCGCATTGGAATATAAGCTTACAAATACCAGTGAGAGTACAAGTAACTAAATGGGGCTCTTTCACCTTGTAAGTGTAAAAGTCTTAACTGCTTTATACATGTGTGCTAGGGTGAGTGTTGCACTTACAGTAGGTAAAAAACAGTTGCTAACTACCCCCCACCCCACTGTGATTATCATGGCTTGTGTACCACATGTGCTTGAGATAAGCAAAAAAAGAGAGATCTTCCATAGTTTCCCCAATATTCCTAGATAAAGTTCACCAGTGAGTGTACTTTGTAAAAGTAAGGTCAGACAGAGACTGTTGGTATAGATACTTCCAATACAAACTGCTGCCACCTCCCCCCATCCATGTACATTCTTTTTGTACATCATAAATGGTAACAAAAGGCTCATGTTGAACATTATTACCCTAACAATGGAAATGCTAAATTCACAGATTCTTAAGTCAACATTCCTCACACACCAGACAATGGAAGTTGTCCCATCATCTGGTGGCCTTGAGGCCTCTCAACCTCTACCCTGACTGCGCCATAGATTGTTTGTAGTAGCCTCTTGAACTTGGCTCTGAAAGAAAGCAATATATATTTTTTGCTTATCTCTAGTACACGTGATACAGGCCATGATAATCATAGTGGGTAGAAGGTGACTGCTTTTACTGTAAGTGCACCACATGTCTACACATGTGAAAAGCAGTTCGACTTTGCACTTACAAATGTGCCAGAGCCCCGTTTGGTTTCTTGCACTCACTGGTGGAGTTGGACTTTTGCAAGAATCGGGGGCCATTGGGCAATTTTTTCTGATTTAAAAATTTTAAATCAGAAAAAAGTTCCCAATGCGGGAATCGAACCTGGGTTGTAGCGGTCAAAAACCAATGGTTTAGACCATCCTTCCACCGACCCCCCAAGAAAGCAATGAAACTCTCAAAGTTTTTAACTACAGTAGAACCTTCCTGTAAAGGACACCTAATTGCAGAGCCAAAGTGTCCTTTAGGGAGAGGTGTCCTCCTACCGGAGAGTTGCTAAATAGTAAAAATGGTAATTTTGCAAATGAAAGCTGTCCTTTGTAGAGAGGTGTCCTCTAACATGAGTGTCCTCTCATGGAGGTTCTACTGTATTGTGAAAGGGTGTTAGCAACAAAATGTATTTTAATCTAGTGATTGTTAGGCATCCCTCTTCTGAAATGTCAGATTTATATCTTATCTATGAATGCTGTCTGACAAACAAAATTATCATGTCAAATGTCATACAAATTTACTTGCTTGGAGTTTTGGTATTGTCATTACCTATGGATTTTCCTCTGTAATCAAAGTGGGGCACACCACTTTCCATTAGTGCTTTTTCAAGGAATTTAAAATCACAGGTATATATTATGATATGGCGCAATTATAGCTTAGAAATGTGGAAGGTAATAAGACCACATCCAAATCATTAAATTATGTGTGACATCTCGGGTGTGTTGCTATAGGCCCCAGATTTAAAAAAAAAAAAATTGAACTTTTTTATTCATATATATCCAGGTACTCCTTAAAAAAAATTATACTCAATGGATAACATAAGACCAAAGTATGTTTGGTAGCAACATTGGAACCATCATACCAGAATGGTGCCATTTTATATATACAGTAAAACATCCTCCATTAGAGGACAACTGTGCTAGAGGACACCTCTCTACAAAGGACAGTTTTCATTTTCAAAATGACCATTTTTACTATTTAGCAACTCTCCTGTAAGAGGACACCTCTCCCTAAAGGACACTTTGGCTCTGAAATTAGGTGTTGTCCTTTACAGGGAGGTTCTACTGTATCTAGGTTTATGAAATGTGGGACCAGCGTAGAGAAGAGTTGTGGAAGAAGGTAGGTAAACACTGTAGAGGGGACAACATAAAGCAGGACACAGCAGCCTGGCCCCCATTAAGATGAAGATAATTATCTCCCCCCCCCCATTATTATTGGAACTGGGTGTGGTTCCGAGGCCGTTGCATTTTTAATGTCTGTTCTGTGTGGCATTGCTCCTTCTGACCTAGAGTCCAAGATGGGCACTATGATAGAACCCCCCATAAAGAGGACTACTTGAAATTTTTCTGGTTTCAATCAGAGGAGGCCCAATAAATTACAGGCAGATCATTTGTGCTTTTACAAAAGTACCCAATCAAGGAAATGGTTGCTTCTGGGAGATTTTTCTGTATGAAGGATATCTTCAAATAATTTTTACTTTTCCTAAAAGTGCAGTCAAACCTTTATATGTGACCTCTCCTGAAAGAAACTTCCTCTGAAAAATGATTTCTTAAAAAAATAACTGGTTTACTTTGAAAATAGCCTCCTGATGGTGAGCTAACCCATCATAAAGAGGGTATGTGTGAGAGAGAATTCTATTAAATGGTAAAAGTAATCAACACACATCAGTGCCCTTTCAAACTTGGCTCTCTCACTGGGAGGAAGATAGGGAGCGGTATTATTCAATAGTAGCAGGGGAGAAAAACACTGTCGTCTCTCTTCTAATCTTATCCTGGCAAGGGTTCAAGCTATATCTAGAGTCGTGGGGGAGAAAATATTTATCAGTTCACTGTCAAGGAGGGTGTTTGTTGGACTCTCAGGCCCATGTGTGGGTCACTAACCCAGATGGCCAACCACCTGGGCTTATGTAACTGTCCATTCTATCTGTCGACATTCCTTCTTCCTACTCTTTCTCAATGATGTCTCATTTACATTCCTCTTGCCACTTTTGAGTTGTTTGTTGTTGGAAGCTCTTTCTGTTTCCCCCCCTTTATTTGAAGCTTTTTATCCTTTTGAAGTAACAAAGGAGTAATATTACCCTCAGGTAATAATATGTAATTATTTTCAATTTTCTAGGAAAAAAGAAGAAAGAATCACAGAGAATCCATAGTATCTACAAAACTTCTCCTATAATAGGTACAATTTGGAGATTCTAGATGTCCGGCTGGTGATGTCTTGTCCGGAGATTCTAGATTAGAAACATAATAAGATAACTAAACACCAAATCCAAGTTAATAAATTGTGAGATTTCTCCAACACTGTTAACAAAATGTCACACACAATTTACAACAAACAATAACAACAAGCCTTTTATTGGGGATCTATGCCCTACACAGGAATCTCCCATAATTGCTTAGAAAAGATAAGTTATTTACCTCCAGGTATTCTTATTCTCTATGCAATCTCTCATGGAGGTTCTACTACAATACATCTATTACATTATCAAGGTGAAAACATTACAAGCTTCCAGGGATAAGTTTCTTTAAACAAATTTTTATTCATATCCCTAGCTTTCGGGTATGAAAATCCTTCTACAGGAGAACACGATACAATGGAAAGCTTGATATTTTCACACAAATATTGATACAAGGGATTATTTTATTGAATTGTTGAAATTTATTACAAGCTCCATAAGAAAATAGATATATGGAATGGAGAATCAGATTTCTAAAGTATGCCAATTTGATGGCAGAACAAAAGAGTACAAAGACCTATTTTACCATTTAACAATCCAGGAAGTATGTATCTTTCCCGTAACTATGTGGCCTGCTATATAATAAGCTAGATTCAACTCCCACCTGAATGTATTTATTGTCAATCTACAGACAGCTAGAGTGTTTAGCTTGTTGTTAGAGATAACAGTTGAAAATATTTGGAGGTATATCCCGGAAAATGACCTTGATCCCAAACAATATTTTTATTTAAAAAAATGCAAAATGTAAATTCATTTTGGCTGGTGAGCTTACTTTGGATGACAATATACCACAGAAAATTCTGTGTGCAGGATTTATTATTTTTCACTCCATGGAATATTTTGTAAATGAAAAATAATATTCTAGGTGTGTGTGTGTGTCCACATGTTCAACATGGATTGGTATGCAAATATAGCTAGGTAGAATTTTGTGGTAATCCATAGAGAAAATTTTGTTCAAGTTCCACCAAAGTAGGATGGTTGTGCCTTAAACGTATATGTGTGGGTTCAAAGACCATTCCATCCTTGTCAAGGGAAGTCTTCTTCTCTTCTTCTTTCTTATCTCCACTCAATTAGGGTATCAAGCTTATAGAGCTTGCTGATGGTGTTCAAGGGAAGTGCTAACCATATATGTGTTGGGTCCAAAGACCATTCCATTCTCATCAAGGGAAGTGCTAACTGTATATGTGTTGGGTCCAAAGACCAATCTACTCTCATCAAGGAGAATGCTAACCGTCTCTCCTTTAGAATCCATAGAAGCAAACTTGGAAAATGTTGCCCCCTAGAAAAGAAATAAACCAACTAGGTGTAGAAGTGATGTAGGTGAGATTTCCTCATCTAGCCAGAAGCAGCCAATAAATTATATAGAGGGGGGCTTCCTGGTTGTTGTCAGCTGCCATACTCACTCTGGTGGTGGCAGCATGGAGAGCTCTCCTCCTGGGTTACGCAAGAGGGAGCCCTATCACACCACTCCTACGGAGGCCTTGCTGGGGGAACAAGAGGAGGAATCTGCCTTTCTGGTAAGTTGATTGCTGCACACATTGAATGTATACACTGAGGTTGGGGAATCCTTTTTGTCAACTCTAAAATAATTCTGTGGTTTTTACTCTCTCTACTTTGTCTATGAGGGTATATATACCCATGACCTAAAACATATCACTTCTGGAGATGGTTTCTCTTTGGAGGTCGAATTGTTAAAGCAGTCCCAAAAAAAGGTGGTTTCTCATCAAATGGGTGGTTGTTCACAGGAGGTATTGCTGGAGAGAGATGGTTCTATTGAAGTCAATGTCATCTTGAATGATCTGGAAAACAGATTTTTATGCAAAGTCTTCTCCCTAATCTCTTAACATATTGTCAAGGTTCCCGTAGATTAAACCAAAATTAATGACATCTTAGGGTACGACTGCAGTCTAATACATACCATTATTATTATAGCCTGTGTGTTATTATCTTGGAATGAATAATTTTAAAACTATTAAAGTGTGAAGTAGATAGTTTTTCTCTTTTAGTAATAATGATCTCAATACAAGGGAGGAGAACCTGATGCTTAGTGATCACAAAATTAGTAATCTTTGGTTTCATCTTTCTCTGGATTTTTATTTTTATTTTTTAATAAAAATTTGTTATAAGACAACACATTATTGACTGTATTGACTCATCCATTGATGAGCTCTACTCATCCCCGGCAGATACCATCAAAAGTCTCAAGATTTACAAGCTTGATACCCTAATATGATTGAGTTGAGATAAGAAAGAAGAAGATGCTGCAAGACTTTCACATATTTCTGTATATCTACAATTTTTATTGTTTAAATAGACACAGGGAACACAAGGGCACATTTTTGGCTTTTGATAAAACTGTTGTTGTTGTTGTTTTGAAGCACCTGATGGTTGACAATGGCTATTGTCCAGTGCTGTGTTCTTGGGAAGGTTCTGGTGTCCACAGTGCTGAGGTTGAAGATAGTGTCAATTAGCCAGTCTGATCTAATCAAAGAGGGAAGTTTGGAAACAGGTTATCTTCAACACGCTTAAGTGGTGGTCAATGGGTCAGAACAATTCTCCTTGTCATCTTTGTGGTGCTGTTTGAAATGATGACAATTTAAATTCCAATGGGGAAAAAATTAAAATCAACTTTTACTATTAGAGTAGAACTACCTCCCTGCTGTAAAGGACAACACCTAATTGCAGAGCCAAAATGTCCTTTAGGGAGAGGTATCCTCTTACCGGGGGGTTGCTAAATTGTAAAAATGGTAATTTTGCAAATGCAAATGTAGAGAGGTGTCCTCTAGTGGGGTGTTGCTAAAGGGAGTTTCTACTGTATAACAATAATTTAAACTAGAGTATAATAATAATAGAGAGATAAAATATCAACTGCCTACTCTCACATGTCATGGGGATTACTTGCTGACACAATACATTGGTACTTTAGGATTATATTTTGTATTATTTTACACATATTTAGTGTATGTTAGTTAAAATTATCAGTGTTGTTATACCAAAACATCACATATAATTTGTTTATTTTTGATTCTGCCTTGTTTCCTTTTATTTTTTATTTTTACCCTCCATTAGTGGATACCTCTAAACAACAAACAGTTATCATCACCAAAATATGCCTTTTATTGATATACAGGCTGAATCATCTAATACAATAATAGAGCTCTAAGGAAGCACAGTATGGTTTTATCATTGATAAAAATTCAAAAGGTAACGAGACCATAAAAATCATCTTGTGTCACGATTCTGCAACAATCATCAAACTAAGATACCTACCTATGATGTAATTTTTAAAAAATGCCTTGATGTATAGTTTACACCAAGTAATGATGCTATGGAATGTAATACTACAATGTTGTACCTCTCCAGTGACTCCACATTAGAATGTATACACTGTGAGCTGTAGTTGTGATATTGAAACATTACACACCCAGCTTACATATTGGATTGTTTACCCACTGTGGTGGCATCTACATAACAAAACTTTGTAAGGCTGGCCATTCGAGTGTTAGCTTACATTACAGCCATCTTCTTCTTCTTTCTTATCTCCACTCAATCAAGTTGTGACCCTTGATAGTGTCTGTTTGACAACCATCATGACTAAGTGAAGTAGAATGCGTCTGCCTTTGTCATTAAGACTGGGTGCACTACTCAGTGGCAGGCCGACTTAGCTCCAAAAGAAATGGCCGCCTCTGACATGAGGAACAGACGCCATGTGCAGCTGCTCCTAACATTGTGTACAAATGCTGCTCATCCTGTATCCCTGGTTTAGGAGCCCTTACAGGATACTATCAGCCGGGCCAGCTGAGCCCAGGTTTTTTAGTGAGCTTGTTACTGCTCCCCCCCCTCCTTTTTCATCCGGGCTTGGGACTGGCAAAGGCGGAGTTCATTACAGTCATCACTCTAATATTCTAGTTTTGCTTGATTAGCAGAACCTTAAAAAACTTAGAAGTGCTAAGGCACAATTTGGATTATAGATTATAAACACAAGGTAATAAGACCAAATCCAAATAAATAGCGTGTGATGTGAAAGTAGTATACTATTTATTTATTTATTTGCTCTTATTACCTTGTGTTTAAAACTCTTTCTTCTTATATGCTTATCATCTTTTTCTCCCCTGCTGGCTGGTGTGATATTCTCTGCCAATATACTTGGCTGCCCTCAGCCAACCTTGTTGGTTTAATTCCTCTCCAATAACCTGATGTGAGAGATGCTGTGCTTCATAATTTCTTCTGAAAAATAAACATAACCTTAATCCATATAGATACATTATGATATTTCAGTAGCCTTATTGCCACCAAATAGCATTTGTTTTGATGGTAACAATTTAATAATCATCAAACTATCTCATTTTTAGTTTGGTTTTGTTATTTATTTTTTTAACTGCATTCCAATTCCACCATTTTTATTTGCATTAAAACCCCTCAATAGTGAACCCCAATTTGACTGAACCTGTGGTTCACTCCTGTGGTTCACTATAGCCATGGTTGGTTATAGCCATAGTTCACTGTATTATAAAATGGTAATTATTTCATGTTCGTTATAAGGGAAGGTTCGCTATATCCCAAGTTTGTTTCAGCGGTGTTTTACTGTAAATATCCTTTCCTGATAAAGCACAATTTGGATTATAGATTGTAGCTACAAGAAAATAAGACCTAATCCAAATAATTTAATAGTGTGTGACGGTAAAGCGTTGTTACCATCATCAGACAAAAGACTAAATGAGAAAAATATCCTAAGAGAGAGGAAAAAAAGTTATAAACCTATATGTCTAAAAGAGGAATCACAAAAATAAATAATATAACAACATTGTAATGTCACTATTGCTTGTTTACTCATTTGTTCTCTTACTCTACTTTGTGGAGTGCCACCATTTTGTTAGCTATTTAGAATGTAAATTCTGTATGGAAGTCTGCATTAGGTACATGTTAGAACATAAATGTTACACCAGTATTTTATTGAATACTTAAAGCACAAAAACAAACTTTAGAATAACAAAAAGTTATCATTACACAGATGTTAAACAAACTTTTTGCTATGAAGAAATAAAAGGCAGCTTCTCTTTTCAAAACTTGAGTTTTATTTTGTATGTGTGCCAAGATGATTAAAAAGAAGAAAAAAAAGTGATACAAGCATTATTTACAAATTAATTTAAATGAGGTTAAACAACAAACTAACATTAATGATTCAAATTTTAGCTTACTTGCTACAGAACATAATTACAAACTAACAATCAATTTCTACCACATGTACCATTTGCTTTATGCGACCTCTACACGACACAACTAGCAAAGATAATTAAATGTTAAGAAAAAAGAACACATGATATATAAAATCTAAGTCTGATGTTGTATAGAACATTTCAACAGCGAAATGTTTTACAGTATTTGCTGGTGCTAAAACTGCATCAGAGTAAGTGTAAAGGAGCAAAGCTTACTTGCTACAGAACATAATTACAAATTAACAATGACAATCAATTTCTCCCACATGTACCATTTGTTTTATGTGAACTCGACACTCTACAACTAGCAAAGACAAAATATAACCAGCTTTATTAACACACATGAACACCTTCATGCCAGTCAAAGATAATTAAATGTTATGAAAAAAAAGAACATGATATATAAAAGCTATAATAAAAGAAAATAAGACCTAATCCAAATAATTTATTAGTGTGTGACGTTTCGGCAACAACATTGTCACCATCATCAGACAAAAGAATAAATGAGAAAACATGTTACAGCAAGTTCTTATATAGTCCTGTTATCAAGTGTTTAAACAAGATAACAGATAAGGAAAATAGTTTTTTAAGTCAACTTGAAATATTCTTCTTAGAATTAAAAGTGGATTTTTTTTTTAAATATAATTAAAGGCATATCTGTAAATATCATTTATCTTTTCATCCAAAAGACATGTGCTTCAATTAATAGAATGGAAGAAAGGGGAAATATAAATGATATTTACAGATATGCCTTTAATTATATTAAAAAAAAAAAAAATCCACTTTTAATTCTAAGAAGAATATTTCAAGTTGACTTAAAAAACTATTTTCCTTATCTGTTATCTTGTTTAAACACTTGATAACAGGACTATATAAGAACTTGCTGTAACATGTTTTCTCATTTATTCTTTTGTCTGATGATGGTGACAATGTTGTTGCCGAAACGTCACACACTAATAAATTATTTGGATTAGGTCTTATTTTCTTTTATTATAATCTATTATCTAAATTGTGCTTTATCATATAAAAGCTAAGTCTGATGTTGTATAAAACATTTCAACAGTGAAATGTTGGTGCTAAGACTGCATCAAAGTAAGTAAGTGTAGAGTAGGAGGAAAACACATTCAGTAATTAGTGTCCCAGGATTTATCCTTCTCCCCAGTATCTCTACACTTTCCTCCTCACACCTCTATATATTGATTTAGTCACTGTTTGGCAATCTTCACTTTTCTATTCCTTCTTTTAGAGAGACACAAGAATATTTTATTACTTCTCCTCAAATAAAATTAATGTTTTTATAAAAATAAAGGACGCCTCTCTCGTCAAAATGGATGTCAAAACTAGAAGCCATCTATTGACAGTCTCCACAAACTAGCAGCCTTATGTCGGTGACAAAGCCACAATACCAGCTTCAACAAACTGAGAAGTGTCCAGCTAGAGACTGTGGTTTTGGGCTAATGGCCCTTGTCAGTCAAGTAGATAGGTCATGTATAGAGAGAGTATGTCTTTGAAAAAGGAGGAGGGGGGGAGCAGTAACAAGCTCACTAAAAAACCTGGGCTCAGCTGGCCCGGCTGATAGTACCCTGTAGGGCTCCTGATCCAGAGATACAGGATGAGCAGTGTTTGTACTCCATGTTAGGAGCGGCTGCACATGGCGTCTGTTCCTCATGTCAGAGACGGCCATTTCTTTTAAAGCTAAGTCGGCCTGCCACTGAGTAGTGTTCCCAGTCTTAATGACAAAGGCAGATGCATTGTACTCCACCCAATCATGATGGTTGTTAGGCTTTACAAGCTTGATACCTTAATATGATTAAGTGGAGATAAGAAAGAAGAGAGATGTCTTTGACAAGTCCAATAATTCTGGGAGTTTTAGAAACTAATTGAAGGAAAACAATATGTATTCGACATATAATGGTGTAGGTACCTTTTGTCTCTTAAAAAAAAAAATACACATCATGTACAATCAATATCTCTTTATCTCCCTTAGAGCTTAGCCATGTAAATATATTTAGCAATGATTATCCACATCGCTCACTTGATTCTCTCTCAACTAAGCTATTCTCATGTGGAAGTTTTGATAATTTTTTTCAATATTATTCTATACACCTAAACCTCTATTCTATACAGTAAAATCTCTCTGATTAGGTACAATTAAGATTACAGATAAAGATACAAGGCAATAAATCCAAACAAATAAACAGTGTGTGTAGTTTTGATAACAATGGCTGTTTATTTGTTTGGATATGGTCTTATTGCCTTGTCTTTTAAAACCTCTCTTTAGCCAGGTTTTGGCCGTTTTGGAAAATTGTAGAGTAAATAATTAAAGGACAATAGCATACACAATTTCCAAAAAATTGACCTATTCCCATACATTAAATCTGTATATTAAAATGAACACTATAATGTTCTTTGATGACTGATTCTTCCAATAGTTAGCAAAATGTACCTTTAGGTCTAATTTAAATATCAAAATGAAACATGACAAAGTTTTAATGCAAGCAAATAAGACCTAATCCAAATAATTTATTAGTATATGACGTTTCGGCAACAACATTGTAACCATCATCAGACAAAAGAATTAAAAAAAAAATTTTTTTTTAATAGATTTTTTTTTTTATATTCTTTTGTCTGATGATGGTGACAATGTTGTTGCCGAAATGTCACACACCAATAAATTATTTGGATTAGGTCTTATTTTCTTGTATTATAATCTATAATCCAAATTGTGCTTTATCATGACAAAGTGTTATTAAATACGTATATAATAAAAGATTTAGAATCATTTTAAAACAATTTTATTATATTGCGCTCTATACTACAAAGCTAACTTGAAAAAAAAGTCTGTAATACTTTGTAAGTACTCTTCAAGCATTGCCTTTCAAATATAATGAATAGTTTTTTTTTTTTTCCATTTTTCCATTCTTCTGATGACTTAAATTTCATTCTTTTTTTTAACGTTATTGTTAGCCAGCTTTAAAATTATTAAATTGGCATAAAAATATTTTTTTTTGTTGCACTATGAGTTTGTTTATTGGGATGTTTTAAAATCTATCTTTAACTCTCTAGCCAGCAATAGAACAATTCTTCTAAAATAAGTTTCAAACAGAAGGCACAATTTGGATAATAGATTAGAAACACAGAGTAATGAGATCCAAATAAATAGTTTTAAATTGAATAATTCAACAGGTTTCTGGAAATGAGTTTTTTTCCTTCGTTTCTCCAGAAACCTGTTGCATTTTCAAATTTATATCCAGGAGATTTGAATCTATTGAGAAATGTCACACTATTTATTTATTTAGATAGTAAAAAGGCATATATTGGATTGAATAAAAGATTTATTTTCCAATATTTCGGCTGGCTGAACGCCAACCTTTATCGAGGCATTACATTTTTGTATACACTTGTATACAAATCGAGGCATGACATTTTTGTATATACAAGTGTATACAAAAATGTAATGCCTCGATAAAGGTTGGCGTTCAGCCAGCTGAAATATTGGAAAATAAATCTTTTATTCAATCCATTATATGCCTTTTTACTATTTAATGATTTAAGTATGGATTGCTCTATTTTCAGAACAAATTTATTTATTTGTATTTGGTCTTATTACCATGTAAGTATCTAACATGTATGATCGAGGCAAAAGTTGAGGCTGATATCTCTTTGTAGAAACTTTTTATAAGCATGGTATACTATGGTAGAAATGTTATAATTTATTATCTTAAACTAGTTTTTTAAGTTTTGCTTGAGTTGTTTCACTCTCAAAATTGATATTGGATTATTTTATCCGTTTATCTTTCAAGAACAACTTTTTCTTTGCCATTTTCCTATTTTTTGAAAAACCCATTTGCAAATATTTTCCATTTTAAACATGATGGAATACAAAGATATTCCATTAATAAATAAGTACAATGTAAATATTTATAACATGTAGCAAAATAGAACATGGATGTAAACAAGCAATGCTACTAAATTTATTGCTTTGAATTATGATCTGTGTGAGTTGGAATTTGTATTTATAAATCGGCTAAGTTTCAAATCTTAAGTTTACTATAAGCCTAGTATTTTAATTATAATTATTTTGGGATTTATATTAAGTTTGTTGTTTTATAGGGGTAGTTTATTTTTTACAAAAACACAAAGTTCATTATGACAATGAATTTTTCAATAGAATGGAATTGGGATTACCTTAGGTTTATATTAAGGGAAGGTTTTCCTTGTTTTTTTTTTTTAGCAAGGTTTTACTTTGTATATCAAGGTTGATGTTTCTAAAAGGGCTCTTGTCTATTAATGCTATCACTGCTGCCTTTAGAAGCATCACACTTATTTGATCTTGTAACTTTTTGGTGAAGAAATTAGTTGAATTTTGGTCTCTTCACCAATTACTCTGTTGACTCCAAGTTAGATGATGTACGAGGTGTGTTCAAAAGGTATCGCGACTTTTGTGTTTTTTCAAAAATTATTTATTAATTCATGAATACCTATTTTGTCCCCTTCAAAGTAATCCCCATGAGATATTATACACTTGTGCCAACGGTTTTTCCAATCTTCGAAGCACTTCAAAAAATCATTTTTAAAAATCTTTTTCAGCTCCTCCTTCGATGCCGTCTTTATCTCGTCTAGCGTAGCGTAACGTCGTCCTTTCATGGGCCTCTTCCGTTTAGGGAACAAGAAAAGGTCACAGGGGGCCAGATCTGGGGAATACGGTGGCTGCGGCATCATTAGTGTGTTATTTTTTGGCCAAAAAGTCGCGCACAAGCAACGATGTGTGAGCAGGGGCGTTATCGTGGTGCAAAAGCCAATTTTTGTTCTTCCACAAATCCGGGCGTTTCTGGCGGATTGTTTCGCGCAAATTGCGCATAACTTGCAGGTAATATTCCTTATTGACCATTCTACCCTGTGGCAAGAACTCATGATGCACCACGCCCTTGCAATCGAAGAAAACTGTCAGCAAAACTTTCACATTCGACCGAACTTGGCGCGCTTTTTTCGGTCTTGGTTCGTGCGGCAGCTTCCATTGAGATGATTGAGCTTTGGTTTCCACGTCATAACCATAAACCCACGCTTCGTCACCAGTTATGACCCTCTGGAGCAAATTTGGGTCATCGCGGACAGAGTCCAACATCTCATTAGCAATGTTCATGCGATGCTGTTTTTGGTCGCAATTGAGCAATTTTGGTACGAATTTCGCGGCGACCCGTCTCATGCCCAAATCATTGATAAAAATCGAATGGTACGAGCCAATCGATATGTTTAGGTCCTCAGCAACTTCTCTAACGGTGATTCGACGATTAGCCAATATCATTTTCTCCACTTCATAAATTTTTTCGTCTGTTGTTGAAATGCTCGGGCGTCCGGCACGCTCTTCATCATTCACATCTTCTCGGCCTTCTGAGAACATTTTGTACCACCGATAAACGTTGCTTCGGTCCAAGGTAGCTTCTCCGTATGCCACAGTCAACATTCGGAATGCATCCGCGCACTTAATTTCGTTTTTCATGCAAAATTTGATACAGGTTCTTTGATCCATTTTTTTTAATAGGTAAAAATCGAAGACGATCCAAAACACCTGCAAGCAAAGCAGCTGTCAACAATTAAGTGAACATTAAAAATGGCCGAGCTTGTCGGCATAAGTGAGAGACATGAGTACCAACATAAAGTCACAAAAAGATCGAAATTCGAATATACGTAACCCGCAAAAATTCAAAAGTCACGATACCTTTTGAACACACCTCGTAATTTGAAAATATTTCAGAAAGACATCACATAAAACTCACAATATTTCCACATGAATGGGATGGCCTTCAGAACTAGTTTAGTGTTTACCATGGCATTGACTCTTTCTTGATATGGTTAGTTCATGGTCATTCATAGTTACCAGAGAACACCTTGAGTAAATATATCAGGCCTCCAGGGAAAAGTATCTTTTCGAAAACCTTTTTAATATCTAGCTTCCAGGCACGAATGCCAATAGTCAGTGCTGAACAAGACTAAAGCTACCCTCAGCAACACAAGTCTTGGCGATCTAAACTCTGCATCTAATTCTTCAATGCTCCGAAGGAAGTGGATGCGATGCAGCAATCTAAAATAGATCCTGGGCAAGAGCTCAAAACCTCAATCAGTCGAATGATCCACCCCTACAATGGTCAATTAAATATAGCAGCCAACAAAAGGATCTCACATTCCATCGTAAAGAGAGGACCATCCTGGGGGGAACACTGATTTTAAAATTATACAGTAGAACCTACTCCATGAGAGGACACTCGCCCACTAGAGGACACCACAAAGAACAGTTTTCATTTGCAAAAATACCATTTTTACTATTTCTTAGCTCTCCAGTAAGAGGACACCTCTCCCTAAAGGACACTTTGGCTCTGCAATAGGTGTTGTCCTTTGCAGGGAGGTTCTACTGTACCATGATTTCTCCTGTAGAAGGACATTCGTGCCCAAAAGCTAGAGATTAAAAAGTTTTGAAAAGATACTTTTCCCTGGAGGCCTGATATTTTTACTCAATATTGATACAAGGGATTATTTTATTGAAGAGAACACCTTGTAAAATTAACCATTAGGAGTAAACCTCTGAATGATGCTGAATTTCTTTTAAATGCGGTCCGATTCGGGTGAAAAAAAAATTGACACTTTGCCCACAGCGATTATTATTACCTACCCTACAGTATTATCTTGGGTTAGAAAAAAGATGTTTTGATCCATATTTGTTTATAGATTGACCCTTCAGTAATTAAGAAAAAAAAAAGGCATCTCCTTATCGTGCAACTGAAAGTTGCTAATGGCTTATACCATCTATCGGAATAAATATCAACTATTTGTTGATTTTTAATTGTTCCAGAATTGGCCAAATTCCTTCAGTAATTTTTGTTATTTTTCCTCAATTTCTCAGATTGTTGCTTCACTTAGATTTATTTTAGGTGAAATCTGTGACTGAGAAGGTACAAGGAAATAAGGCTTCAGTTGCTATATCAATCTGTTGTAATAACTTCTTAGGTTTTCCTCGAGCCATCAAATTTTGATTGCTTTGGTAATTATATGGCTGAACTATAAAATTTATTTACTTATCGGTAAAAATAAATTAAAGGTTTGAATGTGTGTCGCGGACACCTGTATACCCAACCTTCCTCAGTCTTATTGGTTTCTATGCAAATACAGTAAAACCCCTCTATAGTGAACCCCAATGGGACAGAGCTTTTGGTTCACTATAGCCACAGTTTGGCTTTTTTTTTTTTTTTTTACTTTTCAAAATTTTTAGACCGTATAATTAAAGGCAGCTATACACACAAGAAGAGGCTTCCTCTTAATAGTGGTCACTTTGTTTTAATTCCCTTAATTGACCAATTTCCTTACATTAATACTGAATAATAATAGAAATCATTAAATGAAAGGTTCTTCTTATCATTAACATACATGTACCTCTATGTCTAATTTAAAAATCAAGACAAATCCTAGGCAAAGTTTTATTAAATATATATTCAAAGATATAAATATAATTTTAAAACATCATTATCGCATTATATAATACATTGTTTACTTGGAAAAATGGCTCTAACACCTTGTTGCTTCAAAGCATTCTTCAAGCATTGCACCATTCAAATAAAGTTAGTGTTTTTCTTCCATTTCATTTTCCCACATATTCTTCTAGGTCTAGATTTCGTTTTTTTTTTTAAACCTGTCATGCAAAACATTGCTGACTTTAAAATCACCATAGTTAATGGCATAAAAAAAGTTTTTGTTTCATCACGGGACCATTTATTTGGATTTTTTTAGCCCTAAAACGTACGATCGCGATCGCGGCAAAAGTTGAGGTTGATTCCTCTTTGTAACAATTTTTAATAGCTTTATATTTTATCTTTTATAATAGAAAAGTTATATTTTCTTATTTTAATATGTTCTAAACATTTTGCCTGTGTTGTTTCACTTTGAAAAGTTCTGAAAATGGCCTTTTTTTAAAAGAAATAACGTTTTTGTTTTTAAAATGCCTTTGTTTTCTTCATTTTGGAAACCATTTGTATTTTTATATTTCAAATTTAATGGATGCAAATATATTCTATTTAATAAAAAGTATAATGTGTAAAAATTTATACAACATACAGCAAAAATAAAGTGCAAAATTCAAAACAAACAATGCCGCTAAATTTATTGTTTTGAAATCGCGATCCGCGAGCTGAAACATGCTCAAAATTTGGTTGTTTTATATATTTTTTTAAAATTACAATTCTAAGTTCGTTATAAGCATAGTATTTTAAATAGATTTTATTATTTTGGGACCGAAAATAGGTTCGTTATAGGGGTAGTTCGTTATTTTAAAAATCGCAAAGTTCATTATAACGATGGTATTTTCAATGGAATGGAATTGGGAATCGGCGTGGGTTCATTATAAGGGAAGGTTCGTTATATCCAGGGTTCGTATTAGCGGGGTTTTACTGTATGTGTTCTGAATCTATTTGCATATGATGTGTAAGAAAATTGTTTATTGTATATAGCAATTATCCTTCTTCCTAGAAATGCAGGAAATGTTTTGACATCTAACTAAGGTTTATGATGGAAATTGGTGTAAAAGTTTTACAACAAACTATAAGTAATGGAAAGTAAAATGGGTAAGTCAACCTTTACTATCTCACAAGGAGATAAATCTTAGTTTTCCATATGTGAAGTAAAAATATTATCCTCAGACTAGCCATGCTGTCTTCTTTACCCCCAACTTAGCGAATGAATCTTGATGCTATATTAACAATGGTTGGAATAAATTTTATCCAGGAT
Source organism: Cordylochernes scorpioides (assembly GCA_030710605.1). Taxonomy (NCBI): domain Eukaryota; kingdom Metazoa; phylum Arthropoda; class Arachnida; order Pseudoscorpiones; family Chernetidae; genus Cordylochernes; species Cordylochernes scorpioides. The sequence continues at coordinate 20,005,959 of CP092885.1, forward strand.
TATAGAAACTGTGCCATGCAGAGGCAGTAGATGGAAATAAGAAGAGTGAGAAGATCAGAAATAAGTAAATTCTTGTCTTCCTATCAACATTCTGCTCCCATCATTACTTGCAATAACAACTAATTTGCTATGTATCCACCTAATTGGTGTCTCTGTGTGTGTCATTGTTAGTAGAGGCTTGTGATATTTTCCTTAGGCACACCTAGCCACTTGGTTCCTTTTATTTATGCTTGATGAAGGGGGGTCGGTGGAAGGATGGTCTAAACCGTTGGTTTTCGACCACTATGACTCTGGTTCGATTCCCACATTGGACACTTTTTTTTTTCTGATTTAAAAAAAAATAATAATCCAATGGCCCCTGATTCTTGCAAAAGTCCAACCCCACCACCGAGTGCAAGTAACCAAACGAGGCTCTGGCACATTTGTAAGTGCAAAGTCGAACTGCTAGACGTCAAATGTTATATTGAAGTGGGCGTACGGACGCCTTTTAGAAATTGAAACTTTTTGTGTCAATCTTCCAATCAAATTTTGTAGATAAAGTCTCTGATTATGGCAAAGTGTGTCAGCGAATAAAAAATAGTCAGCCCTGAACTAGACTAGAGTTACTTTCAGCAACAAAAGTCTTGGCGATCTAAACTCTGCATCTAATTCTTCCATGCTTTGAAGGAGGTGGATGCAGCAGTCTAAAATAGATCCTGGGCAAGAGTTCAAAACTTTGATCAGTCAAATCATCCACCTCTGCACTGGTTGATTAAATATAGCAGCACCCAAAAGGATCTCACATTCCGTCGTTAAGAGATGACCATCCTGGGGGAACACTGATTTTAAAACTGTGTATAGAAAACCAATCAACTTGAGAGAGAAAGCCATGTATAAATTATTCAATAGAAGAATTGCCAGAATGGATATCTCTCAAATTTATTTGGATTCTATATAGCATAGCTCTCCTTGTTTTTTTTTGTTTTTTTTTCTGCAAATTGTGTTAATGCTGCTGCAACTAAATCAACAAGCTTTTCTTACTTCACAATAACAAGTATTTGGATTAGGTCTTATTTTCCTGTAGCAATAGCAAGTATTGAATTTTAGATAAAATACACAATAATGTGTTAGATAAAATCATAATTTATTTTTTAAAAAGTGATAAAATACCCTCTTTTTTTTTTACAGAAGTTAAACTTCTTTGTGATTACTTCCTTTGTGGGGACAGCTAATATGAGGACAAAGTGAATCTGTGTCCATTTGGTTTTTCTCTGTAGTGACCTTTATTGTCTCTTTGTCTCCTCCCCACCATTAAATATCACAATGGGCAGGCACTTGGGACAATAAAATGTTGGAGTGTTGTGGTTCCCTACTTTCTCCCTTAAATTATCTCAAAATGTGGCCTCACTCACAACTTCTTCAATTTGTAAAGTTTTTTTTTTTTGCTTATCCCTAGTACACGTGGTACAGGCCATGATAATCATGGTGGGTAGAAGTAAGCGACTGCTTTTACTCTAAGTACACATGTGAAAAGCAGTTCGTCTTTTCACTTGCAAATATGCCAGAGCCCCGTTTGGGATTTGTAAAGTAAAATCCAAACAATAAAGAAACTCTTCCCAACTGGCTTCTTGTTTGAATGTTCCATAGGGATTGTTGGACATCCAATTTTATCAACTAGGCAGAATTTATACGATGCTTCTGATGACATTTTATATGATAATTTCACAGTTCTTAGCTCTTCAATTTAATTTGATCTTCATCTAGGAACAAAGTACTTCACTGGTTAAATCAATCTTAGAATATAGATATTTCATGCTATCTCTCATAGGATCTTATGAAACATTAGGTAAACACAAGGTAATAAGACCAAATCCAAATAAAAAATTAATGTGTGATGTTTCTGTAACAGCGTTGTTACTGTCACACTATTTATTTATTTGGATTTGGTCTTATTACCTTGTGTTGATAATCTATAAACCAAATTGTGTCTTATCACACAACATAAGGTAATAAGACCAAATTAATGAAATGTTTGTGATATTTTGATAACAACGATATTACTTAAACGTCACAAACCTTTAACATTTTGGGGATTTGGTCTTATGTTTCTAATCTATAATCCAGATTGTATCCTATTAGGATCTTGTGGAATTGAAGCTGCTTTTGCTCTGATGAGGGCCATAGCCAGAAATCCTGGTAAATTCTTGTATTTTATTTTTCTAGATGTGCCTGAAGCTGCTGTAGTCTGCCTATTCTGCAGTGGTGAGCTACCTGACCTTTCAGTAATTTGCTAAGTGTGACCCATTGTTATTAGTAAAGAAAGCATTTTTTGTTTACACACACACACACACACACACTCGGGCGTGCGGCCACGCTTTCGCGAGCTCCGCCGTTTTCGCCTCTGGCGTGGGTGTAGATGTCTGCAGACATGGCGAATTTGGCACCGAAGGGTAGCCTAGGCTCTGCTGAACATGTGCCTGAAAGGCCCAGCAACCTATCTCAAACAGGCGAGGAACTATCGCCGAAAAATGGAATTCAGAAAGAAAACTATAAGAAAAGCTCTGAAAAAGAAATTCATGCAAATTTGCCGGCTAGCGGCAAGCATGTAAATCCGGCCGCTGTGCGTGACGTCACGGCGCCAACGACTGCTGCCTCTTCCAGCGAAAATTCAGCCAATCCGGCCTCGCTGATATGGGGAGACATCGAGATGGAAGAGGTGGATTCCAACGCCGGCTACACCCTTGTCGTGAGAAACAAGAAGAGGCGCCTCGGCTCAACGTCTCCTGAGCACGCTGCAAGGCAGCCCAACAAGCCTGGAGAGCAGCGCAGCCCCCAGCAGCGGAAGCGGCCAACAGGGCCGAGAACAGTGCCGCCTCGGGAGATCAAGGCGACACGCGCGAACATCGCCGAGGCCAAGGCGAGGCAGACCTCTTCATCCCACGAAAACTACATCTTCGTGGAGCTGTGCCCTGACATCCCCGACTACTCCTACCTCCAGGCAATGGGCAAGGTAGTCGGAGGGCCTGTTGGAATAACACAATTCAACAGGATGAATGGCCATTACATCGTGGGCTTGGCGACCAGAGATCTTGCGCGCCGTCTGGTTGAAGGCGGCCTAGAGATCGAGGGAACGACCCTCAGGGTCTTCCCCTACCGCAAGCGGGCCGAGCGTATCGTCGTCGCCAACCTGCCAGGCTTCGTGGAGGACAAAGCCGTCGTGGATGCTCTGCGACCGTTTGGAAATACCACCTCCATCGCCCCCATCCTGGTCAAAATGGGCGAGTACACCTTCACCGATGGCCGCCGGGAGGCCTTCGTACTGCTCCACGACGGCATCACCCTGGAGAAGCTTCCCACCCGCCTGGACATCAAATCCAAGGGAGACAACCTGCCGGCCTACCTCTCCTTTGGAATCAAGTGTTCCAAATGCGGCAAGCAGAGCCACCGCAGAGCCAACTGCCCAGCGCTCGCCAGGCAAGGGAACGGCAGCCCCAGGCAAGCAGCGTCTCCCACCGACGCAAGGCCTCCCCCCCTCCTCCTCCTCAGCAGCCAAGGAAGCCGGCACCAGCGCCCCCTATCCAACCGGCGAAGACAACACCCGAGGCTCCGGCGATCCCCTCGGCGCCCCATCCTGCCGAACCGATGGATCTCGCCCAGCCCGCCCCTGCCGCCCTCCCTGCTCCCCTGGCTGCCCCGCGGCCCCTCGAGCCTGGCATCCCTTCGCTCGAACACAAGATGGCGGTGGAGAAGCTGACCTCACCTCCCTCCACGCCTGCCCGGGGAAAGGCCGCACTCGAACAGCTGCTGGAGCACCTCGGGAAGTCCCCTAACATCTCCATCGACTGGGATAAGTTGCCCGACCTAAACCGCGAGGAGGCTCAGAAGCTCCTCACCTCAGAGACCACCATGAAGAGGCGAGTCCACGCTGACCCCGGCACAGGTCAAAGCTCTCAACAAGCTGCACGATACCATCAAGCCCTTGTGCCCTGACTCCAACTCCACAATCCGCAAGACCCTCCAAAAGACCAGGAAGGTGCTGCGTGAAGGACCGTCCCAATGAGTTACCGCGTCGCCACCATCAACGCGCGAGGGCTCGCCACTCGGAGGAGGAGCCTTGCCCTTTGTCATCTCCTCAGGCAACATCACGTGGACATCGCGTTTGTCCAGGAGACAAACGCATTTCATCTGGGCAGCGGCCAAGACCTCTGCCTCGGCTACAGTGCTGTTGTGTTGGCCCATCCCGTAGCCATCTCGGGATCCGGACTCGCCTGCGTCTTCGGACCAGGCGTAGCCGTGCTACATCAACGCATCCTGTGGCCGGGCCACATCGCCTTGGCAACCATAGATGTCCGCGGCGAGGAGATGACGGCCATCGCCGTTCATCTGGCGCATGAACCCCGGGAGAGAAACCGGCAACTGGAGCTCCTGGCGGCGACAGCGGCACAGGAGGAGGAGGGAGCCTGCTGGATCATAGGCGATTTTAACATCAGGGATCGGGGCCCCTCGTCATCATCATCATCGGATGCCCTCGCCACTCTTCTGGACCTGGCCGCGCTGGTCGACGTGGCCACCCAGTTCGACGCCGCCCACCTGCCCACCAGAGTCGCCATGCACGGCGACCAAGTCGAATCGAACCGCCTGGACCGGATCCTCGTCCCTGCTGGAGTCCTGGATCGCGCATCCATCTACGCGACCAGCCACTACCACCTCTCGGACCACCGCCTCGTGCTGCTCCAGGTGGGCCCGCCCACCACCGCCGTCTCCTCCCCCACCCAGCCTCGCTTGGCCGCGATGCTCCGCTCGGGCCTTGCGCTCGAACATCTGGCTGGCTACATCCGGGAGTTGGAGGAAGACACAGCCCACGATGACGACGAAGGGACCTTCTGGGATAGGTGGACCTCCATCAAGGCGGGGCTGCTGGCGGAGGCCAGATCCCTGCACGACCCGCGCCACGCTGCCAGCGACAGCTACGTCTACAGGGCGAGACGTTACATCGCGGCGCAGCTCGAGGCCTCCTCCATCCGGGCAGACTACCCATCGCTGCCGGACCTGGCACGCGCCATCCGCCTCCGTCGCCCGGTCAGCGTCATCAGGGACGAGGAGGACAACGTCATCGAGGGCCCAGAGCTTCGGCGGAGGGCGTTCGCGACCTTCCAGCCCCGCTTCGCCCGTCCCACCAGCGATCCAGCTGCGGGAGCTGCCTTCATCGCCAGCAGCGCGCCCACCACCACCACCCGCGAGCTGAGTGAGGAGGACCCACTCCACCGGCCAGACATCAGCCCTAGCGAGATAGCCCACGCCATCGAGCACCTCCCTCGCGGAAAGGCCCCCGGCTGGGACGGCTTGCCGTGCGAGCTCCTCGTCGCCTTCAACGAGGACTTCTTCGCGGAAGCTCTGGCCCGGGTGTTCGCGGCTTCACGGCTCCGCGGTGCACTACCTCCGTCGACGCGGCGCAGCTCCATCTGCCTCGTGCCCAAGGCCCGCGGAGGTCGCGGCCTTGATGGCTACAGGCCTGTCGCGCTGCCCTCGGCCGACTACAGGGTCCTGGCCGCCATCCTTCACCGGCGCTTCAAGCCCCACCTGCGGACCCTGGTGCCGGAATGCCAAACATACGCCGTCCCCGGGAGGTCCCCGTCATGGAACATCGCCATGGTGACGGACGCCATCGAGGAGGCCACCGCCCTGGGCTCGCCGCTGGCCGTCATGGGCGTCGACCTAGAGTCCGCCTTTGACTCATTGGACCGCGGCTTCCTGGAGTCCCTGCTAACATCCCTCCGCCTCCCGCCGGCCTTCATGGCCTGGATCAACATCCTCTACGCCGGGGCGGACGCCACCATCCGGGCCGGAGGCTTTCATACAACAGCCTTCCCCCTTCTCAACGGCCTCAGGCAGGGTTGCGCCGTAAGCGCCGCACTCTTCAGCATCGCCACGGGGCCGCTGCTACGTTGCCTGGAGTTGACCCTCGGCGTGGGCAATGTCATCGCTTACGCCGACGACATCGTCCTCCTATTTCATCGCGACGGAGACTTCGAACGGGTGGCGACCGTCTTCGAAGAATACAAGCAGGCCTCCGGAGTTGGCGTGAACCTCCGGAAGAGCGCTGGCCTCTGGTGCGGCGCCTGGCGCAACCGCGGCGACTCCCCTCTCGGCGCCTCCTGGTCGACCACCTCCATCAGGGTCCTCGGGCTCGACATCGCCCCCAGGAGCACCGTCGCCCACCGGGAGCAGCATCTCCTGGCCCTCCTGGAGAATGCATGCCGCAAATGGACGCCCTTCACCCGCGGCCTCTCCCTCGTCGGGCGAGCAAGAGCGGCGAACACGCTGGTGGGCTCTGTCATCCAGCACCACCTGCATGGCTACCTACCATCACCCCCAACCATCGCCAAGCTGCAGGCCCGACTGGCGAGATTCGTCTGGGGACAGGACCACACGGCGTGGCTTCCCGCCGATGTCATGGCGAGGCCAGTTGCCATCGGAGGCCTCGGCCTCCTCGACCTCGCGACCCAGCTCCAGCTCGCCTGCCTCAAGGGGGTGCAGGTCGCGCTCCGCGGGGGCAGAAATGCCTTCAGCTGGCTGGTCGGCGGCAACAGCGGGGAAGCCTGGATCCACCCTCCACCGGACGGCACCCGTCTCCAGCCCCGCCGTCTCCGGTTGCTGAAGCTATGGGAGGAGGCCTCCAACATCCTGGGCCTCAACCACAGGGCGGTCCCCACGGCTCAGCTGCTGGACCTCCCCATCATCGGCGGCTGCCGGTTCCTCCGCCCTCCCGACCTCCTGGCCCCTGCCCGCTGGCGCGGAGCCCGAGTCCGGGATCTCATCGTGGAGGAAAATCTCATCGCCCGCCCAACGCGCTCGGCCCTGGCTGACGCCGCGACCCTGGGCGCCTTCTGCCGGAGGCTGACCTCCGAGAACGCCGTGGGCTTCGGGGCGGAGTCTACGCCCTCATCTAGCTCCTTAGCTGCGGCCGTGGTGCTGCGGGGGACGGCTACGCCGTTCCTCAACGGCCTCACGACCCGCTCAGCCCGACGGGCCCTGGATCGCCCGCGCTTCGCCGCCACGCCCATCTCCAGATTCCTGACGAGATGGACGCCCACCATCAATCCACCATCCAGGATCGACTGGGCCTCACTGCGGCGTTGCGCCTACTCGGGCCACGAGGCTGACGCGGCCCTCAAGTTGGCCCTCCACGCCCTCCCCCATCCGGCCCATCCTGCCTCGGTCGGCCCCTCCTGTCCTGCCTGCGGGTCCATCGACCGCTCCCTCAGCCACCGTTACTGGTGCTGTCCCTCCATCAGGCCTCTAATTAGAGAGGCCTTCAACATCATAGGGCGGCCCCCTGACCTGCAGGCTTGGATCTTCGGCGGGTCCGGCCTTGAGGACGACGCCCTTTCCATCCTGGCCTCGGCAAAGTTGCGAATCTATCGCTGCTTTGTCCAGGTTGGGCTCGGAGAAGCGGTGGAGGACCCGCTCATCGCCTGGTCCAGGACCCTCCAGCGCCGCGGACTCCTACCTTTGTCCCTCTTGTAAATTTGTTTCATTTATGTATATATTTAATAATTTTCTTCTCTTCCTCTCTCTCTCTCATGTGAGATGTAATATTGTCTAAGATGACAATAAATATTGTTTAATTGTCAAAAAAAAAATTGTCACACACACACACACACACACACACACAAAAGCCTTTATTAAGAAACACAGGTCTTACAGAGGATTCTCCTTGGGGTAACAAAACGGAGAAAGTGGGAAATAAAAATGGTGAAAGAATATATACATATTGTAAATATATACAGATTATAAGAAAGAATAAAGAAATAAGAAGAATTAAAAAAAAAAAAAAAAAAAATTTGGAAATATGGATGGGAGAAGTGGAGAGCGAAGAGAGGAAAGAAAGCAGGTATTTACATATGGAACAAGTTAATTTAAGTTCTTCTGCAGTGGACCATGGCTTTTTCAAGAAATCTTCAAGAGATTTTCCAGGAAAATCCGAGTGTTCAGGGTTGTAAGGTAAACACCGTTTTATCAGTGTGGGGGTTAACTTATCGTATCTGCCTAAACAAATAATTGGATGTTGGTTCTGTCCTTCTCATCAAATAGAATTTTTTGGTATGTTTGGATGTTCGGTTAAGTCTTTCTTTTTTTCAGCATTTTTATGGAAGTTATATAGATTCAGAGCTACTGAACTATTGTCTATAAAGTTGGATAATAAAGAATATAATGTGAAGTGTGTATGGCCTATCTTAGAAAAGAGTATTTTTCTTTCTGTGTCAAGAGGCTTGCATTCAAATATATAATGTTCTAATTCATTTTCGGTTCTATTTTTGCATAGTTGGCAATACAAGTCTTCTGTCCTTAGATGCATTTTTTGTTTATAGTCTTCTTTTTTCATTAAAATAATTCTATTTCCTTTGTCCTATTTTGTTATTACTAGAAGAGTTTTGTTATTACAAGAGACCTCACATGTCAATTTATACAGCTACCTACTTTCCTAATGCCAATTGGAAATATAGGTTTCTCTTTATGAGATGATTCAAGGAATTAAATTCCAAAACAAAGACTTTTTTTTTTCAATATTCTTTTTAGCAATATTAAAGCTGGAAAGATCCAACTCATCACCTTCCCCAGAAGTTTCACCAGTTTGACCCACCAATCTTGTCGTAATGGCTTGTTCTGTTTGCTCTATTTAAATAGTTTAAAAATTTGTTATGACAAACATTAGCGTGCGAGCCTGTTGCAAATGGAACAGAGAGAAAATATTGAGTATATAACTGGAAATTTAGCTCTTGGTTTCAGTTTAGATTAAATTTTATTTTCAAATATTAATTTTCAAACACAATCCTACTTCTGCCTATGATACTGTGACTTTGCACAACTTTTGGTCGATGAGCATGCATAATGCTTTTTAACCAACCATTTGGCAGTAGACTGCATTTGTGTAAGCTTAACGTCAGCCTACTGCATGAACAGTGGTTGATGTCTGCATGTGTCACCTAGGTGTAACTGGGAAAACCAATCAGGGGAAGAATAAACTGTGGGACACCATATTGTCACAGTAATAAAGGTGACCTTGTTCGGGTAGAATAATACGAACCCCAGATATAGCGAACCTTCCCATATAACGAACCTAAGGCAATTCCCAATTCCATTCCATTGAAAATACCATAGTTATAATGAACTTGGCGATTTTTTATATAACGAACTACCTCTATAACAACCCTATTTTCGGTCCCAAAATAATAAAATCTAATAAAAATACTATGCTTATAACAAACTTAAAATTTTATTTTAAAATAAAATTAAAACAACAAAATTTTGAGCATGTTTCAGCTCGCGGATCGCGATTTCAAAACAATAAATTCAACAGCATTGTTTGTTCTCATTTACATTCTATTTTTGCTGTACGTTGCATAAATTTTTATGCATTATACTTTTTATTAAATAGAATATCTTTGCAACCATCAAATTTTAAATAGAAAAATGCAAATGACTTAAAATAAAGAAAATAAAGGCATTCTAAAAACAAAAAATATTATTCCTTAAAAAAAAAGGCCATTTTCAAAACTTTTCAAAGTGAAACAACACAGGCAAAATTTCAGAACACATGTTAAAATAAGAAAATATGACTCTATTATAAGAGATAAAATAGAAGGCTATTAAAAATTGTTTACAAAGAGGAATCAACCTCAACTTTTGCCGTGATCGTATGTGTTAGGGCTAAAAAAAAAGTCCAAATAAACGGGCCTGTGATGCAACAAAATTTATTTTTTATGCCATGAACTATGGCGATTTTAAAGCCAGCAATGGTTTGCATGACAGGTTCAAAACAAAAGGGAATCTAGACTTAAGAAGAAAATGTGGAAACATGAAATGGAAGAAAAACACAATAACTTTATTTGAAAGGTGCAATGCTTGAAGAGTGCCTTGAAGCAACAAGGTATTAGAGCCATTTTTTCAAGTAAACATTGTATTATATATGTTATAAAGATGTTTTAAAATCATTTTATATCATTGAATATATATTTAATAAAACTTTACCTAGGATTTGTCTTGATTTTGAAATTAGACATAAAGATACATGTATGCTAATGATAAGAAAACCTATCATCAAATAATATATTTTATTATTCAGTATCAATATAAAGAAATAGGTCAATTATGGGAATTAAAACAAAGTGACCACTGTTAAGAGGCAGCCTCTTCCTGTGTGTATGGCTGTTCTTTAATTATAGTGTCTAAAAATTTTGAAAAGTAAAAAAAAAATAGCCAAACTGTGGCTATAGTGAACCAAAAGCTCTGTCCCATTGGGGTTCACTATAGAGGGGTTTTACTGTATAAGGTTGTCCCAAAAGTTTGTAAACACATCTCTATATGAAAATAGAGCAATCCATACTTAATTCATTAGATAATAAAAGGCATATATTGGATTTAAAAAAATATTTATTTTGCCAATATTATTTATATAGAATGAAAAAACCCTGTACAATTTATAAACGAAAACAATAAAGCATCAAGGGCTGCGTATCTGTCGTTTTAATAAAGATACGCAGCCCTTGATGCTTTATTGTTTTCGTTTATAATATTATTTATATTTGCCAATAATTACATCTCTATCTCTATATATTGATGAGGCTGAAGTGGGGATGTAAAGCTCATTTTATTGAGAGGCTGCAGTACATTGTCCCGGTGGGCTATGGTCACCATGGCCCGTTCCAGGGCTGGGTTTGTGGTCCGGTCCCGGAGGGTTGTTGGGGTCCGATTCTCATCGGTGTAGCCGTTGGAAGGGTTATATCTGTGACAGGACATCTTTCGTTCGCCGGGCAAGTAAAAAAGAAAGAAAAAATAATAATAAATAGCACGAAGGTCAAACGATAGCTGTACGTTGTATTTTTAATGCCTTCCGCGAAAACGGTGGTCAGTGGGTCAAATACAATTTGTACCTGTTATCTCTGTGGTGCCGTTTCACTGATAAATAATAAATAAACAAAATTTAAAATAATTTTGAAACGGTCACGTGTATTTCCGGTCGGTTGTTGCTTGTTGACACACAACACCACCCCCCCTCTTATCTTAGACTCGGTCCCTCGAGTCGCCGTTATCTCTCTAAAAATTCCTTAAGTCTAGACACGTGTGCTAACGTGCTCTGGCGCCTACTATTTTCGTTGCGTCCGTCCTGTGGTCGTAACCTATATGTCGTTTCCTTGATTCTATCCGTTATTACGTACGGTCCTACGTATTTCGGCAGAAATTTCTCCGTTTTCCCTGGTTTCCTGCGAGACGACTCCAGTAGTACCAGGTCGCCCACTTCAAACTTCCGGAAGCGGTCACGGTTCGCAAGGTCATGCTGATACTTCGTCATCATTGTCCGGTCTCGGTAGTTTTCGTCGGCAATTTTCTTTAATCTCTCGTTTTCTAAGATGCGGTTGGTCACATATTCGTCGTAAGTTTTTACTGGCTCGTCGACGGTTGGTAGTCCTACGTCTAGGGACGTCCTCGGTTCTACGCCAAATATCAACTTATGCGGTGTCACCTGTGTCGACGACTGAATGGACGAGTTATATGCAAAAGTCGCCGTTTTTACGAATCTCGGCCATTCGGCGTGATCGTCCTCGAGATAAACTCTGATGCCGTTTTTTATGACGCCGTTGAGTTTTTCGCATAAGCCATTTGTTTGCGGGTGTGCCACGGAAGCCATAATATGTTTAATACCGTACAACCGTGTAAAGTCTCTAAAAGTACTCGAATCGAAAGATTTGCCTTGATCGGATATTATGCATTTCGGAGTACCAAAAACGTATAGCAGATTGTCTAAGAGTGCGTTGCATGTGGTTTCCGCCTTTGTATCTTTTACCGGGATTGCGAGTGCGTATTTACTAAAATGGTCTACGATCGTTAGGATGTGTTCGTAGCCTTCTACCGAGTTTTTGAAAGGACCTTGGTGGTCTATTCCCACTCGTTCCCAGATGTCTGTTGCCGGTGGTAACGGTTCTAGCCGGGCTGCGGGTTTGAACCTCTGTGGTTTGAAGGCCTGGCATACTTTGCACGACCGAACGTATTTCCGCACGTCTTCTTCAAGACCTTTCCAGTAGAAACGTTGCTTAATACGGTGGACCGTCTTCGCTACCCCCATGTGTCCTGCCTTGGGTATATCGTGCGCTGTTTTCATTATTTCGAGTACGCTCTGCTTTGGTGCTACGACCAACCATTGGTTACCTTGTGTTGCATGGTTCTTTTTATAAAGGATCCCGTTTATTTTTTTATATTCGTCCCGTGTTTTAGCGTCTGGTAGTTTTCCGGTAATATCGCGGCAAAACGTGTCTTCCTTTTGTCCATTTTCGTCGATCCGTACTGTGCATGCCGTTAAATCGTTGAAGTTGTCTTCGACGTTCGTATCGTTTTTGTGGAACGGGTTGCGTGAGAGTGCGTCCGGTGCAACGTTCTTCCTCCCTGCGCGGTGGACTATTTCAAAGTCGTGCTCCATGAGTTTTAACCCCCATCTAGTAAGTCTTGAGCACGGGTCACGTACGTTAGCTAGCCACGTTAACACGCTATGGTCAGTTACGACTTTGAATTCTCTCCCGAAGATGTACGGCCGTAACTTTTGTAGAGCCCAGACTATTGCTAAGCACTCTAGTTCTGAGATACCATATTTACTCATGTTTCGATGTCGTTCTCGACAAGTAGTGGATCGGGTGCAAAAACCCGTCATTGTCGGGTTGCATTAGCACCGCGCCTAATCCCACGATTGATGCGTCCGTGTGTATTTCTATTCTAGCGTCTGGGTTGAAGTGTGCTAGAATTGGCTCCTCAGTCAATTTTTTTTTTAAGGTTTCGAAAGCTTCTATTTCGGCCGGACCTATCACGAATCTCTTATCTTTTTCCGTTGAACACGTCAGCGGTGTGCTTATCTTTGAAAAGTTTTTTATGAAACGGCGATAATAGCCACAAAGTCCCAGAAACAAACGAACCTGCTTGACATTTTTCGGAATCGGAAATTCCTTAACCGCCTCGATCTTATCAGTAGCCGGTTCTACGCCGTTTTCCGATACCACGTGTCCCAAAATTGGTAACTTTTGGTAGGCGAATCTACATTTTGATGGCTTAAGGGATAAGCCTGCCCCGCGGAAACATTCTAGAACATTTGTTAACCGCTCGTTGTGTTCACGTATGTCTCTTCCGTACACGATGACGTCATCTAGATAAACCATACACTCGGACCATTTCAATTCAGCTAACAGTGTATCCATGATTCTTTCGAAATGACCAGGTGCCCCGGTTAAACCAAAGGGTAACACTTGAAACTCGTACAACCCGTTACCCATCGTGAATGCTGTAATTGGCTTGCTTGTTTCGTCCAGTGGGCACTGCCAATAACCGCTAACAAAATCCGTGTGAGAGAAATACTTCATTCCCGCTAAACGGTCCAGGCAGTCGGTGATATCCGGTAATGGATATGAAAATTTTTCGGTTACGTTGTTAACTTTTCTATAGTCCACACAAAATCTATTGGATCCGTCTGATTTTTTAACCAAAACGACCGGGCTCGCCCATGGAGATGTTGATTTCCTAATAACTCCTTTTTCACACATTTCTTTAACCTGTTCCTCTATAATGTCACGTTCCTTAGGACTGCGGCGATAGGCTTTTTGTCAAATTGGTTCCGTGTTCGCTTTAAGTTTAATGTGGTACGGTTCGATATCTGCCGCCTTATTCCACTCTTCTGAGAAAAGTTCTCGATACCTGTACAATACGTCCAGTACGTCGATTTTTTCGCCGTCCGATAGCTCCGGGTTTATATCGAACTTCTGTGGTTCGTATTTGCACGTGGCCGTCATACCGTATCCCACCTGTTCACTTAGGAAAGAAACATTCGCTATTTCCCCGCCGGATCGTAACAAGCACGAGTTTGCTACCAACCGCACCGGCTCGTTCCTAGTATTAATGACATCAATGAGTATCTCGGATACCGTTTCGGAAACGTGTACTGATGGTATTAGTAGCCCCGTTCTTCTTACGCAGTCGGGGTGGGGTTCTAAAATGCCCGCCATTACTGTTGGCCCTTTTAACTTAACCCTCGTTTTACAACGTGGTGCAATTTCAAGGTCATCTGGTATGCAGTACTTTTGTTTGGGATTTTTCCGATCGTTCGTAATTGCGCCTAACCTCTCGAGCTCCCTTTCTTCGTTTAGTTCTACCACGTGGTCGTCCGTGCCTATTTTTGGCCTATACAATTCTACCGATTCGTCTCTAAACATAATTTGGCAATGATAGTCTGTTAGAATATCGACGCCGAAAATAATCTTTTCCCCGTTTCCTGGAATTATGGTGAACCTGCCACATATGTCGAACCCATCAATGTTGACCTCCAAGTATGTGCACGTGTTCGAGACTACTGACCCACTTATTCCCCGTATAAGTAATTTTGAAGGCATTCTAGCACATCCTAGTGCGTTGGCTATTCCTTCGTCTATGCAGCTAACATTTGCCCCTGAATCGAAAATCAGTTTGCCTACATGTGTCTCATTGATAGGCATGATTAAGCAGAAATTAGTCATACCTGTCCAACGAAATTTTTCCATTGTTGTACCCCCTATTTCTAAAGTGGATTTTTCTAGTGGTACCTTATTTACTGTCTGTCTCTCGTTAACCCCCGGTTGTCCTTTTACCTTGTCGAGGAATTTCGCCGCCTGTAGGAAGTCTGCCTCTTCTGGGTTCCGCGTGGTACTCCATGAGGCTGCCAGTAGTAGGCAGTCTTTTGGAGCCAATGCCCACAATGCCTCCTTGTTTGAATCAAACGGCGAAAACTCACCTGCCGTCGCGTGGGCCGTAATGAGGTTCATTAAGTATTTCCCCGTATCTTCCGTTGACTGGGGCCGCCTCATTTTCTTCAGTTCGTTACCCCTACTACGTGCCCGGCCGTCGTTCCTTGGGTAGCAAAGTTTCAGTGCTTCCAAGACGTCTTCAAGTGCGGCTGAAGGGTCAAACCTGCACTTGATAAATTCGCGGCCGTCAAGTGGAAGCCGCCGTACTAGGGCCTTCGTCCAGTCTCCCTTCGGTACCTTGCTCGCCGTCAGCCACGTTTTGAACTCCTCCACGTAGTCTTCGATATCTTCCTCCTCCGGGTTGAAACAAGGCGTCTCTCCATAGCCGATACTTATGTTTGCGGCTTGAGGTGCTGGGCCGTACCCAGCATCTCCACCATGTGATGAGGCTGAAGTGGGGATGTAAAGCTCATTTTATTGAGAGGCTGCAGTACATTGTCCTGATGGGCTATGGTCACCATGGCCCGTTCCAGGGCTGGGTTTGTGGTCCGGTCCCGGAGGGTTGTTGGGGTCCGATTCTCATCGGTGTAGCCGTTGGAAGGGTTATATCTGTGACAGGACATCTTTCGTTCGCCGGGCAAGGAAAAAAGAAAGAAAAAATAATAATAAATAGCACGAAGGTCAAACGATAACTGCACGTTGTATTTTTAACGCCTTCCGCGAAAACGGTGGTCAGTGGTCAAATACAACTTGTACCTGTTATCTCTGTGGTGCCGTTTCACTGATAAATAATAAATAAACAAAATTTTAAATAATTTTGAAACGGTCACGTGTATTTCCGGTCGGTTGCTTGTTGACACACAACAATATATAAAAGTCAATTTCTGTCTGTCTGTCTGTTTCGCGATAAACTCAAAAACTACTGAACCAATTGGTACCAAATTTTGCATGTCGCTTTTTATAAACCTGATGAAAATTTTCGGCTGCATTTTGATTAGTATTTTTGGCTATTTCTTTTTTTCATTTGAAGAACTTTTTTTTACGCGGACTAATCCGGAATGGAATGACTACCTAAATATGGCCATTTTTTTTAAGCATCGGTGGTTCAGTGGTAGAATGCTCGCCTGCCACGCGGGTGGCCCGGGTTCAATTTCCGGCCGATGCATTTTTTTTTTTTTACAATTTTTAAAACTCATTTATCTATATTAATAAAATGGAAATTTCATAAGTGGTGTTCGCTAAAAACTTTCGTTACAATGCATCAATTTCGACCAAATTTTCAACATTTATGTAAAACGAGATGGAGCAGGTTTTGCTTAACATCAAAATATTTTTCCTAACTTTAAAATACATAACTTTGCTGTTATCGATAAAATACAAAAAAATTCAACAGAGTTAATTTTATTTATATATAAATACAAAAAAAAAAAATTCAGCAATTCATTCAACTCAATCTAAAAAAATATTCAAAACAAGCAATTTTAAGATAACACCATATGTAAAACAGTCGGCCAAGAAAACAACAACGATATTACATCTTTCTCACATATTCACACACAATCTTGATTAATAATTAAAACTAATCTTTAGCATTGTTTATTATACTTCATAATATATAATATTCGTTAGGCAAACTTTCACTCGGGTAATATTATATATAATATAAATATATATTATTATATCAACTATATTAATCAAATCAATTATTAAAACTATATATTTTTAGACAGAAAATGATGATGACGATATTGCTGTATCATGTTTGATTATTAGATACATAATTATATCGGGAAAAATTCCAAAAAGCAGAGACCACGGGTGAAACCAGTTCATTATTTTGTACGCAGGAACAAAATTCTAACAGAAAAACATTCATTCGAGCAGAAAACAAAAGCCAGATCATCTTTCTATAAAAATATCGCTTCTCAGACACAAAGTTTGGAGCGGGACGTTTCACAAAAGTGACATCCACTGTGCCAATTTATAATTGTAACGAATATTATTTGAATAAAAACATTTAATCGGGTAAAACCCGGGCGTTGCCCGGGTCATTCGGCTAGTATATATATAAAAGTCAATTTCTGTCTGTCTGTCTGTTTCACGATAAACTCAAAAACTACTGAACCAATTGGTACCAAATTTTGCATGTCGCTTTTTATAAACCTGAGGAAAATTTTCGGCTGCATTTTGATTAGTATTTTTGGCTATTTCTTTTTTTCATTTGAAGAACTTTTTTTTACGCGGACTAATCCGGAATGGAATGAATACCTAAATATGGCCATTTTTTAAGCATCGGTGGTTCAGTGGTAGAATGCTCGCCTGCCACGCGGGCGGCCCGGGTTCGATTCCCGGCCAATGCATTTTTTTTTTTACAATTTTTAAAACACATTTATATTATATATAATATAAATATAAGTTATTTCAATATCAACTATATTAATTAAATCAAATACCTAAACACTAATATAATACAATTTTTGCCATCATACACACTTTTTTCCTGTAGTTTATGTGTTACTTCTGTATTGCTATTCTATGGCACTTATAATATTTATTATTGATATACTTTTAGTTTGAAGTAAATTGCACCCAAGGGATTTCTCGGGCGAAGCCGGGTCATTCGCCTAGTATACAATATATCTTATATAAAAAATGTTTATCAACTTTCCGAAAAACCTTGTATATTAGATGAGCTTAAATAGTTTGGGAGATAAAAAAGGAGAATATATAAACTAAGTTAAATGGAGTCAAAGACCCAAATACCTAGCAATCAGCTACCCCCAAAAATGACAGCTAATGTTTACAAAACTTCCCACCTAGAGTGCACACCATTGGAGCTTAGGTAAATAACACTTGCCGAGCTGCTGATGTATTATTTACCATTAAGGTACATTTTTGATTATGACATTCTATAAATTGATTAAAAATTTAGTAACTTGAAACTTTGATATTTTAAAAAATATAGCACTACCATTAGTGCTGAGCTTGGCAACA
This sequence comes from Cordylochernes scorpioides, assembly GCA_030710605.1. Lineage (NCBI taxonomy): Eukaryota > Metazoa > Arthropoda > Arachnida > Pseudoscorpiones > Chernetidae > Cordylochernes > Cordylochernes scorpioides. The sequence continues at coordinate 20,023,688 of CP092885.1, forward strand.
TTTGCCTTTTCTAAGCCTATCAGGAGAAGAAGTATTTGGCTAATTAAAGGAGGTTGGGGGATTCTGGGCTAAAAAACTTCTAATGAAGGTCAAAGACTTATATAACACGTTGAGTTTGGAAACCTTTGGTTGGTTTGGGAAGTTCAATCATTTCTTTGGAAGGTTGCATCCTTGATGATCAGACATACATTAGCCTGTCATACATATGTGGGACAAGAAATTTCAACAATAGTTAGTATTATGATAAGGCACAATTTGGTTTATAGATTATAAACACAAGGTATTAAGACCAAATCCAAATAAATAAATAGTGTATGATGTTTCAGTAACATCGTTTGTTCTTTTGTTTGAAGATGGTAACAACGCTGTTACCAAAATGTCACACACCATATATTTATTTGGATTTGGTCTTATTATCTGTGTTAATAATTAATATTCTAAATTAATTTTTAAAATATGTAAGAATGAATAAAATCTAAACATTTCTTACGTCGCAAAAATGCATAATTTTTTTTTTTTTAAATCATAAAGATATTAACTCTTTCAGATCCCTTTAAAATAAATATTTTTAAAAAGCTTAATATCAAATTTATTTATACGTTGAGATAAAATTGGTTATGAAAAAAAGTAAAAATAAAAATGGCGAAGAAATAAAAGCATTAGAGCAATTTCCTACCGCTTACATGAGCATTTTAGATGGCAGAACTCCATCTAGTGGAACAAATATAAATGAAATCTTTATTTAGGTTTGTTCCATAATATAGAAGCATCCATAGTAGGCAATACAAAATAAACAAAGAAATTTAAATTGGATCCCAGGATCATTTATCTCTTATCTCCACTCAATCATATTAGGGTGTCAAGCTTGAGACTTGATGGTGTCTGTTGACAACCATCATGATTGGGTGAAGTAGAATGCCTTTGTCATTTAGACTGGGAGCACTACTCAGTGGCAGGCCGACTTAGCTCTAAAATAAATTGCAGCCTCTGACATGAGGAACAGACGCCATGTGCAGCCGTTCCTAACATGGAGTACAAGCGCTGCTCATCCTGTATTCCTGGATTAGGAGACCTTACAGGGTACTATCAGCCGGGCCAGCTGAGCCCAGCGAGCTTGTTACTGCTCCCCCTCCTCCTTTTTCATCCGGGCTTGGGACCGGCAAAGGCGGAGTTGATACAACTGTAACACTTCAATGTGTGAAACCACTGAGCTAAGGCAATATGCTTCTTTTCCTAGCTCAATACTGATTGGCTGGTTAAAGTCTTTTGACAGTAGCGAATGAATCAGCAGGCAAATATATATGTACATTAGAACCTGCCTGTAAAGGACAACACCTAATTGCAGAGCCAAAATGTTTTTTAGGGAGAGGTGTTCTCTTACTGGAGAGTTGCTAAATAGTAAAAAACAATGGTTGCCTGTAAAGTCGGTTTTACGGGCGAAGATTTTACGTGACAACGGTAGAATATTTATTGATATGAATATAATTAAATTGCACAATCGGACCAAGGAATTGAATGAAAATAAGAATTGCACAAATTTTAACTATAGAAATATATTTTGTTTACTAAAACATTGTACATGTAAACTTAAACTTAACTAATTCCTATTTGAGTGATTTTGTTGAGGATAGGACGATGATAGGAGAAATATGAAATGAAAGGAAGTGTTTCTGCTGTAATGTGTCTTGCGAAAGTCAAGTCGATAGTTGTTCCTTTTAACGTAGTTGACTTAGAAACGTTTGATACGCAATCAAGATTATACGTATTTTTCATGATATTAAGAAACGAGTTGTCAGGCTTTACGTTTTTGTTAAAATCACCACACAGAAGAATCGGTATACTAGAATCAACTTGCACGAACGGTGGCACGTACTGGCTGTTGTGAATGTACGGACCGAGTCCTTGCCATAGTAACATTCCAATATCCAGCATACTAGCTCCTGGATGAATATATACAGCACTGAGTATAAACTTGAAGCTAGTATTAGCGGCGAAGCAAGTAACTTCAGTCATGCACATGTCACCCTTGGTTTTAATGACACGAGTTACGTCTGTAATCGCAACTTGGAACACTTCCGCCGTAGATGTCGATGATAATTTACGATAGATCGCCACTCCACCAGCCGCGTTGGTATTTGAAAATCAAAACACTTATTCAGATCGAAGGTTCAAATTTTTGCTAAATAAATTTGAAATTAAATAAAATTTGTAATTGTAAATGATGAAGTTGAAAATTAAAACATTTACTTAAATTAGATGTTAAAATTCTTGCTCAACACAGTTTAAATAAAGTTTTCTTATATCTGCCACTTTTTCTTAATATTTGTAATTTTAAAGAATCAATTCGAAAATCAAAACATTTATTCAGATCGAAGGTTCAAATTTTTGCTAAATAAATTTGAAACTATTTAAAATTTGTAAAATAATAATTAATTAATTAATTAATTTTAAACTAATAATTTACTTAACACTATCAACATTTATCAATAGTATGACATAACCTATAAACTCAGTTTCTCAACTTTTGTGTCAATCTAACAATTAATCAATCAATCATAGTTTACGATAATGAAATATCAGTGTACAATTATTTACCTTTATTGTTGTAGTTGTTGTAAATGACGAATCTAAGCACTCCACATTTTCACTACAGACACAGCTGACGATACTTTAACCACACGTGTGAACTTGTATTATGACGCTTTCTTGTTTTTCCAACGCCAAGAACGTTTGAGAAAGACAAAGACAGAGACAAGCATGCGCCGATTCAATGCGCCTAATTCTCTAGCGCTGCGCGCGCAGCACTCTCGTTCGGTGACTCATCGTAACGTTACCGGGCGTTACACTTTTTCATAAGTGACTCCCAGCCGCAACCTAATTTAAGACGTTGTCACGTCAAAATGGTAATTTTTGTGTGTATTCTTGCGTGAGTGTCCTCTCATGGAGGTTCTACTGTTTATTTATATTTAGTTAATAAAAAGGCATCTATTGTGTTGATTGAAAAAAAAAAAGATTTATTTTCCAATATTTCGCTGTACAGATTACCAATCTTTGTCAAAGCATAACAACATATTTATTTTAGACTGGCATTCAGCTAACTGAAATATTATAAAATAATTCAATTTTTCAATCCAATATATGCCTTTTTTAAATATCTGAAGATTGAATTATGGATTGCTCTATTTTCAAAACAAATAAATACTAGAGCATTATCCTGTTCTACGAACTCATATCTGTATCTCTCATAGTTTGAGAAATCTACTTGACATATGCAAAAATGCAGAAGCAAGTTTTTAATCTCATGATTCTTACCTATTACTTCAATATATACAAAGCATTAACGCATCATCTATATACAAGAAATGAAGACATTAAGGTGTGAATGTTTCTTTTCACAAATGATTCAAACTACTTTCCTTACTGCAATGAAAAAAATATTGGGAGGGCTTGGCTCATCAGTTATTGAACCCTCCCAGTTGTTTTGCCAATTTAATCTACCAGACTGCTTCTTTTTATAGCTCTAATACTGAATTGGAACATTCTGCTTTTATATGCTACACTGAAGGGTGAAATCTTCGAAATTGTTTTCAAGCATTTAGGATAGAAGAATCACATATAAATGAACACTATGGAGCAAAGATATCCTTATACTGTGATGCAAAAATATTGGAAGGGATTTTTTTTTTAATCAACCATAGTTTTTTTAGAGCTCTAATACTGTATTGGATTATTCTGCTTATATATGCTACACTGAAGGGTGGAATCTTATAAATGGTATTTAAGCAAACTATGCACATAAGCCCTTAGGACAGTAGAATTACATATGACAGCTGACTTGTACCCCTCTGTCATGTTTAGGACAACTTCCTTGGTGTGATTGAGGCAATTTACTTCCTTCCTCTTGTTTTGCCAGCAAGATAAGATGGTGGCTTATCTTGTCTGTGTGATTGGCCCTTCCATTGTTCGAGTGAACTTGGTTGAGTGTTATCTAGAGCATATGACATGTCCTGTTTACCTCCCACAGTTCTACCCAATTTTTCCTGATCACTTCTCTCACTTGTTTTAAAACAAACTCTAGCAGAACACAATGTTGTAATTAAAGTGCCAGCTGCTGGGTGCACATTTTATAAAGAAAAGGTGATGGAAATTCTAAAAATGATGCTACATTTTTTATCTAAAAATTCTTTAAAATAACAAAAATATTTATCATAATATATACAGTAAAACCCTGCTAATACAAACCCAGGATATAGTGAAACTTACCTTTATAACAAACTCAAGATAATCCCCAATTCCATTGAAAATAACATTGTTATAATGAAATTTTCATTTTTTTAAAATAACAAACTGCCCCTAAAACCAACCAATATTTTAAACCCCAAAATAAAAAAAAAATTATATTTAAAATGTTAAGCTTATAAGGGTAATATACTAGAATATACTTTGTCTACTTTTATGGATAGTTGCACCTCCCACACATGAGCCAACCGTTATAATGAGTGTGTGTAATTATCCCTAGTACATGTGGTACAGGCCATGATAATCATGTTGGGTAGTTAGCGACTGCTTTTACATTAAGTGCACCACATGTCTACACATGTGAAAAGCAGTTCAACTTTATACTTACAAATCTGCCAGAGCCTCATTTGGTTACTTGCACTCACTGGTGGGATTAGACTTTTTGCAAGAATCGGGTGCCATTGGAGCATTTTTTTTTTAAATTAGAAAAAAAAGTTCTCAATGCAGGATTTAATCCTGGGTCGTAGCAGTCAAAACCAATGGTTTAGACCACCCTTCCACCGACCCCCCCCCCAACCATCATATAAGTGACAACTCCCCAAGTGGAAACGTTTGTAAAATCCAAATGAATTTAATCTACCAGATCGCTTCTTTAGAGCTCTAATACTGTATTGGATCATTCTGCTTTTATATACTACACTGAAGGGTGGAATCTTAGAAATGGTATTTAAGCAAACTATGGACATAAGCTTTTAGGACAGTAGAATTACATTCAAATATTTGTATTGAACAATGCTCTTCCGCAAACAATAAAGACAAGGTAGGTTAGGCATAAATTAATACTTAGCAATAACGCACCATCTATATAATACAAATGAAAACACCAAAACGTGAATGTTTCTTCTCACAAATTCCCTGTTATATCTTTTCTTCTTGAAGGTGTATTCTAGTGAATCTCCCCCTCAGAGTACTGAAAACTTCCTCTAGATCACCTCATTTAGAAGGTTCTCCATTAAAATTTATCCAAACATCCTCCTCACTATCAATTTTATCTTGTGTTTTTTTTTCCCCTAGCCCACCCAGATATCAAAACAGTTTATTTTATACTCTGATATTTTGGTCATTGGTCAAGCTTCACATCCATACAAGAAACCTGACCAAACATTCAAGCTTATTTACCTTTAATTGATGCTTCGAAGATAAATAAAAAGATTTCTCACAAATATTGATGCCACAGTAAAAAAAAAAGCATTCTAATAAATAGCTATTGATATTAGCCTGTTGTTACCTGGTCACAGGACTGAAGTGAATATTACACTGGGTCCTTTCTATACTCTTTCCATGCTTGAGAACATCAATCCAAATTATTACACTCTAGAGGTTCTCAGATATTTGAAATGTTTTATCATAGTTTCATACTTTATTGTAGTTAAATTAGGTACAGTAAAACCTCCATGAGAGGACACCTACGCTAGAGGACACCTCTATATAACTATTTAGCAACTCTGGTAAGAGGACACCTCTCCCTAATGGACACTTGGCTATTCAATTAGGTGTCCTTTACAGGGAGGTTCTACTGTATATATATTTTAATTATCATATTGTATAGTTTACAAGGTCATGGAGACTGAATTCATGGATTAAATTTACAATCTTGGTAGGGTTGGAATATAGGTATTGGCAAATTTTGATTTTGTAAAATATTATATGGATTTCTCTCTTTTTTTTTTTTTTTAATATTTTTATTGATGGTAAGGATGTAGTAGTTTGAAAACAGTAGAACAAACTCCCTGTAAAGGACAACACCTAATTGCAGAGCCAAAGTGTTCTTTAGGGAGGATGTCCTCTTACTGGAGAGTTGCTAAATTGTAAAAATGGTAATTTTGCAAATGAAAACTGTCCTTTGTAGAGAGGAGTCCGCTAAAGGGAGGTTCTACCTTATATTATAGTTCTCCATGTGTGTTATTTTCTTTATCAACTTCCATTACTATTTCAGCATGGCAACAAAAGTTTGATGGTGTGACTGGTGCAGCTTGGAGACAACTACCCAGCTGACCTATTTGAGGAAGCTGATGATCTCCAGTCCATTCCGGCCCGTGCAGCAGAGCAGGCGGAACACCTGATCCGCAGAGTTTTTGAGGAAGCTGAACAGGCTGAACAACTTGTTCGCAAAGTCTGGACAGAAGCTTGGAATGTAAGTGGCCACTCTTGATATTGATAGAACACACACTACTGGCCAATATAATAGCTACATTGGAAAGAAATGTAAATAGAAAAATTATATTTATTAGATAAATATATCATACTGGGTTTAAGAAGTGATTACATTTTCAAGAGATATGGAGGTTTGGATCCTGAGAAATCAGTCCTCAGAAGAACCACCTCTGGCAGTAATAACAACACTGATACACCTGGGTATTGAGTCAAACAGATTGGAAAGTATGTACAGGTACAGCTTCCCATGCAGCTTCAACACGATGCCACAGTTTATCAACAGTAGTTACTGGATTGTGGTGACAAGCTAGTCACTCAGCAACCATTGACCAGATGTTTTCTATTGGTGACATTTCTGAAGAATGTGCTGGCAGGGTAGCAGCTGAACTTTCTGTATGTAGGAAGGTTCGTACAATACCAGCAACACGTGGTCGCGCATTATCCTGCTGAAGCTTTGTGTTTGTCAGCCCTCAAATAAAGGGTACTGCCCACAGCTCAAATAGATATTTTTGTTAGAGAATATTCTAATACAGGTCTTCTTATTATTTTTGTAAGTTTGAAAGATTCAGTGTTGTGTGGTGTCTGTCTGGCAGGGTTGCCACTTCAGCTCGCTGCCCAAGTGGCTCCAGGACAATGACTACATCCACTGTGGCTACCGGCCCCCGCTGCCGTCAGTCCGGGCCTGCTTCCGCTCCATCTTCCGCTTCCACACGGAGACTCTGAACATCTGGACCCACCTCCTGGGGTTTGTGGCCTTTGTGGCCTTCTTGCTCTACGTGCTGGTGCTCCGGCAGCGCGCCACTGCGGAGCAGACCCTGCTGCTAGGGGTGTTCCTGCTGTCTGCCTCAGTGTGCATGGCCTGCTCCTCCCTCTTCCACACCCTGCAGTGCCACTCGGAGCGCATCGGCAAGCTCTGCTCCAAGTAGGTTCCACAACTTCTTGGTTATGTGATGGCAACACTTGGTGGTGGCTAGTAGGTAACTGGGGTCCAAATGTTGGTAGCAGCAACCTCATTTTATAGAATACTTAGTTGGTCCTTAGGAGATTAGCATAGCCAAATGATTTCCGAATTTTTAAAACAACAGTGAGATTTGGTGGAGAAGTGGTATAAACTGTCAACACCCATGAGCTGGTATAGAATTCCACATTGAACACTTTTTCATGATAAAAGAATTGTTCCACTGGCCTCGATTCTTGCAGAAGCCCAACCCAACCAGTGAGTGCAAATAACCAAATGGGGCTCCGGCATACTTTTAGATGCAAAAGTCAAACTGCTTTCTACATGTGTAGACATGTGGTGCACAGTAAAAGCAGCCACCATTATTATTATGGCCTGTACTACATGTACCTGGATAAGTAAAAAATTAAATATATATATTCTATATACAGTTACGAGCGTCATGCGTCCTTAATTCTTCATCTCTGTCACCGTTTGCTTTTTTTTTTGGAATGGCGCTCACCTATTGGTTGGCTACGATCACGTGGCTACGATGGCGCCGCCACTATGCGAGACACTTTGTCTTTAACTTTGCCCCCCCCCACCCGCTTTTTGGTTTCTGTAACTATTGTGTTGGAGCTGGTCGCTCCTTAAAAAAATCATATATTAGTTAATAACTAAATGGAATCCTCTTTTTCTTCTTCCCAGTAAGAGACGCCTACGGAAGCCAACAGTACATAGACAGATAAAGCACATAGGCTATAGTTATTAACTAATATATGCATTTATTTAAGGCGCCAATTTATAATTGTAACAAATAGTATTTGAATCAGAACATTCAATCGGGTAAAACACGGGCATTGCCCGGGTCATTCGGCTAGTATATATATATATATGATACATATGCAAATTCTATTTTAGATCTAGTGTATAACATTTCAGACTTTTACCTGGTCTGGAAGTACAGTAAAATCCCTCTATAGTGAACCCCAATGGGACAGAGCTTTTGGTTCACTATAGCCACGGTTTGGCTATTTTTTTTTTTACTTTTCAAAATTTTTAGGCCGTATAATTAAAGGACTGCCATACACACAAGAAGAGGCTTCCTCTTAATAGTGGTCACTTTGTTTTAATTCCCTTAATTGACCAATTTCCTTACATTAATACTGAATAATAATAGAAATCATTAGATGATAGGTTCTTCTTATCATTAACATACATGTACCTCTATGTCTAATTTAAAAATCAAGACAAATCCTAGGCGAAGTTTTATTAAATACTAGCGGATGTGTACCCGGCTTCGCCCGGGTTTTATCCGAGTGAAAGTTTGCCTAACGAATATTACATATGGTGTTATCTTAAAATTGATTGTTTTGAATATATTTTTAGATTGAGTTGAATGAATTGCTGAATTTTTTTTTGTATTTATATATAAATAAAATTAACTCTGTTGATTTTTTTTGTATTTAATCAATAACAGCGAAGTTACGCATGTTAAAGTTAGGAAAAATATTTTGATGTTAAGCAAAACCTGCTCCATCTCGTTTTACATAAATGTTGAAAATTTGATCGAAATTGATGCATTCTAACGAAAGTTTTTAGTGAACAACACTTACGAAATTTGCATTTTATTAATATAGATATAAGATTATATATATATATATACTAGACGAATGTCCCGGGTTTTACCCGAGTGCGTATATATTTTAAAAACGTTTTAATTCAAATACTATTCGTTACAATTATAAATTGGCGCCATGGATGTCACTCTTGTGAAACGTCCCGTTCCAAACTGTGTGTTTTTAAAATGTTTTAATTAAAATACTATTCGTTACAATTATAAATTTGAACGATAGGCTCATTATTTCTTTATACCGTTATATTATATATATTATATTATATATTAAAATTGCTTGTTTTGAATATTTTTAGATTGAGATTATTAGCTAGTATGTAAATAAATTAACTCTGTTGAAATTTAATTTTGTATTTATATATAAATAAAATTAACTCTGTTGATTTTTTTTTTTTGTATTTAATCGATAACAGCGAAGTTACGCATGTTAATGTTAGGAAAAATATTTTGATGTTAAGCAAAACCTGCTCCATCTCGTTTTACATAAATGTTGAAAATTTGGTCGAAATTGATGCATTGTAACGAAAGTTTTTAGTGAACAACACTTATGAAATTTGCATTTTATTAATATAGAAGAAATATTCAAAGATATAAAATGATTTTAAAACATCATTATGACATTATATAATACATTGTTTACTTGGAAAAAATGGCTCTAACACCTTGTTGCTTCAAAGCATTCTTCAAGCATTGCACCATTCAAATAAAGTTAAGTGTTTTTCTTCCATTTCATTTTCCCACATATTCTTCTAGGTATAGATTTTGTTTTTTTTTTAACCTGTCATGCAAAACATTGCTAACTTTAAAACCACCATAGTTAATGGCATAAAAATAGTTTTTGTTTCATCACGGGACCATTTATTTGGATTTTTTTTTATTTTTTAGCCCTAAAACGTACGATCGCGATCGCGGCAAAAGTTGAGGTTGATTCCTCTTTGTGTAACAATTTTTAATAGCTTTATATTTTATCTTTTATAATAGAAAATTTATATTCTCTTATTTTAATATGTTCTTAACATTTTGCCTGTGTTGTTTCACTTTGAAAAGTTCTGAAAATGGCCATTTTTTTTTTTTTTTTTTAAGAAATAACGCTTCTGTTTTTAAAATGCCTTTGTTTTCTTTATTTTGGAAGCCATTTTTTTTTATATTTCAAATTTAATGGATGCAAATATATTCTATTTAATAAAAAGTATAATGTGTTAAAATTTATACAACATACAGCAAAAATAAAGTGCAAAATTCAAAACAAACAATGCCGCTAAATTTATTGTTTTGAAATCGCTATCCGCGAGCTGAAACATGCTCAAAATTTGGTTGTTTTAATTTTTTTTTTAAATTACAATTCTAAGTTCGTTATAAGCATAGTATTTTAAATAGAATTTATTATTTTGGGACCGAAAATAGGTTCGTTATAGGGGTAGTTCGTTATTCTAAAAACCGCAAAGTTCGTTATAACGATGGTATTTTCAATGGAATGGAATTGGGAATCGGCGTGGGTTCGTTATAAGGGAAGGTTCGTTATATCCAGGGTTCGTATTAGCGGGGTTTTACTGTATATTTAAAATTGATCACAAAATTTGAAAGGAAATATAGAAAATAGGCCATTCTCGATCACCCCAACCACACAGTAGTCTGATATATTGTCAACTTGCATTGTTTGAACAAGTGTAACAAATTTCAGACTTCTAGGTGCAATGTAAGTATACTAAAAGTTAATCACTAGATTTGTAGCCAGACAGACATTTAATACTTTGAAGACCAACGCCGTTGTTCGGTACACTTTTTGAATGGTACACTATGACAGGTTCGTTTGGTATTGAAAGAATGATTCAATTAATCATCCTTGTTATTTTAAATTTTATTCAGGATAAATATAGATGTTATGTTACAAATTAATTTTAGTAATTAAAGAAGTTAAAAAATGTTCGATTGAAAAGGATGGATTGGGAAGGAAGTCAGTCCGTGTTGGCCGTCAGAATTCGAAAGGGCCCACGCCCGTGCTTCCCACGTGACCGCCGCCGCCGCGCATGCGCGCCGACCGTGACGTCGCCACCGTCCGCCGGCGGTGGTGTTGGTTGAAAACTGTTCTTCTCTTCGTCGCGCGGGCGTGCCTTTCACTAACATTCCTCCCACCAATTTATTGATAAATTAAATTCTAATACTATATTTTCTTGGCTATAGTAGAGGCCAATCTAAATTTGTTTTGTTTCTAATGGAAAAAGTCGCTGTACTGGACGAAGAAAAACTCCCGATGATGTCTTCACTCTTGCGACTCGAACTTGTCCATCGGCCCCAGGTAGCACCTCCTCCACTTTTCCTAATGGCCATGAAATCCTTCTCCCCCTATTTTTTTTTCTTTTTCTGTTGAAGGGTGTGACGACTGCCTTTCTCAGTTCACTATTGACTTCTTCGATTGACTCCTTTTCTGCAGACTGTGTCCAAAATTGTTCTTCTTTCTTAAGCCTAACTGGTCTCTCCCACCATCTAGTAGTAATCAATTGCGAGATTGAAGCTCCACGTGAGGGGATGTCTGCAGGATTTTCTTTACCAGGAACGTGCCTCCAATCAGTTATGCTTGAATTTTGTCGAATCTTCTTTACTCTTTCTGCGACAAACACTGACCAGTTCATATCACGTTTAATCCCTGCTAAAGCAGTAGTAGATTCAAGTTTCTTCTCCGAAATTAGCTTGTAATTAGGGAGTGGTGGGTGTTCTCCTATCCAAGGTAAATTGACAGAATATCGACCATCTTCGTTCTGTTTCACTGTTTGGTTGAAATGTTCCAACGCTGCAACTGACAACTCTTCTTTGCTCTTTTCCTTCATGGGTTCCATGATACTGATAACATCTAATCTCCGAAGATCTTGTATTGTTGCATCACGGACTAAGCATGACAGAACTGATGATTGAGTTTTAGTTGTTTGAACATTTCCCAAAACCTTTCCACTAACAGTCCAGCCCAGCTTCGTTTCGAGAGCGACGGGACCAGATTCCAATTCTATTTTCTTTCCTGTTAGTAGCTTGGCGTATACGTCTGCTCCTAGTAGTAGTTCAATCTCCGTGTTCGACCTATAGACATCCAAGTCAATTCCCTTTGATCGAAGTTCCGTCATCCATTCGGTAGGTTGAGCGGAAGGCATTGCACTACAAATCGTTGAGCAGTCTTGTACTTCAAAATTGCAGTTGTACTTGGAGTCCACATCAGAAATGTAGATTCGATACCGCTTGTGCTGCTGTGGTCTCGATTTCACTCCACCAAATAGTAAGTGTACAACTTCCTTTTTCCCGAGCATAGTGAGTCCAACTTCGGAAGCAGTTTGTTCCAATACATATGAGTTCTGGGATCCACTATCTAACATTGCTCGAACAACTTTTGATTTATTTTCGCCATCAATCTTTACCATGATTGTTTGAAGTAAGACATCTTGGCACCGAACTTGATTCGACATGTCCACGGATGCATTTATGTTCTTACTTCTCTCTTCAATCCCATCAGATTTTTGGCTGCCTTTTGAAACTGGACATAAGATTGCCCTGTGTTTTTTACTACAGATGACACATTTCACTACATTTCTGCAATACTTGGAAAAGTGTCCGGGCTTCAAGCAAGAATAACAACACTGTTTCTCTTGAATTATTTTCCTTCTTTCTTCAAGAGACATTGACATGGCTTTACAGCATTGTTCACTCAAATGTTTTTCATCACAAAATACACATTTATAAGCGTTATTTGACTTCCCATCAGCAACTACCAGACTTGCAGCGGTGGCGACAGATGTCTTCGGCTTGGGCGGCTTATCTCGATTAAATTGTGATGGATACGAACTCGAAAACGGTTGACGAGCCAAACGCATTCTTTCACTTCCCTCAACTTCGTGTTTTAGGAATTCCATAAGCTTCTCCAGGAGGACTTCACTTGATTTATGCTTTCCATCTTCATCAGGCTTGTGATGATGACGAGTCCTTTCCCACGCGACGAAGAGATCTTCAGGTAAAGCTGATTCCACCATGGGGTACAGAATAGCAGCGCATTTATCTGTTGTGACTCCTAAAGATCCCAACGCTCGTAGTTGTGATGATAACCGAACGTATACAGTCGAAAAAGGTGTCGTGTTCCTTCCATGAGCATTTTCCAAAGTGATAGCAATCAAATCCCTTACGTACACTTCCACCAACATGTCTTCACGGCCAAAACGTTCCTTAAGAGTGCTGATGGCAAGTGGATAATTTGCCGCTGAGTTTGGAAAGGATGAAACTATTTCCTCCGACACCGATCCCTTTATCATGCAATTTTGTAGGTATTGGAACTTGACACAGGCCGAAATGGAGTCATCATCGTGGACGCTTTGAAAGGCTGACCAGAACTGCAGCCACTCCCGTGCTTCTCCTCCAAATTTCAGTAGTTCCAACTTCGGAAGTCGATGAAGATTTGACTTTCCTTCGTTCCCCCCGGAAACTATTGATTCTCGGTCTACTGTTGGTTTTGCTAGTAATTGTTCCATTTTTTGCAAAACGCCTTCAGACCTTCCAAATAGATTCGCTTGAACGATATCGACATCTTCAATTTCTTCATCTTCTCTATCCGCCTTTATCAGTTGTTCGATGAGACAATCACTGGCAATTAAGAACCTGTCTTTACATCTGAGGAGCTTTGGTCGTAGAGACATCAACATTTCTAGGCTTGGTTCTTGCTTTCCAAGTTCGCCATCTGCTTCTGCAATAACACTTTCCAAAGTCCTCTTTTTCGTCTCACAAGCTTTCTTGAGTTTGTCCATCTTAAATCCTTGGCAGGGCTCGCCACAATGTTCGGTACACTTTTTGAATGGTACACTATGACAGGTTCGTTTGGTATTGAAAGAATGATTCAATTAATCATCCTTGTTATTTTAAATTTTATTCAGGATAAATATAGATATAAATGTTATGTTACAAATTAATTTTAGTAATTAAAGAAGTTAAAAAATGTTCGATTGAAAAGGATGGATTGGGAAGGAAGTCAGTCCGTGTTGGCCGTCAGAATTCGAAAGGGCCCACGCCCGTGCTTCCCACGTGACCGCCGCCGCCGCGCATGCGCGCCGACCGTGACGTCGCCACCGTCCGCCGGCGGTGGTGTTGGTTGAAAACTGTTCTTCTCTTTCACTAACAGCCGTTTTTATACGTCATAAGCTATTAAGCCTAGCGGACCAACCCTGTTTTTATACGTCGCGTCACTTTAAAAATCAATAGAAAATCATAGAACGCAGTACGTCAAGAAATCTCTTCGGCAAATCATCGGCCTATCATGAATAGTTACAAAAATAATCACTAGATGTCAGGACGATACTGTTGGCAGGCAAAAAAATTAGTCATCTGTTGCTCAATCTCATTGGCTAGCTTGCTGACAAACTGATAACAGGCAAGTTTATTTTTGTTATCTCTAATCTCTTTTCGCTCGTTTTTTTCTAAGTTATTTTGCCTCTAATTTCATAACGTTATTGAAATGAATCCTTTGGATCAACCTAGCACTTCAAAAGGTTTGGGATCAGAAGTTCATTTAGATGAAGACATTCAAGATATTCTTGAATATCTTTACGATTCTGGCTCAGAAATTGATGAATAAGTGAAGGATCCTGATTACGAAAATTCAGCCTCCGATGAATTAGAATTTGAGGAGGATGAAAGGGAAGAAATTCCTGCTAAACGGCCGCGATTAGAAGTAGCTCCAGTTCGCATGCTGACGACATGTCGGGACACGTCCACTGCCGCCGCTGGCTCCAATGTTGCCGCCGGCACCTGGAGGAAAGATGATCCCTCGCCCCCAACTCCTCCCCCTTTCACCGCCCGCCCTGGACTAAATTTAGTGGGGGATGTTTCCTCACCATTTGATGCGTTCAGTCTCTTTACAGAGAATATTTTCAAAAGCATCAAAGAGGAAACAAACCGATATGCCAGGAGTATTATTGATCGGGAGTCCAAGAAGGGACCTCTCAAGCCTCATGGCATGCTGGCTAAGTGGAAGGCTGTGTCAGTGGCACAGATAAAGCTCTTTTTCTGTGTCATCATACACATGTCTTTGGTGAAGAAGCCTGGGATGAAAGACTACTGGTCTACTCACGGATTCCTGAAGAATGCCTTTTGCCAGTCCATAAATATGCCAAGGACACTATTTATGAGAATTTTGTCAATGCTACATTTGAATGACAATTCAAAATACATTGAATATGGAAAACCAGGGCATGACAGACTCTTCAAAATAAGACCAGTTTTGGAATCCCTCATATATTCTTTTGGGAATGCCTACACTCCTCAGCAAAATCTCACTATTGATGAGGCGATGTGTCCATTCAGAGGACGTGTGGGTTTTCGAGTGTATATAAAAGGAAAACCTCATAAATATGGCATCAAGATATTCCAGATTTGTGAAGCTGTATCTGGATACGCTTACAATCTTGATATCTACACTGGCAAGGATCCTGAGCAGCCAGAGCACAACTCCATTCCGAACCTTGTGGACAGGCTGGCAAAGAGGTTTTATGGACAAGGCTATCATATCTATTTTGATAGGTGGTTTTCCTCTCCTGAGTTATTTGATAAACTTTGGGAAAAAAAGACCCTAGCTGTTGGCACAGTTATGCCTTCCAGGAAAACGATGCCAAAAACCGAATTTTCCCAAAAACTAAAGAGAGGAGAGATTATAAAGATGAGAAGAAAGCATCTTTTAGCCATCAAATGGAAAGATGTTAGAGATGTTTTCATGCTCTCCACTGTCCATGAAGGTAAAATGATGCCAGTCAAGCCCAAAACCCCAACCAGAGAAGAGTTGTTCAAGCCTGATGCTGTCATCGATTACAACAAGGGGAAGGTAGGAGTGGACCGGAGCGATCAGATGATGGCATATTATTCTTTTAGCAGGAAAACATTGAAATGGTGGAAAAAAAATATTCTTCCATCTTTTTTCACTTTGTTTTGTAAATGGCAACATCATTTACAATAAAGCAAATCCTGATAAAAAAATAAGTCTGAAGGACTTCTATCTGGCTGTCGGTGGGGAGTTGCTCAATCAGGCAAGCATTGAACACTCTGAAAAAGAACCACTTCGAAAACTGATGTTGCCAGGCTACTTGGGAAGCACTACTGCTATAAAATAGCCCCAGAAAGTGGAAAAGCAGTGCAAAGAAGGTGCAAAGTTTGTGCAGATAGTGCAAAGCACAAGACTGGGAAGGCAGCCCGGAAGGACACCAGATTTGAGTGCAAACAATGCAAGATTCCACTTTGCGTTGGAGAGTGCTTCGAAAAGTACCATGCAGAAATGAAGTACTGGGAATAATAATGTATATAAATGTAAAAATTTTAATAATTTCCTCTGATTATTTTTTTTACAAACAGTGGTGTTTTTTTTGGCAGTTTGCATTTTTTTAGTTCTTTTTTTATTTTTTTTATTTTGAAAAAGTGCCAATAAACATATATTTTTTTATTGCATTTTTGTGTTTTATAGACATATTTTGATACAAGCATCAAATTTCACTGTTCAAGGTAATATATTTTTATAAATATGATTAAAAAAAAAAAATCAAGTTTTATCCTGGTTCACAGGGCTATTTGGGTTGTGAAACCAATGTTCCTCAAAGTGTTAAACAAGTTGAATAAATGCTTTTAAAAAAGGAATATCCTCTCCCTTTGGATAAAACAAAATGTTAATCTTCTTTGACCAAGTGAACTTGTAAGGGCAATATTACAATGTGACCTTTTAACTCATTCCTAGCTAAGTATAACTTCCTACTGAGGCCTGAGCTAGGTGCTATCATTGACCTTTGTGGCCCCGTGTGTGTTATCCATCATGGTCATCAGGTGGTATCATCTATCTCCTCTGACGTCAGTTATCTCTGTCTACCTCAGCAATTAGCTGGAGAGCTAGGATTGCTACACTAAGATTCAGTACAGGTTTCCTTTTTTTTTTTTTTTTTTATTAAGGTCCATTTTCTTTTATCCACAGAACAATTATTTATTTTTTTATTTTATAGCCCCTTCAGTTGTGGTTGTTTATTATTCCCTAGTGCAGGAATCGGCAATCTTTTGAGTTGGAAAAGTCAAAATCCATGAGTCCATGCTCTTCGAGTTAATTTTATGATAAGCAGCAGCCTCTTCTCCTAAAGGTCCTGTTTAGTGCATCTAATGCAAGCCAAAGTGTGTTCTGGAGCTGCAGATGGATCCCCCATCAGTAAAATTATAAATAAAAGACAATCTTTGGGGGAAAGTGTTTATTTTATTATTGGGTTAATGTTTACTTTTATACAAATTTATGCTTTTGTTTAAAAGTAAACATTAGCCCAATAAAAGGAAACTCTTTCCTCAATGGATTGTATTTTATTTATAAATATTTCTTTGTTAAAGTTACCTTGTTATCAAACCTGGATCCCTTGGAGGACCAAGCAGGAGGAGGGTCAACCACATGTTACTATTAAAAGATGTATATTGTATATGTAGAAAAGGAATATTTATTTGGTATATACAGTAGAACCTCCATGAGAGGACACTCACGCTAGAGGACACCTCTCTATAAAGGACAGTTTTCATTTGTTAAATTACCATTTTTCCTTGTCCCGGAGTGACGGTGATATTCTCTCTCTGTTCCAGGAGAGGTCCAACATGGAGTCAGTGGAGGTTCACCCTGACTCTTGCTGAGATGGTTGGCCTTTATTTTTGATGTATGTCTCAAGTACAGGTCTTCTTCTTTCTTATCTCCACTCAATCATATTAGGGAATCAAGTTGTGACCCTTGATGGTGTCTGTTTGACAACCATAATGACTGGGTGAAGTAGAATGCGTCTGCCTTTGTCATTAAGACTGAGAGCACTACTCAGTGGCAGGCCGACTTAGCTCCAAAAGAAATGGCCACCTCTGACATGAGGAACAGAGACCATGTGCAGTTGCTTGTAACATGGAGTACAAACGCTGCTCATCCTGTTTTCCTGGATTAGGAGCCCTTACAGGGCACTATCAGCCAGGCCAGCTGAACCCAGGTTTTTTAGTGAGCTTGTTACTGCTTCCCCTCCTCCTTTTTCATTCGGGCTTGGGACCAGCAAAGGCGGAGTTAAAGTATAGGTGGAGAAGGGAACTGATTTGTCTAAATGTAGATGATGCTTTCTAACACTGGTCTGCCAAGGTTTATTAAAGGGGTTTTATTGTCTATAGAAATACTGATGTGGTAGATATTTTCCTTATATTTTAGCAGCAAGGCATTCCCATGCAGTCCAACTCTTTTTAATTCATCACTCCAAAGGATCAGAATTATTGTTTGAATTGAAGTATTATAGTCAATTATATCGTATTTATAGTAAATTAGAACCCTACCAAGATTGTGAATTTGATCTATGAATATAGTCTCCATGACCTTGTATAAATATACAATGGGATAATAATTTAAAAAAAAAATTAAATTAGGATGATTATATCAATTCATTGCAATATTAACTGCTAGTGGGCATTTTTCTTCTAGAGTATTTCCCTGTTAGCACATATGGGGGTGTTAAAGTATGTGTTGGGTAAAATAACTAGACCAATATTGAGATTTGAAGAATTTGTGGAAATAAAGTAGTTGGAATACTGCTAGTTATTTAAGTGTTGGAATTATAGTTGATTAAAGATGTTATATTGTACAAAGTGTAGCATCTTTCTTCCAAAAGCATTATAGAAGTGTATATTTGTGGTTATTTTAAAAACTTTTACTTTTTTGGCTTCATTTGGTAACTCTTCTTCTTGAAAAACTTCACCTTTTTTTTTGTTCATGTCTTTAATTGGGTTTTGGATATTGAAGTTTTTATTCCATTGACTTGTCAATGAGGGATTTTTCTAACCATATTGTTTATTGTCAATAAAATAATTTCCATGTATCAATCAATGTAACAGGCCTTCATATTTTAACACTAATAACAAAAGGCAATAAGACCAAAATAATGCACTATTTATGATAAGGTACAATTTGGATTATAGATTATAACTACAGTAGAACCTCCACATGGAGAGGACACTTACGCTCTAGAGGACACCTCTCTACAAAGGACGTTTTCATTTCCAAAATTACCATTTTTACCAAATAGTAACTCTCCTGTAAGAGAACACCTCTCAACAAAGGACATTTTCATTTCCAAAATTACCATTTTTACCAAATAGTAACTCTCCTATAAGAGAACACCTCTCAACAAAAGACATTTTCATTTCCAAAATTACCATTTTTACCAAATAGTAACTCTCCTATAAGAGAACACCTCTCAACAAAGGACATTTTCATTTCCAAAATTACCATTTTTACCAAATAGTAACTCTCCTGTAAGAGAACACCTCTCAACAAAGGACATTTTCATTTCCAAAATTACTATTTTTACCAAATAGTAACTCTTCTGTAAGAGGACACCTCTCCATAAAGGACACTTTAGATGAGCAACTAGGGTGGCCTTTACAGAGATGTATAAGGTATAATAAGATTTATTTATTTGGATTTGGTCTTATTACCATGTAGTAACACACTATTTATTTATTTGGATTTGATGTTATTACCTTGTGTTTATAATCTATAATCTAAATTGAATACCTAATCATTTTTAACACTAAGGATGATTGACTCATCCATTGATGAGTTCTACTCAGCATCCCCAGCAGACACCATCTACAAGCTTGATACCCTAATTTGATTGAGTGGAGATGGGAGAGAAGATACTTAGGACTAATGAGGATACTTATCAGTATGAAGAAACACCATCTGCTCCACACTATCTATCTAGCAGTTTCTCCTGGACTACCAAGAAGGGAGGGAACAGCTGTGGTG
The DNA here is from genome assembly GCA_030710605.1 of Cordylochernes scorpioides. Taxonomy (NCBI): domain Eukaryota; kingdom Metazoa; phylum Arthropoda; class Arachnida; order Pseudoscorpiones; family Chernetidae; genus Cordylochernes; species Cordylochernes scorpioides. Next base: position 20,043,515 of record CP092885.1, read on the forward strand.
GAGGCTTAGTGGCCCCATCTGTTCCACAAGTGGCAAGCACATGTCAGGAGTAGAATCAGATTACAGGGGGGGTTGTTGTTTTAAAGACATAGTTTTGGTCTATAGCAGGGCAAATACTTATTTGATGGCACCTCCCCTGTGTCAATGCTGAATACTCCTGGAGGGGGTATCGATCCGAGGTTGGATTATTTAAAACATTGCTGCTATCCAAATAAATTAATAATGTGTGACGCTTCGGTAACAGCATTGTTATCAACAGCAGACAAAAGAATAAATTAGAAAAAATATTACAGCATGTTCTTTAATGAACATTTAAATTTGTTCTTAAATGAATATTTAGATATATAATGAACATTGAGAACATGCTCTGATATTTTTCCCTCATATATTCTTTTTTGTGTTTGTTCTTATTCTCTATCTTATTCTTTTGTTGGTAACAATGCTGTTACTGAAACATCTCACACTATTAATTTATTTGAATTTGGTCTATTTTCTTGTATCTATAATCCAAATTGTGCTTTTTCATTGTTGTTCTCATTAGATGAGTTTTTAAATATAGTATTCATAAAATATATCTTAGAATATTATCAAAGTTTTCATTTTTTGGTGTTATTTTTGTCAACTTTAAATAGTGAATTGAGATATAGAGAGAACCTGGTATTACACTAGCTCCACAGGATGTTGCTACACTATGGCCAGCACGTGAGAAACAAACTATTGTTTAGCCTTTGATACAGCAGGAATATATACAGAGTCCAAGTAACCACATGTTATATACATGGTGGGTATTTGTGACTGCTTTTAATGGGTAGAAAGCAGTTTGGCATTTTTGCACCTACAAGTTGCCAGAGCTCCTTTAGGTTACTTGCGCTCACTGAAGGGATTAGGCTTGGACAAGACAAATTTTTCTTTTAAAAAAAGTACTCAATGCAAGTTTTAATACCAGATCCTTTTTGAATATCAATGGTGTATATAGTAAAACTTACCTAGTTTCAGAGTCAAAGTATCATTTTGTTATTAAATGTCAAGAGCATTAAACATATTTTATCCTGAATGATAAAGCACAATTTGGATTATAGATTATAATACAAGAAAATAAGACCTAATCCAAATAATTTGATAGTGTGTGATGTTTCGGCAACAGCATTGTCACCATCATCAGACAAAAGCATAATTATTCTGTTGCCGAAATGTCACACACTATTAAATTATTTGGATTAGGTCTTACTTTCTTGTATAATATTTTATCCGTAATGACATGGTAAAATTGGAGTTATAGACTAGAAACACAAGGTAACAAAACCAAAGTAATAAATTATGTATGCCATTTCAGTAACAATGCTGTTACCGAAATGCTACACAATTTATTACTTTCTAAGTCTTGTTGGCTTCATGGTTGTCACTTTCTTCTTGCATCCCATCATCCAACTCTTCAATCACTAGATCAATGAAGGAAGTTAGGGGGGTCGGTGGAAGGCTGGTTAAACCATTTGGTTTTCGACCACTACGACCCGGGTTCGATTCCCGCATTGGGCACTTTTTCCTGATAAAAAAAAAAATGCTCCAATGGCCCCCGATTCTTGCAAAAGTCCAACCCCACCAAACGAGTGCAAGTAACCAAACGGGGCTCTGGCACATTTGTAAGTGCAAAGTCGAACTGCTTTTCACATGTGTAGACATGTGGTGCGCTTACAGTAAAAGCAGTCGCTAACTACCCACCATGATTATCATGACCTGTACCACGTGTACTAGGGATAATCAAAAAAAAAAAAATGAAGGAAGATCCAAATTATATTCCTTTTTTCCAAAGTTTTGGTATTGTCAAATTAATAATATAATTCAGCACTTGTTTGCATGTGCATTGTAAATCCATTTCTACTTTGTTATTCAATAAAGCAGTTCCCTCCTTTTATTTTTGAGCCTTTTTGAGTTGTTTAGGTATTTTTAGAATATTTAAACTATATTCTCCCTATCATTTAAAATATTGGAAATTTGTGTGCACATCTTACAAACAAGAATTCACCATCTGATGGACTATCTTCCCTGTTTTTTTGACATTTGAATAACTTTTAATTAATTTTATATTCAAGGTATTTTTTCAGCAGGAATTTAAATAAAAATATTTTTTATTATAAGTCTTTATTAAGAATTAAAAGGATGCTAAAATGCAAACAAAGATGATGGTTATATAACAAAAAAAAAAAAAAAAACGGTTTTGTTTATTTTAAAATATTTGTAAAAAATTTGACTTCTTATTTTTTATTTGTCTACTAGCAGAAATGTTTTATATTGAGAGAAAAAAAACTTTTTTTTTTTTTAATGTTTTGGGAAGCATCCATTGTTTGAAGGTGCCCACTGGCAAGAATGTATTTTCATTGGGAGGGCAATTTTGGTGAAGATAACTGTCCTGTGTTTAGAGGTGTCCTCTAGCATGAGTGTCCACTGATTGAGGTTCTACTGTACCACTAGGTCACCCTTGTTTGCAACATAAAACCAATGTTCTTCACTGAAGGCTTTATTTGGCAGCAATTAAAGGTTATCCTCCTTGTAATTTAAAGAAAGTCCCATTAGATCATCTATTTATTTCAATTTTAGATGTTCTAAAGATGTGTACATGAGTCTGTGTGTGCCCATATACCCAACAACAAATATTTCTAATTTTAAAAAGATACATCCTTGTAGAACGACATTTGGAATTTATCCTGCATGTGTTTCTTTTGAACTAAAAATCGAAATTTATTTTAAGGAGAAATAACAATTATTTTTAACCTTAGGGATGAAGTATGAAAGGATGAATTGTGAAGAGTAATGATAAACGGAATTCATCCCTGGAAACTTTATTTTCCGTTCATCATTACTCTTCACAATTCATCCTTTCATACTTCATCCCTAAGGTTAGAAATAATCGTTATTTCTCCTTAAAATAAATTTCAAGTTTTAGTTCAAAAGGGAAAGGAATTGTTTTAATGAAAAAAGAAGACTATAAACAAAAAATGTTTCCTTTATTGAATAACAATGGCACCTATTCTCCTATACAAAATGATCCAACAAAAAACTTCAAAAATAAATTGAACACCATACTTAAAAACTGGAGAAAAAACAAATATATTAATTACAGGCTTTTAACCAAGTTGAAAAATTATGATGCACATGTTTCCAATATACAGTGGTACCTCGACATACGAGTTTAATTCGTTCCGCAACCTTGCTCGTATCTTGAATTACTCGTATCTCGAAGCAAATTTCCCCATACAAAACAATTGAACTACCATTAATCCGTTCCAACCTCCAAAATGTCACCCCAGTTATTTTTGTTACGTGGTTTTTTAAATAATAAAAACGTATTTATAAATATCAAATATTTATTGCACAAAAATAAAAAAAAGAGAATGTAAAGAAATAAATTAGATATCCTCACTGGTCTTTGCCTTTTTCGCTACATTTTTCTCGCTTTCACCTGTAGGCCGTTTAGAAAAAAACATGTCCAAGGAGGTTTGTTTCTTCCTCCCTCTCAGAATGTTCCGGAAATGAGTTAGGCAAGTGTCATTAAAAAGGTCAGATGCACGACCTGTTGCAACTTTTTCTGGGTGTTTTTTTCCACAAACTGTGAAACTCTCTCCCACATTCCTAAGATCTCCTTTATCTCACTTGTAGAAATTTCACGTTTTAATTCAATACTCATCATCTTTTTCTTAGCACTTGACTTTTTACAAACTTTCTTCCGATCCATGGTTTTAAAAATAAATGAACTAAAACTGTAAATGTAAACGCAACACCAAACACAACTTATCACAGCGGAAGCATGCTGCTAACTGATCGTGATGGCGCGACTGCATGTTACTACCGAACCGAAATCGTATCTCGAATTTCGCTCGTAACTAAAAGCAAAAAATCACTTGCTCGTCGGCTCGTATCTAAAAAAACTCGTATGTTGGGGGCGCTCGTATGTCGAGGTACCACTGTATATGGTGCTCCAAAGGTCCACAAGCCCAACTGTCCATTACGCCCAATAGTAAACAATAGACCTTCACCAACATATGCCTTGGCAAAATGGTTAGCACAACAATTAAAAATCTACCAATATTTTAATGAAAATGAAATTGTTAACTCCTATGAATTCAAAGAAGATATTATTGACATGAAGCTAAATGGAAATCAAAGAATTATATCTTTAGATGTTGAATCCATGTTTACTTCAATCCCTATACCCACAATTATGGATGCATTAAACCATGTGATAAAAGAATCAAAAATAAATAATTTGCCAAAATCTGAATTTTTAATTGGAATAGAATTTTGTTTGAAAACAACATACTTTATTTATGATGACCAAATATATCTCCAAATGAAAGGTGCAACAATAGGTAGTCCAATATCACCAAACGCATCTTGTATTACTATAGGCCAATTAGAAATAAAAGCTCTAAATTCACTTTAAAATAATGTTTATTATTTTAAAAGATAGTGGATGACTCCATTTTATTTATTAATCAGGGAAGTGAACAAAAAATTTGGATACTTTCAACAACCTATTGCCTGATATCAATTACTCTATGGAGGTAGATAACAACAAATCAATAAATTTCCTGGACATGAACTTATCATACACAAATAACAATATTACAACCTCTATATACCAAAAACCAACACATACAGGAACTTATTGGGACTATAGCTCACAGCACCATTTCAGCCAAAAAGTAGGATTAGTAAAAGCTCTTATATATATAGAGCTTTTACACTCATTAATGATACAACTAAAAGAAATATAGAAATTAACAACATCAAAAAAGAACTAATCAATGAAGATTTTCCCATCAAATTGATAAATAGAATAATAGAAGACATGAACCAAAAATATGAGAATAATACTTTAATTCAAAATCTAAAGTGCAAAAACAAAGAAGCCAAATTTATCACATTGCCATTTATAAACCAAAAGTTTGCAAGAGAGAAATTTTACTAATATATTCAAAAAGTATGAAAAATAAACATTGCATAGAAACTATGTAACCCTATCTCTCAATATATCAACAACCATAAGAACACTTACATACCATAAAGAGCAGGTTTAATTTATGAAGTGAAATGTGAAAAATGTGACCAATGTTATGTAGGACAAACATCCAGAACTTTAAAAGAAAGAATGAAAAACCATGAATATGCTCTGAAATGGGATAAAATTGAGAATTCTGCACTTGTAGAACATAGAAAAATCACAGGACATAATAATTTTAACCTAAAAGAAACAAAGATACTTGATTATGAGAAAAATTATTTTAAGAGACAATTTAAAGAAGCATTTTTCATTCAAAAGAAATGCGCTACAATTAACAGAATGGAATAAAGAGGAAATATAAATGATATTTATAGATATGCTTTTAATTATACAGTAGAACTTGGATAATTCAAACTTCTTTAATTCGAAAACCTCTTTAATTTGAATATTTATCTTGGTCCCTAGAATTTGAAATAAATAAAATTTCCGTTTTTAATTCGAATTTTTGGATAATTCAAATTTTTTTATGGTGCCTTGGGGTTTGAATTATCCAAGTTCGACTGTATTTGAAAAAACTTTTAATTCTAAGAATAATATTCTGTGTTTATCAGATAAATACAGTCGAACCTCTTTAATTCAACACCCCAGGGGATCAGAGCTTTCGGTTGAATTAAAGGAAGTGTTGAATTAAGGTTAGATGATTAGCTAATCATATAACTCGCTAAAATAATATTTTCTAAAATTGCTTTGTAATATAAATTGATCATATTAATTGAAACCATTGTGTGTGTGTCCTTTTTGTATTATTTTTTATTTTCATGGTTAACTTTAGTATCAGGGACAAAATGGCAATACTACATATTTTTGAAACAGAAAATAATTATAAATAATATTTAACTCTAATTGAAGAATATAGCAGTTGAAAGGAAATAAATATGGAAAATAATAAGAAAATTTAAAAATAATATTTAAAAATAATCATGAAGAGATCTTTTTAAAAATTCCTTTATAGATGTCTCTGTTTTTGCACTGAAATCCTATTCAGGATATATTCCAGATGGTCTATTAAAAAAAAAATGCATATCTTTCTTCCTCTGGAATGTGTTTTAAATAACTATTGTATTAAAGACATCCACTGCTGCTGCAGGTGTTATTGATTTTGTGTTTAAATCTTTTTTAATAATATGGAAATGGAATATCGAAATAAAATGTTATCATAATCATTGTGGCTACATTTTATGAAGATTTATTTATTTGAAAGGAAATTATTTGTAAATTTTAAAATAACTTAAATATTTCAATGCTGAAATTTAAAAAGAAAATAATATTATTAATTAGCGCGCGATTCATAAATTCCCGCGTAAAAAAAAAAAAAAACAATAACACTTGCGACATTGCGCAACGGCACTGCAAAGTGAAACTTAAACTAGCAGAAATCAAAAGTGCGCATGCGCGATCCTATCGGCGCCCGCCATATGTAAAAAAACATTCAACTGTCGAAATTTGAATTTTAAAATGGTCGAACTGTCGTATTATCAATACTGTCGAATTACGGTTTGTTATTTGATAGGCCGGAGGTTGGGACATCAGAATATGGTCGAATTAAGGTAGTGTCGAATTTGAGTGTGTCGAATTAACGAGGTTATACTGTATCTTCTTCTTATTTGTTATCTTGTTTACACACTTGAGAGATAACAGGAACTATTTAAAAACATGCTGTGGTAAAATTTCTCATTTAGTACTTTTGTCTGAAGATGGTAACAACGCTGTTACCGAAACGTCACACACTATTTATTTATTTGGATTTTGTCTTATTACCTTGTGTATCTATAATCCAAATTGTGCCTTTATCAAGCTAGATATTAAAAAGGTTTTTGAAAAGATATTTCTCCCTGGAGGCTTGATACAAAGGATTGTTTATTGAAGCTTACACTATATTTATAAACGTTTTCCCCTGATTTATACTATTATAAAATAAATAAAGCTTCCAGGGCTAAGTTTCTTGTTCAACTTTTTGTTTTCAAGTTTTCGGACTTGTCAGTCCTTCAACAGGAGTATCATGTTAATAAATTGATGACAACTATTTATTTTTATATACAAATTTTTCAATATCATAAATATTTAAAATATGTAAATAATAATTTGTATATAAAAATAGTATTTATAATCAATTTATTAACGTGATACTCCTTTTGAAGGACTGACAAGTCCGAAAGCTTGAAAATAAAAAGTTGAACAAGAAACTTTGCCCTGGAAGCTTTATAAATTTTATAACACTATATTTATGTAAATTCAAGAAAAAGATAATTGAATCAGTTGTAATGGTTCCATACTATGTTGTTCCCCAGCTTGGATTGTAGACAGGTTGTGATGATATCCAGGCTGGACTACTGTGGGATAGCCGTGCTGATCATGGGCTCCTTTGTTCCCTGGCTTTACTATGGCTTTTACTGCGAGTTCTTCAAGAAGCTTATCTACCTCACCCTGGTGCTAATTCTGGGGGTCTGCTCCATGGTGGTCTCCCTCTGGGACCGCTTTGGAGAGCCTCGCTTCCGCTGGCTACGAGCTGGTTAGTACCCCCTGTTGTAACCACCTACCTTCTTTTTTGTTGTTTATAGAGACTGCCTTGTATAAACATTTCATTCTAAACTTACAATAAAGAGTATCTCTTAAATGATCAGTAACCACTAAATATATATACAGTATAATACATTAATTCAACATTTGTGATAATTTGACCACATTTTCCTGTCCCGACCTGCACCCTATCAAATAAAGAATGTTATTTTGACCAAACAATAATTCAACTGATTTTTAAAATCAAATTTCAATACATTAGATAACTCTTGTTTATAAATACAAATTTTTGCTGTAAATACAATACTTTGGCAAGGTGGGCACTGCGGCCACAGTTAGTGTATGCTCACTTTGCTTGCACCGCATCACAAAATCAGCGCAAACAATCGGCAATTTAGTCATAACCTTAGCTGCCGCTAAATTACCGCAGAAACAAATGTCTTTGAGACTTTTCCTTTAAGCCATTTATTTTAATTTATTCACTTTTTTCCTATCGTTATTAACTTATATTAAAATAATATTTGTAATTTTTCTTTTGTGTGTAGAGAAAATATTTATTATTTTATTAACAAATCATTAATTTTTATATTTTGTTTCTGTCTTGGTTCTGGTATTTTATAAATTTTGATTTGCTTTTTCCCTAAATGAATTGCTGTGTCATCTTGTAGTTTGTGCTTCCTAATTTTCTATAATGTCTGTTTGTGTGTGTTTCTAAATGTATTACAAATGCAATTTTATCCATCACTTCAAGGTAATCATGAAACATTCTGAAAAATTTAAATTTAAAAAATCCCACTTGTTCCAAAATCATTTCATTAGATACCGCTCAAAAAAGAGCAACCTAGTTTATAATAATTACAACAATGTGTGAAGGTTATTCACATATTAAACAAAATGTTAATGCGGAATTCGATCCCGGTTCATGACTGTCGGGAATTGAGGGTGTTACTCACTCGTCCATCGATACTGCTAAAATGTCCAATTTGCTATCAAATTCACATTAATATTTAAAATCAACCAGCACAAATCAGCCCTAAAACACCATAACCCGACCTCCTTACTAGTAGATCATGCTCTCATCAATAGCCACATTCCAGACTTTGAACAAACATCAATAATATACCAAGATATAAAAGAAAAGCACAGCAGGCTATTCTTGGAGAGTTGGAGTTCTTTGGAAGACAGAAATAGTATAAACCGAAAGATCGATATACCAGACATGTACACACAATTTAGATGCTCCTAGAATAGGAACCTTTATGTATATATGAACCTCAGTGGAATGTCTTCATTCATAATGCAATAGCCGAATATTTATTTTGTATATATAGATATTTGCTTTTCACTCTATTTATTCATTTATTTTAATTAGTGTTATACGATATTTATTTGCATACATTACTTTTTCATTTGGATGATTTTCGCCTGAGAGATTGTGAGACGCCCGTGTCTCAAGTGTAACGCGCGGCTTGCCGCGAAAAAGGATGAGATCCTAGAAAAAGATGGTCGTTTAGCCCATCGAAATATCGGAAATAAAAAGATTATTTATTGAATCCAAGATGTGCCCTTTATAAACAAATATAACAATATGGATTGCTCTATTTTCAGAATATTTAAAATATATTACAACAGTATTTTATAAAAATATTATTCTAGTTATATATATGGTTATCCTAAGAAACAACAGTGAATGTTGTGATGAAATCATCTAACTTGCTTTAATTCAACTGAAAGCTCTGAACCCTTGGGGTGTCAAATTAAAGAGGGTAGACTGTATATATTTTTGGGTATATCACAAGAAACCATTAAAGCAATAAAATATCTGGAAATTCAAGTAATATAATTTTGAATTTGAAAAATAAATTAAATAAAAATAATTGTTGAAAATTTTCAAATTATACATTTTTCTCTCTCAATCTATCAAAATAAAAAATATATTGATGAGACTGAGGTGGGGATGTATTTCTCATTTTATTTAAAGACTGCAGTGCATGGTCCTGATGGGTCATGGTCACCAGGGCTGGGTGGCTGGGTTCGTGGTCCGGTCTCGGATCTCATCGGTGTGGCCGTTTGAGGGGTTGTAGCTGTTACAAGACATCTTTAGTTCACTGGTCAAGGTCTAAATAGGACGAAGGGTAAACGATAACTGGTACATACGTTGTATTTAAAGCATTGCCACAAAAAGGTGGTCAAATGCAATTTATACCCATCATATCTGTGGTGCCGTTTCTCTGATTAAAAAATTAATTAAAATAAACAAAAATTAAATAATTTTTACTGTTCCTGTGTACCATTGGTCGGCTACTTATTGACACAACAATACCTTTCCTTTCAAAACATCGCACTTTTATCCTCTTATTATTTATTAAAATAATGTCTTTATTTTTACTGTATAATATGACTTTTTAATGGCCCCTAAACATTTATTATAAATATCTTCTTTTTTTTTTTCAAGTATTGAAGATGTCAGTGTTGGTGCTTGCAAAATTGCCCAAGAATTTATAATAATGGCAAAACCTAAGTTGAAATATAATTATATAAAATTAAAAAAAACTTTGAAATCATTGAGAGAATAATTTGAAAATAATTTCTTTAAAGGAAATTCCTAAATGAAAGTGAAATAATAAATATGTTGAAATGTGTAAAAATAGTTTGCAATCTCTAAATGGCTTCCACTTCCTGCAGCTCTTACTTTCAAGGAAAAATTTGATAAAGAAATGGCAATAGAGAGTTACATTGGTTGGCTTGAATAGAAATGATTCATCACAAAATTAGGATCCATAACCTGCTTTTCACATGTGTAGACATGTGGTGCACTTACAATAGAAGCAGTCGTCTACTTCTACCCACTATGATTATCATTGCTTGTACCAAGTGTACTAGGGGTGATTTAAAAAAAAAAAAGAAAAGAATCCATAACTGAGAATGTAGATCAGTAAAAGATGTAAACTGTGGAAGAGAGAGACACAATAAATAACCAAGCCATGTCAACCAAGGATGTTATGATGCATTAGCACGTTGAGGCCCCTGACATTCCATGTTTCTTTAACTGCTGCAGAAAGTGCTGATGAAGGTTTCGTAGTAAGTAAAGATTAGGGCACATATAATGATGATCCACAATGCAGCTGAACATTTTAAAGATGGTTTTCTCTTATTTCCAATGATGAATTATTTCATGAAATCACATTTAAATGTACTGATAAACCTGTCTATAGCGCCCCCTCTAAATAGCGCCTTCCTCTCTATAGCGCCCGATTTTAAACATTAAAATGTAAACATTTTACATTAAAAGTGACCTGTCTATAGCACCTTATTTTGGTGAGTCCCAAGAGGGGGCACTATAGACAGGTTTAACTGTAGTTGTAACCTTCAAATCTCTGCTTACTGTAGAAACCAGTATGGAAATGACACTGAGGGTCTACCACAGGTAGGTGGTGTCTCACCCATTAGTGACAATGTGTTGACTTTGCTTAAACTTTTTAAAGCTACTGATTCCAAGAAGATAGATTGAACATTATTGATTTACAAGAGGATCAATAACAATGTATTATGGAAATTACAATTTGAATGTAATGTATTTTACCATAATGGTCTAAATACTTAAACCTGGAGCAACAGACCTATTTTGAGCTGAACATATTGTAGGTTTCGCATTCCATTGCTATATACAGGGTCCATTATGAAAGTAATGAGCATAATGTTATTGTGACGTGACGATAGATGGCAGCACGGTAAAACCGTGGGAAATGTGGTGGAGGGATATGCCCTTTCAATCCATCCAGTCGTCAGTTGAGTTCGAGCAGTGTGAGGGGAGATACATGCCTATATAGTGAGATATATATCTGCCCATGAGATATATGACCAACATGTTAACTGTCAATCCTTGCCCAAGTGCATAAATTGCTCTACACATCCTAAATATAGGAATAGCAATAATCATCGTTCTAATGACAAATTATGTCCTGTGTTCCTTCAACAAATGAAATATGAGATACAAAGAACATGTTATGCAGATTTAGATCATGATATTGTTACTTTGGATTAGAATAGACTTATTCTTGTTTTGTTTTTTTGTCAATGTTCAAATTAAAAATTCTACAACAAAACACGCGGAAAAGCAATTTGGTTAATAATGAAATAAGGGAATTTATTTCTAAAGAAAAATATGATATGATTATAGTTCAAGAACCATATAGTATAAATAATGAAGTAATCTTTAATATGCGTTCAAAAATATATTATGCAAATATACCGGGAGTTCCAATATATACCGCAACAATCGTTACAAACCCTTTCTTATCATGTAAATTAATTAAAGAGTTTTCAAATTCATTTGCAACCACTATATCAGTACAAACTACTAAACGGCAAATTATTCTTTCAAATATTTATATACACCCTAATAAAATGGATACCTGTCATGTTCAATTCCTTGATAAATTAATTAAAAATTTTAACACAAATCCATTGATTTTAGCTGGAGATTTTAATGCTCGAAGTCAGATGTGGTTTGATAATATTATCAATCAAAACGGTAGAAGACTTCAACCTATAATTGATTTTCACAATATGCTCATACATAACAATCGAAACAAAACATGTCGAGGATTAAGTATAATAGACCTTACTATTACTAATAGTCATGCTCATGTACTTGTTAATGGATGGAAAACGTTAAATCTTTCGCAAATCACAGACCATCACGCAATCTCATTCGACATTAGTCTGGAAACAGAAAGTTTATTACATGAAAATAATTCTACATGGTATTTTCAAGAAAAAAGAGCCAATTGGCAAAAATATGAGCAGGCAATCAATGTGTCTAGGATAAATGAGGCAATGATGAAATTAGGTAAAATAGTAAATATAAACGATATAAACTGTGTAGTTTCTCTCATAACTGACATATTAATTGAAGCTGCATATGCATCTCTACGATTAAAACCAAAATATTTAAATAATAATCCATTTAATTGGTGGACGGATGAACTGGAACTTTTTAAAAATCATTTTAAATATGTTCGAAATCTATATTATCGGGGTAAACGGTCTAATAGACAGCTAGTTGATGAAAAAATGTATAAAGAAATACGAAATAAGTATATGAATATTATTGAAAAAACAAGAAATGTAAGCTGGAGGGTATTCCTGGAGGAAGTTGAAAATACATCTCCTTTTGGTAATACTTACAAAACTTTTAAACAAAAAATTTCTCCTAGGTCTTTTGATTTACCAATTCTAGATGTATCTCAAGATGTGCTCGAATCAGAAATGAAAAATCTTTTATCATCTCTATTTCCGAATGACTGTCAATCTTCTGACACAAACTATCATAAATTAATCAGAGACAAGAGTTATACTTTTTCTAATGATAAAATCATTTATTTTGATAATATTCAAATCTGTTCAATAATTAAAAAACTTAAAAATGGCAAGGCTCCAGGAATAGATCATATAAGCAATCAGATGATCAAAACGGCAGTTCATCATATATCTCCTGTGTTAACAAAATTGTTCAATGCTTGTATGGGACTTAATTATTATCCGGAGGCCTGGAGAAAGTCAGCAGTAATGATTATAAAAAAACCTAATAAAGAAAATTATAAAGATCCGAAAGCCTACCGCCCTATAAGCTTGTCTTCTAATTTAGGTAAAATTTTTGAAAGTCTAATTCATATTGAACTTTTAAATCATATTAATAGTAATAATGTTATGCATCCTGCTCAACATGGATTTACACAAGAAAAATCAACAATCTCTGCTTTACAAGAAATAACTAAATTAAGTCTTCTGAAAAGAGAAACAGAAAATACGGCAATAGTAACAGTGGACATCAGCGGAGCTTTCGACAACGCATGGCATCCGGCAATTCTCCAACAATTGGACAAGGCAAATTTTCCAGCGGTACTTATAAAAATAATTAATTCTTACTTTGAAGACCGGAGTGTAGAGTTTAAATATACTAATGTAAAGTGTATAAAAAAGATAAATAAGGGATGTCCCCAGGGTGGTATTATTTCTCCTATTCTTTGGAATATATTACTTAATGATTTCAACTTATCTTTTAACGAAAGTTTTGCTAGAGTAATTGCTTTCGCGGACGATGTGACATTTGTGGTATGGAGTTCAAACATCTATGATCTTCAGTTTAATATTACCAAATGTTTAATAAAAATCAAAGCATGGTGTGAAAAGGTAAAACTTTCACTAAGTCCAAACAAAACAGGTATACTCTATCTACATAACTATGAAAAATTGCCCATTAATTTTGATGGAAAAATAATTCAACCATCAGAAACTGTTAAAATTTTGGGAGTTATTTTTAAAAATCATAGACAAAGGAATAAGATTAATTTTGGAACACATGTTGACAATATAATTATGAAAGCTACGAAACTTAAGAATATATTATTCTCATTATGTGCACGTACTTGGGGCATTGATACTCGGCGTAGATTGATCCTATATAAAGCTATGATACGCTCTACAATAAGCTATGCATCAAATATTTGGTTTCCTTTTATCACTGCAGCAAAAAGATCCAAGTTGAATTCTATACAATATCAAATTCTTATTAGATGCATTCATGCTTATAGGACTTCATCTTCTTACATCACACATATACTAGCGAAAACCCCTTTACTGTCCGATTATCTTGAATTATTACAAACAAAGTATAATATGACAAATTCTCTCACAGATCGAACACTCAAAAAACCCCTTCAAAAAGAATTAAACAAACTATATCTGGATCTAAAATTTAAGTTTTATCTTTCTCAATCTAATGAACTGTTCAAGAAATTCTTTCCAATTGCTGTCCCAAATTTCATTTCTTCTGATAAATTCACTACTTTATTCTTAACTGGCAAAGGACCCTTCTTAAGTTTCTTATTCAAACTGAATGCTATCAATGATCCAACATGTGAATGCCGCTTAGATGTTGAATCACCAGAGCATCTTCTTTTATCTTGCCCTCTGACTAATCAAATTGTATGTAGATACTTTGAAACATTACCAAATTCTCTTTGTGTATATACTCTATCTTATGAGAACTTTGTTAAGTTTAGAACTATTTGTACAATAATTTACAAAACACTACTAATCCATCGTGTAAATAATTAATCATATATATGTAAATAATACTAGCACAGCACAATAGTCCTTTGGACTTCGTGCTTTTGTAACAATAAATAAAAAAAAAAAAATAAAAATGAGATATATATCCTATAATATGTCAATACACTAAAAATTATCAGTCAATTAAGCGATATACATTTTTTTTTTTTTTTTTTTTTACAAGAGAGAGAACAAAACTTATAACATCTATATATATAAAAATGAATGTTTGTCTGTTTGTTTGTTGGTTTGTATGACCTGTATACAAATTCGCAGTAGTTCACTAATTCAAACCAAAATTTCCATACATAGGTAAAAAATAACGGGGATGACGATAGGCTATTTTAAAAAATATATAAATCAATTATTAAAACTATATATTCAAATTATTCTACCCTGCTCACAAACAGCGCCCTCTAGAACGCGGGCGATCTGCCGGCGGCGCGCGCCCGTTGGCTGCCGGCGAGCACGTGACTTCCCTGTGCGCGCGCATGGCTGTCGGCGACCGCCCGCCAGCGAGAGAAGCTTTTTCTTAATTACAATGCAAGTCCTTAACTATATTTACAGGTTTTCTAATTTATAACTATTTCACATATTTACATTTATGTTTTCATTTTTTGCTATAACTGATCTAATTCGCCGTTTAAAATAACTGCTCTTGCAATATTTGCTATGTTTTATGTGTTTGAATAAAACATTCAATCGTGTAAACCCGGGCGTTGCCCGGGTCATCCGTCTAGTAGTAAATAAAGAGAAACTTATCTACTTCTTACGGTTAGCACCTATTTTCGTGGGATCTTACACACATATTCTGTGGGAACAATCAATTAATTAATTAAACTTAAAATATAATGGAACCAATATGAGAGGACACTCATGCTAAAGAACACCTCTCTATAAAGGACAGTTTTTATTTGCAAAATTATCCTTTTTACTATTCGACAACTCTCCAGTAAGAGGACACTTCTCCCTAAAGGACACTTTGGCTTTGCAATTAGGTGTCCGTTACAGGGAGGTTCTACTGTATATATACAACATATAATGCTTTTATGTGAGCAATAGTTACCGAGAAATTATTTGAAAAAGTAAAAATTGAATCAGGTAAAAAGTTTCTTTTTATTTATATTTGCTATCTTTCGAGCAAATTAACTGCTCTTCAACGGGCTGATATTCTTTGTACAAACTCAAAAATATTTATACACAGTAAAATTGAAAAATTTGTTATTAGCATGTGCTCTCGCGGGCGTGCATCGAATTGTTTCCAGCTAAAGTAATAGATATTATATATATATATATATATAAAATAATAGAAAAAATAAAAGATAAGTGGGTCAGGTGTTGATATTAAAAATAAAGAAGGCATCTCCTGACCACGAGCACATGTGTTTTTTAGATGGCAGAGCGCCATCTAGTGGAGCAAAAATAAACTAAACGTTTATTTAGCTTGCTCCGTGATATTTGGCCAACCCAATTTCTTGATAAATTCAATCAATCAAGAAATTGGGTTGGCCAAATATCACGGAGCAAGCTAAATAAACGTTTAGTTTATTTTTGCTCCACTAGATGGCGCTCTGCCATCTAAAAAGCACATGTGCTCGTGGTCAGGAGATGCCTTCTTTATTTTTAATATATATATATATCTATATCTATTACTTTAGCTGGAAACAATCCGATGCACGCCCGCGAGAGCACATGCTAATAACAAATTTTTCAATTTTACTGTGTATAAATATTTTTGAGTTTGTACAAAGAATATCAGCCCGTTGAAAAGCAGTTAATTTGCTCGAAAGCTAGCAAATATAAATAAAACAAAACTTTTTACCTGATTCAATTTTTACTTTTTCAAATAATGCTTTTATAACAAAATTGATTTTGTTCTTTAACCCCACTTTATTATCTCGTCTTCCCCTTTCATAAACTCAATATTTTAGTCTTCCAACTCTAATCTTGACTTATGATGGTGTGCCCTAGGATTGTTCATGGCATATGGTCTGATGGGGGTGATCCCTGCGGTGCACTACCTGGTGGAGAATGGCTTCATCCGGGCAATATCTCAGGCCTCCCTGGGCTGGCTCTTCCTCATGGCCGTGCTGTACATCCTGGGGGCCCTTCTCTACGCTGCCCGCATCCCTGAGCGCTTCTTCCCCGGCAAGTTTGACATCTGGGTACGTTACTACCTCAATCCTCTCCAACTATAAATACAGATATTTGTGGTATCTATTGTAATTATCCAGGAAAACTACAGAGTAAACATTAGAAAGTCAGTTTGGTATATTCATGACCAAAACCATCAAGTTTCAGGTGAAACAAAGGTGCATACATGCTGAGGGTCAGTTCAATTGTTTGCAAAATTACATATAATTGCGATACCCAATTCTATATTAAACACTCTACTAGTCATTAGGGGGTTTTTGGAGAAAAGAAGTATAAACTCTATTTCCAACAGCTACGATTCAGGTTCGAATCCCGCTCTGGGTACTTTTTTCTGAAGAAAAAAATTGCTTCAATGGCCTTGATTCTTGCAAATGTCCAAACCCACCAGTGAGTCTAAGTAACCAAATAAAGGTCTGTCACCTTTATAAAGGCAAAAGTTAAACGGCTCTCTACATGTGTAGACATGTGGTGCACTTATAGTAAAAGCAGTCGCTAACTATTACCCACCATGACTATCATGGCCTTTGCAATGTGTACTAGTGATAATAAAAAAACCAATCCATACCAGTATTGCACACTGTATTGCCACACATGTATGTCGAATCCTGTCGACTCACTGTAATATGCGGGACTTTTTGGTGATGGTTGATTGAGTGGTTTGATTGATTGATTGATTGTTGTGGGCGCAGTCGTGTTTGCTGAGATAGTAAGGTATTCACACAGGGGAAAATAACGAGGACACAGGATTGGATTGAAATAGGCCAGCGATCAAGGGAGAAAGGGGTGACTATGGGGTTCTTGACTAAGGCTAGGCTGTCACATAGTGAACATTGAACTTATCTGCGTGATGAGGAAGATGGTGGCGAGGTCCTGGCTCTGACAGGTCCTGCTGTTAACTCGATACTGTCCAGGTCCCAACTTGTTGCGATGGTGCCGAGCTCCTAACTTGTTCCGATGTTGCCGGGTTCCTAACTAACTAAACTGAGTCCGAGATTTAACATGTAAACTTCTCAGGGCTCTCATTGGATGACTGTCCAGGTGTGGCCGTTTCTCATTGGTCTTAGCTAATCTTCCTGGACTCTGATTGGGTCTTTGTTAATCCTTTGTCCTTGTCTTGTTTTAACATGATCCCGGAGGGGGAAGGTTCTTGAACTCAGTTATTATGAGTTCCTGGATAATAAAACCTACTAATGACTGTTTCCTCTCTGATGGCCTTTCTCCCAGATTTCGCTAAGCCTCGTCTTTATTAAAATCTTTAGATCATACATTGCATACATATTGTGGTGGGATTACATCCAGTTATGTACAAATTATGACATGTATATATTAAAAACAAAATTGGCATTTCCTGACCGCTTACATGGGCATTTTCTATTTTTTCTCTTATTTTTCCTATATATGTATAATAGCCTGAATTTGTTAAAGTTGTGGGACATTCTTTACCTCCACCTCTACATTCTGGTGATGAACCAAAATACTTTTAGTACATTTTAATGGGAGCGGTACCACTTTTGGTACCTGAATACCATCCTTCTTATGTTGCATTCTTGCCATCAGCTTAAAACACCTTTCCAGCAAATTCTACCCATTTCATAACTCATTTCTTGAGTTGTTATCAAATTGAAGCTGCCCCTGTACTGATGAGATCCATAGCACAAAACATGGTATATAGGTTGTTGGCTTTTGTCTGAATTTGCCAAAACTGGTGTTGTGGATCATTCTTCATCACCAACTTTACATTCTGCACTGGGGTGATAAACCAAAAGGAATTGTTTTAGTGCGCTTTTAAAGGGAGAGGTGTCACCTTTGGTACATGAATATCATCCACCCAAAATCTTGTTTGTGTTTGGTGAATTGTGAGCAGTCGAGGTAGGAGTGGCACACATACAGGAGCAAGAATCCATGTGGAGAGTAGGCCATTGAGAAGAGAGAAAGTTTGAATTCTTCCACCAAAGGAGGGAAACCTGCCAGGAGACTGCCTTATCTGCCCCCTGGTCATCAAATCCAGGGATTTTGTACTCTTCCTCGAGTGGGACTGGCCAGTGACCACTGAGAATTTAATGACGAGTATGTAAGAAGACAAAACAATGTGGTCAATTTGGCCTAATCTCACTTACCAATAACTCTCTCTCTTTATACCTCCTCCTTACATTTTATTTAAAATGTATTGACGTGACAACGTCTTAAATTAGGTTGCGGCTGGGAGTCACTTATGAAAAAGTGTAACGCCCGGTAACGTTACGATGAGTCATCGAACGAGAGTGCTGCGCGCGCAGCGCTAGAGAATTAGGCGCATTGAATCAGCGCATGCTTGTCTCTGTCTTTGTCTTTCTCGAACGTTCTTGGCGTTGGAAAAACAAGAAAGCGTCATAATACAAGTTCACACGTGTGGTTAAAGTATCGTCAGCTGTGTCTGTAGTGAAAATGTGGAGTGCTTAGATTCGTCATTTACAACAACTACAACAATAAAGGTAAATAATTGTACACTGATATTTCATTATCGTAAACTATGATTGATTGATTAATTGTTAGATTGACACAAAAGTTGAGAAACTGAGTTTATAGGTTATGTCATACTATTGATAAATGTTGATAGTGTTAAGTAAATTATTAGTTTAAAATTAATTAATTAATTAATTATTATTTTACAAATTTTAAATAGTTTCACATTTATTTAGCAAAAATTTGAACCTTCGATCTGAATAAATGTTTTGATTTTCGAATTGATTCTTTAAAATTACAAATATTAAGAAAAAGTGGCAGATATAAGAAAACTTTATTTAAACTGTGTTGAGCAAGAATATTAACATCTAATTTAAGTAAATGTTTTAATTTTCAACTTCATCATTTACAATTACAAATTTTATTTAATTTCAAATTTATTTAGCAAACATTTGAACCTTCGATCTGAATAAGTGTTTTGATTTTCAAATACCAACGCGGCTGGTGGAGTGGCGATCTATCGTAAATTATCATCGACATCTACGGCGGAAGTGTTCCAAGTTGCGATTACAGACGTAACTCGTGTCATTAAAACCAAGGGTGACATGTGCATGACTGAAGTTACTTGCTTCGCCGCTAATACTAGCTTCAAGTTTATACTCGGTGCTGTATATATTCATCCAGGAGCTAGTATGCAGGATATTGGAATGTTACTATGGCAAGGACTCGGTCCGTACATTCACAACAGCCAGTACGTGCCACCGTTCGTGCAAGTTGATTCTAGTATACCGATTCTTCTGTGTGGTGATTTTAACAAAAACGTAAAGCCTGACAACTCGTTTCTTAATATCATGAAAAATACGTATAATCTTGATTGCGTATCAAACGTTTCTAAGTCAACTACGTTAAAAGGAACAACTATCGACTTGACTTTCGCAAGACACATTACAGCAGAAACACTTCCTTTCATTTCATATTTCTCCTATCATCGTCCTATCTTCAACAAAATCACTCAAATAGGAATTAGTTAAGTTTAAGTTTACATGTACAATGTTTTAGTAAACAAAATATATTTCTATAGTTAAAATTTGTGCAATTCTTATTTTCATTCAATTCCTTGTTCCTATTGTGCAATTTAATTATATTCATATCAATAAATATTCTACCGTTGTCACGTAAAATCTTCGCCCGTAAAACCGACTTTACAGGCAACCATTGTTTTTTTTGTATAGGGTATATTTTGGAAGGGTGGTATTCCCTCATTGAATTCATTCAGCCCTATATACATTTGTTTGACCTCTGCATTGATATAGATCATGAATAAGCCACTTTGGCAAATACAGTAGAACCTCCCTTTAGCGGACATCTCTCTACAAAGGACAGTTTTCATTTGCAAAATTACCATTTTTACTATTTAGCAACTCTCCATTAAGAGGACACCTCTCTCTAAAGGACACTTTGGCTCTGCAATTTGGTGTCCTTTACAGGGAGGTTCTACTGTACAAACAAAAAGCTAACTATATGCTATGGCCATCATCAGTACAGGGTTTCTTTTTCAACATCCAGAGTTAATGAAATCAACTGAATCAGGTGTTTCAGATGGTGAAGTGTTAGGGCCATTGTATATTGCCTACAAGCATCATTAATTATTATGCCACTTTCAAATTAGATTTAAAAAAAAAAAAGACTTAGAGACCTGATCTAATTCAGCCACCAATTATAAAATAACTGACTCTAACCCCTCTCTCTATGTGACAGTTCCACAGCCACCAAATCTTCCATGTGCTAGTAATTGCGGCGGCCTGCGTCCACTTCAAGGGAATCTCTGCCATGGCCCTGTACCGCGAGGCCATGGGTACCTGCGCCGCGGCAGACCTCTAGGCTGAAGGCCTTGTACATAGCATCACTGTCTCCAAGGGAAAGTGCCTGGGTAGAAAGACATGTTATCACCTTGTTATTAATATTATTTTTGAAAATTTTTTTTTTTTTAGCATTCTTATTTTGACCTCCTCCCCTCCCTTTCTATTCAACTAGTATATATATCTATACTATATCCCCCTCACCCCCCAATATATAACTATATATGTGGTAAATATATATATATAAATGTCCCTAAGTACCTTTCTGCTGGATGGTGTGTAGCTGACAACCCCCTGTGATATATATATCATCTCTCCCCTTTTGTTATTTATTTCCATCTGGCGACACCAATGTTGATATACAAAAAAAAAAATTAAATAAAGGTGTTTTTGGACTACATTATAAATCTTGGTCTCTCTTTTATTTATTTTAACATAAATGTAGCATAACTTTCATGTAAGAGGGCATGTTATTTTGTGTGTGTGGTTGGAGCAGATCAGATCGGTCCATGCACCCTGATCACAATACTGGCCAACTGAGGTGTCTTGTCCGTATGGATGTCCTCTTCTGGATTGATGTTTGCCATATAGAGGGCTGCAAGGATGGCCGGGTATATATGGTCTGGAGTGAGTTGTGACAGTTATCGCAGTTCCTGTAGGATCTAGTTATGTCTGGGTTTATCTTCATTCTTTTAAAAGTCCTGTTCTGATTCTTGAAAGTGTTATTTTTAATTTGTGAATATTTTGTGTGTTAAATCATGTATATAATCTTAAATCTTTGGGAAATATGGAAATGTAGTTGAGCTAATCTTGCATACTGGAGTTGCATATGCTGTCAGCATGGATTGTACAATGGTTTTGTAGAGAAGGTTTTAGTAGATACCAAATCCCCCTAAAAGGAGAGCGGGAGAGTCCCACACTTCTTTGTCCCCATTGTTTATGTAAAGAGGGGATCGGATAAGTTTTTAAATATCCGGGGCAGTAAATACTCCAGAGAACTTGGCTTCTGGTAATTTTTGAAACTTGGAATATTCAACATGTCTGAAGCATTCTCCATCTTTTGACAGTGAACTGCTTCATAAGCCCTGTGTGGTCACATTACCATCAAAAACTATTTTAGGTGCAATTTTAGGTCGTATTTATAACTTTTCAGTCATGATTAGGTACGATTTCGATTATAGCTTAGAAATACAAGGTAATAAGACCAAATCCAAATAAGTAGAATATGACATTTCTGTAACATTGCTGTTACAGAAGTGTCGACATTATTTATTTGGATTAAGCTTTATTACCTTGGACTTAGGACACATCAGGACACTCCATCTCACTGAAGCTCAAATACCTTCAAGGATAATTCTGGAAATCCCCTCACAGACAAATACAGCATAGCAAATCATTTTGCCCACCATTACAGCTCCACCGCAAAACTTAATTTTAATTTACAGGATAAAATAATAGGTAGAAAATCTAGGCTCACCAGAAACCTTGCAAAATCCAAACCCAGCCACAACATTTTCAGTAAACCTTTTCAAGAGCATGAACTGGACGAAGCTTTAAGTCATCTTGACCCTACAAAAGCTCCTGGTTCAGCAACATCACTGGACAAAATCATGGAACACATGATTCTCAATAGGTTAACTTTTTATCTTAACCTCAACAACCTACTAGACCCTCATCAAAGAGCTTTTAAAAATTATCAAAGCACAGAGGATTCAATCTTTTACTTCGCTCAACAAATCCAGGACA
Organism: Cordylochernes scorpioides; assembly: GCA_030710605.1. NCBI lineage: Eukaryota > Metazoa > Arthropoda > Arachnida > Pseudoscorpiones > Chernetidae > Cordylochernes > Cordylochernes scorpioides. The sequence goes on from CP092885.1 coordinate 20,066,408, forward strand.
GCTTCCATCATAAACCTACAAAATCTACTATAGCAGCCTTCATCGACCTTTCCCAAGCCTTCGACAGAGTCTGGAAGGAATAGCTAATTCTCAAACTCGATGAACTTGGAATAGAGGGAAGTATGCTGATTTGGATCAGCAATTTCCTATCCAAACGCACCATATAGGTTAACTTCAACAACATCAAAACCACTCTTATTTACCAAGGTCTACCCCAAGGATCAATCCTAAGCCCTATTCTCTTCAATATTTACCTAAATGATGTAAACACTTTTATCAAACCACCAGCTAAAATTGCCCTTTACGCAGATGACATAATCATCTGGGTCTCCAAAAACAACCTCTCCGATGCAGAACACTCTCTGAATAAAGCCATGAAAAATCTGCAAAAGGTCAACCCTGAAACTGAAATTATCCATCAACATCAGCAAATCTGAAATCGGCCTTTTCATCATTAACAACCACCTTCGCCACTGGAACCCAAATATTTCCATGAACAACTCAATAATCCAATATTCAGATTCCCCAAGATATCTTGGTGTCACACTCGACCCTGCGCTCACTTTTAAAAAACATATTGACACCATGATAAGCAAAGCCAAAAATAGGCTCAAAATCCTGAAAAAAATATCAAGCTTGAACTGGGGTGCAAATGCCAATATCTTACGCACAACGTACCTTGCACTCGTAAGACCTATTTTGGAATATGCCACACCAGCCTGGATCAATGCAAGTAAAACTAACCTATCCAAAATAGACAGAATCCAAGCAAGCGCAGGTAAAATCATCAGCAGACTTCGAGGATCCTGCCCAACTCGCATTGCTGAACTCGAATCCAACCTTCTTCCCCTGCAACTAAGGAAAAAAATCTGCTTTTCAAAATTTATAACAAAAAAGATTAACTCCCCAAAAGAACATCTTACAGGAAAATTTATTAGAAATTGGGTCCCAAACCAAAGATTAAAACGCCCCACTCCTCTCAATCCCACACACATCTCAATCCTCCTATCCCACACACAGAACTTGCAACAAACTCATCTGTTTCCCTCATCTACCAGCCAATCCCCACAAACATGAAACTCAGCCAGAATTACTTAAAGTTCTTGGCCTCCAAATCATTGAGGAAATAGCTCCCTCTTCGACATCACAATTTACACTGACGGTAGACAACTTGAAACTGGACTGTCTGGCATTGGAATTGCTATCTACCAAGATGAGATTCTGGAAAAAATCTCCCTTTCCCACCCTAGACACCTTTCAGTTTATAAATCAGAACTCTCTGCAATAGATACGGCTCTAAAAGACATCAACATCAACTCGCTAAGCAAAATAATAATCTACTCCGACTCAAGAGCAGCCATTTATACCCTTCAAAGCTGCTTCTCCAGTCAAGAATCTCTCCTCAAGAACATTGCTAAGTCTGTAAACTGACTCCCAGCCAACAGCTCAGTCATAGTGCAATAGCTTCCAGCTCACGTTGGAATTCCTGGTAATAAGCTGGCAGACTCTCTGGCAAGGGCTGGAGCTCTTGGCCTACCTGAAGCCAGAGAATCTACCACCCAACTAGACGAAAGAGACCTCCTCCGTACTATCAAAACCCAATGCCTGCAGGAATGGGAATCTAATGCTGCACATGACTGGTACAGAGCAGGAGGGACAAGCACCTGTTCTGTCCTCCCAAGAGAACAACAGCCTTTTATTTCCAGACTTAAGTCTGGTCATCTACAGACAATGAATTTCCAGAATGGTTGCAGGGTTTTCCCACTATGTACTAAGTGCAATTCTCAGCCTGCAACCCCAAGACATATTATTGACTGTATTGACTCATCCATTGATGAGCGCTACTCTTCCCCGGCAGACACCATCAAAAGTCTCAAGCTTTACAAGCTTGATACCCTAGTGTGATTGAGTGGAGATGAGAAAGAAGAAGAAGGTTGTTGTTGTTGTGTCCAATGAAGAGCCTCAGATGCACTCTATCACAGTAGTCACAATGTTCTATATCTTGGGTGTGTACAGCTGCTGTTCTGAGCCCATGCCAATTTTCTGCAAGACTGCGGGCATGAGAATATGCGGGTAGGTGTTAGTTCCACACCAAGAAAATTGTAATAAATTAAAATGTGTGTGTAAATATCAATACAATTATTGTATTGTGTTTTTCTCCTATAGAAAGGCTTCCATGCCCGAAAGCTAGAGAGAGAATTGTGAATATTTTAAAAAGAAACCTATCCCTTGAGGCTTGATATTTCCACCATAATAACAATGTTGTTACCATCATCATGGTCATTCAATTCTTTTCTCTGAAGATGACATTACAGAAAAGTCACACACTATTTATTTATTTAGATTTGGTCTTATTACCTTATGTTTCTGTTTGGTAGATGTAAGAGATTTTAATACTCAAGATAATAAGACCAAATAAATAAATATTGTGTGACGTTTCTTTAACAGCGTTGTTCCCATTTTCAGACAAAAGTACTGAATGTATTTTTCTACTGTACTGTACAGTATTAAGTACTTTTGTCTGTAGATGGTGACAATGATGTTACCCAAAACATTGCACATTATTTATTTATTTGGATTTGGTCTTATTACCTTGTGTTTATAATCTATAATCCAAATTGTACCTTATCAGATTTTAAAACTAAAAATAAAACATACCCCAACCCACAGTGTCTCCTCCTAAGTCACAAACTACCAGTTCCACATGCAAGTTTGGATGCTACAGGTGATTCTGAGGATGGAGACACATGATCCTAACATGGACAAATGCTTCAAACAAGTGATTTGCATTCCTTTAGGGACATTCTGTACATTTGGAAGTAAAATATATATATTGTAAAACGACATTTGAAAACTATCTCGCATGTGTTTCTTTTCAACGAAAAATCTAAATTTATTTCAAGGAGAAATAACGATTATTTCTAACCTTTATGATGACACTTATTTTTCTGTTTATCATTACTCTTCACAATTCACCCTTTCATACCTCATCCTAAAGGTTAGAAATAATCGTTATTTCTCCTTGAAATTAATTTTGATTTTTCGTTGAAAAGAAACACATGCGGGATAGATTTCAAATGTCGTTTTACAATCACAAGCCGCATTATATTATAAAATATATATATCTTGAGAAAATACATTATCTTAGATGGTGTGTGGAGAGACTTTACCAACCATGTTGTTTGGTTAGCTGGCAGATTGCACAAAATATCCCTGCTTCCTATGCTTGTGGGACAGTTGAGTCTGAAATTGGACCAAAACTGACTGAAAAGTCCAAGGTCTTCTTCTTTCTTATCTCCACTCAATCACACTAAGGTATCAAGCTTGTAAAGCTTGAGATTTTTTATGGTGTCTGCCGGGGAAGAGTAGAGCTCATCAATGGATGAGTCAATACAGTCAATAATATGTCTTGGGGTTGCAGGCTGAGAATTGCACTTAGTACATAGTGGGAAAACCCTGCAACCATTCTGGAAATTAAGGACTGTTGTTCTCTTGGGAGAACAGAACCGGTGCTTGTCCCTCCTGCACTGTACCAGTCATGTGCAGCATCAGATTTCCATTCCTGCAGGCATTGGGTTCTAATGGTACAGAGGAAGTCTCTTTCGTCTAGTTGGGTGGTAGATTCTCTTGCTTCAGGTAGGCCAAGAGCTCCAGCTTTTGCCAGAGAGTCTGCCAGCTCATTACCAGGAATTCCAACGTGAACTGGAAGCCATTGCACTATGACTGAGCTGTTGGCTGGGAGTCGGTTTACAGACTTAGCAATGCTCTTGAGGAGAGGTTCTTGACTGGAGAAGCAGCTTTGAAGGGTATAAATGACTGCTCTTGAGTCAGAGTAGATTATTATTTTGCTTGGCGAGTTAATGTTGATGTCTTTTAGAGCCGTATCTATAGCAGAGAGTTCTGATTTATAAACTCAAAGATGTCTAGGGTGGGAGAGGGAGATTTTTTCCAGGATCTTATCTTTGTAGATAGCAATTCCACTGCCAGACAGTCCAGTTTCAAGTTGGCTACTGTCAGTGTAAATTGTGATTTCGAAGAGGGAGCTATTTTCCTCAATGATTTGGAGGCCAAGAGCTTTAAGTAATTCTGGCTGAGTTTCATGTTTGTGGGGATTGTCTGGTAGATGAGGGAAACAGATGAGTTTGTTGCGAGTTTTGTGTGTGGGATAGGAAGTTCTGTGTTTGGGATTAATTGGGATGTCTAAAAGATTTAGAGTTGTGAGCCAGGTTGAGAGGAGTGGGGCGTTTTAATCTTTGGTTTGGGACCCAATTTCTAATAAATTTTCCTGTAAGATGTTCTTTTGGATAGTTAATCTTTTTTGTTATAAATTTTGAAAAGCCGATTTTTCTCCTTAGGTGCAGGGGAAGAAGGTTGGATTCGAGTTCAGCAATGCAATTTGGGCAGGATCCTCGAAGTCCACTGATGATTTTAGCTGCGCTTGCTTGGATTCTGTGTATTTTGGATAGATTGGTTCTACTTGCATTGATCCAGGCTGGTGTAGCATATTCCAAAATAGGTCTAACGAGTGCAAGGTACGTTGTGCGTAAGATATTGGCATTTGCACCCCAGTTTAAGCCTGATATTTTTTTCTGGATTTTGAGCCTATTTTTGGCTTTGCTTATCATGGTGTCAATATGTTTTTTAAAAGTGAGCGCAGGGTCGAGTGTGACACCAAGATATCTTGGGGAATCTGAATATTGGATTATTGAGTTGTTCATGGAAATATTTGGGTTCCAGTGGCGAAGGTGGTTGTTAATGATGAAAAGGCCGATTTCAGATTTGCTGATGTTGATGGATAATTTCAGTTTCAGGGTTGACCTTTTGCAGATTTTTCATGGCTTTATTCAGAGAGTGTTCTGCATTGGAGAGGTTGTTTTTGGAGACCCAGATGATTATGTCATCTGCGTAAAGGGCAATTTTAGCTGGTGGTTTGATAAAAGTGTGTACATCATTTAGGTAAATATTGAAGAGAATAGGGCTTAGGATTGATCCTTGGGGTAGACCTTAGTAAATATGAGTGGTTTTTGATTTGATGTTGTTGAAGTTAACCTGTATGGTGCCTTTGGACAGAAAATTGCTGATCCAACTCAGCATACTTCCCTGTATTCCAAGTTCGTCGAGTTTGAGAATTAGCTTTTCCTTCCAGACTCTGTGGAAGGCTTGGGAAAGGTCGATGAAGGCTGCTATAGCAGATTTTGTAGGTGTATGATGGAAGCTGTCCTGGATTTGTTGAACGAAGTAAAAAGATTGAATCTTCTGTGCTTTGATATTTTTTAAAAGCTCTTTGATGAGGGTCTAGTAGGTTGTTGAGGTTAAGATAAAAAGTTAACCTATTGAGAATCATGTGTTCTGTGATTTTGCAGGGAATAGAGGTCAGAGAGATAGGTCTGTAGTTGGTTGGGTGGTTCTCAAGCCTGCCTGGTTTGTGGATGGGTATAATTGTGGCATGTTTCCAATCTTTAGGGAGGGTAGATGAGCTCCAACTGTAATTGAAAATGCTTTAGAGTTTGGCATGGGAACTGAGGTTTTTCAACATTGGTCCAGTGATGTTGTCTGGACCAGGAGCTTTTGTAGGGTCAAGATGACTTAAAGCTTCGTCCAGTTCATGCTCTTGAAAAGGTTTACTGAAAATGTTGTGTCTGGGTTTGGATTTTGCAAGGTTTCTGGTTAGTCTAGATTTTCTACCTATTATTTTATCCTGTAAATTAAAATTAAGTTTTGCAGTGGAGCTGTAATGGTGGGCAATATGATTTGCTATGCTGTATTTATCTGTGAGGGGATTTCCAGAATTATCCTTGAAGGTATTTGAGCTGCTGTGAGATGGAGTGTCCTGATTGAGGGCATCTAGTAGTCTCCATAGTTTTGTGTCGCTGGTTTTTGGGTCAATTGAAGAGCAGAGTTCAATCCACTTATTCTGTTTGATTTGGTCAACCTTAAGCTTAATTTTTGCAGCAAGGTGATTGTAATCTCTGATGAGGAGAGCGTTATTGTTCTCAATAAGGTCTTGGTAAACTTGGTTCCTATCTTCTATTTCATCTTTCAAAATATCTAGTACTTCACTGTATCCAGGAATGTAGAATTTTCTGCTTCCTCTGGGGATATTTTGTTTGGCAGAAATTAGGACTGCAGACTTCCAGTTCTTCCATCTTTATTCCAAAGAGGAATTTAGTTGGATTTTGCTGAGAAGACTATCTAACAATGTTTTAAATGAATCCCAGGAGGCTTTCTTATAGTTCCAGAAAAGTGTTTGTGAAGATTTTGGCAGGGAGGTGGAGGTGGAGATTCCTGTTAGCAAAGGAAGATGGTTGCTTTCGATGCTTTTCAGGGTGCTGTTTTTTATGAACTGTTGCATAGATGGAGAGGTGATGGTGAGATCTAATGTTTGCGGAGTTCCATAGGAGTGAGAGATGTAGGTAGGACCATGGGACACAACTGTGAGGTTGTTGTCATCAATGAAGGTGCTGAGGATAGAGCCCTCAGTGTTGTTGAGGTAACATCCCCAAGATTGATGCTTGCTGTTGAAGTCTCCAAGGATGAGTATATTGGGGTCAAGTAGGTGTGCAACCTAGTCTAGTTCTGGGCCTGGTTTTTGGGGTGGGTGGTAGGTATTCACAATTGTTAGGAGTCTCTGATTGGGTAGGTGTATTTTGAAGGCCTGTAGTTCAGTGTGGGTTGTTGAAGGCGTGTCAATTTCTTCAAAAGAAAGGTCTTTGATGAGGGTCAGGAGCCCTCCTCCTCCATCTGCTGAAGGCCTGTCTTTTCTCAGTATTTTGAAGCCCTTTACCTTAAAAAGGTGGTTGGGCTTAAGCTTGGTTTATTGCAGACAAATGATATTAGCACTTTTGGAATCCGCCAGTGATAATATCTCGTTCAGTTTAACCTTGCTCTTATTAGTAGATATTCCATTGATGTTGCATTGAAGAACATTCCATTTGGCATTGGGAGACTGTAGAGAATTTTTCGAATGAAGCCCTCTGCCTAAACTCCAGGAACGGCCCTGATTATTCTGTGCGACGGCCGATGCAGTATAGTGGGAAGATTTGACAACCATCATGATTGGGTAAAGTAAAATGCGTCTGCCTTTGTCATTAAGACTGGGAGCACTACTCAGTGGCAGGCCGACTTGACTCCAAAAGAAATGGCCGCCTCTGTCATGAGGAACAGACGCCATGTGCAGCCGCTTCTAACATGGAGTACAAACGCTGCTCATCCTGTATCCCTGGATCAGGAGCCCTTACAGGGTACTATCAGCCAGGCCAGCTGAGCCCAGGTTTTTTAGCCAGCTCCCCCTCCTCCTTTTTCATCCGGGTTTGGGACCGGCAAAGGCAGAGTTACAACAACCTTAATGATTCAAAGGATTATTTTATCGAATTGTGAACAAAATTGTTACCAAAAATCACACTGTTTTGACTGTCTTATTATCTTGCATTTATAATCTATAATTCAAATTGTACCTTATCATCTACCAAACAGAAATAGCAATCAGCATTATGGTTTTCAAATTGAAGGAAGAGAGGAAGACCTGCAATAAGCTGGCTAGAAGGGGTCAAGAAAACTACCAAAAGGTCACTAGATAAGGTTGATGGTCCCTAACAGATTGAATAGGAGTATATTTGTCCATATAGTTACCAAAAGTCAAACTCAACTTGATGGACACTAACAATAGAGGTTTGATTATCTGTTTCTTTTTTGAACTTGAGAGTTTTCAAAATTTTAAGTGATATTTATGCAAATATGGTTCTTTAAAAAAAATATATATATATATATATATACAGTTAAACCTGTCTATAGCGCCCCTCTTGGGACTCACCAAAATAAGGTGCTATAGAGAGGGGGTGCTATAGACAGATCACTTTTAATGTAAATCGCATCGTACTACGTATTTAAAATCGGGTGCTATAGAGAGGAAGGCGCTATTTAGAGGGGAGCGCTATAGACAGGTTCAACTGTATATATATACACAGTAGAACCTCCATGAGAGGACACTCGCACTAGAAGACGCCTCTTTATAAAGGTCAGTTTTAATTTGCAAAATTACCATTTTTACTATTTAGCAACTCTCCAGTAAGAGGACACCTCTCCCTAAAGGCTCTGCAATTAGGTGTTCTTTACAGGGACGTTCTACCGTATACAGTATAACCTCGTTAATTCGACACACACAAATTCGACTCTACCTTAATTCGACCATATTCTGATGTCCCGACCTCCGACCTATCAAATAACAAACCGTAATTTGACAGTAACGATAAAACGACAGTTCCGATAGTTCGACCATTTTAAAATTTGAATTTCGACAGTTGAATGTTTTTTTACTTACAACTTTACCGCTAAAATGGTATTACAGCGGTGGCGGCGATCGGCGGGCGCCAATAGAATCGCGCAGCGCACTTTTGGTTTCAGTTTAAGTTTCACTTTTAAGTCCCATTGCGCAATGTCGCAATTTTGACTGTAGGTAACACACATTAGTCGCAGAATATGGAATTATAGGGCGTCTATATACCCAACCGATATCTACACTAATGTGGAAACCTACACTCTGCTACACCACTGCTCTCAACCACCTGGCTTCTGACTGTCTATGTCTACTTAGCTTCAATTCAAGGAATTATTGAGTGCTATATACCCAACCTTGAACTTCACTAAGAACACAAACAGTCCGCCGCCAAACACTACTCCGACCTCGGCGTTATAAGGCAATAACACCAAATCCAAATAAATAAATAGTGTGTGACGGTAACAGCATTGTAAGTAAATAAAGTAAGTAAACTTGTTTAAACACTTGATAACAGTAACTATTTAAAACATGCTGTGATATTTTTCTCATTCAGCACTTTTGTCTGAAGATGGTAACAATGCTACTACCAAAACATCGCACACTATTTATTTATTTAGATTTGGTGTTATTATGTTGTGTAATAATCTACTAGACGGGTGACCCGGGATTGACCCGTGTGCATATCTACCCAAGTGATATATATTTAGATAAGATATTTTATAAATAATTGTTTGTTATTAGCATTATCTATTTGTTTGCATCAGCATAATGTATGTATACATAAAGTATGTGTATATATATACACCTTAATAGTACAAAAGCTACATACCTATACTTTCAATATTTGCGGACCTATAATGAGGTATTGTTAACAATAGATTATTTAAGGAGCGACCCGCTCCAACACAATAGTTACAAAAACAACAAAGCGAGTGGGGGGGGGGGGGGGGGGGCATGATGGGGATGGGGGGGGCAAAGGTGGCGTGATCGTAGCCAACCAATAGAACGCCATTCCAAAAAAAAAGCAAACTGTGACAGAGACAATAACTGATTAAGAGATGAAGAATTGATGACGCTCGTAACAGTATATAGAATAAACCAAATTGTGCCTTATCTTGCCATCTATATATAAGAAATGGAAGCATGAAACATTCGTGTTTTAATGCTTCCACATATAGATGGCACGTTATCGCCTTATAATTAATTACTAACTAGGAGGGGGAGCACTAACAAGCTCGCTAAAAAACCTGGGTTCAGCTGGCCTGGCTGATAGTACCCTGTAAGGGCTCCAAATCCAGGGATACAGGATGAGCAGCGTTTGTACTCCATGTTAGGAGCGGCTGCACATGGCATCTGTTCCTCAAGTCAGAGGTGGACATTTCTTTTGGAGCTAAGTCGGCCTGCCACTGAGTAGTGCTCCCAGTCTTAATGATAAAGGCAGACGCATTATACTTCACCCAGTGTGGAGATAAGAAAGAAGACTAACTGGCTTTGTACTTATTGTTTGCAGAAGAGCATTGCTTAATGAAAATATTTGAATGTAATTCTACTGTCCTAAAACCTTATGTCCATAGTTTGCTTAAAAACCATTTCTGAGATTCCACCCTTCAGTGTAGCATATATAAGCAGAATGATCCAATACAGTATTAAAGCTCTAAAGAAGCGGTCTGGTAGATTAAAAATTGACAAAACCAATGGGAGGGTTCACCACTGATAAGCCAAACCCTCCCAATATTTTTCGCCGCAGTAAAGACAGTAGAAGTTTGTTTTATACTTGAAAGAAACATTTGTGCTTTAATGCTTCCAACTCATTTATTATAACTTCATTTGTGACAAGAAATTGAAGGACACTTAAATAGTTTGGGGGTTTCTTGTTGCACATATATAGTTTCCTTATTTTTTATTTGTTGATAAAAAGGTCTTATAAAACAGATAAGAATAAACACAAGGTAATATGACCATATCCAAATAAATAAATAGTGTGACATTTCAGTAACAGTGTTGTTACCATCTTCAGACAAAAGTACTGACATATCAATGATATTTACAGATATGTTAAGGCAACAATTTGATTATAAACACAAGGTGATAAAAATACATTCAGTTCTTTTATCTGAAGATGGTAACAATGCTTTTACCGAAATATCACATTATTTATTTATTTGGATTTATGTTTATTTTTACAGATATGCTTTTATTACAAGAAAATAAGACCTAATCCAAATAATTTATTACAACATTGTCACCATCATCAGACAAAAGAATGAATGAGAATTTTTTTCCTCATTTATTCTTTTGTCTGATGATGGTGACAATGCTGTTGCCGAAACGTCACACACTAATAAATTATTTGGATTAGGTCATATTTTTTTGTATTATAATCTATAATCCAAATTGTGCTTTATCAGATATGCTTTTAATTAAATGTTAAAAAAAATTGTTTTCCACTACTATTTTCTAAGAATAATATTTTAGGGGAGTCGTTGGAAGGATGGTCTAAACCGTTGGTTTTCCATCGCTACGACTCGGTTTAATTCCCGCATTTGACACTTTTTTTTCTGATTAAAAAAAAAATGCTCCAATGGCCCCCGATTTTTGTAAAAGTCCAACCCCACCAGAGAGTGCAAGTAACCAAACGGGGCTCTGGCACATTTGTAAGTGCAAAGTCGAACTGCTTTTCACATGTGTAGACATGTGGTGCACTTACAGTAAAAGCAGCCGCCAACTTTCTATCCACCATTAGTATCATGGCCTGTACCATGTGTACCAGGGATAAGCAAAAAATATAAAAATAATTTTCCTGGTGTGGAACTAACACCTACCCCATATGTTGTTGTTGTTTCTCAGGAAGAAAGTTAGATGCCAAAAGCGAAAAAGGTATTTTAGTTGGTTATTTCAGTAACAAGGATGGGCATCAAATCTGGATGCCGAACTCAAACAAAGTTGTCACAAGTAGGGATGTAATATTCAAGGAAACTATACCAACATTTAGCCTTGATATTGAAAAAAGAAATAAGGAACTTTAAAGTAATCAGATTGATGAACAAAATGATACTCAAGATATTGAGAAAATAGAAAGCAATGTTCAAACATCAGACGTATACAATCTAAGAGATCGATCAAATATATCTGTTTAATTTAGTTAGAATATTTATGTTTATATAAAGGTTTAATATAATTTTTCTATGATTGTGTAAATATTCATTGAATTTATCATCATCACCTTTTTTGTTTACAAAAATCTTATATGTAAATGTAAATAAGTAATGTAAAATAATGAAATGGTTGCCCTCATGTTTATAAGTGTATAAGATTAAAGTGTGAATTAGATTTAAAGCATAATGGGTAAGAACCATCTGAAAAAAAAAGATGTTAATTTACATGTTAAAATGCCTATACTTGAGTTGCCAACTTTCAATGGCAGATTAGAATCATGGCTTTCATTTAAAGATATTGTAGCGTGCTCTACCTTTCTTAACGCTTCCTTACTGTGGCTGACCCTTTGGACCGTTGGCCTTCCCTACACTACCACCTGGGAGCCACGCCGCACGTGAAACTCCCCTAACCTCTGTCAGTATCCGTCAGCCTTACCACGGGTGGGGGGACAGTCAGGACTGACCAGAGGCGCAGCGATGTGTTGTCGGAAGGAGAGTCACGACCGCACAACGCCGAAGAACAAGGGAGTTTATTAAAACACTTTATCTACATTATAAATGGTCGCAATATCATATAACAAGTACTTTACATAATACAGGTGGCAGGATGAGGCTGGAGGAGGAATCATGCACAGAACCATTTATTACAGGGGATGACGAAGGAAGAGGACTAACAACAGAGTCAGAGCAGAGAAACGCCGCATAAATCCATGGCGCCACCTATTGGCCACTTTTAGAACTATTTTATAACGCCATGCATGCCACACTGCCCCCCAATCAAACCTGATCGTCCCGATCAGGTCCACTCTGATTGCTCTCCCTGGAAGAGTGCCAACTGGCTCAAATGGACGACCCTTGGTTTTGCTTTCGAACTTCGCTGGATGCGGTAGACCAAGTCGTTGATTCTCTTGACGACCTTGTAGGGTCCTTCCCACATTGGTGTTAACTTTGGGGAGAGCCCTCTCTTTCTCTTTGGATTAAACATCCATACCAGATCATTCTCTTTGAATCCTTCATGGTTTGCTTTTAGATCGTAGTGAGTCTTCATCCGGTGACTTGCTAGCTGGATTTTTTCCCTAACCAATTTATGAGTTTCCGACAGCACACCTCTCAGTTCGCCCACATAACTGGTCACCTCTACTGGTGGTCCTCCAGGGGTGCCAAATTCTAAGTCACAAGGGAGTCGTAGTTCTCGTCCGAACATAACCTTGGCCGGTGTTTGACCCGTTGTTTCGTGAATGGCCGCTCGGTACTCCATGAGGAACAGTGGCAGTCTACGGTCCCAGTCCCTTTGATTCTGCTCCACAACCTTGGATAGGTGCTCCACCATGGTCTTGTTGAACCTTTCCACCATTCCATCCGACTGTGGATGCAGGGGAGTAGTCCTTGTTTTCCAGATTCCCAATACCTGGCACAATTCTCGGAATATTTCCGATTCAAAGTTCCGCCCCTGATCTGAGTGCAGTTCTAATGGCACACCAAATCGGCAGATAAGGTTGTCTACAAGAACCCTGGCGACCGTAGCAGCCTCCTGATTAGGAATCGCGTAGACCTCGGGCCACTTCGTAAAGTAGTCCATAGCGACCAAGAGGTATTTGTTTCCATCCTCTGTGACTGGAAATGGGCCAGCCACATCAATCGCGATCCTTTCGAAAGGCGCTCCCACGTTGTATTCTCTCATTTTTCCTCTGGACCTAGTTTGTGGGCCTTTGCTGGCAGCACATGTGGTACATCGCCTGCACCAATTTTCCACGTCCTCCCGGCAATATACCCAGTAGAACCTCTCTCTAACCTTTCTCAAGGTTTTCGTCACGCCAAAGTGAGATCCCGAGGCTCCGCTGTGCACCTCCCGCAGGACACAAGGAATTTTAACCTCCGGGACCACTAGCTGCATTTTTGTGCTCCTCCCATCAGCACTTTCCCAAACTCTCTTCAGCAGTCCGTTCTCAACCCTCAAGGAGTCCCACTGTGCCCATAATGCCTTAAGTGCTGGGCTCTTGTCCGATATGATCTCCCAGCTAGGTCTTAGGTTTCCGTTTTCCTTTGATTCCAAAATTGGACCGATATTCAAGTCTTGTTGCTGGCTGGCTCTGCAGCTTGCAGGGGTCCACTCGTCGCTCGGTACCACAGTCGTCCCTCTCGATGTCGCCTCGCTCTCATTTTTATCAATTTTTTTCGCAATGCTTGCAACTTCCGCAAGGTCTTCTGGACAGCGCATCCGCATTGTGATGTCTTTTCCCAGGCCGGTGTCTAATTTGAAAATGGTATTGCTGCAGCTTTTCCAACCATCTCGCCACCTGGCCTTCAGGATTTTTCATCTGTAGTAGCCATGTGAGTGCGGCATGATCGGTCCTAACCAAGAAATCTTGCCCATATAGATACCTGTGGAAATGTTCCACTGATCTGACTATGGCCAAGAGCTCCCTTCTTGTAGCGCAGTAGTTTCGCTCAGGTTTGGTTAGGATTTTGCTGTAATATTCGATCACTCGCTCTTCTCCATCTTGAACCTGAGACAGAACGGCTCCAATACCGCTGTTACTGGCATCTGTATCCAGTACAAATCTCATCCCAGGTTGGGGATACACCAGAACTGGACTGGAGCATAGGCCGCCTTTCAAGGTCACGAATGCGCTCTCACAATCCTGATTCCAGTGAAAGGTCGATTTCGCCTCTGTCAATCTGTGCAACGGGGCAGCAATGTCTGCAAATCCCTCTACGAACCGTCTGTAGTATGTGCAGAGTCCAAGGAAACTTCGCAGTTCGTGCTTGTCCTTTGGTTTGGGCCAATCCCTGATAGCAAGGATCTTGCTCTCGCTTGTCTGGATCCCCTTCGCAGACACTGTATGGCCCAAAAACTCTACCTTCTTCTGGAACAGCTGGCACTTCCTAGGATTCAGCCCCAAATTCGCCGCCTTGAATCTATTGAAGATCTCTTGCAAATTTTTAAGATGTTCCCCGAACGTCCTGCCCATAACCATTACATCATCGAGGTAGACCAAGCAAGTTTTCCATGTTAGTCCCCTAAGTACGAGCTCCATCAGCCTTTCAAAAGTAGCCGGCGCGTTACACAACCCGAAAGGCATCACTGTGAATTGATAGAGCCCATTCCCGGTACTGAATGCCGTTTTCTCCCTGTCAGCCGGATGTACGCCTACCTGCCAGTATCCACTCTTTAGATCCAATGTAGAGAACCAAGATGACCCCGCCAATGTTGTCAGAGTGTCATCGATCCGGGGTAGAGGGTAACTGTCATTCTTGGTAACCTCGTTCAGCTTTCGATAATCCACACAAAATCTTGTAGACCCATCTTTTTTTGTTACCAGAACCACGGGTGAAGACCACGAACTGTTGGATTCTTCTATGACTCCATCCTGCTTCAATTTATGCAACAGCCCTACTACCTCATCTCGTTTTGCCATTTGCACCCGTCTAGGAGGTTGCCGGACTGGCCGAGCATTTCCGGTATAAATCTTGTGTTGGACCAAGTCTGTCCTTCCCAACTTCCCATTACCAGTAGAAAAGGCATCCTGATTTTTCTTTATAAGTGCACGAGCCATCCGAGCTTCATCGTCTGTCAGGTCTTTCAGGTCTATCTCCAATTTTGTCTGTCCCACCCTGTTTACTCTACTTTGGCAGTTAGTTCCTTCTGTCGTGGCGATCCTCGAGATTGGCGAGCAAACTGCCAGAAAGTCTCCCTTCCTGATGCTGATTCCACTCGGAAAAACGTTGGCCAGTCTAACTGGAACTTTCTTGTCGGCGGTCTTGACAATAGCCCTGGCCACCAAAAGGTTCTGCCTTGCGTCACAAGTTGGCTCAATCAAGCCAACACCACTCCCAAGGGGTGCCTCGGCAACCGTCATGATAACCCCTTCGCAGTTTCCACTGACACACCCATTTTCACAGGCGAAGAGTCGGACGCCTTCACACTTCTCACCCTCTGTTGACAACACGAAGCTTTCGTCGCCTAACCTTAGGATACCCTGTGTTGGGTCGAACGTGAAGCCATGCTCCCGGATGATGTCCATGCCAAGAATAAACTCATCCTCGATATCTGCCACCAGTACTCTATGATCGAAACGGGTCCCCCCCAAACGGATATCCACATCAAGCTCTCCTTCAATTGGTGCAGTATCCCCCGTGACGGTCCTCAGCATCATTTTTCGATGCAACGGCCTCGGCGCAGTTCTCAGCGCATCCTTTCTTATCAAGGAGACCATCGCTCCGGTGTCAACAGTTGCTTTAATTTTTTTCGAGTTTACAATAATCTCTATCATCAGCGTGTCCCACGCCCTCCTCATTCTTTGGATAGAGACGATCTTAGGGACTGCGTCCACTCCTGCCAACGGTCGCCCCTTAGCGCTGGCAGATTTTAGTTTTCATGCTGCTGTTCGGTGGACAACCTGGAAGTGCATTGACTTTTCAGGTGGCCCATTTTACCACAGCGGAAACAAGGTCCAACCGGTCTTTTGCGATGTTTAACAGCTTCTTCCAACTTGTCCAATCTTTTGATTATTTCTTCAATCCCAGAATCTCTAGAGCCCCCAACGGCACCGTCTTCCTCTGTCAACTCAGATTTACGAACCCTGGGTGGCCCTGAGTCGCTGATCTTAAATGCCGCGTCTATTTCTAGCGCGCGAATCAGCGCCTCTCTTGACGTGTTGAAGGAGGTCAGTCTCAATGTCTTCTGCACCTCGACATTCCGAATACCCTCGATGAAAGTCTGAGCCACCCATTGATCGATGAAATCTATCGGAGCGCTGGGGTATGCCATCAGACAAAGTCTCTTCAGGTCGGCCTCGAATTCCTGTAGGCTTTCCCCCATCTTCTGCCTTCTCAGCTTTAGTTGAGATTGGAATACGTGTCTTGAGTGCTGATCCCCAAATCTCAATTCTAGAGCACTTACCAAACTTACGTAACTCCGTTGGTCCTGCTCCGGGATTGTCTGAAGCAGGTCCAATGCTGGTCCCCGTAGAGCCACAATGAGATTTATTGCCCTTTCGGCCTCTCCCCATCCATTGTTGAGGGAAACTGCCTCAAATTGTCTCATATAATTCCCGAAGGAACTCTGTCCGTCGAAGGTTGGTGGAGTAATTTTTAATACTGCAGAGGCAGTCCCAGCCACAAAACCTCCATTACTCTTTAGACGAGCCAGCTCATCCTCAAGCCTCTTGAACTCTCCCCTCCTCTCATCTACTTCGCTCTCCAAAGCGATATTTATCTCTCCCATCTTGCTGTCCAGGGCAGCCAGTTCCCCCTTGAGCTCCACCCTTATCCCCGACAGCACTTTGGCCCATTTCTCCTCTTTTTCCTCTCTTCGCTTCAGCTTCTCTTCCTTTTCTTGTTCTCGTCTCCGCTCTTCCTCCTCCTTTTCACGCTTCAGCTTCTCCTCTTTTTCTTCTCTTCGCTTCAGCTTCTCTTCCCTTTCTTGTTCTCGTCTCCGTTCTTCCTCCTCCTTTTCTTGCTCCCTTTCTTGCCTCATAAGGCCCATGAACTGCTTCAAAAGTTCTTCTGAGGCCATTTTCTGTCCTCTGGTCTCCACAGGCATACAAACAAGGTGGCAACTATCTGGTTCCCTCCAGAGCCTCAACCTCGACTCTCCACCAGATACTGCCGGTCAGTCCACTAATAAGGATCCCACTTCTGACACCAAATGTAGCGTGCTCTACCTTTCTTAACGCTTCCTTACTGTGGCTGACCCTTTGGACCGTTGGCCTTCCCTACACTACCACCTGGGAGCCACGCCGCACGTGAAACTCCCCTAACCTCTGTCAGTATCCGTCAGCCTTACCACGGGTGGGGGGACAGTCAGGACTGACCAGAGGCGCAGCGATGTGTTGTCGGAAGGAGAGTCACGACCGCACAACGCCGAAGAACAAGGGAGTTTATTAAAACACTTTATCTACATTATAAATGGCCGCAATATCATATAAAAAGTACTTTACATAATACAGGTGGCAGGATGAGGCTGGAGGAGGAATCATGCACAGAACCATTTATTACAGGGGATGACGAAGGAACAGGACTAACAACAGAGTCAGAGCAGAGAAACGCCGCATAAATCCATGGCGCCATCTATTGGCCACTTTTAGAACTATTTTCTAACGCCATGCATGCCACAATATATATTTTTCTGCAATTGGTTCTAACTCACAAATACCTGATATTGAAAAGTTACAATATTTGAAAGGCCAACTGAGAGGCGAAGCCCTAAGACTGGTCAACGCATTTCCAATTACAGCCGATAATTATGTTGAGGTTTGGCAAACTTTATTAACAAGATATGATAACCCAAAGGATCTAATTTTCACCCAAATAGATAATGCATTAAGATTACCAAAATTAGCCGATGACAACCATAATTCAATGTTTAAACTTCTAGATAGCTGCAACGAAATAGTAAGAACAGTGAAGGTATTGGGTTACCAAATCGATAGTTTATCTGAGGTATTTTTCGTCAAGATCATACAAGATAAGCTTGATAAAACCACAAGAAAACAATGGGAATTGCAGAACAACCCAAGAGTTGTGCCTTCAATTAAGGATTTAATGGCCTTTTTGGAAATCCACGCAAAAAGCTTGCAGAATTTACCAAATAAAGATTCAAATGTGGAGAAACATTCAATGAAAAAGGAATTACAAAAGGTGAATGTTTATTATTCATATATGATAAAATGTCTTAAATGTGAAGGTGCACATGCTCTTTCAAGCTGTAATTTATTTTATAAATTACCTGAGTCAGAGAGAGTGAATTTTGTTAATTCAGCTAAATTGTGTTTCAGATGTTTAAAGCCAAACCATTTAGCAAAGAATTGTTATTGCAAAAACATTTGTCAAATTTGCAAGAAAAGACACCACACTTTGATTCACCAAGAAACCAAGGTTCAAGAAGTTGATGAAGGGAAATTTGAGTGTGGAAAGGACATCAAAAATACAACTTGTCTTTTAAGTAATGAGAAATATTTTTCAAATGCCATGCTTACAACCGCTAGGATTAAAATCAAGGATAACAATGGTGTGTCTCAGACATGTAGAGCCTTGATAGACTCAGGGTCTCAGGTGAACTTTATATCAGGACAATGTAGAAAAAGACTAGGACTTGAATATGTTACCTTACACTCGCAAATATCGGGAATTTCGGGACATTTTGCGAGTCACTCTTATGGACTTGTGGAGTTTGAATTTACGCCACATTTCAAATCAGATGAACTTTTCAAGGTGAACGCCTTGGTGTTGGATAAGTTGACAAATAATTTGCCAACTCTTACATGTCCAAGGTCAAACTTGGCGCATCTCAAAACCATGCCTCTGGCTGATCCAGATTATAATATTTCTGCTCCCATCGACATATTAATTGGTGCTGAGTTAGCTATGACCCTGTTCACTGGCGAGTCCGTTATCGGCGATGAAGAACAACTAACTGCTACTTCTTCTAAATTAGGATGGCTCCTTTCTGGAAGAGTTTCCTCTAAGGGTAGTAGGAGAAGTATTAGGAATATCATTCAGTCACATCATCCATGCCTGGAATCCCAAAATATAGTCGAAATATTTTGGAAATTGGAATCCATTCCTGATGTGACTTCTATAGCTAAGGATGAAAATGAAAGTGAAATCCATTTTGTGGAAACACATAGAAGGGATTCCACAGGCAGATATGTTGTACAACTGTCATTTCAGAATGACTGCCAATTAGGAGATTGAAGATCCAATGCGATCGAAAGACTTTGTTCTTTGGAAAGATCTTTGATTCCACGACCTGAGGTTTATGACCAATATAGAAGCTTCATTAAGGAATATCTTGAATTGGGACATATGAGCTTAGTACCAAAGGAAGATATCATTAAGGGAAGGTACTATCTGCCTCATCATCCTGTAATAAAGGGAAAAAGTTGAACCACCAAATTGCGAGTAGTATTTGACGCATCAGCAAAGACTGATTCAGGTTTGTCCTTGAATGATGCTTTAATTCCAGGGCCCAAAATTCAACAGGATTTGTTTCACATCATTCTGAGATTCAGAATTCATCCTGTTGCTATAAATGCTGATATCGCCAAGATGTATAGGCAAATTAGAATATCACAAAAAGACTCGGAATTCCAAAGAATTGTATGGCGGAATGATCCTCATGATAAAATAAGGGACTATCGGCTAGAAACTGTCACTTATGGGACTAGTTGTGCACCATTTTTGGCCACTCGTATCATCAAACAGTTGGCTTTGGATGAGCAGAGTAAGTTTCCAAAAGCTAGCAAAATAGCATTGACAGATTTTTATGTTGATGATCTAGTAACTGGAACTTGTTCAGTAGATGAAGGCAAGAATTTGGTGCAAGAACTCTATGGTTTACTAAGTGCAGGAGGCTTCGAACTTCGTAAGTGGACCTCCAATGTTTCTGATGTTCTGTCACTTTTACCAAATAATTTAAAATCCACCAACACAAATATTGGGTTTGAGGAATCCAAGGAATTTGTCAACGTTTTAGGCCTTTAATGGCAACCAAGAACTGATGGTTTCACATTTAAGGGAATAGCTCTGCCACTGAACTCTATGACAAAACGAGGAATACTATCACAGGTTGCTAAAATATTTGATCCACTGGGTTGGATCTCACCATTTACGACCACTATTAAACTGATTTTGCAAGAACTTTGGAAGACTGGTTTGGAATGGGATGACCCAATTCCAGAGGAACTAAAAAGGAAGCTGACTTTGATAAACCAGGATCTTCCATCGCTAGAGCACATTCAGATCCCAAGATGCGTGGTACCAGGTAATTTTATGAAGGTAGAATTTCATGGATTTTGTGATGCATCACAGAAGGCATATGCTGCATCTCTGTATCTAAAGGTGATCCTCTCAAACACAAGCGCTAAGACATTTCTCATAGTGGCAAAAACAAGAGTCGCACCTATGAAGGTGGTTTCACTTCCAAAGTTAGAATTATGTTCTGCTCTACTTTTGGCAAGATTAGTGAAAACTGTATATGATAACCTTCCTCTTACCATCAATAAAATTTATTTATGGTCTGATTCTACTATAGCCTTATGCTGGATCAATTCCGAGCCGTGCCGATGGAAGACATTTGTGGCAAATCGAGTTGCTGAGATACACCGGCTTGTCTCCAGGGTTTGGTGCCATGTTGATGGAAGGCAGAATCCAGCAGACTGCATCACGAGGAATATTTCCATCCGACTTAGTAGAACATCCACTATGGTGGAATGGGCCACCATGGCTAATTGAACCTGCCCTTGAAATTAAAAAATTCATTAATAGCTCCAAGGAAGAATTTAAAGAAGAAGAAAAAATAAATAGAGACGTATTTTGGTACAATTGAGTGTGAAATTCCATCCATTGTGATAAACTGCTCATCATTAACCAAACTGAAATGTATCATAGCTTGGTGCTTAAGATTTGTCAACAACAGTCGAATGCCTTCACATTCAAGGAACAGGGAGCCCTTAACATTAAGAGAGTTGAATGATGCCCTGTTGACAGTTGTTAAGTGTGTTCAATCTATTGAATTTTCCAAAGAAAAGCATTGCCTGTTAAGCAACAAGCCAATCCCGAATAAGAGTAGAATATACAATCTATGTCCCTTTTTGGATTCAAGAGGAATCATTAGAGTTGGAAGACGATTAAAAAATGTAAATGTTCATGGTGATCGGATTAATCAAGTTTTACTTCCAAGATCACATCATCTTACCACTCTTATTGTAAACAATGTTCATGTCCATAATCTTCACTCATCAACTCAAACTACGCTTGCAGCAATAGGAAATATATTCTGGATACCTTCTGGAAGAAATGTTGTACGGAAAATTTTAAGAACATGCATGAAATGCGCTAGATTCCGTAAGGAAGCTCCTTTTCAATTAATGGGAAATCTACCTTTTGCAAGGATCAACAGATCAAGGCCGTTTTTGGTAACTGGAATAGATTTTGCAGGACCTTTTCTGATTAAACGGAACATGGGACGTACAACTTCAACCATGAATGCTTATGTTGCCTTGTTCATATGTTTCAGCACTCGGGCCATTCATCTAGAATTAATAAGTAGTCTGACAAAAGATGCTCTCATATCCACAATAAGAAGGTTCATTGCTCGAAGAGGTAAACCAGCAACAATTCATAGTGACAACGCCACTAATTTTGTTGGTGCGCATAAGATTATTGGGAAACTATGTCACAATGCCAGTAAAGTTCTTACGAATTCAGAGGGAATTCAGTGGAAATTTATTCCACCAGCAGCTCCACATTTTGGTGGACTGTGGGAAGCCGGAGTTAAGTCCATGAAATATCATCTTAGAAGAACAATGGGCAGTGCTTTGCTAACTTTTGAAGAACAACATTGTTAGCACAAATTGAAGCTTGTCTGAATTCGCGACCTCTTTGTCCTCTTTCTTAGGACCCTGAAGATCTACAGGCATTGACTCCTGGTCACTTCTTAATAGGTGGTTCTTTAACAGCGCTTCCCGATGAAGATGACATCATAGCAATGAGTTTGCCAAATAGATGGCAATTAATTCAAAAATCAATGAATCATTTTTGGACAAGATGGTCCCAAGAATATGTGTCACAACTTCAACAAAGATCCAAATGGTGTAAGCCCCAACCCAACATTAAGGAAGGATCCCTGGTATTGATAAAGAATGAACAACAACCTCCACTAGCATGGAAGATTGGAAGAATTTCAAAGGTGTTTCCAGGAGACGACGCTAGAATCAGAGTGGTAGAAGTCAAGACTGCTAATGGGACTTACAGAAGACCTATTGTAAAATTATGTTTGTTACCTATATAATGTTTTTTGATGGTCCCTCATCAAGTTGGTGGCGGGAGAATGTTTAATTTAGTTAGAATATTTATGTTTATATAAAGGTTTAATATAATTTTTCTATGATTGTGTAAATATTCATTGAATTTGTTGTCTTTCTCTTAAATTTGAAAAAAAAGACAAGACAATACAAGGTCCCGATGGCTTAACCTGAACTAAACGCTCCTAGCTTTACAGTAATGCTGGAAACTGACTTGAAAATTATAAATTGATAAATCAATACCTTTGTTGCAGGGATCAGTAGAATTTGAGTCACAACGCTGAATGGCGAGGCCTAAATTAGAAAACAGTGTTGAATAATTTAATACTTATTGAAAGAAATATTTATTTAAAAATCACACAAAATAATACTAATACAAATATTATTCAAAACAATTATTAAATTTTATGAGAGATAGTTCTTTTTCAGGCCTGTCAAAACAAACGTTAGCGTCGAAACAGTTTGTGTGTTTACCGGAATTTCAGGGTTAATCCTTTTCCGCTCGCGCAGTGGGTGCAGTGTTGCCGGGCTCGGTTGACCCAAAAATACCTATTTTCGCGTCACTCTCCCACCTTGACCTTTTGAACTTTTCTATTAGGTCAATATTAATTTAAAAAAAAACAAAGAAGGAATTATCTCAAATCTAACAGAATGTTTTATGATTAAATTTTCTCTCAAACTTCAATTAAACCTAATCAGTAACTTGACTTTTCTTCCAGAATGCGTGTAAACTTTCCCTACTTTTACTGGAGTAGTTTTCTCTTGCACTGACGCGTACTCCACACCGGATGTTTTCTCCCTGACGATCTCATCCTCCGCTGACTTAAGCTCCCCGTCGCCTTGCTCTACGTCCTCAGATGGTACTTCAAGTGGAAACAATCGTTGTACTGCACGCTTCATGAATCCAGACTTAGTCTTAACTTCCACAAGTCTTCGCACATTGTCAGTTCCAGGAAACACCTTCGTAATCTTTCCCATAGGACAGTTTATTTGCTTCCTGTTTTCAACCTCCACAAGGACGATATCTCCAACTTTTAACTGTCGTTGTTTCTTGCGATTGTCGTGATGCACCAACAATCCTAGGTACTCGCTTCTGAACCTCTTACGGAATTCCTTCAGGAGTCGTTTGCGTTTCTCATAGCTCTTCCCAAAGTTACACCTGAATTCATTTAGATAAATCTCTCCTTCAGCTCTTGGTTCTCGAAGAAACATCCCTGGGGTTAATGGCACAAGGTCATCATTGTCCTCAGCAATGTAGGTAAGTGGTCGCGCGTTGATAACTCGTTCAGTTTTCGAGGATCGTCACCATTTCTTCGTAGTTGACAACACGTTTTCCCAGCAATCTTCGAAGCAGCTTTTTGGTGAGTCCAACAATTCTCTCGATCCAACCTCCCCACCACGGTGCTGCCGGAGGATGGAGCTTCCATTTCACTCCCAAATTAACTCGATAAAGCTCGTTCTGGAGTCCAACTAGATTCGTCCCATTATCTGAGTAGATGACTGCAGGGCAACCTCGTCTTGCTACGAACCTCTCTACTGCTCCCACCAATGCTTCCGTCGATAAGGAAGCCACCAGTTCGAGGTGAACTGCACGGTATACTCCACAGGTGAAGATGACGAACCAAACCTTCTGTCCATCTTCCAGATATAAAGGTCCTCCGAAGTCAATTCCTGTCACCTCAAAAACCACAACATCTCGTACGCGATGTTGAGGCAACGATGCTTCTGGTACGTCGACTCGCTTGGTTTCAAATCGTCGACAGCAAGGACATCTTTGAATTACATGACGAACTAGTTGTCGAGCTTTTGGAATCCAGAACTTCTCTCTTAGTACTGATCGCAGCGTCTGGGCTCCACAGTGGTACATTTTCTCGTGGACTGATTTCACAATTAGCTTTGTGACTCGTTGGGATCAAAATTGGCAATCGGAACAGTTCATCGTCATTTCGATTCACTATCCTCGTTTTCACTCTCCATAATCCTTCTTTATCTTGGAACGCGTGTAGCTGCTTCATCTTGGGATCTTCCTCACCGATCAATTCACTCTGTATTATCTTAACTAGGGACTTTTCAGCACTGTCTAGCTCCTCTTGTGAGATGATATCTCCTTTGTATTCAGAGGGCTTGAAACGTAGCATCCACGTGATTACTCTCAGTATTTATGTTAGAGTCACTTCACGTTTTCCCTCGTATAGATTCAGATACCATGGATTCTCCTCGGGCTTTTTGGCTACAAATCCAGCCACCACAGTCTTCCTCCTCTCTTCTTCAATGGCTTCCAGATCATACTGTACTTTTGATACTGGCCAGTCTTCTTTCTTTTCCTGAAGCCATTTTGGTCCCTCCCACCATCCGGATTTTATGAATTTCGATGGGGATTCACCACGGGATGGGAGATTTGCTGGACATGGTTCCAATCTTCACTCTTCGTAAGTGTTGTGATCTCCTTGAAATGAGTGTTGAAGGCTTCGATTAAATCTTTCCTAGATTTTGTTTCTGCTGCATCCATGATGCCAAGCACATCTAATTTCCATAAATCCTGAACGTCGAAACTGTTAACGTGAAATGAAGTCACGATCAGGCATGAATCTTTCATGTCTTTCCCTATTGCTGGTCCCATTACTGTCCACCCCAGCTTGGTTTCTGTCGCCACAACTCCACTTTGCAATATTTTCATTCTGCCTGTCAGAATGCTGCTGAGCAAGTCCGAACCAATTAACATGTGGATTGATATCTCTTCACCTTGGCATATGTCAGTCAAGTTGATCCCTCGAGCTTTTAACTCATTGAATATAGTATGATCCTGTACTTGACTGATGTGTCCGCAAATTACTTCCTGATCCAAGAATTTGAGATCATCCATGTATTCGTTGTTGAGGCTGGAAACGTTTACTTTGTACACATTGTGATTCTTTTGACGAATTTCTCCGCCTCCAAACAGATTGTGGGTAAGTGTAACTTGCTGCACTCTCTTTAGGCCCAGTGCGTCCACCATTCTCTTTGAAATATAGGACCGCTGGGATCCACAGTCAAGCAACACTCGAACATTATGCTTCCCCTTTGGTCCGCTTATCTTGACTATCAGAGTTTGTAGATAGACTCCTCCCACGGTAGCGTTGTTTAAAGTTGTTGACGTGAATTGATTGGCGGTCTCTTGCTTTGTTGCAGGACTTTCCCCTGAAACCTTTAGTTCCGCATTTTGGAGATGAGAAGTCTTCTGGGCTTCCAAAGTAGGACACATAATGGGGTAATGCTTCCCTCCGCAGACAGGAAAACGTGGCTTAATCCGGCATTTCTTGAATCCGTGGCCAGGAAGCAGGCACCAAAAACAAACATTCTTCCCTTTAGCCTTATCTTTCTTCTCTGGTAGATGCATCCGCTGTCCACTGTAGCATTCTTGACTCGGGTGACCATTCCCACAAAAGATGCAGTTGTTTCGCATCTGAGTGGTGTTGGCGCTCTGAGTGGTGTTGGCGAGGTCAGTAGCCGTCGGCATTTTACTTCCAGTATTCTTCTTAGAAAGAGATTTCCTGTTTGATCGATCATCCTTCGCATCTTGATTGTTGTCGATCTTGAACGCTGCTTTGGCCATATTCACTCGACTCTCGCCCTTCACTTCTGTCTTCAAAAACGTCATGAGTTGTGTCAACTTATCCTGTACTCCTCTTCCGCTTACCGTATATTTACTTCGTTCCCATACTCTAAGGGTGTCCTCTGGTAGCGCTGATTCGACGAGTGGGTACAGCATAGCCGCAAACTTGTCACGAGCGACGCCCAATGTTTCTAATGCTCGCAGTTGTACGTTAATACGTTAAACCGCCCTATTTTTAAATTTTAATAATTATCCATCGTTAGGCATTAAAACACACATTATTTTGATTCCCAATTACCTCTATGTAATTTTCGTACATTTTTTAAAAATATATTTCAAACACATGTTTCTACATATTTTTTTAAAAAGACGTTAAACCGCCTTATTTTAAAAATTTTAATAATTATCCATCGTTAGGCATAAAACACACGTTATTTTGATTCCCAATTACCTCTATGTAATTTTCGCGCATTTTTAAAATATATTTCAAACACATGTTTCTACATATTTTGAAAATTACGTTATATTTGGCGCGTATGCTATTCTTACCTTTTATTCAAAAAAACGCATTTACCCACTTTGAAAATACGTTTTAATTTAGCGTACAATCGTTATGAGCTAATTTTTTTTATTTTTTTTTCCAAGAAAGTCGTTGGTAATTTCCATGCAAGATTTTAAAGTTTTGATAATTATTTATCGC
This sequence comes from Cordylochernes scorpioides, assembly GCA_030710605.1. Taxonomy (NCBI): domain Eukaryota; kingdom Metazoa; phylum Arthropoda; class Arachnida; order Pseudoscorpiones; family Chernetidae; genus Cordylochernes; species Cordylochernes scorpioides. The sequence continues at coordinate 20,092,938 of CP092885.1, forward strand.
TAAGATCTTAAACTATAGGCTATTCTTTTTTAAATTTTTTATTATTTCTCTATGTATTCAAAAACGTCTTTACATATTTGGCGCGGGTGTTATTTTTACCTTTTATTCAAAAATGCCTTTTTACCCACTTTGAAAATACGTTTTAATTTGGCAATCGTTATGAGCTAATTTTATTTTTTTTCCAAGAAAGTCGTTGGTAATTTCCATGCAATATTTTAAAGTTTTTATAATTATTTATCGCTAAGATCTTAAACTATAGGCTATTCCTTTTTAATTTTTTTTATTATTTCTCTATGTATTCAAAAACGCCTTTACATATTTGGCGCGCGTGTTATTTTTACCTTTTATTCAAAAACGCCTTTTACCCACTTTGAAAATACGTTTTAATTTGGCGTACAATCGTTATGAGACATTTTTTTATTTTTTTTCCAAGAAGGTAGTTGGTAATTTCCATGCAAGGTTTTAAGGTTTTTATAATTATTTTTATCGCTAAGATCTTAAACTATAGGCTATTCTTTTTTATTTTTTTATTATTTCTCTATGTATTTCTGTATAGCTTGTGCATTATAGGTTTTAAAGCGAGGACTGGATCAGAAACAATTTTTTTTTCGAGTAAAAAACTCATTCTTTGGTCTATTTCTGAATATTATATTTTATATGGTTCTTAAAATATTGGGACACGAACTTAGGCCTAAAAACAACGTCTTTCTCAAAACCTGAGGACTTCCCGCAAATTCCAAATTTAGAACCCTCAGGAACACATGTGTAAGGAGGGGGAACACATGTGCAGGGGGGTGGAAATAGAGGTATTTTTTTGGGGTGACCACACGTGTGAAACACATGTGGACACTATAGGCGGGAAGAAGGAGACAACTAAGAGTTCAGTTGACTTCCAGCATCTGAATTGAAAAGGTTGGGTTTTTTTTGTTACCTCTTCCCGCACTTGCGGGAAGACTTCACCTCTTTAATATTCCATCTTCTTTTAGCTTTTCGCCATTTTCTCTTAAATTGTAAAATCGATACAACTTATTTTATTATATACCAAGGTTTAATAATTTTTATTTTTTCAATTATTTTATCCACCATAATACGATTGTTTATTTCTCTTATCTTTTATATTATCTTGAGAATATTTAGATTTTATTGAGTTAGACGCAATTTCGCTAGCCATATTTAAGCATATGTTCTTCTTTACTGATAGTTCAATTGTTTATTTTTTTTTTATATCTTTATATGAACATAATATTCAGACTTAAGTGTCCGCTTCGATTTTCAATTGTATACGCGTTTAGTCATACTTACCCATAAACCTCTATCTTAGTTTATTTTATAGTTAGTAAAAATTCCCCGTAGTGTCCAAGAAATAAAACAGCAGCATTTTGTTTAATTATAATTTTGCTAGCTTTAATGAATATGCAATATTTTTTTCGATATGGTATAATTTACAACAGTTGTTTGGATTTTTCGATAATGCGATTGTGTATTTTCTCATATTTTCTATTATCTTGAGAATGTTAAGATAAGCATAACATTTTGGAACCCTTGGCTATTTCTTTTATATAGCATAAACCATGCGATTTATATTTTAATATTGTTTAGTCATGCTTACCCATAAACCTCTATCTTAGTTTATTTTATAGTTAGTACAAATTCCTGGTAGTGTCCATGAAATAAAACAGCAGCATTTTGTTTATTTATAATTTTGCTAACTTTGATGAATATGCATTTTTTTTTTCGATATGGTATAATTTACAATAGTTGTTTGGATTTTTCGATAATACGATTGTGTATTTTCTCATATTTTCTATTATCTTGAGTATATTAAGATAAGCATAAAATTTTGGAACCCTTGGCTATTTCTTTTATATAGCATAAGCCATGCGATTTATATTTTAATATCGTTTAGTCATTAAGATAAGCATAAAATTTTGGAACCCTTGGCTATTTCTTTTATATAGCATAAGCCATGCGATTTATATTTTAATATCGTTTAGTCATGCTTACCCATAAACCTCTATCTTAGTTTATTTTATAGTTAGTACAAATTCCTGGTAGTGTCCATGAAATAAAACAGCAGCATTTTGTTTATTTATAATTTTGCTAACTTTAATGAATATGCAATATTTTTTTTTCGATATGGTATAATTTACAATAGTTGTTTGGATTTTTCGATAATGCGATTGTGTATTTTCTCATATTTTCTATTATCTTGAGAATGTTAAGATAAGCATAAAAATTCTGGAACCCTTTGCTATTTCTCTTATATAGTATAAACCATGCGATTTATATTTTAATATCACAACACATATAATAATCCTTTTAATTTAAATATTTTATTCGCCAAAGTAGCTTCGCTCGCGCGTGACGGACCAACATGGCGGACCATGCATGCGTTTAATCTTACCAACCCATGAACCTCTACCTTAGTTTATTTGAAGTTACGATCCGTTTATTTCTTTTATGTAATGGTTAATACAAAAATTCCCCGTAGTGTCCAAGAAATAAAACAGCAGCATTTTGTTTATTTTTAATTTTGCTAACTTTAATGAATATGCAATATTTTTTTTTTCGATATGGTATAATTTACAATAGTTGTTTGGATTTTTCGATAATACGTTTTGTGTATTTTCTCATATTTTCTATTATCTTGAGTATATTAAGATAAACATAAATTTTGGAACCTTTGGCTATTTCTTTTATATAGCATAAACCATGCGATTTACATTTTAATATCGTTTAGTCATGCTTACCCATAAGCCTTCTATCTTAGTTTATTTGAATTTTGCTAATCCGTCCATCTCTTCTATATGTTTAAAATAGATGTCTTATTGCCATTTGATTAAAGTTGTATTTGGTGATTAAGTAATTTCCGCATTCGTTTTTAATTATTTTTAAGCTAATTTAGTTTAAACAAGAAATACGTTTGATCAAGAATACGGGTTTTCTCTTTAGATATGGCTTATTTAATTTTTTTCTCGATAATATTTTGCTTGAGTCACCTTAGATTATTCTTTTGCATGACATGTATGTATGTGTTACGATAGTTACTACAAATAATTTTACCTCTCCCATTTATAACCTATCATTTTATAATATCATAAGATTTATCCAAAATATTCAATATGACAACGACTCTTATAGTATGGTGTCCCATGTATAGGATCTGGTGGTAACGTCCTCTTTTTATGTTCCTTTAAGCGAAGTTTGTAAAATTTGTTTCTTCCTTTAACTCCAGCCAAAGAACGAAATCATTTTATATAACCTGCATCCTTTAGAAATTAATGACTCTATTTCGGAATACGAACTTAGCAGTTTACCAGATATTTGAGAGTTTTACACCTCGTGTATGTTTGCACTTGACTGGTTTTTGATAAGCCCCCTTCCAGAAACCTTTATCTATTCCACCATCTTTCAGATTGTTTGGCAGCAGAAGCCAGTAATAAAGGAAAGACTTATGGCATCATAGCAGGCATAGAACTCGTTTCAACATCGGCTTTCGCAGTTTTATGAAACGTGATATTAGACATGGTAACATGTAGCAAAGAATACATTCCGGGGAGGTCGAGGTTGGACCTTGAAGGCCAAGGAAAATATCTTGCGTAGTCCTATACAATGGACGTCGGAACATGCAATTTATGTCTGTAAAATTGTATATTATTTAATAGGATTTAAAGATACTTACGAAGGTGGACGTGAGTGAAAGATGACATGCAACACTATCCCGATGGACGCCACCGAGCGTAAGACCACGTGACATGATTCAATTGAAGAGTGGGTCATTGTGGTGGGATGTGGAGAGAATATTTGAAATATATGCATCAATGGTAGAATACAGAGATGTTTTCTACATACTATCCACCTGCAAGGCTGATGCACCTATTTCGCTCAGAATTTCCAAGATTAATTGATCGACATACCAAGTTAATCTACGCAAAATATAGTCGTGCCAACTTGCACCCACTCAGATGCATCTAGGCTATGTTCACCTGTCATACCACTAGAAATCACTGCGACAGCCATGTCTTAACGAGGTAAACCTTTAGCTCTATTACGATATGCATATTTTGAACATTCAATTCAGCGTTCTATTAAGACTTCGATATGAAGGTATGCTGAATCAAAGCCAGGTCAAGTTAATATACACAATATCATTAAAGGCGTGAGAGAAGTTAGCCTGCAATCGATAGTAAATTTTTGAACCACCGCGTAGTGAGCAAATATAATCCCTAGCAGAACGAATAGGACAATCTAATACAATGATGTCTAATTTATTTTATTTTAAGCTATAAAGGTCCAGGCTGGACTAAAGAAAGGAACAATACGAAAATCCTTGATATAAGTAAGATAGAGTGCAAGCATATATAATATTTCCCATAGAAGCACTCTAGATATATTTAGGACAAAGAAATTTTCAGGATCAGGATAGACAAACATTTGAAGCAAAAATCCTGGATTTGCATATCTTATATCCTTTTAAGTAAATAAGTGGTACCACCTTACAGTGAACAAATAGCACCAGTTCAAAGTTCAAATAAGATAACTGTCGTAATTCGTCAGCTCTATGACGTAGAGGAAAGCCGACAAAGTGTAAACTTCGTGATATGGGCGTTAGCCATAGACACTAGTGTGAACATTAAGAAAGCGTATATAGAGAGAGCTGTATAGAAATCAGTCATTTCGTAAATTTTTAATATATATTAAATGGGAGAGATCAAATTGAGCAAAATCTTTCTTTTATTTATTTTATTTATTTAACAGTTGGGAGAGACACGCCATATCCACAATTTGGATAATTGCGTGTATATTTTAAATTATATACAATTAATACAATTGAACATTGGAAATCATTAAAATTAAACGTTCAATGTCAAATTTTACATATAGCAATTATTAGTAGTAGCTTGAAATATGTACAGTCAACGCTTTCGCCTCAAAATATACATCCTGCAGAATCTATTAAACTTGATGTATTGGTCTTTATTGCAAGCAGCTTGTTTTGTATTAGTCAGGTAAAGTTGGTTTTCTTCCCTTAGATCAGAAGTTAATGGACAGTCTATCAGAAGATGTTCAGGGAATTGTTGTTCGTTTCCATTTATAGAATTTTTTTTTTCAAAACTTTGAATTTGAACTTTCATGTTAAGATTTTTTTTTAATTTTCACATGTCAATACATTTGTAAGTGTAGACATTAGAATTTTCACATGTCAATACATTTGTAAGTGTAGACATTCGGTCTGGTTTAAATTTGGCAAGGAGAGATCAAATTAAGCAAAATCTTTCATAGAATTTTTTTTTTCAAAACTTTGAATTTGAACTTTCATGTTGAGATTTTTTTAAATTTCCACATGTCAATACATTTGTAAGTGTAGACATTCGAATTTTCACATGTCAATACATTTATAAGTGTAGACATTCGAATTTTCACATGTCAATACATTTGTAAGTGTAGACATTCGAATTTTCACATGTCAATACATTTGTAAGTGTAGACATTCGGTCTGGTTTAAATTTGGCAGGGAGAGATCAAATTAAGCAAAATCTTTCTTTTATAGAATTTTTTTTTCAAAACTTTGAATTTGAATTTTCATGTTAAGATTTTTTTTTAATTTTCCCATTTCAATACATTTGTAAGTATAGACATTCGGTCTGGGTTAAATTTTGGCAAGGAGAGATCAAATTAAGCAAAATCTTTCTTTCATAGAATTTTTTTTAACTTTGAATTTGAACTTTTATATTAAAGTTTTCAAATTTCATGTCAATGCATTTGTGAGTATAGATATTCAGCCTAGTTAAAAATTTTGGGAACTAAATGTAACCCTTTTAATGTAATATCGGGATCTGTTCCCGATGACGGGTTTCGAGGAGACTCCAGAGGGATGAAAGAGTGTTGAAAGGTGTTGAAAGCGTTGAAAGGGGTGAAAAAGGTGGAAATCGATGAAGAGCGATGAAAGAGTGATGAAAGAGTGTTGAAAGAGTGTTGAAAGCGTTGAAAGGTGATGAGAAAGAGACAGAAAGATGTTAAAAGATGTTGAATGTGTTGAGAGGTGACGAAAAAGGTGGAAATCGAGATAGAAAGGTGTTAAAAGGGGAGTTGAAAGAAAGTGTTGAAAGATGTTGAAAGGTTTTGAAAGGTGTTGAAAGAGATGAAAAGTGTTGAGAGGGGTAGAAAGCGATGAATAGAAAGACGAATAATGATGAAATAGAGATGAAAGGAAAGAAAGAGATGGAAATCGACAGTGAAAGGTGTTATAAAGTGTAAAAGAGATGTGCTAAAAAGGTATTGAAGGATGTCGAGAATCGACAGAAAGAAATGTTGAGAGATATTAAAGCAGTTGAAAGAGATGGAATGAAAAGGAGTCGAATGGTGTTGAAAGAAAGAAGTATTAGAAAGGTATCGAAGCATGTCGAAAATCGACAGAGAGAATTGTAGAAAGATGCGGAAAGATGTTGAAAGAGAAAGAATTGAGGAAAGTTGATAAAGAGTTTGTAAATAGAAGATAAAGGTTGATAGGAAGACGGTGGGAAGATGATAGGAGAAGGTGCGCTCAATGTTCAAAGAGTATTCATGGTAAACGGTTTGCGGATTTCGACAAATTAGAAAGAAGGAATCATATATCGCCGCAACTCTTTTTTATTATTATTATTAACGCGGTTAAGGAAGCTTTCGGGCAAGCCCTTCTTCAGCTAATTATAGCTAATTATCTCTCCTTGCTTGTACACTATAATTAGCTGAAGAAGGACTTGCCCGAAAACTTCCTTAACCGCGTTAATAATAATAATAAAAAAGAGTTGCGGTGATATATGATTCCTTCTTTCTAGTTTAAAGAGTAGTTGTTGACTGCACTATTGCCTCGATAGAAATATTTTGACTCTTCATCAAGTAGTGTTAATAGATAATTGTTTTAGCATAGAGGCCAATAGTTGTAAATAGTACAAAAACATGCACTGAGAGTTGGTATGGGCTGGTTTACCTAAAATTCAGTAACTATATGCACTAGTTTATATGAATAAGTCCAGTATTAATTATTATGTTGAGTTATAATAAATAACAAATATGTATTCTCCTTTTTAAGAATCCAGAATTCTACCTTGTAAAGAGTTTTCAGTTTTCCTTTTATTCTTAAGCTACAATTTTTATTTTTTTTTTGTGTCATAATGCCATTGTAAAGACTTTTCTTTTTTTTCGGCTACAATTTGTTTTATTGTTGGTATATGATTTTGAAGAGTTACTCAGTTTTTTTTTTAACAACACTTTGTCTCAGTGTTAGGATCTCATTGTAAAGAGTTTTCACAACCTTGTTTTAGTGTTAGTAACCTTGTTTTAGTGTTAGTATTATCAATTTAAAGAGTTTTCACAACTTTGTTTTAGTGTTAGTATGTCATTTTAAAGAGTTTTCACAGCCTTGTTTTAGTGTTAGGATGTCATCGTAAAGAGTTTTCACAACCTTGTTTTAGTGTTAGTAACCTAGTTTTAGTGCTAGTATGTCATTGCAAAGAGTTTTCACAACCTTGTTTTAGTGCTAGTATGTCATTGCAAAGGGTTTTCACAACCTTGTTTTAGTGTCAGTATGTCATTTTAAAGAGTTCTCACAACCTTGTTTTAGTGCTAGTATGTCATTGCAAAGGGTTTTCACAACCTTGTTTTAGTGCTAGTATGTCATTGCAAAGAGTTTTCACAACTGTGTTTTAGTGTTAGTATGTCATTTTAAAGAGTTTTCACAACCTTGTTTTAGCGTTATTGTGTCATCAATGATGAAGATCACTGGGTACAGGCCTGTAGAACCAGAGGAACCACAAGAGACGGCAATCTTAAGAAATCCACTAGAGATAGTGAATGGGGTAATTGATGACAATGTAGGCGGCCTTGAAATACGCCGTTCAACCCGGGTCAAGAAGCCCACAGGGTGTAAGTCATGCCCAGGCTGCCAATAAGTAAATCTATAGAATGTGTACTGAATTTTAGTTAAATTTTGATCATAGTATGGAGTGTTAGAAAGTGATTTAAAGGTCTTAGAATGTGGTCTTAAAGAGTTCACAGTTTTTTTTTTGGCTACAACCTTGGTTTTAGATTTTTAAATGTCATTGTAAAGGGGTTTTCAGTTGTTTTTTTTTTTTTGCTACATTGAGCTTTAATGTTAGAAAGTGAATCTAAGAGTTTTTTTTTGTTTGTTGTGTTTATAATAGCACAATGTGGTTTAAGATTGAAGTAAATTCAACAGTTTATTTTATTTTATTTTTTATTTAAGGTTCTGAACTTTGGTTCAACTTTAAATATAGATAAAGGAACTTAGACGCACTAGATAACTGCTGTGCTTATAACCAATTCACTATGGGCGGGCTCGTATTATGCGTTGGGTTAAACTTGACACCCTATAATCCCTTATGTCCAGGATGCAGTCCAAGGAGAATTTCTAATGAAAGTGTGTAGGGCAGTTGTGGTCTAAGAGTTGATAGATAGGATAACAAGTGGTCCCTTTTGTTAAACTTCAGAGCGGGTTGGGTATTAAAAGCCCCATGATTCCAAGGAAAGAGTTTAGCTGAATAGCAGGGGAAGAAAGACGCCAATAACCTTGAACAAGAAGTAAGGTCGGCAAAACACTTGTAGATCTATCCTAATTGGCAATGAGGTAAATGCTTGAAGTTCAATTCGTTCCAATTTAAGTGCTAGTTTTGATGATTCATTTGTTTAGACATCAAGTGTCAAGATAAGAAGAAGATTTTCAAACTATTAGAAGCACAATTTTAATGTTAGGTTAGATTTCAGATTTGAAGGTTGACAATCAACATATTTTGATTTATTTATCTATTTAAATATAGATAATTTATATTAGAGTTTATAAGAGGCACTTTATTTGAGTAAATAGGGCTTTAGTCCCCAATTTGTTTTAATTAGGTAATTTTATTTGATTTCACATTAGTCCTGGAGATTAGCAATTGTTAGGGTAATGTTAAAATTGATTATTGAAGTGCTTTGGCTTATATAATAGAATTTAGCTCTAGTATGATTGCTCGCTATGAATGAATTGTATGAATGGGAATGCGAAATGAATGTGAGAAAGCTACAGTCAATTATACTGTTAGACCAAAGGTACGTTAGAATAGTGTTAGGGAATTTAATAGGTTCGATTTTTCAATTTTGATTTCTTTATTTGTTAGGACCGAAAGCCTCACAGGGCTTACAACTCTATCGATAGGAAGATATTCGCTCCTTTTTTGTTAGGCCTGCTTTTAATGGAGTATAAGCATAAATTCTTTTATTTGGGTAATCAATTACACTATTTCATTATATCAACTTGAATTCTAAGAGTCGTAGATAATGATCATGTCTCGATTTTCAGACTGGAAGATTGCGGGAGGTTATGATCAGGCCAGAAAGCCTGCAATTCTTCTCCTCATTAGAGGGAACGGAGAGGTATCAGGTTAACTTTGTGCTAGGTGGGGGATTTAGTTGCCGATGTCGCAAGCTAAGTGCACAGCGACAAACCTCGGATAACCGATCTGACATCGTAGTTTACGACGCTTTAAGCGTGGCTGAGATGAGGGTGATTCAGACGGGAGGTTGGGAAAGATCGGCACGTTGGATGCTCTTCTATATATTGCGCAGCTTGGAACCAATCCTCTATGGACAAACATGGAACATGTGGTGGGTAAAATTGAATTCCCTATAACGCCTTGTTTCTAAGTCAAAGTCTAAAGGGGGTTTCTAATGAGAGTTAACAATTGAGCATATAAGAGACAAGTTACGATTAGACGAGGCGATTCCGTCTACAAATTTTAGGTACCAGTTAGCAAAGTGACAGATGGACTGTCCAGATTCTTTGTGTTTTTATATCGCCCCAGGCTAGCAAAAGTTAATCACCTAATAAAGACTATTGTCTACCATACGTTTAGTTAGAACGAGTTCAAGTCTAAATACCAATTAGTAAGTAGAATTTTATTTTTCACGAGGATAACTCGTTCTATGTTAAGATAAAGTTTAAATTAGTAGGACACCTAAATGAACCTCAAGGCAGATTACCAGAACTGGCCAATACAGTTTTCCAGACTCAAGGAAGGAGGAAAGTTAAGGGAAAATGGAATATAATTTTTTTTTGGCAAAGAAGTAGCCCAGAACAGTGAGTTTATTTTTTTTAGGACAAAGAGTCAAAATTACAGAGAGATATTAAGAACTCAAGTGGGAAGATATTTCGTAAAGTAGAAGTTAGACCTAGGTTGTTAGTCATCATCATTTATTCCTTCGAGGTTAATTTATGTATTTTATTAAAGTGAATTTATTGGATATGAGTACACATTCTATGGATAAGCTAAACAATGTATAATAGAGGTTAACAACAGTGTTCAACTAAAGACAAAGATAAGTAAGATTGTCACCCCAGATAAGGTAATTTTGGAAATAATCTGGTTTAATGAAATACTGACTACCAAGATTTTCCTTTTCTATTTTTTTCATCACGGTTAAGAGAGGCGGAGAACACGTCAGACAAACACTCCCAGTGACAAGTTAGTAAGAACAAACTTTTAAGTAATACATGTAATTTTTGAAATACTCGCGAAATGCCCATGATCATCAATGCATATTTATTTCTTCGTTATATTATCTATTCGGTAATACCATTTACCATGTATCATTTTTTTATTATATTCATGTATATTTATATATATATATATATATATATATATAAAGCACAATTTGGATTATAAACGTAAGATATCGGGACCAAATCCAAATAAATGATGTGTGACATTTTGGTAGCAGCGTTGTTACCATCTTCAGACAGAATGCACTAAATAAGTTTAGCTACAGCGTATATATATATATATATATATATTGTTTATTATCACAATGTATCTCCCATATCAACGTTATTTCCTTCCTATATATCATATTCATCCAAATTTTGGCATATTTATTATCCTGAGATAGTATTTACTCATTTAATATATACCATCCACCATGTATATTTCCTTTCTTATTATATTCATGTATATTTATATATAGATAGAGCACAGTTTGAGTTATAGACTATAAAAACAAGATAACGAGGCCGATTCCAAAATAAATAGATAGTGTGTGACATTTCGTTAACAGCGTTGTTACCATCTTCAGACAAATGTACTGAATGAAAAAGTTTAACCACAGTTAACAATTGAGCATATAAGAGACAAGTTACGATTAGACGAGGCGATTCCGTCTACAGATTTTAGGTACCAGTTAGCAAAGTGACAGATGGACTGTCCAGATTCTTTGTGTTTTTATATCGCCCCAGGCTAGCAAAAGTTAATCACCTAATAAATACTATTGTCTACCATACGTTTAGTTAGAACGAGTTCAAGTCTAAATACCAATTAGTAAGTAGAATTTTTTTTTCACGAGGATAACTCGTTCTATGTTAAGATAAAGTTTAAATTAGTAGGACACCTAAATGAACCTCAAGGCAGATTACCAGAACTGGCCAATACAGTTTTCCAGACTCAAGGAAGGAGGAAAGTTAAGGGAAAATGGAATATAATTTTTTTTTTGGCAAAGAGGTAGCCCAGAACAGTGAGTTTATTTTTTTTTAGGACAAAGAGTCAAAATTACAGAGAGATATTAAGAACTCAAGTGGGAAGATATTTCGTAAGGTAGAAGTTAGACCTAGGTTGTTAGTCATCATCATTTATTCCTTCGAGGTTAATTTATGTATTTTATTAAAGTGAATTTATTGGATATGAGTACACATTCTATGGATAAGCTAAACAATGTATAATAGAGGTTAACAACAGTGTTCAACTAAAGACAAAGATAAGTAAGATTGTCACCCCAGATAAGGTAATTTTGGAAATAATCTGGTTTAATGAAATACTGACTACCAAGATTTTCCTTTTCTATTTTTTTTTTATCACGGTTAAGAGAGGCGGAGAACACGTCAGACAAACACTCCCAGTGACAAGTTAGTAAGAACAAACTTTTAAGTAATACATGTAATTTTTGAAATACTCGCGAAATGCCCATGATCCTCAGTGCATATTTATTTCTTCGTTATATTATCTATTCGGTAATACCATTTACCATGTATTGGAATAAACACATTTTTTCTCTCTGGCAGGGGAGGAATTGTTGGGCCAGATTTTCACAAAAACGGACCCAACAATGATGTAAACATTTACATCATATATGCACAGCGTCTTGCCGAAGTGTTTGTTGTCCAGATGGAGAATCCCACAACGATGGCCGACGATGCTCTAAAGGTCAAAGCAGGGGAGGACGCCCAATCGGAGGTGACACTGGTGGTGCCGTGACCAAGATACCGGCCAACCCTCCACAGAAGGACAACAACGAGGCGGATTGGAAAATGAAGAACTGGAAGCAGCCCTGGGCGTGTATCCCGAGACCCGCTGTAGAAAGATGGAGAATTCCCCAACGAGGAATCTCAACGATGCTTTTAAGGCCAAAGCCGGGGAAGATGCCCAGCTGGAGATGACATTGGCCCTGTCTAAGTATCCCAAAGCCCGATGCAGACAGGCCCAGAGGAGGATGTGCAAACCATATATATATGTAAATATGTGAATTCGTCCATCACCCTTTTATATGCAATGAAACGTCCTAAAAGGTTATATTACCATTTTGAGATTCTTTTAAATTTATTTCTTTCTTTATTCTAAAATGAATAAAGCCAATTACTGGCATATCCAGATAGATTGGATATATTTGATTATTTTAAAATTTTCTTAAAGAAGAAATTACTAAATAAATTTCTCAAAGGGGCAAACATGTTAGATTTTATTATTTTATTATTTTATATTTTTTTAATAAGAAAAATAATATAACTTACCTTTATTATTTATTTTATTCTAAAATGAATAAAGTCGATCACATACATATCCAGGTAAAATGGGTATGTCTCGTTATTTTAAATTTCTTGAAGAAGAAATTATTATATAAATTTTTTTAAGGGATAAGCATTTATATTTTATTATTTTTTATTATTTCAATTTTTTCTTTTAAAAGGAATAATAATATTTTATTATTTTAAAAAAATATTCTGGGAAAATTAAATTAATTTTATTACTCTGTAAGAAGATGAAATTTTTTTTCTTTGGGGGCGTCTCTTTTAAAAATGATAACGGTTATTCTTGACGGGGCGCGCCGACGGGGAGGACGATCTTGAAAGAGCTCTGGCGTCTGGAGGAAATTGGTAGGTCAATTAATTTCTTTAATAATTTTTGAAATGGGCCCATAAGGGCACGTTTTTATTTGTCAAAGGACATATTCTTGGTTTTATTTAACAGGTAAATTCATATTTTTGCATGAAGTTTTAGAATCTGCTAAAGGAAATAAATTTTATATCTACTTAGGACTGCTTACAAATGTAAGTTTGAAAGGTCTATCGAGATAGAATAAAAACCCATGCTTCACTATTTTAAAGGAGTGTTTGTGTTAAGGGCACGTTCTATATGTCAAAAGACATGTCCATAGTTTTATTTAATAGGTAAATTTCTTTTCTTGCATGAATCTTATAATTTGCTATAATGAACCTTATGTTCATTCAGATTTGTCTGCAAATAAAAGTTTGTAAAAACGATCGAGGTAAAATAAAAACTCATGTTTTATTATTTTAAAAGTTTGTTTGTAATGCTTTATCCTGAAACAAATGCATGGACCTTCTATGGTGTTTGCTATATCCTTCTATGTGTGTATCTAATTTTGACTCATGTTAGTATATAATTAAACATTGTTGTTGCTGAGCTATACCAAAGCTTATTGTCGAGACGTCCTCAATAGGACACATAAGAAAACGACTTAACATATGAATAGTTTATCCCGCTTTGTTTATTTTTGAATAAATATCTAGTATATAACTTATATGGAGATTTTTTTTGTTTCCTCTCATACATATTTCATTCTTTTGTTTTATGGTGCTCCCCTTACATCTTATTATAACAAATTGTAATGGAACATAGAACTACCGGCTCCGATGGAATGGAGTTGTGTACTGTACCTTTGCTGTGATACATTAATACAGCAACAGCGGTAAATACGACTTTATTAAGGCCGCCTTGAGGGTATCTCTTTGTCAGATTTTAGTAATATTTGTATTTTCATATGAGGAATTTGCCCTTCTTTCACTGTTTAAATGAAATATTGTATGATTCTTACCAATTTGGAGGGAATTATACCAAAAATCGAGTCTTCTAATAATTGCTGGCCAACATGCATTGCCAAAAGCACCTGCCATACCCACTGTGATCAAAGAAGCCAGTTCTCCTTGTCTGTGTTTCAGTCAAATCCATGTTGCCTTGTACTCACTAGATTGTTCTCTTCGTGATATTTATTGAAACTCTTTTTGTTTCAAATATATTAGAAATGTTAATGTCAATAGTATAGGTCTATAGCTTTTGCTTGTTTCATAGCTTATTTTGTTAGGTTTTGGTATAATCTTTACAAATAGAGTCTTTCCATACATCCGGATAGTAATCTAATTCAACGCATTTGTTGAATCTTTGCTATAGAAATCGGGATTAAAGTGTACCTGCATGTTTGATCATATTATTACTGATAAAATCTGGACCTGGTGCTTCCTTGATATTTAATTTTGAAATAAGAATTCAACATCTTTTATTTCTATTTAAAAAATGTTAATTTGGTCTTATATTCAGGTTTATAGCTTCTAATAATAACATGCTCCTCTTTATCTGAGATCCCCTATTGTTGTTGGATGATCTCAGAGATTTTAAAGCTATATGGGTGCTTCTTAATTGATAATGCTCGGCTTGTCACCGACCCGAGTCCTCTAGTCTTTAGAGACGGCCAATAGTCGGCGATCAATTCCAGCGTCTATTTTGATGGGAGAGCCGACCATTATTTTATAGATTATCTAATATAATGCAGGAACAAGAATAATACAGTAATTCCCCCCCCCCCCCCCCCCTTTTCCCAAGTACACCTGAGATTTCAACATCTTTTATTTCTATTAAAAAATGTTAATTTGGTCTTATATTCAGGTTTATAGCTTCTAATAATAACATGCTCCTCTTTATCTGAGATCCCCTATTGTTGTTAGATAATCTCAGAGATTTTAAAGCTATATGGGTGCTTCTTAATTGATAATGCTCGGCTTGTCACCGACCCGAGTCCTCTAGTCTGTAGAGACGGCCAATAGACGGCGTTCAATTCCTGCGTCTATTTTGATGGGAGAGCCGACCATTATTTTATAGATTATCTAATTTAATGCAGGAACAAGAAAAATACAGCAATTCCCACCCTTTTCCCAAGAACACGTGACCCTTTGTTTAAAGAGGGATTTATTTACACATCTGTTCTAAAACTTTCCTCACTATATCTTTTGTGTATGAATCTATTTACAATTGATCTGTAGAAATTATAGAGTTCTATCGCTATATTTTTCCCTTTCTGAAATAGTTCCCAGCGTCTTCAGTGGGTTGCTAAATCTCCAGAAGGTGTATTTTATAGATTATCTAATTTAATAATGATTTCATGGATGTGTGTGTGTGTGTTGTGTGTGTGTGTGACAATTGACAAATAAACATTATTTATTGTCTTCTAGACAATGTTACATATCAAAGAGAGAGAGAGAGAAGAAAATACATACAAAAATAATTAAATATATACATATATAATATACAAATTTACAAGGGGGCTAAAAGTAGGAGACCTCGGCGCTGGAGGGTCCTGGACCAGGCGATTAGCGGGTCCTCTACCGCTTCTCCGAGCCCAACCTGGACAAAGTAGCGATAGATTCGCAACTTTGCCGACGCCAGGATGGAAAGGGCATCGTCCTCAAGGCCGGACCCGCCGAAGATCCAAGCCTGCAGGTCAGGGGGCCGCCCTATGTGTGTGTGTGTGTGTGTGTGTTACACAGAATATGCCACAAATGACTAAGAATAATTTTAATAGAGATCAGTATTAGACAAATATATTGAGAAGAGAAATAGTAAAAAGGAAAATTTGTACTAGATTTACGCAGATAAATTCAAGAAAGGGCATATTTTATAAGTCACTCTTCAAAGGATAATTGACACCCCGGGCCCCCACCATTATTTTTTTTTTCTTCAAAGAGATAGCTGATACCCCTGGGACGATGGAATTCCACATGCGAGAGGTCTCGTTAGCACATTCCAACCACTTGAAACCCCGACTGGAATCTGTCAGCAGCCTCCCCGTTTTGCACCCCTTTGGGGGATCTCTCCCATGGTAGCTTGGAAGAAAGTTTGGAGTACTCAAGTTATGTAATCCTCAAATGCTTCTTTACCCTATATATTATCTGATATTCTATCTTCCCAAGTATAACTTTAGCTGCTTAAGTTCTATATTTATTTATCTCTATATCACACACTGTGCATATATATATGATGTAAATGTTTACATCATTGTTGGGTCTATTTTGTGAAAATCTAGCCCAACAATTCCTCCCCTGCCAGAGTGAAAAAATGCGTTTTTCCAATTCAGATCTGTTCATGCTCTATGATAAATATGAATTTGGAAAAATTCATTTTTTTTACGATACTAATATGTGGAATCACTGACACTCAGGCAAAGGGGGAACTAACTACCCATGGTACCTGGAACAGGTTAACTCATAGTAATATTGAAAGGAAATCTTATCCTACCATTTAGTGGGCAAAATATTAAGCCCATCTTTGCTGTCTGTATGCCAGAAGATTTGGCCTAGTTGTGAGGTGAATCCACACGTTCCCAGCCGCAGTCCCTATAGGTGGAGATGGGGAAGTGGTCTATACCCAGATTCTGTACAAACAGACCCTTAGACCGTTCTAGATAAACATAATCATATGGGCGCCAAGGATTTGTGCGTGTAAATGTAGATATGTCCAATTCCTAAAACACATATAAATTTTTTTTTATTAACTATATATGATGAGATACATGTGGGAAAAAAATGATTATACAAAGTTATATAAGGCAAAATTAAATAGGCCTATTCGATCAATTAACAATAATAATAGGGTAGACAGAAATGACGTATATATATAAGGTATACAATGATACATAAAAAAAAATTAAATGAATATATGCTATACGTAGAAAGGAAATGACTTGATATATATAGGATATACAATGATAAACAAATAAATATATAAGCTGTGGTTAAACTTTTTCATTCAGTACATTTGTCTGAAGATGGTAACAACGCTGTTACCGAAATGTCACACACTATCTATTTATTTTTGGAATCGGCCTCGTTATCTTGTTTTTATAGTCTATAGCTCAAACTGTGCTCTATCTATATATAAATATACATGAATATAATAAGAAAGGAAATATACATGGTGGATGGTATATATTAAATGAGTAAATACTATCTCAGGATAATTAACACGCCAAAATTTGGATGAATATGATATATAGGAAGGAAATAACGTTGATATGGGAGATACATTATGATAAATAAACAAAATATATATATACGCTGTAGCTAAACTTATTTAATGCATTTTGTCTGAAGATGGTAACAACGCTGCTACCAAAATGTCACACATCATTTATTTGGATTTGGTCTCGATATCTTACGTCTATAATCCAAATTGTGCCTTATATATATATATAAATATACATGAATATATTTAAAAAAATTGATACATGGTAAATGGTATTACTGAATAGATCTACTTATATAATTGCCTTATTCTGTCTGTCTGAAGTTCACTGTCTGAAGCTCACTGTCTGAAGTTCACAGATAGAATGCGCGCCCATTGGCTGCCGGCGAACACGTGGCCTCCCTGCCCCCCTCTAGACAACCCTGTTATCAGCTGTGTGATACATACACCTGTCTATAGCGGTCACTTTAGGCAACCCTGTTATCATCAGTGTGCTACATCCACCTGTCTATACAGACCACCCTGTCTATAGCGGTCACTTTAGGCAACCCTGTTATCAGCAGTGTGATACATACACCTGTCTATACAGACCACCCTGTCTATAGCGACCACTCTAGACAACCCTGTTATCAGCTGTGTGATACATCCACCTGTCTATACAGACCACCCTGTCTATAGCGGCCACTCTAGGCAACCCTGTTATCAGCTGTGTGATACATCCACCTGTCTATACAGACCACCCTGTCTTAGCGGCCACTCTAGGCAACCCTAGGAAGCAAGATGTATACAAGGTCAAGGGATGGGAATCGAACCCACGACCTTCCGCTTACCGGGCAGATGCCATGACCACTAGGCTATAGGCTCATTATTTCTTTATACCGTTATTATACCGTTATATTATATAGAGTTAAAACATTTTAAAAACACACAGTTTGGAACGGGACGTTTCACAAGAGTGACATCCATGGCGCCAATTTATAAATGTAACGAATAATATTTGAATTAAAACGTTTTTAAAATATATTCGCACTTGGGTAAAACCCGGGCATTGCCCGGGCCATTCGTCTAGTAATATAATAAAGGAATAAATATGCACTGAGGGTCATGGGCATTTCGCGAGTATTTCAAAATTTACACGTATTACTTAAAAGTTTTATTCTTACTAACTTGTCACTGGGAGTGTTTGTCTGGCGTGTTTCCCGCCTCTTTAACCATGATAATAAAAAAATATAGGAAAGGAAATCTTAGTAGTTAGTATTTCTTTAAACCAGATTATTTCCAAAATTACCTTATCTGGGGTGACAATCTTACCTCTCTTTGTCTTTACTTGAACACTGCTGTCAACCTCTATTATACATTGTTTAGTTTATCTATAGAATGTGTACTCATACTTTTAACCAATAAATTCACTTTAATAAAATACATAAATTAATCTCGAAGGAATAAATGATGATGACTAACAACCTAGGTCTAACTTCTACCTTACGATATATCTTCTCACACTTTGGTTCTTATTATCTCTCTGTAATTTTGACTCTTTGTTCCAAAATATATATATATATAGACTCACTGTTCTCGGCTACTTCTCAGCCAAAAAAAATTGATATTCCATTTTCCCTTAACTTTCCTCCTTCCTTGAGTCTGTAAAGCTGTATTGGCCTGTTCTGATAATCTGGTTCATTTAGGTGTCCTACTAATTTAAACTTTATCTTAACATAGAACGAGTTATCCTCGTGAAAAAAAATTCTACTTACTAATTGGTATTTAGACTTGAACTCGTTCTAACTAAACATATGGTAGACAATAGTCTTTATTAGGTGATTAACCTTTGCTAGCCTGGGGCGATATAAAACACAAAGAATCTGGACAGTCCATCTGTCACTTTGCTAACTGGTACCTAAAATCTGTAGACGGAATCGCCTCGTCTAATCGTAACTTGTCTCTTATTTGCTCTAATTGTTAACTTTCATTAGAAACCCCCTTTAGACTTTGACTTAGAAACAAGGAGTTATAGGGAATTCAAATTTACCCACCACATGTTCCAAGTTTGTCCATAGAGGATTGGTTCCAAGCTGCGCAATATATAGAAGAGCATCCAACGTGCCGATCCTTCCCAACCTCCCGTCTGAATCACCCTCATCTCATCCACGCTTAAAGCGTCGTAAACTACGATGTCAGATCGGTTATCCGAGGTTTGTCGCTGTGCACTTAGCTTGCGACATCGGCAACTAAATCCCCCACCTAGCACAAAGTTCACCTGATACCTCTTCGTTCCCTCTAATGAGGAGAGGATTTGCAGGCTTTTGGTCTGACCGTGACCTCCCACAATCCCCCAGTCTGAGGTTCGAGACATGGTCATTATCTACGACCCTTAGAATTCAAGTTAACATGATGAAATGGAGTAATTAATTACACTAATAAAAGGAATCATACTTATACTCCTTTAAAAAGGAGGCCTAACAAAGGGAGCGAATACCTTCCTATCAATAGAGTTGTACAGTCCTGTGAGGCTATCGATCCTAGCAAATAAAGAAATCAAAAATTAAAATCGAACCTATTAAGTTCCCTAACCCTATTCTAAAGAACCTTTGGTCTAACAGTATAATTGTTTTTAACCTTCTTCTACATTCATTGCACCAATTCATTCATACACCCTCCCCCCTATCATTCGCGGTACGCATACAAACTAAAGTTAGAAGCTGTCACACAGGCCGAAGTACTATTATTATCATTATCAATGGACCCCAATAATAACTACATCTATCAGGACAAAATGTGAAATCAAATGAATAATTAACAAATTAAAACAAATTGAGGACTAAATGCTCTAGTTTACTCAACAAGGAAATGCCTCTTACAAACTCTATATAAATTTCCTGTACTTGAATAAATAATGGTTATACTTAAACAAATTAATAAATTGATTGTTGATCATCAAATACTGAAATCTAACCTATCATTAAAATTGTGCGTCTAGCAGTTTGAAATTCTTCTTATCTTGACACTTGGTGTCTAAACAAAACGAATCATCAAAACTAGCACTTAAATTGGAGCGAACTGAACTTCAAGCATTTACCTCATTGCCAAATATGATAGATCTACAAGTGTTCGCCAACCTTCCTATTCAAGGATATTGGTGTCTTCCCTTCCCTGCTATTCAGTCAAACCCCTCCTTTGGAATCATAGGGCTTTCAATGCCAACCTGCTCTGGAGTTTAACAACAGAGATCACTTGTTATCTCTCTCTCTCTCTCTCTCTCCTAACATATCAACTCTTAGACCACAACTGCCTTACACACTCTCATTAGAAATTCTCTTTGGGCTGCATCCTGGACATAAGGGATTACAGGGTGTCAAGTTTAACCCAACGCATATTCCGAGCCCGCCCATAGTGAATAGGTTATAAGCACAGCAGTTATCTAGTGCGTCTAAGTCCCTTTATCTAATTTTAAAGTTGAACCAAAGTTCAGAACCCTAAACAAAAATAAAATAAACTGTTGAACTTACTTCAATCTTAAACCACATTGTGCTATTAATACAGAATTCTAGCTTTTATAAACACAACAAACAAAAGGAAAAAAACTCTTAGATTCACTTTCTAACATTAAAGCTCAATGTAGCAAAAAAAAAAACAACTGAAAAACCCCTTTACAATGACATTTAAAATTCTAAAACCAAGGTTGTAGCTTTAATAAAAAAAAACTGGAAACTCTCTTAAGACCACATTCTAAGACCTTTAAATCACTTCCTAACACTTCATACTATGATCAAAATTTAATTAAAATTCAGTACACATTCTATAGATTTACTTATTGGCAGCCTGGGCATGACTTACACCCTGTGGGCTTCTTGACTCTGGTTGAACGGCGTATTTCAAGGCCGCCTACATTGTCATCAATTACCCCATTCACTATCCCTAGTGGATTTCTTAAGATTGCCGTCTCTTGTGGTTCCTCTGGTTCTACAGGCCTAGGGGAATTTATAGGATACGTTGGATGTACCCAGTGATCTTCATCATTGATTGCATCATTAGTTTGATCTTGTATGTTTCTGTCCCCCGCAGGGTAAGTCTTTACTGGGGCATGATAGGCCTTCATCCTGTCTATGTGGATTTTATCTAAGTTCCCCGTCTCCAAGTCCTTCAAAAGATAAACAGTGTCGCCCGCCCTTTGTAATACCTCATATGGTCCTTTGTACCTCGGCTCAAATTTATGACGTCCTTTCGTCTCGTGCATTCTCTTCACCAAAACTAGATCCCCTATCTCAAAGATTCTCAACTCTCTAGCTTCGAATTTAGCCCTGGCTTCTTGTTGTTCACTTAAGTAAGTTTGCCTTACCATTTCTCTCATCCTCTCAACCTCCTCTACCAACCCCGCTCATAGAAGTCCGCCATTTCGGTAATTGAATCTTCACATACAGGATTAAGCGCTCCTCTTCCTGGAAAGGTTGTGGAAGCCTCAGCTCATGTCCGAAGACCAGTTTCGCTGGAGTAAACCCAGTACTAGCATGTACAGTGGTCCTGATAGCGAAAGCTACCATTGGTAAGGTGGTATCCCAATTGTTCCCCGCTGTACACCTGCGTAAAGATTCTATCACCGACCTATTGAGTCTTTCTACGGCGCCATTACTCTGAGGTCTCCAGGCTGTGGTATCTACTGCACCAACCCCCATGGCTTTGCAAACCCCCTTAAATATGCAACTCATGAATGCTGAACCTCGGTCAGAGAGTATTGTTTTTGGTACTCCAAAGGTAGTGATTATCCTCTCCAATAAGGCCCTAATCACTGTATTGGCACACTGGCCCTTAGTAGGAATTAGAATTGGGAACTTAGTAAATAGGTCCACAATAGTCAAATATACTCGAATAACCTCTTGGGGTTGTCTCCAATTGTCCTATGAAGTCGAGAGCTAGATGTTCAAAGGGTTTCTCGAGTCTAAAGTGGGGAGCACTAGCGGCTTTGGTTACGCCTTGATTTGACAACTGACAGTTTTCACATCTGCGTATGTATTTCCGGACTTGAGTCCTCATACAAGGCCAGTAATAGTCACCCTTTAGCCTTCTCATAACCTTTTTGACTCCTAAATAACCTCCAGTAGGGATATCATGATGATAACTGATCGCTGCTTCCCTAAAACCTGTAGGAACCACCTTCACCCAGGTACCCTTTTCATTCTTTGTAACGAGGTATTTATTTTGTAACCTGTACTCCCGGTTATTATACCTTTCCGTGCTACCCGATTTTAATTTCGTTAACCTATTTATTACTGGGGCCCAACCTCTCTCTTGAAGCAAGCCTTCCCATATCTGATTACTATCTAATAAGGGGGCCGATGGTCCTTTACCACCGCGGCCACCACCCTCCTATCTTGTGATAGGTTTGGATCATCCTCACACGGGAACCTACTAAGAAAGTCGGCTACCGTGTTTTCCTTCCCCGGGACATAAATGAATGTAACGTTGAAGTCTTGGATGATCTCTGCCCACCTAGACAGTCGAGCGTTCTTATAATCAGACCCCTTATTATAAGTAATCGGTTTATGGTCAGTATGTACTTCTACCCTACTGCCCACCAGGAGGTGTTTAAAGTGTTGTAGGGACAACACCACTGCATAAGCCTCCTTTTCTATAGTAGAATAGCGGATCTCGGGACCTGTCAGTCGTTTGCTATAATAAGCAATTGGTCTCACTGTCCCATTGACCTCCTGTTGGAGGCAAGCGCCTACCGCTATTCCACTGGCGTCAGTGTTCAGGATGAAAGGTATCCCTATGGTCGGGTGAATTAATAATGGCTCGCTGGTTAATATTTCTTTCACCGTCTCAAAGGCTGACTGCTCTACCCTACCCCAAGCAAATCTATGTCCTTTCCTTAGTAAGTTGCTCAGTGGAGCCAGGACCTCACCTGCGTTGGGTATAAAGCGTCGGTAGTAGTTAACCGTACCCAATAGACTTCTGACTGCCTTGATGTTATGAGGTCGTTTCAAATCCCTGAGAGCGGCGACATTATCCCACATGGGTTTGATCCAGTGTTGGGCATTAAAAAATTATTTTTCAATTAAATTGAAGTGCAATTAACAATTAATTAATTGTTAATTAGAAAAGTGCAATTAACAATTAATTAATTGTTAATTGTATGAATACAATTAACAATTAATTAATTGTTAATTGTAAAAATACAATTAACAATTGATTAATTGTTAATTGTGAAAATTACAATTAACAATTAATCAATTGTTAATCTTTAATAAATCATTTTAATTAATATTTGCCCAACACTGCCTGAGATAAAAAGTGTTTTTATTAAATACAACACACCTTTACCATCGTCAGCTGCAGTTGAACGCCTTTTTTCTTTTGCGACAATGACAAATCTGCCAAAGAGTCACAAATTGTTGGACAGCATGTTCGAGAAAAGAGTGGTACTGAAATGCAGTGTTGGGCATTAAAAAATTATTTTTCAATTAAATTGAAGTGCAATTAACAATTAATTAATTGTTAATTAGAAAAGTGCAATTAACAATTAACAATTGATTAATTGTTAATTGTGAAAATTACAATTAACAATTAATCAATTGTTAATCTTTAATAAATCATTTTAATTAATATTTGCCCAACACTGGTTTGATCCCATATTTGGCCTTCAAACCGAACTTACTCAGGCGTTCGAGTACAGCGGCGAGGTCCGCTACATGCTGCTCATGAGAGTCGCTGTAGACAATGACGTCATCGATGTACAGACGAACGCATTTGAACAACAAGTCACCCAGGACCAAGTTCATGGCCCACTGGAAGACTTGTGCCGAGTTTTTAGCTCCTTGTGGCAAACGCGTGAAGCGGTATCTTCCCCAGGGTAAAGAGAAGGTAAAGTAGTCTCTGTCACTCTCTGGGATGTGAATCTGGAAGAACCCAGAAGTCAGGTCTAACGTGCTGAAGACCTTTGCACCCGCGAATGCGCGCAGATTGTCTTCAACACGGGGTATCGGGAACGGGAAGAATTCAGTTGCCTCATTGATCAGACGTAGATCCATGGTGATGCGAACACTACCATCAGTTTTGGCAACTGGGAATAGAGGGGAATTCCACAGAGAGGTACTCCCTTCTATTATCCCTACTTCTTCTAGTTCGTCTACTAACGTTTTTACCTTTGAGACTAATCTGTTCGGGTTCGGGTATTGCCTTCTATATACTAGTTTGCTGGTCAGCATCTTCAGCTTAGGGGCTGTGATGGTGGAGCCATTCCCCATATCTCTTATAGCTTTACAGAAACAATGGCTGAAAGCCCTGAGAATATCTTCGCCCGTGTGAATTTTGTTTAAGGGTATCCTGGGTGGTTGAGGAGACATTTCTATGGTTTGCAATGAAGAAAGAAAGGCCGACTTGGTCGGATCTTCCTTCCTTTCGTAATCGGATTTAACACTCCCATCATAGCTGAGATGTAGTTTTAGAGCTCGGAAACCTGGTAATCCAAGTATGCCATCAAACCCTATTTCCCCCATGTGGCAATACTCGAAGGTCGTTCTCACTTCCCTAATGGGTTTACCATTCACTGTCGCTCCTATCTCTAACACCTCACTCCCTAGTGACCTCAATGACTTGCCTGTTATACCTTTAAGGTAAGTTGGTTTATTTAATCCCTCAGTGCTTATTTCTACATTATCAATATTTACAATATTGGCCTCTGAGCCCGAATCTATGATGAATTTTAGAGACCTTTCGCTTAGAGACCCCTCTTTATTTAATATATACATATGTATGGCAGGTAAACTGGCCGCAAATCCCCCTCCCGCCTTGAGGCAAGCCGGACCTAGTTTTTTCGTTGTGTCTGCTGGCAGTCCCGGATGAGGTGTCCTGGCTCGCCGCACCTATAGCACTTGGGGGGTGGTCTCCTTGCATCTTGTTTCTTATAGTCCATTCCAGGGTTCCCCTCCTTTTCACCGTTGGGGTCCCTCCTTTCTTGTCTAGGTGGGGGTGGATTCCGTTGCTGCCTGAATGGTTGTTGTGCTGGTCTCCCTTGCCAGTTCCTGAAGGGGGCTCCCCTCCTATTATCCTCGGTGTTGGCTCCTCCGTATTCCCTCCTTCCTGTGGGGGGTGTTGGCCACCTTACTCCCTCGTTATTTGCACTGTTGGCATTTCCCCTTTGTCTCCTAAGGGTCATATTCTCAGTCTCTAATGCCTTCATTTTTCTCTCCAGCTCGGCTAGTTTGCTGCCCATGTCGCCCAGCCTCTGGCCGTTCCTGTCAGTGTTGAAGCGCTGTGCCTCCCTGTAGTCCTCCTCCCTTTGCTCTAACCACTGTAGCTTGCTGACCAGGGTCTCCCAGGGTTCGCCTTGGTAGAGATGAGCCTTTTCCCACAGGCTGGGGCAGAGTCCGTCGATGAAGACCTCCGCGACCTCCGAGATGCCTATCTTCAGGCCATCCGACTCTGCTCCCGCCGCAAGGTCGCTCACCCGTGCGGCAAAGTCCCGGACTTTCTCCCCGGCTCCCTGTCTACAGGAGAAGAACTGACTCCTCATCTCCCTTGTGGAGACTCTCTTTCGGAATCGTCTCTCGAGACTCTCCTTCAGTTCTTCGTACCCTAGGCGGATTTGTTGGGATTGGAAGGCAAACTCCCTTGCAGCCCCTCGGAGGTGGTTATCCAGGAGGATTCTCTTTCTGGCGTCGTCCAGGGCCCTCAGGTCATATACGAGCTCGAAGTCCTTTATGAACTTTGTAAAGGGGACTATGCCCTTCCCTTCAAATTTTTCTAGGTTGTACAGCATGGAGGGCAGCTGGGCTTGGCTAGCTGTGGCGTTCTCTCTTTCGGCAGGCATGGTCCTCAGTTGGATCTACGGGAACTAGGTATTAGTTTCCACCTCGACTACAACGATAGTATCAGGACCCATAGTGGTGGGCAAAGTGGGGAATACGAAGTGGAAGGGGGAAGAGAGACTTTCTTTACCATGATGTACTAACACTAAAACAAGGTTGTGACAACGCTTTATAATGATATACTAACATTAAATCAAGGTTGTGAAAACTCTTTACGATGAAATCCTATCACTGAAACAAGGTCGTGAAAACTCTTTCCAATGAAATCCTAACACTAAAACAAAAGGTTGTTCAAAAAAAAAACTGAGTAACTCTTTAAAATTATATACCAACACTAAAACAAATTTGTAGCCAAAAAAATAAAACTCTTTACAATGGCATTATGACACTAAAAATAAAAATTGTAGCTTAAGAATAAAAGGAAAACTGAAAACTCTTTACAAGGGAGAATTCTGGATTCTTAAAAAGGAGAATACATATTTGTTATTTATTATAACCCAACATAATAGTTAATACTGGACATATTCATATAAACTAGTGTATATAGTTACCGAGTTTTTGGTAAACCAGCCCATACCAACTCTCAGTGCATGTTTTTGTACTATTTACAACTGTTGGCCTCTAGGCTAAAAACAATTATCTATTAACACTACCTGATGAAGAGTCAAAATAGTTCTATCGAGGCAATAGTGCAGTCAACAACTACTTCTTACAACAATTGAGCGCACCTTCTCCTACCATCTTCCCACCGTTTTCCTATCAACCTTTATCTTCTATTTACAAACTCTTTATCAACTTCCCTCAATTCTTTCTCTTTCAACATCTTTCCGCATCTTTCTATAATTCTCTCTGTCGATTTTCGACATGCTTCGACACCTTTCTAATACTTCTTTCTTTCAACACCATTCGACTCCTTTTCATTCCATCTCTTTCAACTGCTTTAATATCTCTCAACATTTCTTTCTGTCGATTCTCGACATCCTTCAACACCTTTTTAGCATATCTCTTTTACACTTTATAACACCTTTCACTGTCGATTTCCATCTCTTTCTTTCTTTTCATCTCTATTTCATCACTATTCATCTTTCTATTCATCGCTTTCTACCCCTCTCAACACTTCTCATCTCTTTCAACACCTTTCAAAACCTTTCAACATCTTTAAACACTTTCTCTCTGTCGATCCTTCGACACCCTCCTACCCCATCTCTTTCCATCTTTTGCAACACTTCTTTCTGTCGATTTCCACCCTTTTCATCATCTTTCTATCAACACCTTTCAACATCTTTAGACACCTTTCTACGCCTTTCTCAACATCTCTCGATACCTTTCGACACTTTCAACATCTTTCAACCCTTCTTACCTCCTTTCGTCTCTATTCTTTGCTTTCGACATACCTCTCTCCATCTCTCTCAATACCTTGCAACACTCTTTCAACGCTCTTCAACATCTCTCTTTCAACACCATTCACCATCTTCAACACCTTTCATCTCCTCTCATCAATTCTCATCGATCTCCACCTTTTTCATCACCTCTCAACACTTTTCAACATCTTTTAACATCTTTCTGTCGATTTCCACCTTTTTCATCATCTTTCATCTCTTTCAACACATTTCAACGCCTTTTCATCCCTCTGGAGTCTCCTCGAAACCCCTCATCGGGAACAGATCCCGATATTATATTAAAAGGGTTACATTTAGTTCCCAAAATTTTTAACTAGGCTGAATATCTATACTCACAAATGCATTGACATGAAAATTTGAAAACTTTAATATAAAAGTTCAAATTCAAAGTTTTGAAAAAAAAATTCTATAAAAGAGAGATATTTGCTTAATTTGATCTCTCCTTGCCAAAATTTAAACCAGACCGAATGTCTACACTTACAAATGTATTGACATGTGAAAATTAAAAAAAAAAAATTAACATAAAAGTTCAAATTCAAAGTTTAAAAAAAAAATTATATAAAAGAAAGATTTTGCTTAATTTGATCTCTCCTTGCCAAAATTTAAACCAATTCGAATGTCTACACTTACAAATGTATTGACATGTGAAAATTTGAAAAAAAAAATTAACATAAAAGTTCAAATTCAAAGTTTTGAAAAAAAAATTCTACAAAAGAAAGATATTTGCTTAATTTGATCTCTCCTTGCCGAAATTTAACCCAGACCGAATGTCTACACTTACAAATGTATTGACATGTGAAAATTTAAAAAAAAAATTTAACATAAAAGTTCAAATTCAAAGTTTAAAAAAAAAATTCTATAAAAGAAAGATTTTGCTTAATTTGATCTCTCCTTGCCAAAATTTAAACCAATTCGAATGTCTACACTTACAAATGTATTGACATGTGAAAATTTGAAAAAAAAAATTAACATAAAAGTTCAAATTCAAAGTTTTGAAAAAAAAAATTCTATAAAAGAAAGATTTTGCTTAATTTGATCTTTCCTTGCCAAATTTTAAACCAGACAGAATGTCTACACTTACAAATGTATTGACATGTGAAAATTTGAATGTCTACACTTACAAATGTATTGACATGTGAAAATTTGAAAAAAATTTTTTTTTTTTACATGAAAGTTCAAATTCAAAGTTTTGAAAAAAAATTCTATAAAAGAAAGATTTTGCTTAATTTGATCTCTCCCATTTAATATTTATTAAAAATTTACGAAATGACTGATTTCTATACAGCTCTCTCTATATACGCTTTCTTAATGTTCACACTAGTGTCTATGGCTAACGCCCATATCACGAAGTTTACACTTTGTCGGCTTTCCTCTACGTCATAGAGCTGACGAATTTCGATAGTTATCTTATCTGAACTTTGAACTGGTGCTGTTTGTTTACTGTAAGATGGTACCACTTATTTACTTGAAAGGATATAAGATATGCAAATCCAGGATTTTTGCTTCAAATGTTTGTCTATCCTGATCCTGAAAATTTATTTGTCCTAAATATATCTAGAGTGCTTCTATGGGAAATATTATTTATACTTGCACTCTATCTTACTTATATCAAGGATTTTCGTATTGTTCCTTTCTTTAGTCCAACCTGGACCTTTATAGCTTAAAATAAAATAAATTAGACATCATTGTATTAGATTGTCCTATTCGTTCTGCTAGGGATTATATTTTCTCACTACGCGGTGGTTCAAAAATTTACTATCGATTGCAGGCTAACTTCTCTCACGCCTTTAATGATATTGTGTATATTAACTTGACCTGGCTTTGATTCAGCATACCTTCCTATCGAAGTCTTAATAGAACGCTGAATTGAATGTTCAAAATATACATATCGTAATAGAGCTAAAGGTTTACCTCGTTAAGACATGGCTGTCGCAGTGATTTCTAGTGGTATGACAGGTGAACAGAGCCTAGATGCATCTGAGTGGGTGCAAGTTGGCACGACTATATTTTGCGTAGATTAGCTTGGTATTTCGATCAATTAATCTTGGAAATTCTGAGCGAAATAGATGCATCAGCCTTGCAGGTGGATAGTATGTAGAAAACATCTCTGTATTCTACCATTGATGCATATATTTCAAATATTCTCTCCACATCCCACCACAATGACCCACTCTTCAATTGAATCATGTCACATGGTCTTACGCTCGGTGGCGTCCATCGGGATAGTGTTGCATGTCATCTTTCACTCACGTCCACCTTCGTAAGTATCTTTAAATCCTATTAAATAATATACAATTTTACAGACAAAAATTGCATGTTCTGACGTCCATTGTATAGGACTACGCAAGATATTTTCCTTGACCTTCAAGGTCCACCCTCGACCTCCCCGGAATGTATTCTTTGCTACATGTTACCATGTCTAATATCACGTTTCATAAAACTGCGAAAGCCGATGTTGAAACGAGTTCTATGTCTGCTATGATGCCATAGGTCTTTCCATTATTACTGGCTTCTGCTGCTAAACAATCTGAAAGATGGTGGAATAGATAAAGGTTTCTGGAAGGGCTTATCAAAAACCAGTCAAGTGCAAACATACACGAGGTGCAATACTTTCTATCTCTGTTTATCTAAGGTTATCTAAAACCGAATATCTGGTAAACTGCTAAGTTCGTATTCCGAAATAGAGTCATTAATTTCCAAAGGATGCAGGTTATATAAAATGATTTCGTTCTTTGGCTGGAGTTAAAGGAAGAAACAAATTTTACTAACTTCGCTTAAAGGAACATAAAAAGAGGACGTTACCACCAGATCCTATACATGGGACACCATACTATAAGAGTCGTTGTCATATTGAATATTTTGGATAAATCTTATGATATTATAAAATGATAGGTTATAAATGGGAGAGATAAAATTATTTGTAGTAACTATCGTGACACATACATACATGTCATGCAAAAGAATAATCTAAGGTGACTCAAGCAAAATATTATCGAAAAAAAAATTAAATAAGCCATGACTATAGAGAAAACCCGTATTTTTGATCAAACGTATTTCTTGTTTAAACTAAATTAGCTTTAAAATAATTAAAAACGAATGCGGAAATTACTTAATCACCAAATACAACTTTAATCAAATGGCAATAAGACATCTATTTTAAACATATAGAAGAGATGGACGGATTAGCAAAATTCGCCTAAACTAAGTAGAAGGCTTTTATGGGTAAGCATGACTAAACGATATTAAAATGTAAATCGCATGGTTTATGCTATATAAAAGAAATAGCCAAGGGTTCCAAAATTTATGTTTATCTTAATATACTCAAGATAATAGGAAATATGAGAAAATACACAATTGTATTATCGGAAGATCCAAACAACTATTGTACATTATACCATATCGAAAAAAAAATATTGCATATTCATTAAAGTTAGCAAAATTATAAATAAACAAAATGCTGCTGTTTTATTTCATGGACACTACCAGGAATTTGTACTAACTATAAAATAAACTAAGATAGAGGTTTATGGGTAAGCATGACTAAACGATATTAAAATATAAATCGCATGGTTTATGCTATATAAAAGAAGTAGCCAAGGGTTCCAACATTTTTATGCTTATCTTAACATTCTCAAGATAATATAAAATATGAGAAAATACACAATCGCATTATCGAAAAATCCAAACAACTATTGTAAATTATACCATATCGAAAAAAAAAATATTGCATATTCATTAAAGTTAGCAAAATTATAAATAAACAAAATGCTGCTGTTTTATTTCATGGACACTACCAGGAATTTGTACTAACTATAAAATAAACTAAGATAGAGGTTTATGGGTAAGCATGACTAAACGATATTAAAATATAAATCGCATGGTTTATGCTATATAAAAGAAATAGCCAAGGGTTGCAAAATTTTTATGCTTATCTTAACATTCTCAAGATAATAGAAAATATGAGAAAATACACAATCGCATTATCGAAAAGTCCAAAAAACTATTGTAAATTATACCATATCGAAAAAAAATATTGCATATTCATTAAAGTTAGCAAAATTATAAATAAACAAAATGCTGCTGTTTCATTTCATGGACACTACCGGGAATTTGTACTAACTATAAAATAAACTAAGATAGAGGTTTATGGGTAAGTATGACTAAACGCATATACAATTAAAAATCGAAGAGGACATTTAAGTCTGAATATTATGTTCATATAAAGACATAAAAATAAAAAATAAACAATTGAACTCTCAGTAA
Organism: Cordylochernes scorpioides; assembly: GCA_030710605.1. Lineage (NCBI taxonomy): Eukaryota > Metazoa > Arthropoda > Arachnida > Pseudoscorpiones > Chernetidae > Cordylochernes > Cordylochernes scorpioides. The sequence goes on from CP092885.1 coordinate 20,124,738, forward strand.
AGAAGAACATATGCTTAAATATGGCTAGCGAAATTGCGTCTAACTTAATAAAATCTAAATATTATCAAGATAATATAAAAGATAAGAGAAATAAACAATCGTATTATGGTGGATAAAATAATTGAAAAAATAAAAAATTATTAAACCTTGGTATATAATAAAATAAGTCGTATCGATTTTACAATTTAAGAGAAAATGGCGAAAAGCTAAAAGAAGATGGAATATTCAAGAGGTGAAGTCTCCCGAAAGTGCGGGAAGAGGTAGCAAAAAAAACCAACCTTTTCAATTCAGATGCTGGAAGTCAACTGAACTTTTAGTTGTCTCCTTCTTTCCGCCTATAGTGTCCACATGTGTTTCACACGTGTGGTCACCCCAAAAAAATACCTCTATTTCCACCCCCCTGCACATGTGTTCCCCCTCCTTACACATGTGTTCCTGAGGGTTCTGAATTTGGAATTTGCGGGAAGTCCTCAGGTTTTGAGAAAGACGTTGTTTTTAGGCCTAAGTTCGTGTCCCAATATTTTAAGAACCATATAAAATATAATATTCAGAAATAGACCAAAAGCATGAGTTTTTTACTCAAAGAAAAAAAAATGTTTCTGATCCAATCCTCGCTTTAAAACCTATAATGCACAAGATATACAGAAATACATAGAGAAATGATAAAAAAATAAAAAAGAATAGCCTATAGTTTAAGATCTTAGCGATAAAAATAATTATAAAAACCTTAAAACCTTGCATGGAAATTACCAACTACCTTCTTGGAAAAAAAAATAAAAAATTAGCTCATAACGATTGTACGCCAAATTAAAACGTATTTTCAAAGTGGGTAAAAGGCGTTTTTGAATAAAAGGTAAAAATAACACGCGCGCCAAATATGTAAAGGCGTTTTTGAATACATAGAGAAATAATAAAAAAAAATAAAAAGGAATAGCCTATAGTTTAAGATCTTAGCGATAAATAATTATAAAAACTTTAAAATCTTGCATGGAAATTACCAACGACTTTCTTGGAAAAAAAATAAAATTAGCTCATAACGATTGTACGCCAAATTAAAACGTATTTTCAAAGTGGCTAAAAGGCATTTTTGAATAAAAGGTAAAAATAACACGCGCGCCAAATATGTAAAGGCGTTTTTGAATACATAGAGAAATAATAAAAAATTTAAAAAAGAATAGCCTATAGTTTAAGATCTTAGCGAAAAAATAATTATAAAACTTTAAAATCTTGCATGGAAATTACCAACGACCTTCTAAAAAAAATTAGCTCATACCGATTGTACGCCAAATTAAAACGTATTTTCAAAGTGGGTAAAAGGCATTTTTGAATAGAAGGTAAAAATAACACCCGCGCCAAATATGTAAAGACGTTTTTAAATACATAGAGAAATAATAAAAAAAATAAAAAAGAATAGCCTATAGTTTAAGATTTAAGCGATAAATAATTATAAAAACTTTCAAATCTTGCATGGAAATTACCAACGACTTTCTTGGAAAAAAAATGGAAAAAAAATTAGCTCATAACGATTGTACGCTAAATTAAAACGTATTTTCAAAGTGGGTAAATGCGTTTTTTTAATAAAAGGTAAGAATAGCATACGCGCCAAATATAACGTAATTTTCAAAATATGTAGAAACATGTGTTTGAAATATATTTTAAAAATGCACGAAAATTACATAGAGGTAATTGGGAATCAAAATAACGTGTGTTTAATGCCTAACGCTGGATAATTATTAAAAATTTTAAAATAAGGCGGTTTAACGTATTTTCAAAATTATGTAGGTAAAGGCATTTTTGAATAAAAGGTAAGAATAGCATACGCGCCAAATAAAACGTATTTTTCTCAAAATAAAGGTAAAGACATGGATTTTATCTCAGGGTTGGGCTTACTTCTTGCAAATTCCTTTTGCAATTTTCAGTAGTTTCGGGCCCGCGGCGGGCGCCAAATGTTAAGTCGTTTACTTATGTGTCCTATTGAGGACGTCTCGACCTTAAGCTTCGGTATAGCTCAGCAACAACAATGTTTAATTATATACTAACATGAGTCAAAATTAGATACACACATAGAATGATATAGCAAACACCATAGAAGGTCCATGCATTTTTGTTTCAGGATAAAGCATTACAAACACACTTTGAAAATAATAAAACATGAGTTTTTATTTTACCTCGATCGTTTTTACAAACTTTTATTTGCAGACAAATCTGAATAAACATAAGGTTCATTATAGCAAATTATAAGATTCATGCAAGATAAGAAATTTACCTATTAAATAAAACTATGGACATGTCTTTTGACATATAGAACGTGCCCTTAACACAAACACACCTTTAAAATAGAGAAGCATGAGTTTTTATTCTATCTCGATAGACCTTTCAAACTTATATTTGTAAGCAGTCCTAAGTAGATATAAAATTTATTTCCTTTAGCAGATTCTAAAACTTCATGCAAAAATATGAATTTACCTGTTAAATAAAACCAAGAATATGTCCTTTGACAAATAAAAAACGTGCCCTTATGGGCCCATTTCAAAAATTATTAAAGAAATTAATTGACCTACCAATTTCCTCCAGACGCCAGAGCTCTTTCAAGATCGTCCTCCCCGTCGGCGCGCCCCGTCTTGACTGACCGTTTTTAAAAGCAGCGCCCCCAAAGAAAATTGTCATCTTCTTACAGAGTAAAAAAATATATTTTAATATTCTTAGGAAATATTTAAAAATAATAAAATATTATTTTTTTTTCAATTGGAATAATAAAGAAATAATAAAATATAAATGCTTATCCTTTTGAGAAATTTATATGATAATTTCTTCTTCAAGAAATTTAAAATAACGAGATATACCCATTTTACCTGGATATGTATGTGATGGATTTTATTCATTTTAGAATAAAATAAATAATAAAGGTAAATTATATTATCTTTCTTATTAAGAGATAATTTGGATTAGTAATAAAATAATAAAATCTAACATGTTTGCCCCTTTGAGAAATTTATATAGTAATTTCTTCTTTAAAAAATTTTTAAAATAAGGAAATATATCCAATCTATCTGGATATGCCAGTAATTGGCTTTATTCATTTTAGAATAAAGAAGAAAAAAAAAATTTAGAAATTTTCTCGAAATGGTAATATAACCAGTGCTGTAGTGGAGGGTGTACGGGGGTATACGCCGTATACCCTATGCTTTTAAAATTTAGATAGCGTATACCTAGTGGTTATACTTAAAAATAGCGTATACCCTATGATTTTGTTCAAATTTTTCATTAAAAATTTATTATTTTCTTTCTTTGTAATAGTAAAAAAAAAATGATGATAAAAATTGTACTGAAAAATTGCAAAAAATTTTCAAATTAACAATTCACACAAAATATTTCATTCATTTAGTAAAAATTTATTGGGAAAAATATATCAACTATATTCAAATTAATAATCAAACAATTCGTTTTCCTTTAACGAAAAACGGAAAACGAATATAACCGAACCTTTAATTTTTGAAAATGGTAATTTTGTTTAAAACCACATTGAAATGAAAACTTTAAACTTTCCTAATATTTAAAAGTTATTATGTTTGCTTAATGGAAAATATGTTAAAAAATTAAAGTTTAAATAAAAATAAAGTTATATTTTCTGATGTTAAAATCATTTACAAAAAAAAAGTAAAAACGACTTCTTCAAGATAGATGTTCTCTTATTACCAATGCTGTATTTATCCAGCAGTGATGTAAACTAATACATAAACAATTTGGTTTTCGATTTAAAACGATTTTCTTTTCTAATTCTATACAATTGAAAATATATTTGAATTTTATCAAATACTCTTCTTTAACTAAAGTTGCTATGGTAACCATGCTAAACTACGTTATTGTGGACGTTAATTTTGCATATTATTTAGTTTATTTGAAGTTAGCAAAAGCTGTTGACAAAATAACATTGATTTTCAAAAAAATATAATTTTGAAAACTTGTTTAAGTAAGTTTATTGATACTGGCTTAAAAGCTTATTTAAATTGTTTTTAATTGTTGATGAAAAGTTGGTGTTTGTTTTTTTAAAAAATAAATAAAACAAAGATTTTATTCAAAACAAATCGATTAAGTAAGTATCTAAATTTTGTTGATGTTAAAATAAGTGAAATTTAAATTTTCTGTACTTATACTAGCTTTCGAAAATAACTCTTTTGTTTAATTATGGACCGCTGGTTGAAGACAGGAAATTTATGTACTAAAAGAAGTTTGGAGGTAGAAGAAGATGCAGAAAAGAATGAACTAGAAGAAGCTGTTAAAAGAAATAAAAACACTGTTGGTACATCAAATGCAAGTACTATCTCAAAAAGAGCTGATATATTGATCAATAGTTCACCAGAGAAAATGAATGACCAGGATTCCAAATTTGAAGTTTGGAATGATTCACAATATATTCAATTTAAGGAAAAGTATCCATGGCTTTCAATTTCCAAAGGTAGACTCGGATGTAACATTTGCGCAAGTGTTAAAACTTTAGGGGCTGCAAAAAGTGAAAGAATTCATATTTCACCAGAATGGAGTAACTACCTAATAGAAGCAGCAGGAAAAGATTGGGCAAGCAAATTATCAAACATTCGAATGAAAATTAAAAAGCATTGTGAGTCTGAAGCTCATAAAATAGCTGAGAATATTAAGAAAGACAGAAAAAAAATAAATTAGAAGAATATGCAAACAATATTAACATTGAAGTAGAAAATGAAAATATTAAGCTTTTTAGAACTGCTTATAATATCGCTAAAACAAATAGACCATATTCTGATTATGAAAATCATATCACGTTACAAACATTAAATGGCATTAAATTAGGATCGACTCTTCACTCCAGATATTCTGCTACACAAATAATAAACCATATAGCCTGCGAAATGCGGAAAATGCTTGTTGCGAAGATTTTGTCAACAAATTCAAAAATTACTATACTAATTGATGAATCAACAACCTTAAGTAATAAATCAACTTTGGTCATTTTCTTGAAAGCATATTTAGGAGGAGAAAGTATTGATTATATTTTCTTTGATTTGTGTGAATTACAATGCCAAGACTCAGAAAATATTGAAAAATAGCTTTTGAATACTTTGTATAAACATGGGTTGAACGAAGAATATTTAAAAGAAAATTGGATAGCAATTGCGACTGATGGGGCAAGTGTCATGGTAGGAAGACATTCGGGAGTCGTAACTCGACTTAAGCAAAAGTTTCCAAAACCTTTTGCATGGCACTGCCTCAACCATAGATTAGAGCTTTCTGTTGGCGATACTATCAAAGAAGTTCGCGGAATCAACCATTTTAAAGCTTTTATGGACAAACTGTATTAATTATATAGCCAATCTCCCAAAAATTGTCGTGCTCTGGAGGAAGCTTGCCATGAATTAGGAACAAGATTTGCTAAAGTGGGTCGAATTTTAGGAGTACGATGGATTTCAAGTAGTTTTAGAACAATAAAAACCGTCTGGGAGTCATACGAGTCATTGCACCATCATTTCAAATCATCAACATATCTCGATTCCACATATCAAGGGTTATTAAGAAGATTGGAGAGTCCAGAATTTATATTAGATTTAGGTTTAATGTACGACACGCTTCAGGAAATGTCAATGTTGTCTTTAGAGCTGCAGTCTAGAACAACTACTTTACAAAAGGCGGAACATATAATACAGAGAACAATTAGAGTCATAGAAAGCTTCAAAACATCACCAGGAGAAAAAAGCTTGCTAGCTCTTGAAGCGGCAGAAAACTTAGTTTTTAGGAGCGTAACATTAGTTCCCAATGCCAAAATTATTCCGATTGATAGAAAAAAAATTTCTTCTAAGTATAATAGAAAAGTTAAAATTAAGGTTGTGTACAGAATCAAATGAAGATAATGAGCAATTAATTAAGGATATTTCAGCTCTAGAACCAAACAATTTTGACGCAGAAAATGTTCGATATGGAGAGGTCGAAATGAGACGTATTTGTCGAAGGTTTAACTTAGATGAAATGAAATGCATTAACGGCTTGAGAGATTTTGTTGATGATAAAAACAATGTTCCCGAAACACTTCAACCATTTTTCAGGGCAATTTCAACATTGCCCTGTTCAACAGCTGAATGTGAGCGAGGTTTCAGCCTGATGAATGATATAATAACAAACTTGCGGACTTCTTTGCTAATATCAAATGTTTCGAACTTAATGTTCATAAATTCAAATGGACCACCAATCGAAATGTTTCAGCCGAAAAAAATACGTTCAATCATGGCTTTTACATCATAGATCATCTACTGACACTAGATCAAGAGTTTGTGCCAGAAAAAATACAGATGCATCTCGGCAGTCATTATGGCACATTTTTATGTAAAAGTTGTGTGTATGTAATATTTTACGTCTTTTTTTCAAAAAAAATATATAAATAAAAATAACCTTGTTTATTTTTACCAAAAATTTATATTCTCAAGCGTATACCCTATGCTAATTTTACGACTACAGCATTGAATATAACCTTTTGGACGTTTCATCTTGCATAAAAAAAAAGGTGATTGGCATTAGTTTACATATGCACATATATATATAGTTTGTACACCCTCCTCTGGACCTTTCTGCAGTGAGCTTCGGGATTCTTGGACAGGTCCAGTATCATCTCCAGCTGGGCGTCATCCCCGGCTTTGGCCTTAAAAGCATTGCTGAGTTTCCTCGTTGGGGAATTCTCCATCTTTCTACAACGGGTCTCGGGATACACGCCCAGGGCTGCTTCCAGTTCTTCATTTTCCAATCCGCCTCGTTGTTGTCCTTCTGTGGAGGGTTGGTCGGCTTTGGACAGGGTCCATGCCAACTCCAACTGGGCGTCCTCCTTTGCTTCGACCTCTAGAGCATCGTCGGCCATCGTTGGGGATTCTCCATCTGGACAACAAACATTTCGGCAAGACACTGTGCATATATATATATATATATGATGTAAATGTTTACATCATTCTAAGATCAAAGAACTTGCGCATAAAATTAAATCCAAAAGACAAAAAACCTCTCGCAATTAGTATCTTTTATTACAAATAACGGACGCTAGCTTTCGAACTATTAGTTCTTCAACGGGCGTTCTTACAAAACGAAATTTTTTTGTTTTTTGTCTTTTGGATTTAAGTTTACATCATTGTTGGGTCTATTTTGTGAAAATATGGCCCAACATATTCATAGCGCCCTTTTCAGTTTTCTAACCACACTTACTATTATGATTTTAAATCGTGAATTTTAATTTATGCTTTCCGTTTCACTGGCATTTTTTACAGGCAATGAAAGTTAAGCTGAGGCGGTGTCTACCGCATTACTCGCCGCTGTCATTTACGATTTACATTGTTTGTGACAAAGCCTTAATAATTTTATTGATTACATTTTTTTATTATTATTATTTTATGCAGTATGAGAAATGAGGTTGGATTACCATGGTTCAAATTTAGAACGGTGATCAGTGTTTTACAGTAGTCTACTGAAATGACTTAGCATTTTTTTTATTTTACATCATAGCTCTGATATAATTTTCCTCACAGCAGAGGTGAGTTCTGATAATTATTGCTGGCTACAATTTTCATAACTTCATTTTAATAGCGCTTTCTACCAAGTCATACTAGCCTGTGCACCCAGATTAGGGCTAACATGCTGAGAGATAGTTAATCGATTTTTTTTACAGCGCATAGTGGATTGGGAGAGTGGCAAATACATGAGCTTTAAGGTGAAATTAGAATTGAAGATCCAGTTAGCGTACCCGTGAAGAGAGAAGTTTGATCACCATAGAAAAGACGCATCTTTTTTTTTTCTCTTCGTAAACCTTTTTTTTTTTTTTAATCAATAATGGATAGAAATCTGGTTTTAACATTCCAATGGCAGAATCTCAAGGAATAGATCTGGTAACCAATTTGCGCGAGTACTGTTTAATCACTGTGGAACTATTTATTAACTTATGACAACTACCTGGGATAATCTTTAAAAATATTCAAAGGAAAGGAGATGACTGGAGCTTGTGTCTGTAAGACAGCTGAGATATCCCGAGGCGTGCTTGGACAGCTTTAAGTTGATGACAAGGCAGCAAAAGCCACCTGTGTTAGAGACAGGATCTATCTAATAATGGGGGTATAGGAGACAGGAGAGTTTATCGAGGCTCGATTTGGCACTTGTATATAATGAGGAAGTTAGCGGAATGCGAGTTTCCAGTGCGGGGTAATATCACCTAAAGACTATGAATAAGGATTGATAAAGTCGGGACACCTGAGCAGAGTTATTACATTGAATGTAATTCGGAACCTGTAGGCGTGAGGCGGTATCGTGATTGGTTAGATGGCTAGACACGCGAGGAGGGCGGCCCCCTTTGACGACGTTTTCTGCCGAATATGATCACTGGATGCCGATAGACCGCTTAAAGGGTGTGTCCCCCACATAGGAAATGTCATTGAAGATGTGCCAGCATGAAGAGAAGAAAGGTCTAGGACGAGATGACGTTTCCTATAACTGACACTCAAGGTGATACGCTTGGACCATAGATGAGGCAGTGAAGTCCATCTAGAATATGGCGCTACTACCAGAACAAAAATGTGGATAGATCGAGCTGAGGTGACGACTCCATATTAGATATACTTCTGTAAATTCTTAAATGTCCACATATATTTCCACAGTGAATTATACAAGTTGCACACCTATCTCATGAGCCAGGAATGTAATTATCAGACTGACAGTAATAAGGAATAATATAAAATTTCTAACCCAGGAACAAACAAAACCCCTGATATGTAACACAATCCTACAAAATAATTTCCCTATCAAATTCTCAGTGTATCATCATAACTCAACAGAAAACTCAGTCACAATTAGAATCTTAAAGGGCGGAATAACTTTGTCATTTCCCAATCCAATATGCACCTGTTACCTCATAGACAGTGATCTTATAACCACATTTGATTTCGTTTCAGCATGTTGTAAGAGAGATGAACTCATGGAAATGCAGCCTTTAACTACTATGCCTCATACTGTAAAAATAGAAGAAGGAAATTTCTAATAACAGCCGCTAAGTGACAATGGACACATGCACGTGTTAAGGGATTAGGTGAATTAATAGGAGAAATTTCTAGATATTCAACAATAGTATATTCATAATTTGTAAATTGTTAACAATGTGGCAGAGATCATCCAAGACTTCAACGTGACATTTGTGTATGTCCCGGGGAAAGAAAACACGGTAGCCGACTTCCTCAGTAGGTCCCCGTGTGAGGATGATCCTGAGTCATCACGAGATAAGAGAGTTGTGGCTGCGGTAATTTAAAAAAATCGTGCCCCCCCCCCCCCCTTGATAGATAGCGATCGGACGTGGGAAGGTTTGCTTAAGGACAGGAAATGGGCCCCCTTATTGAAACTAATAGGTGACAGACGGTCTACCGAGACTGCAACTTATAAAAATAAGGATTATAAAATGCACGAGGGTTACCTTGTGTCTAAGAACAGTAGGGGTATCTGGGTGAAGGTGGTTCCGTCAAACATTAGGGAGATGGTGATTAAATATCACCACGACGTTCCGACGGGAGGTCATTTTGGGGTCAAGAAGGTAATGAGAAGGCTGAAGGACGATTATTATTGGCCGGGTATGAGGACACAGGTCCAAAACTTTATATACAGATGCGAGGGTTGCCAGCTCTCAAATCAAGGTGTAACCAAGGCTGGTAATGCTCCCCACTTCAGGCCTGGAAAACCATTTGAGCATCTTGCTCTAGACTTCATAGGACCCTTAGAGAAGACTTCCAGAGGACATTCTAGCATCCTGACCATAGTCGATTTATTTACCAAATTCCCTATTTTAATACCTACAAGAGACCAGTGTGCCAGTACAGTAGTTAAAGCGCTGTTGGAAAGCGTAATTACTATCTTTGGAGTACTGAAAACTATACTTTCGGACCGGGGCTCGGCATTCATTAGCTGTATTTTCAAAGGGATTTGCAAGGCCATGGGGGTAAGTGCAGTGAACACCACTGCTTGGAGACCTCAAAGTAATGGCGCTGTAGAAAGGCTCAACAGAACAGTAATTGAATCTTTGCGTAGGTGTGAAGCAGGTTCTAATTGGGATGACATCCTGCCCAGGGTAGCTTTAGCTATCAGGACCACTGAACATTCTAGTACAGGATTTACGCCAGCGAAACTCGTCTTCGGACATAAGCTGAGGCTTCCGCAACCTTTCCAGGAAGCGGGACAAAGTCCTGTACGCGAAGATCTGATTGCTCAAACGGCAGCCTTCTACGAGCGGGAACTAACAGAGGAGGTCGAGAAGATAAGAGAGGTGGTAAGGCAAACCTACTTGAGTGAACAGGAAGAAGCTAGGATTAAGTTCGAAAACAAAAAGCTGAGAACTTTTAAAAATGGGGATTTAGTCCTAGTGGAGAGAATGCATGAGACGAAGGGGCGTCACAAATTTGAGCCAAGGTATGGGGGTCCATATGAGGTACTAAAAAGAGCTGGTGATACTGTATATCTCTTGAAGAATCTAGAAACTGGAAATTTGGATAAATACCATATAGATAGGTTAAAACAATACCATGTGCCAATTAGAATTTTCACCTCAGAGGAGGAAGGAACTAATGATGGTAATTTAAGTCAAGATTCCAGTGATGAAGATCATTGGATTCATCTTACAGGTCCAGCTTATCTCCCTAATAGGTCCGTTAATGTAGTGGTTCCACAGGGGGTGACAACCAGAGCGAACTCAGAAGTAATGAGACGAGGGGAAATTGACAGAGTTAGTGTGGACAGTTTAACTTTACGCAGGTCTACAAGGGTGAAAAGGCCCACACAGTGTAAATTCTGCTCAGACTGTCGCCACTAACTAGGATTTTGGAGTGTGTACGGCGAATCATCTCAATAGAATGAGAAGTTTAGAGATTTCAATCTTTTTTTTTCTTTTAAACCTTCTTTTTCCGAAGTAAAACTTCATTAGGATTTTTTTTTCTATACAAACTATTTCTTGTTAAACCCCGAGTTTCAAAGACCAGTGAGAATAATGTATACCATTGTGAATTAATTATTTAGTATAAATCTGAATTTTTGGTTAATATCGGGAGTAATAGGTGAAGGAAGGTGTAGGAAATCACAACTTAGAGGGGGGCTATGTCTAAAACAACCAACCTAATAGGCATCCTATGGCTTGCGTTGGGTAATTCAGAAACCCTATAATCCCTTGCTTTCAGGTAGTAGCTTTGAAATAGGTTTCTAATGAGGACATAAAAGGTCAATCTCTCAGAGTGAAGTTGTGGAGTATAGGGACCCTAAGCCAGGGGTTGAAGTTAAGTAGGCCCAGACTGTAGTCGATCGTTGGAAAGCACTTGAGAATGTTAGTGTTGGGTAGTGAATCATAAACCCTATAAATCCATCTTTCAATAGAGTGTTGAGGTCGGGCTACTGCAAAGGGGGCAGACGCACGACGAGGTAAGAAGAAAGTGACTTCACCCACGGTGGCTGGGGGAGTGACTCAATCCGCTTTTATGAGGTGTCACGTTTAATGGTTCTTTATTCGCCTTATATTTTGTAAGTGTCTATATAGAATTGTCGTGAATAGTCGCTTAGTGTTAAGGCGAGGGCAGTTTTTTTTTTTTTGAAATCACACTGGTTTTTTTTTTTTTTAAGATAGGTTAGCTTCCAGATTATTTAGACTTGTCAACAATTATTATTAACAATCTATTAGCGAGTATAATGTATTAGTATATATAGAGCTTGTACAGAGGCATTTTTCTTTTGAGTAACCTAGGGTTTTAGTTCCCAATTTTGTTTTAATTTGGTAATTTATTTGATTTCACATTTAGTCCTGGAGATTAGTAATTGTTAGGGTAAATGTTAACATTGATTATTGAAGTGCTTTGGCTTGTATAATAGAATTTAGCTTTAGTATGATTGCTCGCTATGAATGAATCGTGTGAATGGGAATGCGAAATGAATGTGAGAAAGCTACAGTCAATTATACAGTTAGACCAAGATACATTAGAATAGTGTTAGGGAATTTAATAGGATCGATTTTTTTTTTAAATTATGATTTCTTTATTTGTTAGGATCGGTAGCCTCACAGGACTGTACAACTCTATTGATAGGAAGATATCCGCTCCTTTTTGTTAGGCCTCCTTTTAAAGGAGTATATGTATAATTTTTATTTGTGTAAGTAATTACTTTATTTCATTATAACTAACTTGAATTCTAAGGGTCGTAGATAATGACCATGTCTCGAACCTCAGACTAGGATATTGTGGGAGGTCACGGTCAGACCAAAAACAGCCTACAAATCTCCTCCTCGCAAGAGGAAACGAAGAGGTATAGATTGAATTTTATGCAGGATGGGGGATTTGTTTTAGCCTGGGGCATAACGGCGCGACCTTGAGTAACTGATCTGACACCGTAGTTTCGACGCTTTTAGCGTGGCTGGAGCGAGGGTGTTTCAGACGGGAGGTCCTGTAAGATCGGCATGTAGGCAGAGATTGCCTAGTTATTCTAGACGAAGTAGTTTCCGTCTATTGATTTTTTTTGGTACCAGTTTGATCCCCCATAGCTAGCGGAAGTTTCTTCTAATAAAGGATTCGCCCTGCCATACGTTTTGTTGGAATGAATTCGAGCATAAGACCGATTCGAGAGGCAGAATAAGTAATTAATAGGACCTTCAACGAGTCTAAACTCGTTCCATGTTAGGATAAGATTTTAAAGTATTAGTTAACTATAAGGACCGCGAACGAGACGCCAGAACGAGCCAATGAGTCAAAGTTTTAGAAGTGTTGTATTGAGGACAGTAGAATTAAGTGCAGTTATACAGGGATTAGAATTCTTAAGGAATTTGTAAAAGAACCAAAATTTCAGATTGATGAAATTCAAATTGATAAGAGATGTAGATTAATAGGATTCAGATCAATGGATAGAGAGCATATTAGTAGATGAAAGTAATATGAATTTCTTGGAAGGGAGAGGTAGCTGAACTGTACACAACCCAGAGCAAGGTAAACAGAGCCGCAAACAAAATAGGAGAAATTGATTAGTTGCTCTGCCAAACAGAAAATTCTCTTCATACGGTTGTCACCCTAGATTTAAATGGACTGTGTAGTTTAATAGAGGTCTGGGTTATGTTCCATTTGACCAAGATTCTAAATGACGTTCCCATCTGGGTTGAGGGAGTATTGTAATTTGAGGAATCTAACACACAAGAGAGAACTCACCCTCCAGTAGGATCGGGATAGACGAATATTACCCAGTGACCAACTCGTGATTCCAGACTGGATAAGATTGAAAGCTTAACTGAAATACTAAACCTTGAACCTTCAGCGCACAAATATATATTATGTTAACATTTTCTTATTCAATATGTTATTATTTTTATATTATTATATTATAATCATATATTATTCATTTCAACAATTTTCTTTTGATATTCATGATATTAATAATATTTACCTACCATGATGCGACTTTTTTTCTAACATGTTGTCATGGCTTCATCTTCCTCAAGGTATGATCTATTTTTTCCTTATTTTTTTTTATCCGCCTTATTTGTATATGTATATATTTTGTCACCATATATAATTTTGTAGTAGTTTTCTTTGTCATCTATCATGGGATGATTTTTATCACTTATGTCTTAACATATTTAATCACTATCTACATGATATGCATATATATATATTGTACTCACCATTTAACATGGAATGATTCATTTATCATCACATATTTCGTGCCTTATTTAATAATTATTTCATAATTTTTGTTTTCTGTATTTTTTTATTTTTAGCAAAAGTCATCATGTCATAGGCTAATCATTATGTACCAAGATATTTCTTTCAGCTAACTATAAGTATATTTTCCTTTGATTGTATATATAACTATACCACACGAATGTCTTGATTGGTACTTAAATAAAGATGCTGGCATGTTTTAGGAGTTGGACTAGTTATTTATTTCTAAACGACTTCTTGGCGGCCAAAATTTTTTTTTCCCCATATATAATATGAAATAGGGAAATGTTCTAACTGTATTGTTAGCAGAGAAAAGGTAGCAATGGGTCCAGCACCTCAAGAGGCAAGGATGGGGATGAGAAGACTTACCACAAGAAAGGCCTACTCCTCAAGGCCAAAGCAAGAAAGTGGAAGGGTGGTATATATACCCATGAATGGTGAGACAGGTGACCTTGCTTACTTCCATACATATGATATGACTGTTCCCCATGGCCTATGTTGATAACAGTGTGCTGACAGAATAATAACACATAAAACCCCCCTTTGCCAGGATGCACAATGCCCATTAATGTTCGGAATAATAAACATCTAGAATAGCAAAACCATCATTTTGATTAGCCTTATTTTTGTTATAGGTTTCGGTACATCTGGGCTTCACCTAGTAATGGAAAATGCATTTTGCCAGAAATGGGCCTGCTTTCATGGTTACTGATGAAAGACAGATGAATAATGAGTAGCACAAACGCATTTATCCATTACTTGGCAGGGGGAGGATTGTTGGGGTACGTTTTGTAATCATACCCCAACAGAAGATGTATGGTGTCAACATCAACTGGATACATGGCTTCCCTCCCATATAGACTTATAGACTACTTTTTGCCCAGAAACCTAGCCACTTGAAGACACCAGACTTCCATGTCGAAAGCTGATGCCTGGTGGAGAAGAAGACACCAGACTTCCATGCCGAAAGCTGATGCCGGGTGGAGAAGAAGACACCAGTGACATCCAGAGACATCCTTGCTGGAAGCTGTTGTACCATATGTACATATATGCCCCTCATTTAATATTTAGATAGAGGTGACTAAAAGAAATGATTAAATTTCAGCATCGAATTTAATATCCGGAAATTTATTATAAATTATAAACTCTTAACAAGTCGAATATCTACATTAGCCCCAGTTAAATTAGTATTTTTAAAAAAGATTTAGGAATAGAATAAAGAAAGAAAATAATTTATCATGTAAACATTTAAATCAATATTTTTTTGTAATACTCGGAATATATATTATTTAATTTCTTAAAGGAATTAATTTGTTTCTCAATCTATACAATGTTTCTTTTTTTTTCTCTCGCGGCAACACGGTAAATTGGAGGCGTGGTCATGATCACGTGCGTGTTTTCTTTTGACGAATGAAAATACCAACCAATAAAAACTTTAGCACGAGTAGCGAATCAAAATGGAGAGAGGCAAGGATAAAAGAGGGTTTCTTTGCTAAAAAAAGGGATCATTCAGTCAGAGTTAGAGATAAAAGCCAGAAGATAGAAGCCAGACCTCCTGAGATCTGGGTCTTGATCGCTTGATCTTGTTCCCTGAAATGATCCCTTAGATATTTTTGAAGCCTGCGGCGCCTTAGTTGTGCTTGGTGCTGCCTTGGTTCCCTCAAAACGGCGCGCACTCGGCCTCTTCTCCCCCGGGGTGCCCACGGCCTCGCCGTCGCCTCTCCAGCCCTCTCCTTGGCCCTCCACTGCGGCGGGCGCTTGGAGACACCTAATCATGAGTGATGCCTTAAAATGCTTACCGAAGCATGTAGAAGGCAAAACAATAGTATCAATTCAGTCAGAGTCGATCAGTCAGAAGGCAGTCGATCAGCGGTAGGCAGTCAGGAGTCAGGCTCAAGACGCGGAGACCAGACTTTCTCCGGCGCTTTCGGAAAAAGGTAAGCCTCTTTGCCATTATGGATTAATATCTCTTTTTGAGCAGGAACTGACTTAAATTTAGCATGGGCCCAAAAGGGCTTTAAGGAACATAAATATGATAGGGATTTTATATTTTGTCTCGCTAGAATAGACAGAGATTTAGGCTTTTCCCCTTTTAAAAGAAATTCTTGTATCCACAAGTCACCTCTATCTAGACAGACTATATGAATAGTATATCCCGCTTTGTTTATTTTTGAATAAATATCTAGTATATAACTTATATGGAGATTTTTTTGTTTCCTCTCATACATATTTCATTCTTTTGTTTTATGGTGCTACCCTTACATCATATTATAACAAATTGTATTGGAACATAGAACTACCGGCTCCGATGGAATGGAGTTGTGAACTGTACCTTTGCTGTGATACATTAATACAGCAACAGCGGTAAATACGACTTTATTAGGGCCGCCTTGAGGGTATCTCTTTGTCAGATTTTAGTAATATTTGTATTTTCATATGAGGAATTTGCCCTTCTTTCACTGTTTAAATGAAATATTGTATGATTCTTACCAATTTGGAGGGAATTATACCAAAAATCGAGTCTTCTAATAATTGCTGGCCAACATGCATTGCCAAAAGCACCTGCCATACCCACTGTGATCAAAGAAGCCAGTTCTCCTTGTCTGTGTTTCAGTCAAATCCATGTTGCCTTGTACTCACTAGATTGTTCTCTTCGTGATATTTATTGAAACTCTTTTTGTTTCAAATATATTAGAAATGTTAATGTCAATAGTATAGGTCTATAGCTTTTGCTTGTTTCATAGCTTATTTTGCTAGGTTTTGGTATAATCTTTACAAATAGAGTATTTCCATACATCCGGATAGTAATCTAATTCAACGCATTTGTTGAATCTTTGCTATAAAAATCGGGATTAAAAGTGTACCTGCATGTTTGATCATTTTATTACTGATAAATTCTGGACCTGGTGCTTCCTTGATATTTAATTTTGAATTAAGATTTCAACATCTTTTATTTCTATAAAAAAATGTTAATTTGGTCTTATATTCAGTGTTGTGTTGTTTATCTTTTATAAACTACAACTTATATATTTATTATTTAATTATAATTATTTATTTATCACACACATTTAAATCTAGTAAAGATTAATTATATATTTACAAAACACAGTCAGTCTATTGTTCTCAATTCCATTTTCTTATATTCACATCACTTATTTATTTCACACTATTCTACATATTCCTCCCTTGTTTAGTTAGTATCTAATCATGTCCTTAAATCTAGAAGGAACATGTATTTGTCTTCCACTTCTAGTGATGACAGTCTTGTTTTCATTCTCATTAGGTGATTCATTTGGGTATAAACAGTCCATATCAGATATAGCAATCTGCTCTTCTGGTACAATATCTTCTAAGGTTGCTTCTTGTTCTGGTAGATACTTTGAAGTACTAGGAAGTTCCATTCTAATTTCTGGAGTCTTAATCAAAGTGGTATTCAAATCAATTCCTTTGTTAAAATCTTGTAAGACATTGGCATGTCTTAAATGCTTTGCATTCCTAATGATAAAGCTACCTGTCTCAGTATTGACTAACTTGAATTAATTTGGAGATATAGTCTCTAGAATCATAAATCTTTGGTTGTCATAATTTGGTGTCAACTTGCTTTTCATTTCAGTGTTTGCGACATAAACAATATTACCTTTCTTGAAGTCATGAGGCAAAGGCCTTATTCTTGCTATCAGCATATTTCTTCATTCTTTCTTTATAGGCTTGATTATGCTCCATCACTTCTTTATCCATAAGAGAATCATTGTCATTTATATCATTGAGCTTATTTCTAATTTCCCTGGAAAAAAGCAATAATGCTGGTATTTTCCCAGTAGAAGGGTGTGGAGTCGACCTGTATGCCATTAGAACACATTGAAGTTCTTCTTTCCAATCCTTTCCTTGCAATTTTACTGAAATAAGTTGCTTTTTTAAATATCTGTGGAAACGTTCAATTTTTCCATTGCTTTTAGGATAATATGGTGACACTCTTATATGTTTTATACCTGATTTCATAAAAAATTGCTCAGTATCTTTGCTTACAAATTGAAGACCATTATCTGAAACTATTTCAATGGGAAATCCATATCTTGCAAAAATTTCTTTTAATTTTGAAATTATAGTTTTCGAAGAAATATCATTTATTATAATCGCTTCCGGGAACGATGAATAATAATCAATAAGTGTCAAAATATATTTTGAATCAATTGGTCCAACTAAGTCTACTCCTACTTTATACCATGGTCTAGAAGGTATTGGTATGGTTGTTAAAGGTTGGTCATGCCTTAAAGGTTGATTGACTTCACAAATGTAACAATTCTTTATACGTCTTTCTATATCTTTGTCCATATTGGGCCAATAGTATTTTTCTCTTAAAATTTGTTTAGTTCTAGCAATCTCTTGATGAGTTTCATGAGCTAAGTCTAAAATATTTCTTCTAAGATCTGTTGATATAACAATTCTCTTTCCTTTTAAAATGAGATTATCATAAACTGAAAGTTCTTCCTTAAATTTGTGCAAACTTTTAAGTTCATCATCATCAATTTGATATGGCCAATTTCCAGTTTGAATTATTTTAGTTAGAAATTTGAAAAATGGATCTGCTTCACTTTGCTTCTTGATATCATTGAGGGAAATTTCCTTCATTTCTTCTGAAAATATGGAAAGTACTTTTTCTACATAATCATCAACAATATTTTCACATGAAATATTTGTTAAAGGTTTTCTTGAAAATATATCTGCAATATTTTGTTTGCCCTTAAGATACTCTATTTCATAATCATAAGGTTGAAGTCTCCAACTAAGTCTTTCAATTCTTGGTGGCAAGACTGTTGCCTTCTTGGGATTAAGCATATAAATCAATGGTTTATGATCTGTCTTAAGTACAAATTTATTTCCCCATAAATAGTCATTGAAATGCTCAACAGCCCACACACACCCAAGAGCTTCTTTCTCTATTTGTGAGTATCTTCTCTCAACATTAGTCAATGATCTACTTGCATAGGCCACTGGCTTTTTGCTTCCATCATTTTGTCTTTGTAGTAAAACAGCTCCTAAACCTACAGGACTAGCATCAGCAATTACTTCGGTAGGTGCATTCATGTCAAAATAGGCTAAACATGGATTTTTTGTAAGAGCTTCTTTAAATTTTCTGAATGAGTCCTCTTCTTTCTTGCTCCACTTCCATTTTATGTCCTTTCTTGTCAAATTATTAAGTGGTCCGGCTAACTTTGAAAAGTCTGGAATGAATTTTCTTAAAAATCCGCATGTACCTAAAAATGATTTTAGAGAATCTACATTTTCAGGTTTTGAAAAACTTAGAACACTTTCTATTTTCTTTGGATCAGGTCTAATTCCATCTTTACTAACAATATGGCCTAATATTTCCAATTCATTTAGAGCAAATTTACATTTACTTTTGTTTAGTTTGAGTCCAACTTGTTGAAATCTTTCAAATACTTTTTTCAGTCTTTGATCCAATTGTTCTATAGATTGCGCATATACAATCACATCATCTATGTAGCATAACACTCCTTCTAAATGAGACAATATTGAGTTCATAGCTTTTTGAAAAGCTTCAGGTGCGCTGCAAAGTCCAAAAGGAATTTTGCAAAATCTGTAGCATCCTCTGGGTGTAATAAAGGTGGTCAATGGCCTGGACTTTTCATCAAGTTCAATTTGCCAAAAGCCTTTCTTCGCATCAAGTTTAGCAAAAACTTCTGCTCCCTGCAATGCTTGCAATATATTGTCAACTGTTGGTATAGGATATCTCTCTCTAACTATGGCTTTATTCACTTCTCTCAGATCAACACAGTCTGATTTCTTCAGTACCCTTTTTGGAACTGCCACAATGTTTGAGATCCATTCAGAAGCTTCATGGACTTCCTCAATAATGCCATCTTCTATCATTTTGTCTAGCTCTTGATTGATGGCTTCTACCATTTTATATGGAAAATGTCTGCATCTCTGAGCTACAGGAGTAACATTTTCTTTTAGAGTTATTTTTTGACTATAACCCTTCACACTGCCTTGACCATGAAAAAGGTTCATGTTTTCTTGTATCAAATTATATATATCCTTCGGAATAACTTCCTGTTGAATATTCCTCATTTTTGTTCCACGCTTTATAATTTCTAATTCGAAACTTGCTTTCTTTCCTAAAAGAGGTTCTGCTTTACCTTCAATCACAAAAATCTGTTCCTTTATAGACCTTTCACCCCATGAAACATCTGCAAAGAAATATCCACAACATGGAAGAGGTGAAGTTTGTCCATAGGCATAAAATTTCCTTTCT
This sequence comes from Cordylochernes scorpioides, assembly GCA_030710605.1. Taxonomy (NCBI): domain Eukaryota; kingdom Metazoa; phylum Arthropoda; class Arachnida; order Pseudoscorpiones; family Chernetidae; genus Cordylochernes; species Cordylochernes scorpioides. The sequence continues at coordinate 20,144,736 of CP092885.1, forward strand.
GTACCATTTAAAGTTGGTATTTGAGACTTAGGAAAAATATTTTTCAAATTTTCAAATCCTATGAATGTTGTATCACTACCTGTATCAATAGTCATTGTTATTTCCTTTCCATCTATATAGATATTTTCTTTGTTATCAGAGCCTAAAAAGAAAGTGTATTCATCTGAGTCTTCATTATTTTCTGAAATATTTTGAATATTTCTTTTCTTTCCTTCAATATTTTTATATTTATTTTTATTTCTACAAACTCTATTAAGATGACCCATCTTGTTACAAAATGTGCATTTCATATTTCTAGCTCCACATTTATATGGAGGATGTGTAGTTAAGCCACATCTATAGCATTCTTCCAAATTAGGTGCACTTACCTTGGAGGTGCTTCCTTTTTGATGGTACACATTATGAGCTTTTGGTCCTTTAACAGTTGATTCATTAGCTGCTTGGAAATTATTTTTATAGTTTACTCTATTTATTGAGGTCATATCTTCATTTGTCAATACTCTAAATTCTTCTTTGGCTGTTTCAAACATTCTTGATATCTCAATTGTTCTTTGAAGATTCAAATTATCTTGTTGCAACAACTTTTCTTTTAATTGCCTATTATAGCATTTTTCTATTATCTGATCTCTGATCATGTCTTCTTCTAAATTTCCAAATTCACAGGATTTGACTAATTCTCTTAGGGCAATGACATATGAATCAATATTTTCATCTGTATTTTGTTTTCTTTGCGTAAATTTAAATCGTTCTGATACAATATTTTTTTGTGGTGTGAAATATTTAGTTAAAGCTTCTTTTGCTTTTTCATATGTATCTTTTTCTTCTGGCAAATTAAAGAAAATTCTTTGGACTTGTGGTCCAAGGCAATGCAAAAGTGTTGCCCTTTTAACGTCATCTTTCTTTGTTGAAACACCGCTTGCTAATTCATAAATTAAATATGAATTCATCCAATTGTCGCGTCCCCGATTTTAGACCTACGAGAACGGAGCATGTAAGGAGTGACTTAGTAAAAAAATTCCTTATTACAATTTACGAGTGTAACATTTTGACAACAACGTCGCTTCCATCTTTGGAATAGCGTGACATAGAAATAGACAAATATATATATAGGACTTAAACAGCTAAGGTTATACTTTATAAGATAGAATATCAGATAGTATACATAGGGTACAGAGAGGATTTGAGGACTTCACAACTCTAAGTGAAAACATGCTTCCATATCAGGCGTGAGAAGGACCCCCCCCCCCCCCCCCAAAGGGGGCACAGATCGGGGGAGGACCGTCGATGGATCCTTCCTGGAATTCGTGGGGCGTTGGGTGTCGCGCGGACTTAACAAGGTCTATGGAATGTGGAATTCAACTTCTCAGGGGTTTCAACTTACGTCCATTCTCCCTACTGCTTCTTCTTCCATGAAAGAGAAAATGGCGACCCCTTCTCCCTGCCTCCCTCGTTGTCCCAACCATTCCTTTAAGAGATTCACCTTCTGGCGATTTAGCAGCCCACTGAAGACGCTGGGAGCTATTTCATAGTGGAAAATTATAGCAACAGGTCTCTATAATCTCTACAGATCAACTGTAAATAGATTCATATTAAGGCATTTATAACCCAAATAACACAAACAATAGTCAAACATACAAATCTGTTTGTGTCATATCGTACCCTCCTAACAGCGTAACAATAGCCCAAGGAATCAAGAAATATGGTATAAAGACATATTATGAAAGCACACCCAATATAGGCGCAATAGTCAGAAATCCCATAACAAAAGAAAACAATAGCCATAACTCACCAATATACAACAGTTAAGCAATATACCTAATGGAATGCAACCAATGCAATAGTATGTACATAGGCGAAACCGGCAAACAAGTAATAGATAGAATGAATGAGCACACCAGATTCACAAATGGAAATGATAGCAATTAAACGTACTCTTTCTCATATTTAATACAGTAACTTTTGTTTCATAACTCTGTTCCATAGCTAATTCAAATTTCATAAGTTAAATTATTATATAGTAGTTTTTACCTTAGTTTAGAAATACGTAAAAATAGTCTGGATGCTATTGAAGTATGATAAGTTGAAGTCAGTATCTCAAATTAGATGTCATGAAGTACCAGGTTCAGAGATTATTGGTAGAAGATCTGATTAAACATGCAGGTATCTTTTAATCCCGATTTTTTTTTTTTTAATAATGATTCAACGGTAAGTTTAGGACAGATGTATAAAGAGATTCCCCATTAAACTAAGGGCCCACGTGTACTTGGGAAGAAAAGGAGGGAAATATTGAATTATCCTCGTTCCTACATTAAATTAAAATGGTCTATGAAATAATGGTCGACTCTGCCATCAAAACAGACGCTGGAATTGATCGTCAACTATTGCCCGCCTCTTCAAACCCACGGACTCGGGTCCGTGACACGCTCTTTTTGTGTCACGTTCTTTGAGATCATCCAACGACTTTGGGGGATCCCAGATAAAGATGAACATGTTATATTATTAGAAACTGAGATCCTGAATATATATGTGACCAAATTAACATTTCTATTGAAGTATAACAAGTCAAAATCTATATTTCAAATTAGATACCATGAAGTACTAGATTCAGATTTTATTGGTAGAAAATCTGATTAAACATGCGGATATCCTTTAATCCCTAAATTTATAATAAAGATTCAACAAAAATGCGATAAGTAAGTTACCATCTGGATATATGGGAAGGACTCTATTTATAAAGATTATACCAGAATCTAACAAATAAAAACAAGCAAACTATAGACTTGTACTATTGACATTAATAATCGTAATGTATCTAAAACAAAGGTCTTCAATAAAATCATAAAGAGAACAACCTAATGAGTTTAAGGCAACATGGGTCTTATTAATTTTAAATCAACGAACAATATAATGGTAGACATGATGGAACATACTGAAACACAGACACTCGCAACAGTGTATATGGCCGGCAATTTATGGGAGACTTGATTATTAGCAACATTCCCTTCAAATAGGTAAGAAACATACAACATTTCATTTAAACAGTGGGAGTAGCATCATAAAGCAAAAGAATGGAGTATGTATGAGAGGGAACAAGGAAATTTCTCCATATATTTTGTATTAGATATTTATTCTGATTAAGCGAGATTTTGTTGGGGACATCTATACTAGCGAGACAAGCTATTTACATAATGATCTAGGTAGATGTAACTTAAGGTTACAAATTTGTTCTTATAACGGGGGGGAAGGCATAGATCTCCATCTACTCTAACGGGACAAGGTATATGAACCCTAACATTCCTTTAACTCTACTTAATGCCCTTTAGGGCCCATTCAAAATCTAGATAAGTTAACTCCTACTCAAAAGGATATAAAAGGGGGGGGATAGGAAGGTCTAAACCATAATGGCGCGGGGCTTACCTTCTCTCGAAAGCGGCGGCAGGTCTGGTCTCCTCTACGTCTCAGGCCCGACTGGCTGGATCTCTCCTGTCACTGAGCGAATCTGTCTCTATCTATCCCTGTTTAGTCAAGACGGGCCCTTTTTATCCTAGCCTCTCTTCATTTTCATTCGTTGATCATGCCAAAGTTTCTATTGGCTGGTATTTTCATTCGCCGAAAGCAAACACCCACGTGATCATGGGCATTTTCATTCGTCGGAAGAAAAACACGCACGTCATCATGACCACGCCCCCAATTTACTGTGTTGCCGCGCGAGAAAAAAAATTGTATATTGGATAAAACAAATTAATCCCTAAAAATTAATTCCTTTAGGAAATTAATTAATATATATATATATCCCGAGTATATAAAAATTATTGATTTACATGTTTATATGACAAATTGTTTTCCTTAGGTCACCTACTACTAAAAATGAGGGGAATATATGTACATATGGTACAGCAGCTCCCAGCACGGATGTCTCTGGATGTCACCCGTGTCTTTCCTCCCCACCAGGCATCAGCTTTTGGCATGGAAGTCTGGTGTCCTCAGGTGTCTAGTTTTATTTGTACATGTGCTCTTTGTACATCCTTCCAAGAGAGGCCCTGCGTCAGGGAGGGGGCCTTTAGAGCATCGTCGGCCATCGTTGGGAGTTCTCCACCTAGGCAACAAACACTTCGGCGAGACGCTGCGTATATATATATTTATATGATGTAAATGAATGTTTACATCTTTGTTGGGTTTTGTTTAGTGGAAAAACTGACCCAACAATTCCTCCCCCACCAGAGTGAAAGAATGCGTTTATTCCAACTCATATCTGTTCATAGTCTAAGAGAAATATGAAAATTGGGAGAAATGCATTCTTTTATGATATCAGTATGCAATCACTGACACTCGGGCAAAGGAGGAATATACGGGCCATGAACCTGGAACATGTTAGCTCAATGTAAGTACTGGAGGAAATTCTACCCTACCATTTAATGGGCAATGTATTAAGCCCATCCTTTCGCTGTCTGTAATCCGGGGAGTCTTGGCCCAGATGTGAGTCAAGTCCACATGTTCTCAGCCATTTTCCCTATGGTGGAGGTGTGGGATGGTCTAAGCACCGTTTCTATACAAACAAATTCTTAGTACCTTCTAGATAAACATAATTATTAAGGGCGCCAAGGAATTGTGCGTGTTTGCATAGATGTGTACAATTCCTAAAACATATCTAAAAAAAAAATAAAAATAAGTAATAAAAAAAATTATTAATTCTATATGATACATGCTATATAGTAATATTGAGTATATAATGATAATAAAACGAATAGATGTGCACTGAGGGTCTAGGACATTTCACTAGTATTTCAAATTCTACATGTAATATCTTAAAACTTGTTCTTACCAACTCGTCATTGGGAGTGTTTTGTCTGGCATGTTCCTCGCTTCTTTTAAATCAGGGAAGATATATATATATGAAGGAAATCATGGTAGCCAATACGTTCCCAAACCAGAATATTTCTAAATCACTTTATCGTGATGACAATCTAACCTATCTTTGTTCTTTACCTGAACATGTAGTTAACCCCTACTATACATTGTTTAGATGATCTATAGAATGTGTACTCATACTTTTACCAACAACTCGAGTTCTTAATACCTCTCTGAAAATATTTTATTCTATGTCTACAATAAAATAAGACTAGCTCATTGCTCTAGGCCATTTCACGGCCGAATCGATCTTCCCTAAAAGAAAATTTATTCCTTTTTAAATCTGGAACGCTATTTTGGCTTGTTCTGGCAATCTGCCTCAGAAGTTCATTTAGAAGTCCTACTAATTTAAAGTTTATCTTAACATAGAACGAGCTATTCTCATGGAAAAAAAAATTCTACATACTAATTGATGTTTAGACTTAAATTCGTTCCAACTAAACGTATGGTAGACTGATAGTCTTTAATTAGGCGATTAACTTTTGCTAGACTGGGGCGATATAAAACGCAAAGAATCTGGACAGTCCATCTGTCACTTTGCTAACTGGTACCTAAAAATCTGTAGACGGAATCGCGTCGTCTAATCGTAACTTGTTTCTTACACGCTCTCTCATTGTTAACTCTCATTAGAAACCCCCATTAGACTATGACTTAAAACAAGGAATTATAGGGACTGTTCACCCAGCACGTGTTTCAAGTTTCCTGTCATAGAGGGTTGGTTCCAAGCTGCGCAATATATAGAGGAGCTTCAACGCGCCGAACCTTCCTAACCTCCCGTCTGAATCACCCTCATCTCAGCCACGCTTAAAGCGTCGTAAAATTACGATGTCAGATCGGTTTTCCGAGGTTTGTCGTTAAGCACCTTGCCTACGACATCGGCTACTAAATCTCCCCACCTAGCACAAAGTTCACCTGGTACCTCTCCGCTTCCTCTAAAGAGGAGAAGTTTTGTGGGCTTTCTGGTCTGACTGTGACCTCCCACAAATCCCCCAGTCTGAGAATCGAGACATGGTCACTGCCTACGATTCTTAGAATTCAAGTTGATATAATGAAATAGGGTGATTGATTACCCTAATAACAGAAACCAATTTTATACTCCCATAGGAGGAGGCCTAACACAATGGAGCGAATTCCTTTCCTAATAATAGAGTTGTACAGTCCTGTGAGGTCATCCGGTCCTAACAAATAAAGAAATCAAAATCAAAATTGAATCTATTGGCTTCTTAATCCTATTCTAATGTATTTTGGGCTCACAATATAATTGACTGCAGCTTTCTCACATTCATTTCGCATTCCCATTCACACAATTCATTCATAGCGAGCAATCATACTAAAGCTAAATTCTATTATATAAGCCAAAACACTTCAATAATCAATGTCAAAATTACCCTAACAATAGCTAATCTCCAGGACTAATGTGAAATCAAATAAAGTTTTCTAATTAAAACAAAGTGGGGACTAAAGCCCTATTAACTTAAATAAATGCCTCATACAAACTCTACATAAATTATCTACTCATAGATAGATATTATTTATAATTAAACAGTAAATAAATCAAACTATGTTGATTGTCAACAAATGTATTCTGAAATCTAGCCTACCACTCTAATTGTGTGTCTAACAGTTTGAAAATCTTCTTATCTTGACACTTGGTGTCTAAATAAACGAATCATCAAGACTAGCACTTAAATGGAGTGAACTGAACTTCAAGCATTTGCCTCATTGCCAAAAATATGGTAGGTCTACAAGTGTTTTTCCAACCCTATTTCTTATATAGGTCATTGGCATTCTTCTCCCTCTGCTATTCTGCTAAACTCTTTCTTTGGACTTATAGGGCTTTCTGTACCCAGCTTGTTCTGGAGTTTAACAACAGAGGTTACTTGTTGCTCTCTATCATATCAATTCTTAGACTGTAATTGCCTTACACACTCTCATTAGAAATTCTCCTAGGACTGTATAACTGGATCCAGGGATTACAGGGAGTCTAGTTTTACCCAACGCAAGTTCCAAGTCTGTCCATAGAGAATTGGTTATAAGCACAGCAATTATCCAGTGCGTCTAAGTCCCTTAATTATTTTTAAAGTTGAACCACTGTTCAGAACCTTCAATAAAAAAATTAAAACAAAATAAACTGTTGAACTCACGACTTAAATCACAATTTGCTGTCAACACAGAATAGCCTCTTCAATTAAAAAAAAACTGAAAATTATTTAAGACCACAATCTAGGGCCTTTAACCCACATTCTAACACTTCATACTATGATCAAAATTTAGCTAACTCTAGTACACATTCTATAGGTTTAAATCAATGGCACCCTGGACAAGATTTGCACTCAGTGGGCCTCTTGACCCTGGTTGAACGGCGTAATTCAGGGCCGTCAATATTGTCACCATTTGCCCTATTTACTACCTCAGGCGGGTTTCCTAAGGTTGCTGTCTCTCGTGGTTCCTCTGGTCCCGCAGCAGGGCGAAATTGTAGCACAAAATAAGAAGAAACTAAAAACTCCTTAACTCACATCCTAACAAGGTTGTGAAGACTCTTTAAAGATGAACTAGCATTAAAACAGGTTGTGAAAAATCTCTTCAACGACGTGCTACACTAAAGCGAGGTTGTGACAAGGTCGTGACAAATGACACACTAACATTTAAAACAAGGTTGTGAAGACTCCTTTCAACTGTGGACTAACATCAAGACACTGTTGTGAAAACTCTTCTCGACAATGAGCTACACTAAAACGAGGTTGTGACAAACGACACACTAACATTAAAACAGGTTGTAAAAATTCTTTAAAGATGGACTAACATCAAAACACGGTTGCGAAACTCTTTACAATAACACATAAACACTAAAACAGATTGTGACAACCCTTTAGAGACGACACACACACTAAAACAGGTTGTGAAGACTCCTTAAAGATGATATACTAACATTTAAAACGGGTTGTGAAACCCTTTAAAGATGATATACTAATATTAAAACAGGTTGTGACAAGGTTGTTACAAATGACACACTAACATTTAAAACAAGGTTGTGAAACCTCCTTTTAACTGTGGACTAACATTAAGACACGGTTGTGAAAACTCTCTTCAACACTAAAACGAGTTTGTGACAAATGACACACTAACATTTAAAACAAGGTTGTGAAAACTCCTTTCACTGTGGATTAACATTAAGACACGGTTGTGAAAACTCTCTTCAACACTAAAACGAGGTTGTGACAAACGACACACTAACATTAAAACATGTTGTAAAAATTCTCTAAAGATGGACTAATATCAAAACACGGTTGCGAAACTCTCTATAATGACACATAAACACTAAAACAGGGTGTTAAAGCTCCTTTCAACGGTCACTTAACACTAGAACACGCGTTATAGTTAAAAAAATAAAAATAATAAAAAAGGAAGAACTGTAAACTATTTAAAGTTCACTATGACACTAAGACAAAATTGCTAGCTAAAATAAAAATCGAAATTTTAAGATTCATTACAACAAAAAAAAAAAACTCGTAGCTAGAAAAAATAAAAGAAAGCTGGAACTCTTTAAATCACAGCCTATAACTAAAAACAAAGTGTTGTTAATAAAAAAAAACTGAGTAACTCTTAAATATCATATACCAACATTAAAGCAAAGATTGCGGCCAATAAGAAAATTGTTTCTTATCAGGAGAATAAATATTTGTTATTTAATATAGCCCAATATTATAACAAATAAAGACCTATATACATAAATTAGTGTATACAGTCGCTGAAATCTAGGTAAATCAGCTTACGCAAACTCTCAGTGCATATTATTCGCCATTTACAGATATTGGTCTCTAGTCTAAAACAGATTATCTTTTAACACTAGGTGGTGAAGAGCCAAAAGAAATAGTCCTATCGAGGCGATATTGCGGTCGCCAGCTACGCATTACACATAGAATGTACTTTCTTCTATCAGCTTCCCGCCGTCCGATCGCTATCTCTCAAGGGGGAGGGGGGGGGGCCCACAATTTCTATTTTTAATTGCCCCGGCCGCTGCTCCCTTATCTCGTGGTTACTCAGAACCACCCCCGCTCGGGGGCCTTCTGAGGAAATTGGCCGTCGTGGTCTCTCTCCCCGATGTGACATACTCAAATGTCACGTCGAGGCCCCGGATCTTTGCCACGTTGCTAACAACTTACAAATTATGAATACACAATTGTTGAATATCTGGAAATTTATCCCACCAATTTACTTAATCCCTTAACACGTGTACGTGTTCATTGTCTCTTAGAGACTGTTATCAGAAACTTTTCTCTTGTATTTATATAGTATGAGGTACAGTAATTAAAGGCTGCATTTCCATGGGTTCATCCCTCTTACAACATGCTGGTACGAAATCAAATGCGGTTATAATATCATTGTCTACGGGATAACAGGTGCACATGGGATTGGGAAATGACAAGGTTATTTCGCCCTTCAGGACACCGATTCTAACTGAGTCTTCTGTTGGGTTATGATAATATACTGTGAATCTTGTAGGGGAATTACTTTGTAGGACTTTGTTGCATACCATGGGTTTTGTTTGTTCCTGGGTTAGAAAACTCATATTATTACTTATTACTGTCAGTCTGATAATTACATTCCTGGCTCATGAGATATAGGTGTGCAGCTTGTATAATTCACTGTGGAAATATTTGTGGACATTTAAGAATTTACGGGGGTATATCTAATATGGAGAAGTCACCTCAGCTTAATCTATACACATTTTGTTCTGGAATTATCGCCGTAATTTAGATGGACCTTACTGCCCCATCTATTGTCCAGGCGTAGCACCCTGTGTGTGTCAAAATTTAGGAAACGTCATCTCGTCCTAGATCTTCCTTTTCTTCATGCTGGCACATCTTCAATGACATTTTCCATGTGGTGAACACACCCCTTTAAGCGTTCTATCGGCATCCAGTGATCAAATCTGGCAGAAAACGTCGTCAAAGGGGGCTACCCTTCTCGCGTATCTAGCCTTCTAACCAATCACGACGCCGCCTCACGCCTACAGGTTCCGAATTGCATTCAATGTAATATCCTTGCTCGGGTGTCCCGACTTCATCAATCCTTATTCACAGCCTTTAGGTGGTATTACTTCGCACTGGAGATTCGCATTTCGCTAACTTCCTCATTATATACAAGTGTCAAATCGAGCCTCGATAAACTCTCCTGTCCCTTATACCCCCATTATTAGATAGATCTTGTCTCTAACACAGGTGGCCTTCTGCTGCCTTGCCATTAACTTAAAGCTGTCCACGCGTGCCTCGGGATATCTCAGCTGTTTTGTAGACACAAGCTTCAGTCATCTCCTTTCCTTCGAATATATTTAAAGATTATCCCAGGTAGTTGTCATAAGCTAATACATAGTTCCACAGTGATTAAAGGTACTCGCGCAAGTTGGTTACTATATCTATTCCTTGAGATTCTGCCATTGGAATGTTAAAACCAGACTTCTACCCATTATTGAATTCAATAAAAAAAAATTCACGAAGAGATGGTGATCAAACTTCTCTCTTCACGGGTATGCTACTGGGTCTTCAATTCTACTTTCATCCTAAAGCTCATGCATTTGTCACTCTCCCAATCCATTATGCGCTGGAGAAAAATCGATTAACTATCTCTTACGATGCTAGCCCAAATCTGGATGCACAGGCTAGTATGATTTGGCAGAGAGCGCTGTTAAAATAAAGTTAAGAAATTTTAGCCAGCAATAATTATTAGAACTCACTTCTGCTGTGAGGGAGATTATATCAGGGCTACGATGAAAAAAAATTCTAAGCCATTTCAGTAGACTACTGTAACGCACTGATTACCGTTCTAAATTTGAACCATGGCAATCCAACCTCATTTCTCATACTGTAAAAAATAATTTTAAAAAATGGTAATCAATGGTGTTCGCAACAGAATTCAAGGTGATTGATTCACAGGACATTATAAATAATGTCCAGCAAGCAGGATACCCAACCACCTCTATATTAAAACATTTCCACAAAAGTATAACAATATATATATATATAACCCAATAAACAGAACCACAAATAATTACGGGGCGTTATGCTACATCCCATACTCACAAACATCTACAACAATAGCCAACTACTTAAGAAACTTCGGCATCCAAACATATTACAGTAATTCCTCTAACATAGGCTCCACCATTAAATCCGCTATCTAAAATAATCCTAATATCATACAACCCAATAACCAAAACAGAAAAATAAAAGGCAATATATTCCATAGAATGCAACAACTGCCGAGCCAACTACGTGGTGGAGACAGGAAGGAGAGTCAGCAATCGAATATATGAACATAGACGCAACATTATAAATCAAGGCAATAGATCTCTAATTCTTCCTACACTGCAAAGAAACAGGCCACACTTTCGCATTAGGAGAACCTAGAAGACAATACAATAACTTAAACAGCAAATATCAAAGGCTTATAATTGATTCTTTATTATTCAGGAAACACAATAGCATTAATAGAAAATAGATTTGCCCGAAACATATAACACAATATATCCTAGCACCAGCTAATAATATCGACAGTAATATAAGTAACTTGTATGTAATAGCCTATAACCATTATAAATCTAACTTAAATAATAGAATTCCTAACCTATAAGATAATTCATAGAATGTAGCAAACAATAGTAGGATATGCAAATACCTCAACCAAATAAAAACATATCTAAAAAAAAAAATATGCAAAACATCCTAATATATATATATATATATGTACATAGAATCATAATAGTTTTAGCATCAGGCGGCGTTACATTTTCTTGATATATTGCATATGTTTCTCTTGTAGAAGGACTGATAAGCCCGAAAGCTTGAGAAGACCTGAATAAAAGATACTCATCCCCATAAACGTTTTACGAGGGGCATCCAATAAATAAGTTTCCCTATTTTTTTTTCGGCGAACGAAACGTTGTAAAAATTAGTTAGTAGGTAATAAATGGTCACTAGGATGCGTTGGAAGCTGGTGACCTTTCAAAATCACTCTACTCGTACGCGCAAGTCCGTAGCGCTTCAGTTTCCATGGAGCTACCACTGGTGAACGTGTCCACTTGCGAACTCCGTTCTGTAATTCGTTTTTTCACAGCGAAAAATGAAACTGCGGTCAATATTCATCGCAATTTAGTGTCAGTGTATGGTGAAGGATGTATGAGCATCCAAATGGTTCGCCGATGGCGTTCATGGTTCTTGGAAGGACTGCAAAACGTGCATGATGACGAGCGAAGCGACAGGCCCGTTACTGCTACGGACAATGCAGCCGTGGCTGCTGTTCGGAATGTGGTGGAAGCAAATCGCCGCGTCACCATTGACGAAATAATGATTCGACTGCCTCCTGGAATCGAAATTGGATGCTCTTCGATTGGAACAATCATGTCAGATGTTTTGAATTTGAATTGAAAACAGGCGGAGGCGAACCACTGGCTACGAAGACAGGACACGGCTTGGTACAACAGTGGTATCAAAAAATCGCTACAACGGTACCAAAAATGTTCGGACAGAAATGGTGATTATGTAGAGAAGTAGTCTATGAGTTGAATAATGAAAATAAAATAACTGCATAATTGTAAATAAAGTTGTTTATTTGTTACAAGATAGGGAAACTTATTTATTGGATGCCCCTCGTACTTTGATATCAGAAGTCAATGATAATATTGAAGCCTTGTCACAAACAAAGTAAATCGTAAAAGACAGCGGCGAGTGATGCGGTGGACATCGCCTCAACTTAACTTCCATTGCCTGATAAAATGCTAGTGAAACGGAAAGCATAAATTAAAATTCACGATTTAAAAATCATAACAGTAGGTGTGGTTAGTAAACTGAAGGGGCGCTGTGAATAGCTCTTAAACTTAACGGAAAATCACAAGGCAACAACATGACATTCCTTAAGTAAGACAGCTGGAAATTTTTGTAAGTCACTTTAGATATAGACTCTTAACTCAGGGTGTGAACTACTTCACCAATTTTATTAATTAAATAATTAAATAGTATGGCTTTTCATTAGGTATATATTTCTAAAGTATTTAAAATGAAATATATACTAAATTCGTGCCCCGCGGCGGGCGCCATTGTCGCGTCCCCGATTTTAGACCTACGAGAACGGAGCATGTAAGGAGTGACTTAGTAAAAAAAATCCCTTATTACAATTTACGAGTGTAACATTTTGACAACAACGTCGCTTCCATCTTTGGAATAGCGTGACATAGAAATAGACAAATATATATATAGGACTTAAACAGCTAAGGTTATACTTTATAAGATAGAATATCAGATAGTATACATAGGGTACAGAGAGGATTTGAGGACTTCACAACTCTAAGTGAAAACATGCTTCCATATCAGGCGTGAGAAGGACCCCCCCCCCCCCCAAAGGGGGCACAGATCGGGGGAGGACCGTCGATGGATCCTTCCTGGAATTCGTGGGGCGTCGGGTGTCGCGCGGACTTAACAAGGTCTATGGAATGTGGAATTCAACTTCTCAGGGGTTTCAACTTACGTCCATACTCCCTCCTGCTTCTTCTTCCATGAAAGAGAAAATGGCGACCCCTTCTCCCTGCCTCCCTCGTTGTCCCAACCATTCCTTTAAGAGATTCACCTTCTGGCGATTTAGCAGCCCACTGAAGACGCTGGGAGCTATTTCATAGTGGAAAATTATAGCAACAGGTCTCTTTAATCTCTACAGATCAACTGTAAATAGATTCATATTAAGGCATTTATAACCCAAATAACACAAACAATAGTCAAACATACAAATCTGTTTGTGTCATATCGTACCCTCCTAACAGCGTAACAATAGCCCGAGGAATCAAGAAATATGGTATAAAGACATATTATGAAAGCACACCCAATATAGGCGCAATAGTCAGAAATCCCATAACAAAAGAAAACAATAGCCATAACTCACCAATATACAACAGTTAAGCAATATACCTAATGGAATGCAACCAATGCAATAGTATGTACATAGGCGAAACCGGCAAACAAGTAATAGATAGAATGAATGAGCACACCAGATTCACAAATGGAAATGATAGCAATTAAACGTACTCTTCCTCATATTTAATACAGTAACTTTTGTTTCATAACTCTGTTCCATAGCTAATTCAAATTTCATAAGTTAAATTATTATATAGTAGTTTTTACCTTAGTTTAGAAATACGTAAAAATAGTCTGGATGCTATTGAAGTATGATAAGTTGAAGTCAGTATCTCAAATTAGATGTCATGAAGTACCAGGTTCAGAGATTATTGGTAGAAGATCTGATTAAACATGCAGGTATCTTTTAATCCCGATTTTTTTTTTTTTTAATAATGATTCAACGGTAAGTTTAGGACAGATGTATAAAGAGATTCCCCATTAAACTAAGGGCCCACGTGTACTTGGGAAGAAAAGGAGGGAAATATTGAATTATCCTCGTTCCTACATTAAATTAAAATGGTCTATGAAATAATGGTCGACTCTGCCATCAAAACAGACGCTGGAATTGATCGTCAACTATTGCCCGCCTCTTCAAACCCACGGACTCGGGTCCGTGACACGCTCTTTTTGTGTCACGTTCTTTGAGATCATCCAACGACTTTGGGGGATCCCAGATAAAGATGAACATGTTATATTATTAGAAACTGAGATCCTGAATATATATGTGACCAAATTAACATTTCTATTGAAGTATAACAAGTCAAAATCTATATTTCAAATTAGATACCATGAAGTACTAGATTCAGATTTTATTGGTAGAAAATCTGATTAAACATGCGGATATCCTTTAATCCCTAAATTTATAATAAAGATTCAACAAAAATGCGATAAGTAAGTTACCATCTGGATATATGGGAAGGACTCTATTTATAAAGATTATACCAGAATCTAACAAATAAAAACAAGCAAACTATAGACTTGTACTATTGACATTAATAATCGTAATGTATCTAAAACAAAGGTCTTCAATAAAATCATAAAGAGAACAACCTAATGAGTTTAAGGCAACATGGGTCTTATTAATTTTAAATCAACGAACAATATAATGGTAGACATGATGGAACATACTGAAACACAGACACTCGCAACAGTGTATATGGCCGGCAATTTATGGGAGACTTGATTATTAGCAACATTCCCTTCAAATAGGTAAGAAACATACAACATTTCATTTAAACAGTGGGAGTAGCATCATAAAGCAAAAGAATGGAGTATGTATGAGAGGGAACAAGGAAATTTCTCCATATATTTTGTATTAGATATTTATTCTGATTAAGCGAGATTTTGTTGGGGACATCTATACTAGCGAGACAAGCTATTTACATAATGATCTAGGTAGAGGTGACTTAAGGTTACAAATTTGTTCTTATAACGGGGGGGGGGGGGAAGGCATAGATCTCCATCTACTCTAACGGGACAAGGTATATGAACCCTAACATTCCTTTAACTCTACTTAATGCCCTTTAGGGCCCATTCAAAATCTAGATAAGTTAACTCCTACTCAAAAGGATATAAAAGGGGGGGGGATAGGAAGGTCTAAACCATAATGGCGCGGGGCTTACCTTCTCTCGAAAGCGGCGGCAGGTCTGGTCTCCTCTACGTCTCAGGCCCGACTGGCTGGATCTCTCCTGTCACTGAGCGAATCTGTCTCTATCTATCCCTGTTTAGTCAAGACGGGCCCTTTTTATCCTAGCCTCTCTTCATTTTCATTCGTTGATCATGCCAAAGTTTCTATTGGCTGGTATTTTCATTCGTCGAAAGCAAACACCCACGTGATCATGGGCATTTTCATTCGTCGGAAGAAAAACACGCACGTCATCATGACCACGCCCCCAATTTACCGTGTTGCCGTGCGAGAAAAAAAATTGTATATTGGATAAAACAAATTAATCCCTAAAAATTAATTCCTTTAGGAAATTAATTAATATATATATATATCCCGAGTATATAAAAATTATTGATTTACATGTTTATATGACAAATTGTTTTCCTTAGGTCACCTACTACTAAAAATGAGGGGAATATATGTACATATGGTACAGCAGCTCCCAGCACGGATGGATGTCTCTTGTCACCCGTGTCTTTCCTCCCCACCAGGCATCAGCTTTTGGCATGGAAGTCTGGTGTCCTCAGGTGTCTAGTTTTATTTGTACATGTGCTCTTTGTACATCCTTCCAAGAGAGGCCCTGCGTCAGGGAGGGGGCCTTTAGAGCATCGTCGGCCATCGTTGGGAGTTCTCCACCTAGGCAACAAACACTTCGGCGAGACGCTGCGTATATATATATTTATATGATGTAAATGAATGTTTACATCTTTGTTGGGTTTTGTTTAGTGGAAAAACTGACCCAACACAATGTTTGTACTCGGAATACAAATCTGTAGCATTAAAAAAAAAAGGTTCAACGGTAATTGAGACGTCAAATTATTTGCCATCTTCTTTTACGCTTATTTAATTATTATTTTCTTTTAATCCTCGTCGCCAAATATGTTGTGTTGTTTATCTTTTATAAACTACAACTTATATATTTATTATTAAATTATAATTATTTATTTATCACACACATTTAAATCTAGTAAAGATTAATTATATATTTACAAAACACAGTGAGTCTATTGTTCTTAATTCCATTTTCTTATATTCACATCACTTATTTATTTCACACTATTCTACATTCAGGTTTATAGCTTCTAATAATAACATGCTCCTCTTTATCTGAGATCCCCTATTGTTGTTGGATGATCTCAGAGATTTTAAAGCTATATGGGTGCTTCTTAATTGATAATGCTCGGCTTGTCACCGACCCGAGTCCTCTAGTCTGCAGAGACGGCCAATAGACGGCGTTCAATTCCAGCGTCTATTTTGATGGGAGAGCCGACCATTTATTTATAGATTATCTAATTTAATGCAGGAACAAGAATAATTCAGTAATTCCCCCCCCCCCTTTTTCCCAAGTACACGTGAGATTTCAACATCTTTTATTTCTATAAAAAATGTTAATTTGGTCTTATATTCAGGTTTATAGCTTCTAATAATAACATGCTCCTCTTTATCTGAGATCCCCTATTGTTGTTAGATGATCTCAGAGATTTTAAAGCTATATGGGTGCTTCTTAATTGATAATGCTCGGCTTGTCACCGACCCGAGTCCTCTAGTCTGCAGAGACGGCCAATAGACGGCGTTCAATTCCAGCGTCTATTTTGATGGGAGAGCCGACCATTATTTTATAGATTATCTAATTTAATGCAGGAACAAGAAAAATACAGCAATTCCCACCCTTTTACCAAGAACACGTGAGCCTTTGTTTAAAGAGGGATTTATTTACACATCTGTTCTAAAACTTTCCTCACTATATCTTTTGTGTATGAATCTATTTACAATTGATCTGTAGAAATTATAGAGTTCTATCGCTATATTTTTCCCTTTCTGAAATAGTTCCCAGCGTCTTCAGTGGGTTGCTAAATCTACAGAAGGTGTATTTTATAGATTATCTAATTTAATAATGATTTCATGGATGTGTGTGTGTGTGTGTGTTACACAGTATATGCCACAAATGACTAAGAATAATTTTAATAGAGATCAGTATTAGACAAATATATTGAGAAGAGAAATAGTAAAAAGGAAAATTTGTACTAGATTTACGCAGATAAAGTCAAGAAAGGGCATCTTTTATAAGTCACTCTTCAAAGGATTTATTTCTTCAAAGAGATAGCTGATACCCCTGGGACGATGGAATTCCACATGCGAGAGGTCTCGTTAGCACATTCCAACCACTTGAAACCCCGACTGGAATCTGTCAGCAGCCTCCCCGTTTTGCACCCCTTTGGGGGATCTCTCCCATGGTAGCTTGGAAGAAAGTTTGGAGTACTCAAGTTATGTAATCCTCAAATGCTTCTATACCCTATATATTATCTGATATTCTATCTTCCCAAGTATAACTTTAGCTGCTTAAGTTCTATATTTATTTATCTCTATATCACACACCATTCCTATGATGGTAACGACGCTGTTACTGAAATGTCACACTTATATATTTAAGTAAGGAAATTTTACTAAGTCACATCGTACATCCTCCCTTTCCATTTATCCAAAACGGGAACACAACAACTTCATTCTTCTTGATCTCTGTTTCGAGCTCATTGAACGCCATGGTGAACCTTGCACGCACTGGCGTCCTAAGCTTTTTCAGTTCAGCACTACTAACTGGTTGGTCAGCCATCCTGAGAAGTAATCACTGGTTCACAGTTGCACCTTTGTGTAATCAGTAATTCTTTAATCTTTATCCTGTCGATTGCGCCAAAATGTTGTCTTTCTCTTAAATTTGAAAAAAAAAAGGCAAGACAATACAAGGTCCCGATGGCTTAACCTGAACTAAACGCTCCTAGCTTTACAGTAATGCTGGAAACTGACTTGAAAATTATAAATTGATAAATCAATACCTTTGTTGCAGGGATCAGTAGAATTTGAGTCACAACGCTGAATGGCGAGGGCTAAATTAGAAAACAGTGTTGAATAATTTAATACTTATTGAAAGAAATATTTATTTAAAAATCACACAAAATAATATTAATACAAATATTATTCAAAACAATTATTAAAATTTATGAGAGATAGTTCTTTTTCAGGCCTGTCAAAACCAAACGTTAGCGTCAAAACAGTTTGTTTACCGGAATTTCAGGGTTAATCCTTTTTCGCTCGCGCAGCGGGTGCAGTGTAGCCGGGCTCGGTTGACCCAAAAATACCTATTTTCGCGTCAGAATTTATCATCATCACCTTTTTTGTTTACAAAAATGTTATATGAAAAATAAGTAATGTAAAATAACGAAATGGTTGCCCTCATGTTTACTGATACAATGTTTTAATAATCTAAGGTTTATGTTGTAAGAAAATTATACATTGAGAAGAATTATACAATATCAAAACCTCAAAGGTATATTGATGCTGAAATAAATATTGCAGAAGGTCTTGAACTCAAGACATACAAAGAAGCAATGGATTCTCCAAATGCACAGTTTTGGAAAGAAGCAATGAATGAAGAAATGAATTCTTTAACGTAAAATGATGTATACGAATGCACAACATTACCCCCTGGCCAAAAACCAATTAATTGTAAATGGGTATTAAAGACCAAATTGAATTCTAAAGGAGAGATTACAAGATTTAAGGCAAGACTGGTGGCAAAAGGGTTTGTACAAAAGAAGGGTATAGATTATGAAGAAACATTTAGTCCTGTGGCAAGACATGACACCATAAGAACTCTTTTAGCAATTGCTGCTAATGAAGACTTAAAATTGGTACAGTTTGACATAAAGACAGCCTTTCTATATGGAGAGACTTACAAGATAAAATTTATATCAAACAACCTGAAGGATTCAACAACGGAACAGATCTTGTATGGAAATTGAAGAAAAGTCTCTATGGACTTAAACAGTCACCAAGATGCTGGAATCAGAAAATAGTCAACTTCATGAAAGAAAGATGTCTGAAGGAAAGTACAGCTGACCCCTGTTTATTCTTCAGAAAAACCAATGATCATCTACTCATTATTGCCATATATGTTGATGCTGGAATCATTGCTGGTACAAATGAACAGGAAATCAAAGAATTTCTTGATGAACTAATGTTTTCATTTAAGATCACAAGTGAACCATTAAATTACTTTTTGGGTATTGAGATAGAGCGGCAACCGGATGGGTCAATCTTTATAAATCAAAAGGCATATATAAAAAGAAATCTTGAGAAATTCAATATGTCTCAAGCGAATAAAGTGGGAACACCAACTGATAATTCTACTGTTCCTGGGGAAGCAGATATTCTAGAAAATGTTTCCTTTCGTGAAGCGATTGGTAGTCTGATGCATCTGAGCTGCTTAACAAGACCCGATATCACTTTTGCACTGAATAAAGTTTCTCAAAAACTTGCAGCACCAACAAAATATGACTGGGAAGCAGTTAAACGAATCTTCAAATATCTTGTAGGAACAACTGAATATGGAATTATGTACCAAAAGGGTCATAAAGTAGGAGTTTTGGAATCTTTCAATGATGCAGATTTTGCTGGAGACCCAGAAACTAGAAGATCTACCAGTGGAGTTGTGTGTAAACTGGCTGGTGGTGCTATTTCTTGGTTTAGCCAAAAACAAAGATCAGTATCTTTGCCAACAACTGAGGCCAAACTCGTGGCAGCAAGCGATACAGCAAAGGAAGTCATTTGGTTAAATAGACTTTTCAGTGAAATTTCTCCACTAAAAGAATGACCAATTATAAAAGTTGATAATGCAAGTACAATTAAATTGATCAAAAATCCTGAATTTCATAAGAGAACCAAACATATAGAAGTAAGACACTATTTTGTGAGAGAAAAGTATCAAGAAGGTATTTTCAATGTAGAGCATATTTCCGGAAAAGATTAAGTTGCTGACATTATGACCAAAGGGCTCCCTAAGCCGCGTTTCCAAATGCTGAGATATCTACTGGGCATGAGGGACATTTGAAATCTGATTAAGGGGAAGTGTTTAAGATATTAATCTGCGATTTTAAATGTTTCTTTTTGACCAGCACTTTTGTTTTGTTTTTGCATTTCCTAAAATGTTTCTTTCTTCACCTTCATTTTTATTTGTTCTATATGCAAAGCTTTGTTTTTAGAGACTTGAATAAACAAATTCAAGTTTATTATATTTTTGTGTGCTTTTAAAGTTAAAACACAACAAGTAAGAATCCAGATTACTTGATAATTAGTATTTCTGATGGATTTTAAGGCTTCATAGATGGCTATAAGTTCTGATCTGAAAACTGAGCAAAAATCTGGGTTTCTTCTGTTCATTTTCTCAATGCCATTTGTGGTTTTGTTGAGACAGCCACTGCCAGTGTGTCCTAGCTCGTCTCTGCTACCATCGGTATAGATAGTTATTGCAATTTTAGGAATGTTATTAATTATTTCTAATGATAATTATTTTAAGTATTCTGGATTTTGGTATTGTTTGTTGGTGGGTTCATTTAAAGTGGCATATTCTACCCACATATTCTCATGCCAAGTAATGGCCACAGCCATGCAGACAATTGACATGGACCCAAAGCAGCAACTTTACACATCCAAGAAAGAGAACATTGCGACTACTGTGATAGAGACATCTGAGGCTCTTCATTGGACGCGACAACAACCTTAATGATTCAAAGGATTATTCTATTGAATTGTGAACAAAATTTTTACCAAAACATCATAAACTCTTTATTTATTTGGATTTGGTCTTATTACCTTGTGTTTATAATCCAAATTGTATCCCTATCATCTACCAAATAGAAATAGCAATCAGTAATATGGTTTTCAAATTGAAGGAAGAGAGGAAGACCTGCAATGAGCTGGATAGAAGGGGTAAAAAAAAACTGCCTAAAGGTCACTAACAGATCAAATTGGACACAAGGTAATGAGACCAAATCTAAATAAATAAATAGTGTGTGAGGTTTCGGTAACAGCGTTGTTACCATCTTCAGACAAAAGTACTGAATGAGAAATTTCCGGAATATACAGAAATATCTTCATTTATGGGGCTGCTAATGAAATGAGCTATAGTTCCAATAAGTTACTGTATATGTTGGTTTGGAACTATAGCTCACAGTACCATTTCAGCCAAAAAGTAGGATTAGTAAAAGCTTTTATATATAGAACTTTTACGCTCATTAATGATATAGCTAAAAGATATATAGAAATTAACAACATCAAAAAAGAACTAATCAATCAAGATTTTCCCATCAAATTGATAGATAGAATAATAGAAGACATGAACCAAAAATATGAGAATAACACTTTAATTCAAAATCTAAAGTGCAAAACAAAAAGCCAAATTTATCACATTGCCATTTATAAACCAAAAGTTTACAAGAGAGAGAGAGAGAAAGAAATTTTACTAATATATTCAAAAAGTATGAAAAAATAAAAATTGCATGAAAACCATGTAACCCTATCTCTCAATATATCAAAAACCATAAGAACACTCACTTACCAAAAAGAGCAGGTTTAATTTATGAAGTGAAATGTGACCAATGCTATGTAGGACAAACATTCAGAACTTTAAAAGAAAGAATGAAAAATCATGAATATGCTCTGAAATGGGATAAAATTGAGAATTCTGCACTTGTAGAACAGAAAATTCACAGGGCATAATAATTTTAACCTAAAAGAAACCAAGATACTAGATTATGAGAAAAATTATTTTAAGAGACAGATAAGGCACAATTTGGATTATAGATTATAAACACAAGGTAATAAGACCAAATCCAAATAAATAAATAGTGTGTGACATTTCGGTAACAGCGTTGTTACAATCTTCAGACAAAAGTACTGAATGCTTAAGTACTGCTCCATTCAGTACTTTTGTCTGAAGATGGTAACAACACTGTTACCGAAACGTCACACACTATTTATTTATTTGGATTTGGTCTTATTACCTTGTGTTTATTTTAAGAGACAATTTAAATGAGCCTTTTTCATTCAAAAGAAATGTGCTACAATTAACAGAATGGAAGAAAGAGGAAATATAAAGGATATTTATAGATATGCTTTTAATTCTAAGAATAAAAAGAATCTTACGCCTTTTAAATATTTTCGAATTTTGATAACAGATGGCACGCTAGTGATTCATATTATAAATGTTCTAATAAAAGACACAATTTGATATTTGCGGAAGAGCGATTGCTCGAAGCATATTATATATTTATAATTGTATGTAATTCTACTGTCCTCAAAGCTTATGTCCATAGTTCTTCTAAAATACCCATTCCAAGAGTCTACCAACAGTATCACTATAAAAGGAAGTTTCAAAAATGCAATATAACAGTGGTATGGTAGATTAAACTGGCAAAACCGCTGGGAGGGTTCACCACTGATGAGCCAGGCCCTCCCTTTAATTTTTCCATTGCAGTAAGGGCAGTAGAAATTATTTAATTTCAAAAAGAATCTTACGCCTTTTAAATAGTTTCAAATTTTGATAACAGATGGCGCGCTAGTGATTCATATTAATAATATTCTGTGTTTCTCAGAAAACTATCTTTTTCTTATCTGCTATCTTGTTCATACACTTGATAACTGTAACTATTTAAAACATGCTGTGGTAAAATTTCACATCCAGTACTTTTGTCTGAAGATGGTAACAATGCTGTTACCGAAACGTCACACACTATTTATTTATTTATTTGGATTTGGTCTTATTACCTTGTGTTTATAATCTATAATCCAAATTGTGCCTTATCAGATCAAATTGGAGAATATTTGTCCATATACTTACCAAAATTCAAACTCAACTTGGTGGACACTAACAATAGCAGTATAATTGTGCTGTTGTTTCTTTTCTGACTTAAGGGGACTTCAAAATTTTAATCTATTTATGCAAATATGGTTCTTTTAAAAAAATACAGTAAAATTTCTCTGTAAAGGACACCTAAATGCAGAGCAAAGGTGTCCTTTAGGGAGAGGTGTCCTCTTACCAGAGAGTTGCTAAATTGTAAAAATGGTAATTTTGACAATGAAAACTGTCCTTTGTAGAGAGATGTCTTCTACTGGGAGTGTTCTCTCATGGGGGTCCTACTGTATCTATATATCCATACACTGCCCCCCTTACTGTAATGAGAGAAACATTGGCTTCAAGGCCATCCTGGCTTCATTATTGATGAGCCAGGCCCTCCTTGAAATAAGAATATTTTTTAAAGAACCACATACAGGGCATAGTTTATAATTTTTAATACAGATTATAAGTTCATACCTTGTAATTAATTATAAGAGTATCACCATGACAACCAGTGCCTGCACTCTGCCATTCTAATGTCCCCTTTACATGCTTTATGGGCTTAGCACAAGAAAAAAACCTAGATTTAAACAATTTATATATTTTTTACTTTTCTTAGAATTTTTCTAATGAAAATGATTCCCCCAGAAGATAAGAGATCAAACATTACTTTTATTAAGTTACAAGAAAGAGAACAAAGAATAACCAATGACAGTAAACAAAAAATCTTCCATCTACTTTCAGTTAGAGTCTATTTTCTTATGATCTAACACACCTACTCTGTGTTAACAAATTACTTGGTAAAAATTGTTGTTTCTTATCTCCTGGTGTAACGTTCCACCAGCTCTGATCGCATAGAATGGAGTGTAGGGGTGCAGCTTTAGTTGATCATGACACCATGATCCAGACGGGGGTCGGTAGTTTTTGACCACTACGACCCAGGTTCGATCCCCACATTGGACACTTTTTTCTGATTTAAAAAATGCTCCACCAGCAAGTGAAAGTAACCAAACGGGGCTCAGGCACGTTTGTAAGTGCAAAGTCAAACTGCTTTTCACATGTGGTGCACTTACAGTAAAAGCAGTCGCCTACTTCTACCCAACATGATTATCATAGCCTGTACCATGTGTTTTTTTTTTTTGGTACAGGCCATGATAATCATGGTGGGTAGAAGTAGGCAACTGCTTTTACTGTAAATGCACCACATGTCTAACCATGTAAAAAGCAGTTCAACTTTTGCACTTACAAATGTACCAGAGCCCCGTTTGGTAACTTGCACTCTCTGGTGGGGTTGGACTTTTGCAAGAATCGGGGACTACTGGAGCATTTTTTTTTTTAAATCTGAAAAGAGTACCCAATGCAGGAATCAAACCCGGGTCTTAGCGGTCGAAATCAACAGTTTAGACCTCCTTCCACCGCCCCCATTACATGAATTCCATGAGTTCATGCTCCTTGAGCTGTTTTATGATATATATATATGTGATATCTTGGGACCTCTGGGACCAGTGTTACCTGATGCTAGACGAACCTCGATGTCAACTCTACCGTGCAGTCGTGGTGGAAGGCGACACAGCTGGGCCAAAGGTGAAATAAACAAACAGAGATTCCACTAAAAGCGTCTGACGTCAAGAAGGAATGGGATGAGGAGAGAGGGAGATCTTTAGAGCAAGTGTTACCTTGTTGAGAGCCAAGCGTATACTGACAATTCTTGCTTCTCGATTTAACACCACGACCTGTCTTCTTTCCCATTGGTCGAAAGGTGTCACATGGCCTTTTTCTATTGGTTGACCTATTTAGGTGATTCTTTCTAATTGGTCCTTACTGAGGCCTTTGTCGGAAGACACGCCCGATCTTGTCAGGAAGTATTCGGTGTTAGTTCGACTCGTATAACTTCCGCGGTTATCAAATACGTCCGGTCCTGCCCCGGAAATTTGGGCGTCTCTCAACTTTTATAACTTCTGCGGTCACCAGATACGTCCGGCCTTGTCAGGAAGTATTGACTGTACAAGTTATTAATAATGGTTCTAACTTTAAGCTTCTTTGCTAGGCCTTACTTCTACGATCACCTAAGCCTGATTTGTTTTAACCTTAACTTTCTCCTGTTAGTCTCCCTTCCTTCTATCTGTACAGTTGCTATACTTTATTAGATTCTTACGCGGTACAGATTGATGTTAGTTGAGGCTTTCTATTTGCAGTACATAAGAAGTTATATACAGTCATGGGGTGGAGCATGTGGTAGTAGATATCTAGACTATTTACAACAATTCCATGGTCTTAAATCATCACATATATATATATAAGCAGCGGCCTCTATCCTTAAATATAAATACCTTATAAGTCTGTTAGCTTTTGGATTAGAATTCAGAGTGCATTTTAGCTGATCAAAAGGTATTGACATTTTACATATTACAAAAATGTAAAATATTACTTTATAACTTTACGAAGACATCCAATTCTGCTGCAATTATTATTGCTTAAATATTTCTGTTACTTTCCCATTACCTCCTTCACAATATCTTCAATGGTCCCAGCAAATTCTTTGTCAATTAATTCCAAACATCTATAGCCTGATAATGTTTGAATGGCATCAAAACAGGTGACAAGTTCTTCCATCCATCATAAACTCTGAATAGCTACATGAAAATAAGACCAAATCCAAATAAATTATTAGCGTGTGAAGTTTCAGTAACAGCGTTGTTACCATCAGACAAAAGAATAATGTGATATTTTTCTCATTTCTGATGATGGTAACAATGCTATTACTGAAATGTCACACACTATTAATTTATTTGGATTAGGTCTTATTTTATTGTACAGTAGAACCTCTTTGTAAAGGACACCTAATTGCAGAGCCAAAGTGTCCTTCAAGGAGAGGTGTCCTCTTACTTGGAGATTTGGTAAATAGTAAAAATGGTATTTTTTTGACAATGAAAACTGTCCTTTGTAGAGAGGTGTCCTCTAGCACGAGTGTCCTCTCAAGGAGGTTCTACTGTATATATAATCCAAATTGTCGTTTATCATAAACCCTGAATACTTTTATATTTTTGTAGGGCTCAACCCATGCAGCCTCAAGCCTAGCTAATTGCAGAGAGTAAATGCGTTTTATTTTTTTTTTTCTCCTCACATGTGAGAAGCTGAGTTATCACTAATTTCTTATATTGACCTTTCAAGGCTTTAGCAGCCACCAGCAGTTTTCTAGGTCATATCTGATAAGTTTCAGCCCTCAAAAAGACTTGCAAATTATACTCTTTTGCATGGAGACTCTTTTAATAAAATTTTTAATAAATACTTTTTAAATTATCCCTAGTACATGTGATACAAGTCATGATAATCCTAGCAGGTAGAAGTTGGCGACTGCTTTTACTGTAAGTGCACCTTATGTGAGAAACAGTTCGAATTTTGCACTTACAAATGTGCCAGAATCCCGTTTGATTACTTGAACTCGCTGGTGGAGTTGGACTTTTGCAAAAATTGGGGGCCATTTTGAAGCAATAAAAAATAAATAAATAAATAAAGGTTTAATATTTATACATGATAAGGCACAATTTGGATTATAGGTTATAAAACACAAGGTAATAAGACCAAATCCAAATAAATAAATAGTGTGACGTTTTGGTAACAATATTGCTACCATCTTCATTCAGCACTTTTGTCTGAAGATGGTTACAACGCTGTTACCAAAACTTCACACACTATTTATTTATTTTGGTTTGGTCTTATATATATATATTACCTAAAATTCATAAAAAAATTAGATAGTATACATTTTAATATGCAAAAAATATTTACTCCATGACTTAATTTATTGTTTTATTTTTTAAATTCTAGGTTCTGAAATGTTTTTGTGAGGAAAGGAATTAGTTGTAGTGATCTACAATAATGGTAGTTTATTTAGCTATGGAGGAAATCGATCCATAGAAGCATAGGGCGCCTCTCCCTTTAAAATAAACGTAAAAAAACTGACGCCATCTATTTGGCCCAGCCACCTTGCCAGCAAACCAACTCTTTGGCAGATTGTCAAGATTCCATTAGATTCCGTGTGGATCTCATGGAATAAAGTCCGCCCTAGACTGACGAGGGCCATTAGCCCGAAACCATGGTCTCTAGGTGAACGCTTTTCAGTTTGCCAAAGCTGGTGTTGTGGTATTGTCACCGACCCGAGGCCACTAGTTGCGGCGACGGTCAATAGATGGCGTCAGTTTTTTTACATTTATTTTGATGGGAGAGGCGCCCTATGCTTCTATGGATTAGCTATAGATGTTGAATTTTATCTACAGTAGAACAAATTCTCTGTAAAGGACACCTAAAGGCAGAGAAAAAGTGTCCTTTAGGGAGAGTGGCCTTATATAGGAGAATAGCTAAATAGTAAAAATGGTCATTTTGACAATAAAAACTGTCCTTTGTAGATGGTGTCCTCTCATGGAGGTTGTTCTACTTTTTACCTCATCATGTTCTCCTCTGTGCAGATGTGGAGGACACTTATTAATAATTTGTCTTTCCAAGCAAATAAGCACCTCGTTTCTCTTCTCATGAAAATATAAATGGGATGATATCAACTACTAAAGAAGTTTCCAGGAGGTAAAACTTTGTCATGAGTCATTGAGTGATAAATACAGTAGAACTTGGATAATTCAAACTTCTTTAATTCGAATATTTATCTTGGTCCCTAGAATTTGAAATGAATAAAATTTCCGTTTTTAATTCGAATTTTTGGATAATTCGAATTTTTTTATGGTCCCTTGGGGTTCGAATTATCCAAGTTCAACTGTATTTACATTTACCTTTCTTTACTACAGGGTGTCAGTGGAAGGATGATCTAAACCGTTTGTTTCCGACCTCTATGACCCAGGTTAAATTCCTGAAATGGGCCCTTTTTTCTGATTAAAAAAAATAATAATAATAAATGCTCCAATGGCCCCAGATTCTTGCAAAAGTCCAACCCCACCAGCAAGTGCAAGTAACCAAACTGGGCTCTGGCACATTTGTAAGTGCAAAGTCAAACTGCTTTTCACACGTGTAGACACGTGCTGCACTTACAGTAAAAACAGTCGCCTACTTTCTACCCACCATGATTATCATGGCCTGTACCACGTGTACTAAGGATAAGCAAAAAATATATATATATATTTTAGGGTTCTTAGAAAATTATCTTCTTCTTATCTGCTATCTTGTTTACACACTTAATAACGGTGACTATTTAAAACATGCTGTGGTAAAATTTCTCATTCAATACTTTTGTCTGATGATAGTAACAATGCTGTTACTGAAATGTTACACACTATTTTGATTTGGTCTTATTACCCTGTGTTTATAATCTTTAATCCAAATTGTGCCTTATCAGAGATAAGAAGAATAATAAGGCTTACTTGATGTTAATTAGGCTCAAGTTGGATTATAGATTAGAAACACAATACGATTCATTAATTTATTTGGTCTTATGACCTTGATGTTTTCATCAATAGAGTTGTTTTTTATCCCCTTGTGTAAAGATTACACTAATTCCATGAGTTTATGCTCCTCGAGCTGTTTTATTATAAGCAGCAGCCTCTCCCAAATGTCCTGTTTAGTACATCTAATGCAAGCCAAAATATGTTCTGGAGCTGCAGGTGCCAAGCTACATTTTGGGCAAGTGGGGTAGATTTTGTTGTTATTTTTATCTTCAATGGCTTGAGATGGCCTGTTCTAAATCTTGTTGTTTGATGCTGTCTATTTCTGATGTTCAGAGCTCCTCCTGGGTTCACTCCACTGTACCAGCTGTGATTAGGTGGGATCCTCCAGTTCTTTTTGTTTTGGCTACTGTTTCTATTTCTCATTAATAGAGTGGAGATACTAGGAGAGTACGTCATTTGTTCTCCATTCCCCATCAAAAACCATAGAAGAAACCAACTTCTGAATCCTTTCAATGTGATTAAGAAGACATGGATTCTAACAAAGAATGGAGATGTGCTAGCTATCGGTAAATTTGCTTTCTAAATACTGAAAAACTAACAAACAATGAAAGGAAAATAAGCATAAATCTGCCAACACTGATATCAGTCATACATCTATTAGCAGCTATTTCTGCTGATTTACAAGTCAAACTGCTTTTCACATGTCTAGACAAATGGTGCACTTACAGTAAAAGCAGTTGCAAACTACTATCCACCATGATTATCATGGCCTGTACTATGTATACTAGGGATAATAAATTTTTAAAAAGTCATTGATTGTGGTCCATGAGAGAAAGCCACTCAGGCACAAACCCACCAACAGTCTGTCACATGAGATGGATGTTCAAATACTGTGTGTGCCGTCATCAAAGTTATAAATAACACTACAAAGTTTGGTTTGGATCCTTTAAATTCAATATAAAACAAATGTAACATACACTCTGAGGTTATATGTAGTGGGGATACAAACACAGGGGTTAAATCACACACATATTTGTTGTCTTTATATTCAACTTGCCCCCCTCCAGAGAGAGGTAATATAATATATATATATAATCGCAGCAGCTGGGTCACTTGAAGTTGGGGGAGTCAAAGAACTTGCGAGTCCTCCGTGCCCTGGAACACCCTCAGTCAGTACCACAGCCACACAATGACAGCTGTCACACTCACCGCGGGACTGTCTTGACTGAAACCACCCTGGGCTTGGCTTTGGGGTTAGATCTCCGCCCTACAACACACAGGCCAAACTGATGGAAGAGAACTTTTTAAAACTCTATCTACTCCACTAAGCCTGATAGGTATCTTTCTTTTTTTTGCTTATCCCTAGTACACGTCGTACAGACCATGATAATCATGGTGGGTAGAAGAAAGTGACTGCTTTTATTGTAAGTGCACCACACATGTCTACATATATATGTATAGGTATTGGATAGTAAAACGGCATATATTGAATTGAATAAAAGATTTATTAACTAATATTTCGGTTAGCTGAACGCCAACCTTTATTGAGGTATTAAATTTTTGTATACACAAACTCAGCGGCGCATAGTGATATAGGTAAAATTTCCATATATAGGTATATATAATAGGTTTCTAAAGTTGACATGCATTTTAAACATGAGTCTATAAAAACTTATGTCCATAGTTTAGTTGAATACCATTTCTAAGATTCCACCCTTCAGTGTAGCATATATAAGCAGAATGGACCAATACAGTAATAGAACTCTATAGAAGCGGTCTGGGAGATTAAATTGGCGAAACCTCTGGGAGGGTTCACCATTGATGAGCCAAGCCTTCCCAATATATTATTCATCGCAGTAAGGACAGTAGAAGTGTGTTTTGTGTAAAGAAGCTTGAATGCTTAAATGTTTTTCTTTCTTATATATAAGTCTGTTCACAAGGATATTATATCTAAACTGAATACTGATTTTTTTTTTTATATACAGTAGAACAAACTCCCTGTAAAGGACATCACCTAAGTGTCGTTTAGGGAGAGGTGTCCTCTTACTGGAGAGTTGCTAAAGAGTAAAAAAGGGTATTTTACAAATGAAAACTGTTGTTTGTAGAGAGGTGTCCTCTAGCATGAGTGTCCTCTCATGAAGGTTCTACTGTACTAAAAAACTATGCATTGTGTTTGCTTTTCTAAAGCATAACATTCCGGTAAAAGTGCAACTAGAGATAAAAATGACATTGATAAATGGCTGAAGGCTTCAGAGCTCAAAGATATCTTGAGAATTTTTTTTTAGTCCAAAGAAAATTTCCAACTGTGATGAAACTTTTCAAATTTATAAATTGGCTTCAAATAAAACTTTTGCATTAAAAAAGAGAAAAGTACACAGGGGGCAAACTTTAAAAGAAATAACTGCTGCCATGCGCTATATCCAACAATAGGCAATGAGAGGTTAGAGGCAAATTAAGAAAGCCCAGTTTTTCTTCATAGCTTAAAACAAATATACAAGGTAGCCCATTAGTCCCGAACTCTTTTATTTTTTTATTAAAAATTGAAAGGCAAACTAGAATAAAAAACTATAAATACAGTAGAACCTCCCTGTAAAGGACACCTAATTGCAGAGCCAAAGTGTCCTTTACGATGAGGTGCCCTCTTACAGGAAAGTTGCTAAATAGTAAAAGTAATAATTTTGTAAATGAAAACTGTCCTTTGTAGGGAGGTGTCTTCTAGCCCGGGGTGCCCGCTAAAGGGAGATTCTACTGTATTTAATTCTAGTTTACCTTTTAATAAAAAAGTAAATAGGTTTGAGACTTATGGTCCCTGTATGTTAGTTTTTCAATTAAAATAAATTTTGATATTTTCAGCATTCCATTAATAATGTAAAATGTAGTAATAGGTGAATAAACAGATAAATGATTAAGCAAAATTTAATTATTTATTAATGTCAGAGCAGGAGTAAGCGACTATAATTAAATAAAACTAACAAATTATTTACAGCGAGAGAATATTTAACAACAAACCTATAAAACATATAAGAAGATTTCATAAATACAAAGTTATATTATGCTGTGTATTTTCATATTGATTAAACAAATAATTTTTTTGCTAAAAAAACAATAACACATAAAGAAAAACCTGTCTCAGGGGTTTTCCAATCCTGAATTTATCCCCATCTACTAGATCTTTTGATCCAATATATGTCTTTTCAATTAAAGATATAATTATATATCCTGGTAAAATGTCAACCAGATTGGTCAAATATTGAGGAAACGTAGCAGAGGCACAAATAAATATATTTATATACATAGACATTTTGAAAATAGATTACTCCATAAATAAATCTTTAATTAAAAAGGCATATATTGGATCAAAATATCATTCATTTTGCCAATATTTCAGTTGGCAGAACGCCAACCTTTATCAAGGTATTATAACATATTAATAATGTGTGTCAACAACAAACTTTTAAATTTAATTCTATTGACGTTATGTGGCGCTGAGTTTGTTGTTGACACACATTAATATGTTACCTTGATAAAGGTTCAGCCAACTGAAATATTGGTAAATAATGATATTTTGACCCAATATATGCCTTTTTTAACCCTTAACTGGACGGGTTGATTTCGCCCATGCATAAACTTAATATAGTAAAAAAATATCTTTTCTGTTTACCTAGAGCTACCAGCTTTCGTGTATTCTAATTTTACAGTGATACAAACATTTTCCATCTATCATTTATAAATATCAGTTTTAGAAGGGGGGTTAAATTTGGATGTGGGGGCGAATTCCACCCAGGCCGTCCAGAAGTGTGAGAATTTTTCTGTCAGTCTTAGCTCGTGGCTCATACTTGAGTCTCTATCTTCCGCTATTTTTTAGCTTCCTTTTATAAAATAACACTTCTTTCTTTGGATAAGTAAAATTATCAATCAAGTCGACAGAGAGAACTATCCCTGCCAACCCAAAATATAAGTTTTAGAGATTAGTCGACCACTTTGGAAGAGTAATAGAAATATTACAGCAGACAATTGGTTCATTTCAGTAGAATTAGTTGATAAGTTGAAAGAACATGGCCTTACATATTTAGGAAGGATGAGAAAGAATAAACCTTAGAATCCAGCACATATTGAACCGCACCCTAATAGAGAATCAGGAACATCTATTTTTGGTTTCTCTGGAACAACCACTTTAGTCTCCTATGTTCCCAAAAAAAGAAAATCGGTAATCGGATTGATAAAAAGGATAAAAAAGAAAGGAATAATTTTATTGGTGATCTTGGGACAGCATTGACTGATGAACACCTGGCCACACATAATCTTAATTCTCTCCCGCTGGAATTACAGACGACAATTCAAGAAGAATGATGGTTCAAGTACATCAAGGGAAACTACGATGCCACAACAATCTGATACTCCAAAAAGGTGCTACAAATGTCCATCAAAAAATGCGGTAAAAAATAAAAACCCTTTGCTCTGTATGTCAACTAAGCGTTTGCAAAAAACATTTCTTAATAATTTGTGTAAATATTGAATATTGAATAATGATCTCAATCATTATTTAGCGCTTATTTCATAAAGTTACATAAGTGGATTGAATCAACCCAACCCGTCCAGTTACATAAGAAATATTCACCCGTCCAGTTAAGGGTTAATAAAAAAAAAAAAAGGCATATATTGGATCAAAATATTATTTATTTTACCAATATTTCAGTTGGCTGAATTATTCAAAATAGACATGATTAGAGGGATGTGGCGTCAACAATTTCACCGTTTTAGATGTATGTTCCAAGAGTCAATGTGTAAGTGGACTTACTTCTCACTGGCACCACCCCCCGGGGAGTAGCTGGGATGTTCTCCTGGGAAGCTGGGGCCACCACAAACTGGTTCCAGTATTCCTTGGGCAGCTGGAGCAGTCGCTCTACCACCTGGACACACCACTCACTATGATGCTTTGTGAGATATGTGCCACTATATGACCAGCTAAACTATAGCCGTATGGTAGATTAAACTGTCACAAAACTACCAGTTCACCAGTGATGAGAAACAGATTATCCCCTAATTGTTGGCATCTTATATACAGAGACACTGTGTAATAAAAGATGGTTTAAAATAAAGATAGCACCAAAATGTAAAAGGATCAGAAAAGTGAGTAAGTTTCTAATTGTCTAATTTTCACTCACTAGCTGAATGATGCTTTATGAGATAGAACTCACTATATAGGCAGGACCAGCTGAACTAGCTGTCTGGTAGATTAAACTACCAGTTCACCATTGATGAGAAAATATTTATCCAAATTGTTGGCAGCTTATAAAAAGCTACTGTATGGTAAAAGATATTTATGGTTTAAAAAATAAAGATGGCATCAAAATGCAGGAAGTAAAAGGATCAGAAAAGTTTCTAATTGTCAGCATTAGCAATCATTGAAACTATCATCAACAAATGACAATTAGATCAACCAACTCTCTACCAGTTTCAGGATCCCCCTTCAACAGTGTTGAATTATTTGAACAAACTTGAAGCAAGCTGGGTCAAATAAATGTTCACTACTAATGAAGAATTACAAAAACCTGTGTTTGTCTGCTCTAAATGGTAAGCCCCTGAGTGATTGATAAACTATAGCCCTTACACTATATGCTACTACTATTCAAAGTGAATATTGATACTTCTCTTGTGGTTCATTTTTTAACATCAATTTTTTTTTTTTTATGATGATATTTTGGCCACTTCACACTACACCCGCTATCATGTTTGTTGCTGGGGGTCGGTGGAAGGGTGGTCTAAACTGTTGGCTTTCGACCGCTACGACCTGGAATCGAATCCTGCATTGGGAACTTTTTATAATTAAAAAAAATAAAAAATTTCCAATGGCCCCTGATTCTTGCAAAAGTCCAACTCCACCAGTGAGTGCAATTAACCAAATGTGGCTCTATCACATTTGTAAGTGCAAAAGTCGAACTGCTTTTCACATGTGTAGACATGTGATGCACTTACAGTAAAAAAGTCGCCAACTTCTACTCACCATGATTATCATGGCCTATACCACATGAACTAGGGATAATAAAAAAAAAAAAAGTTTGTTGCTTGAGTGTTACTACATGATATTGAAAATGCAATATAAAGTAACGGCCAAACACTGCTTACACCTGTAACAAACAAATTAAAACTACTAGGCCTAACAACAACTGGACACAAGGTAATAAGACCAAATCCAAATAAATAAATAGTGTGTGACGTTTCAGTAACAGCGTTGTTACCATCTTCAGACAAAAGTGCTGAATGTTTTAGTAAAATTCAGTAATTTTGTCTGAAGATGGTAACAACGTTGTTACCGAAACGTCACACACTATTTATTTATTTGGATTTGGTCTTATTACCTTGTGTTTATAATCTATAATCCAAATTGTGCCTTATCAACAACTGGACAGTGATACATGCACAGAGCCAAAGAGAGTATAGATAGTTATCCCTAACAAAGAGCTCAGTAGGGCCACTGCAGACACTGATACACATACAGAGTATGGACAACTCTCCATTCCATGTCAGAACTGAGGTATGCAACCATCATCCAATCACATCCCATGTACATGTTAGATGATCCAAGGAGTATGGTGGCCTGGGAAGCTCCTATACATCTTGAAGAACATGTTAGATGATACAAGCAGTGGTCATAATGAAGGTAGTAGTCACCTACTGCATAAGAGTTGTGCATTGTTACACATCATTTACATAACTCAATGAGTTGCATCTACCTCGAAACTTTCATAATTTCTGGACCATTCCTTCTTGGTGTTGCATTTACAATGTCAGGCAGTGCATGTGAAAAGTTTTAAAGTCCATATTATTAACTATATAACAAATGAAAACATTAAAATGTAAATGTTTATTTTCACAAATAAATCAAACTTCTACTGTCCTTACTGTGATGGAAAAATATTGGGAGGGCTTGGGTCATCAGTGGTCCCAGCAGTTTCGCCAACCAAGCCGCTTCTTTAGATTAAATTGGTGAAACCACTGGGAGGGTTCACCACTGATGGGCCAAGCCCTCCCAATATTTTTTTTTCATCGCAGTAAGAACAGTAGAGGTTTGATTTATTTGTGAAAAGAAACATTCACATTTTAATGTTTTTGTTTGTTATATAGATGGCGTGTTATTGATTTGTAATATTAACTATACAAATTGCCAAATGAAAGGCATATGACAATGAAACACAGTGGTATATGAGGTCCATCATTTACAAGTCCCTCTTAAAAAACTTCAAAAGGTTCTTGGAATAAAAGTCTCCTCTCTGATTGGGTAATAGAAACCTCTCTCAAGACATGAGCCAGCTTTATTTGATGAAATGAAGCAGTAGAAAATCTTTTAATAAAATCCCCCCATATAATATAATATATAACCCCATATCTATATAAAATATGTATCGACCATTGTATAACAATGGAAATGACAAATAAAAAAAGAAGGTAGACCAGACGACGCCATAACCCAGACGAACAGGTGTTTATGATAATGAGTTCAATCACCCCGTCAACAGGTGGCCAGACGTGATAAACAACCCGGCGCCTGACAGGTGGCGTGATTTTACAGGAACCAATCAGAACTCTCCGCCATATGCGGGCGTCCCATATAAAAGAGCCCAGAAATGGGACAAGGCAGTTGTTTGTTGAGTTGTTTTCAGAGTGACGTTTATACGGCCGGTCGGGTCTCTCACCCCTATCCGCGATGTAGGCATCCATGACGCCCGTGGTTCGACTGCCTTCGTCCGTGGTCTACCTCTACCTTCTTGGAGTTACCATCTAGACCTGCCTCTGTCTCTTGCTGTCCCAGTGCGGGAATCTCATCACGCACCCACTACCACGACTGCCCAGCACATTCCACATCGGGATTACTACAGAACCCGTTAAAGTCGACAGGATAACTGAGGACAGCAGCATGCAGAGGATGACGGAGGTCAGAGACGAATACGTCGCGGATGCCCTCACCAACATGCAGCCCCACTGCGAAGACCGAGTAAGCCACCTAACAGACGCCATTCGGGACTAACCGTACCTCGCATCGAGAAGGTCATCATCGCCCCCATCAACATCACCTGCGCCACGAACATCTTCCTCCCTCAGCTCGAACAGGCAGACAAGATTCATCGAGAAATCCTGGCATTGCCCCGCCAACCAGCATCGACGATGTCCCATGGCAACCACCGCAAAAAAGATCACCAAGCCTCATCGCAGCCCACTCCACAAGACCCATTCAAGACATCCATCTGGTAAGAGAATTTTCTCTACAGAACTATTTAATGTACACTATCTCCGTTTGCTCTGAATTAATTATTCGATACCATTTTAATAGCAATAACATTATTATTATAAATCCATCAAGTTCATTATCTTACATTTTTATAGCATCTCAATTCAAATTTTAAATCTTGTACACCCTCATTTATCAATTTTTACTTTATTTTAAGCAACTTTTAAATTTTAATTCATTAATTTCAATTTTACATAAAATCATATTATATTTTAATTACTCGAATCATATTTTCTAAACTCATTTGTGTTATTTTTTTAATACCTTATTTGTGGCCATAGTATTAATAATTAAATTTATTACGCTCTTTATTTTACTTGACCTATTACTATTCAAACTGATATTTCTCAATACATAAAAGTTTTAAAAACTAGTCCTAGATCTGTATTTTTATAAATATCAATTTTAAATTATCTCATCTCAAAATGTGCCTCCCATTTTTCCCCACAATTACAAATACAACTATAAATTACAATATTATAATGATTAGGTCCCCATCATCTCTAAAATCGATCCTGTACATGAGACCAAAGGAGACGCCATCTTGGCCTCCTAAAAGGACAATTAATCCAAACTTCATCCCAACGACAAACAAATCAAGGACGCACTGAACTCCCCCCTAGTTTTTTTTTCCTCTACTTCTAAAGGGGTGGAATGACCTTTGTATCCATCATTAGCCCATCATTAGCAGAGATATTCCCTCCTACTTCAACACTCTTGCCTATCAATCATTCAATTATAGGGCCACATTACCTCCCCGTAAGCCAAACTAGAAAGACATCATTAATCTTGCACCTACACACCTAGACATTGTGTGTAAATATGTTCCCTTTTTTCAGGAACGAATATTGTTGTTTTCTTTTAAATTTTCTCTCATTTATTTGTAAATAGACTTATAGTTTTACTAGTTTTGTGATGTTGGACTTTGTTTTTGAACTTACAGATGTAGATAAAGCATTTCAATATTAATCAATAATATCATTTTGTTTATTAACCATCAACTTTAATGCCATCAAATACCAATCAACCCTTTATATATTATTACCTTTAATATTTTTATTTTCCTTTTTTTTCATCATGTTTAGACTTAGAATTTTACAACTTCAACTATTTTAGACACCATTTTAAAAAACCTACACCTAACAATATTTATAATATTTCTTAAACAGATAAAACATTTATCATTTTATTTTTCTTAATAGATTTTCAAAATGTTATTTTTGACGCTTCCCTTACAACCTCTAACTCTATCCCATGAACCTTTCCTCCCAACTTTTTACATCCATCAAGAGATTATTGTTCGTCAGCCATTTTCTTTTTTTTTTTATTGATTAAACTAACTAGAAGACCCTTCCTCGCTATATAATTCCAAATAGTGAGCTCAGGAGACCCAGTTAGAATTTCTTTTTTTTTCTCTCATCGTCCGGCTCATCATTTTTTCATTTTTAAACTTTTTATTTTCACCACACAAGCCGGACACAATCAAAAATGACAAAAATAAATATCTTACATCCACCTCCCCTTTTCCGCATCCTTCAAACCTACAACTACCTTCCAAGGGATTCCAGTTTGCCGAACATTTTTGTTTTTTTTTTTCATTGATTAATCCGACTGGAACAATCCTTCCTCGCTATACGAATTCCCAATAGTGAGTTCAGGATATCCAGCGCGATCTTTTTATTTTCTTTTTCTCATCGCCCGACTCATCATATCAATTCACCATTTTTTCAAATTTTCACTTTTTTTTTCATAATTCAACCGGGCACAATCATTATGGACAACAGGGATCCCTCTTACCTCTACCTCTCCTTTTTACATCCATCAATCCTCCCACCTCTTTTCACTGTCTGAGCTAATGATGTAGACGAAATATCTTAGGCCTTCTGTTAATGAAAAAAAACAATGCCTCACTTAAACAAGTTCGCATTGCATTGCAGAATGTTTGGGATACTACTTTGCAGAAACATGCTCAGATACCCCCTTTCCCTTTTTCAACCTTAGCGTCACATTATAAGTTCAGTCAATAAACAAACTTCATTTTTTTCTCTCATCTTTAATGCAATAAGATATTATTTTCCTTGTACGATTCATTTTACCATATTTACCATTTTGTATTATATACTTTCTCTTAATCTTGTATCACTCATTTTGTGCGTTTTTATTTTTATAACCTTAAATTTTATTTCATTGATACACCACCATTACATCTTTCTCTGTTTAACTTGTAACTTTATAATAACTTTAACTAATTTGTATACAAATTATTTTTTTTATAATAGGTTTGCTAGGTCATCACTCATTACAAGTCATTCCCCCAACCAAACCTTCATCACCGGGGACACATTCTGTAGTATATTTTGAGTTAAGATAGTTCACAACCTTCTTCTAATATTTATTATAACCCCATATCTATATAAAATATGTATCGACCATTGTATAACAATGGAAATGACAAATAAAACAAAGAAGTAAAGGTAGACCAGACGACGCCATAACCCAGACGAACAGGTGTTTATGATAATGAGTTCAATCACCCCGTCAACAGGTGGCCAGACGTGATAAACAACCCGGCGCCTGACAGGTGGCGTGATTTTACAGGAACCAATCAGGACTCTCCGCCATATGCGGGCGTCCCATATAAAAGAGCCCAGAAATGGGACAAGGCAGTTGTTTGTTGAGTTGTTTTCAGAGTGACGTTTATACGGCCGGTCGGGTCTCTCACCCCTATCCGCGATGTAGGCATCCGTGATGCCCGTGGTTCGACTGCCTTCGTCCGTGGTCTACCTCTACCTTCTTGGAGTTACCATCTAGACCTGCCTCTGTCTCTTGCTGTCCCAGTGCGGGAATCCCATCACGCACCCACTACCACGACTGCCCAGCACATTCCACATCGGGATTACTACATATATTTTTTTCTATAGCTTTCGGGGGCCAACATGCCCTTCAACAGGAGAACTAGAAGTATCTTCTTCTTTCTTATCTCCACACTGGGTGAAGTAGAATGCGTCTGCCTTTGTCATTAAGACTGGGAGCAGTATGAAGTATGACTTCCAGCTAACTACAGTTAAATCTGCCTATAGCGCCCCCCCTCTTGGGACTCGCCAAAATAGGGTGCTATAGACAGGTCACTTTTAATGTAAATGGCATCGTACTATGTATTTAAAATCTGGCACTATAGAGAGGAAGGCGCTATAGACAGGTTTAACTGTATATACATGCCAGAAATAAAAAATATCTAAATATATATATGCATTATATTGTGACATTTTATTTATTTATCACTGAATTATTTGTTTGTTTTTAATAAACTGTTACTCTGTATGATGATTCAGAAACATCTAGAGTCGCCTCTTTGTTTTTGTAAATTAATTTGATATCTTTTTGAGATATTATCTGAAGACTGAAAAATAAAATATTTTATCTTATTGGTAAGTTTTACTAGCCTGATTAATTACTTTACAATAGTATATATACTATTTTACCTTTTTTGCTTGTTGATTGTTGTTCCTATGTAAGATCCTGTTGACTTACTGTAGGATTGGTGACTTGTGGTGGTTGATGTTTGATGGCGCAGTCGTATTTGAATGGTAGGGTTCCACAGGGGAAATAACGAGACAAAGATCAGGATGGGATTGAATCTAAGACTTCGCGAATAAGGGAGAGAAGGTTTGAGGCTAAATAGGGTACTTTCCTATCACATGATCGAAAGGAATGTTACCTTGGTGAGAGAGAGAATTGGGCACGTCTTGCTCCTAGTCGGGTCGCCTTCCTTCTGTCTAACTTTGAGTCCGAGATCTTCCTCGCTAACTCTCTCTGTTTCTCATTGGATGGGATCGTCCTGAGAGTTACCTCTGATTAGTTCTTAGTTATTCATGCTGAACTGTGATTGGATGTTGGTACCTCTATTGTCTTTCACGATTGCCATCCTCCAGGAAGAAGAAGGTCTTTGAACTTTAGTTTTATGGTTCCTGGGTGACCTTTACTTCCTGGATGATGCAATCCTGGTAATTGCTGTTCTCTCTTTTTCGCGAGGCCTAACTTTTATTAAAACTTTTGGACGATACATTGCATAGGTTGTGGTGGGGTTGCATATTGCTATATACAAATTATTACATATATTAGTATTTATATATATAGTATATTTAGATATTTTTATTTTCAGTGTGTATATAGTTAGCTGGAAATCATACTTCCAGTTCTCCTGTTGAAGGGAACAGTGGCCCGAAAGCTAGAGAAATAAAAATAGCAAAAGGAACTTGTCCTGGATTGCTAGTGGATTTTATAAAATTGTGAAGTCAGGGATGAACACATGTATCAGAAGTATCCCCTCCAAACTAGGAGAGAGAAACCAACAGAAATATCCCCCTTTCAATAAAAGAGAGAAGGAGAGACAACACAATGTGAGCACCCACCATGTACTGTCGATGGGTCTCAGCCATGATGTCAGCTGTGGCTGGGTCAGGCTGGGAGTAGCCCACGATGGTGGGGCCGAAGACTTTGGCCAGGTTGGACACTGGCATTTTGCACATGTCACTGTTTGACACTCTGCTCACACAACACTTCTGTTAGCTGCTGACTGCCTCCCTGGCCAACAATTCTAGACCCACTTGGACAACAGAGATGTAAAAGCATAACAGATGCAATAAAAGAATCAAAATGGCAGTAACAAATACAGTAGAACCTCCCTGTAAAGGACACCTAATTGCAGAGCCAAAGTGTCCTTTAGGGAGAGGTGTCCTCTTACCGGAGAGTTGCAAAATTGTAAAAATGGTAATTTTGCAAATGAAAACAGTCCTTTGTGGAGAGGTGTCCGCTAAAGGGAGATTCTACTGTATATATCAATAGATGAAAGAGAAAAAAGAGCAGAATGTTAATTGAAATGGCAGCACCAAAACTGGTAGATAAAGTACCTTTAAATATCCACACGGCTAAAATTATTTGATTATAAAATGTTAGCGAGTGTTATTGTACCATTTCACCCACCATCTTGCATTCTTGTTGCTAAATGTTCAGTTTGAACAAGGTGATGTTTGTTAGCCTCATGGGACATATGATGGTCCTCAAGTATTAACAACAATAATGAGTCAAATACTGGTAATGAAGCATCATCATGATTTTTACCTAGCTTCAGTCTTTCTGTAGGAGTTTCATTAAACAACTATTATATTTAGAAAGCATTTGTTTCTTAAATAATAATTTTAAAAATGGGGAGGGAGGGAAGAAAATTCTAAAAAGGGATTCCAAAACTATTTTTAAAAATAGGAACCCTTTTTTTGGCTTATCCCTAGTACATGTGGTACAGGCCATGATAATCATGGTGGGTAGAAGTAGGGGACTGCTTTTACTGTTTACTGTATGGGAACCCTGAACCTAATGAATTCATATTTGGATTATTTGCATTTAAATAATGGATATCAATTCAGGAATAATTACACCTATTTAAATTGTGTGAGAATATTGTGAATGCTCTTACAAGAAATAATAGGGTAGGTTGGTGGAGGGGTGGAATAAACCATTGATTTTTGGTGGCCATGACAAGCATTGGGCACTTTTCCTAAAGGAAAAAAAAAAAAAAAAATTGCTTCAACGGCTTCCCATTCTTGCTAAGTCCAACCACACTATTGGGTGCAAATAACCAAACAGGGCTCTGACACACTTTTAAGTGTAAAGGCTGAACTGCTTTCTACATGTGTAGACATGTGGTGTACTTACAGTAAAAAAGTCTCTAACTACATGATTATCATGGCCTGTGCTGCATGTACTTGGAATAAGTAGGAAAAAAACAACAACTAACAAATGGCAATAAATAAAATCAAAATAGATAAGCTATAGGGAACTTATTGCTATATGTGATCATCTTGTTCATCATTGTTTAAATTAGAAGAAAAATATGTGTGTGTGAGATGTGAATGTTTAGTTAATGTATGTAAATTTTAATTCTTGTAAAAAAAAAAAAATTTTTTATTATTATTATTATTTTTTATTTTTTTAGTTGGTAAATTTACATTTTTTATTTTAGTGTATATAATGTTTTTTTAGTAGTGTGTAATCATTTCTTTTGAGCAGACATAGATGAAGCTTAAATTGTAATTTGTTTTGTAAATTTAATCAATAAATAAAACTTAAGAAAAGAAAGAAGCCTTCTTTCATTCATAATGGAAAAACTAATAAAGGTAAGTATTCCCTATACAACACAGTAACTTAGAAACAAAAACAACACATGTATCCACAGATAGCTCCACCAACATAAGTGTTGGGACAACCCTGCAGAATATTTCCCCAGTCTTCACTGCTCCCCATTTAATAAAGTATGTTCTCAAACACCATAGTGTTTAGGGAGGTCAATCTTATCTGCAGTGTGAGGAGAAGAATGAGAGGATGTATGGACTATATATATTTGTTGTCTCTAGAGCCCTACACAGGCCATTCAGCACAAATATAGGAGAGGGGGTAGTGATAGTTATTTTTTATTACCCCTAGTACACATGGTTCATCCCATGATAATCATGGTGAGTAGTTGTTGGTGATTACTTTTACTATATATGCACCTCATGTATACATATGTAGAAAGCAGTTCAACTTTTGCACTTACAAATGCGCCAAAGCCCTGTTTGGTTACTTGCCCTCACTGGTGGGGTTGGACTTTTGCAATAATCAGGGACCCCATTGGAGCAATCTTTTATTGAGAAAAAAAAAGTGCCTAATGTGGGCCCATGTTATGGCTGTCGAAAATCAACAACATATACCACTCGTCTCCTAGCCCTAGTAGTGAAAGAAGTCAGGGTACTGTGGATCTCTGTGTGCTAAGGTAGATGGAGAGAAATGTAGGAGAGAGGGACAATTCCTGACCTCTGTAGATGCAGTACCACGTAGGCCAGGGTGTCCCGGTTAGGCTGGGGCATCCGTTCTACCACCTTGCGAACTTCAAATAGAGACTCCTCCGTGGTTGGAATCTCTGCAGGCCACAGTTACACAAGTTCTTCTTGGAACCAAGGAGGGACTCACCTGCTGCATTCACAAAGTCATGCCAGAGCTCTCTGGTGAGCAGAGAGTCAGTGAGGCCTCTCAGGAAGTCCTTCAGGACT
This sequence comes from Cordylochernes scorpioides, assembly GCA_030710605.1. Lineage (NCBI taxonomy): Eukaryota > Metazoa > Arthropoda > Arachnida > Pseudoscorpiones > Chernetidae > Cordylochernes > Cordylochernes scorpioides. Next base: position 20,188,683 of record CP092885.1, read on the forward strand.
CCACAGATGACATGGACATCCACCTTGCTCTGTCACAGCACATTCCCTTAGTTGTTGATGGAACTCCCACAATTTGATGAGTTTGACAGTGACAATGGTTCTAAACACTAGGCAGGAATGCATTACTGAAATTGGAAAGGATTATGAAAGGTAAAGGCATTTATCTCAAGATAAATAAGAGAATTGTAGAGGCATTGGTATTCCCTGTGGTCATTTATGTCCACCTTTGCTGGTCCCAATACCAGAAGCAAAAGGAGGGGAGCAGTAATAAACCCGCTAACAAAACTTGGGCTCAGCTGGCCTGGCTGATAGTACCCTGTAAGGGCTCCTGATCCAGGGATACACGATAAGTATCTGTACTTCATGTTAGGAGCTGCTGCACATGGCATCTGTTCCGCCTGTCAGAGGCGGCCATTTCATATTGGAGCTAAGTCTGTCTGCTACTAAGTGTAGTCCTCCCAGTCTTAATGAAAAAGGCATTCTACTTCACCCAGTGATGATGATGGTTGTCAAAACACCATCAAACATCTCAAGCTCCACAGGTTTTATACCCTGATATGATTGAGTGGAGATAAGAAGGAAGAAGAGCTGGACAAGATCATTCAGAAGTTACAAGGTTGTAATCCCTTGGCAGAGCTGACTGCTATAGGGCGCATCCCCAGGTGGCGGATAGGGGAACGACCTTCAGATATGAAGGCCAGCTGTGAAACAAGCAGAGTAACTCTGACGAATAAGCAGTCGCGGACCAACAGCAGCATTGTTAGAAGAAGAGTAGACCTCTTTAAAAATCCTCACTTCAACTAACCCAGTTGATAGACCTCAGCAAGGGTCCCACTCCAGGGATACGGAGGAGCTGCGTCTGTACTCATGTTAGAGTCGGCAGCAAAGGCATCTGCTTCCATGTTAGGAACGGCCTCAAACTACAGGCAAAGTCAGACTATCACCAAAGTGTGCCTGGATCATGTTCCCATGATCAACGAAAGCTGCACCCCTACACCCCATTCCATGAGATCAGATGTTGATTTGCATGCTGCATCGCCCGTCGCGCAGAATAAACAGGGGTGCGTTCAGGACTTAGGTAGAGGGTTCTGTCCGATAAGTATAACACAGTCTCCACAAATTTCTAACTTTGCAGCTTCCAAGCAATTGAGCATTTTGCAGTGCAACATAAATGGATTGTGCTCAACAGCAACAAAAATAAAATTAGAAGAAATAATGGAAATAGCTGAAAAACAAAAGATACAAATTATAGCCATTAAATGAAAAGTACACAATCTCAAATATAAAAACTACAATATCCTCAGAAAAGACAGAAATGAAGAAGGGGGTGGCCTTGCATTTTTAATCAAGAATTTGTACTATGAAGACATAGCCATTAATATTCCAAACACATCAGACCTCAAAGCCCAAGGTATCAAAGTCTACCTCAGTCAAAACAAAACCATCAACATATTCAATATGTATCACCCACCAAACAATAAACTTATTGACGATGGAACAATGACTCAATTTCTTACAGACAACACTATTATTGTAGGTGACCTTAATGTCAAACATCAACTATGGGGATGTTCCATGCCAAACCCAAGAGGCAAAATACTTTCAAACTTATTTGACGACAATGCCCTCATGTGCTTAAATGATGGGAATCCTACCCACCATTCCTACAGCTATAATACTGCACAAACACTTGATATAAGTTTCTCCAGTCCTGACATTTTCCACAAATGCAAATGGCAAATATTAAAAAGTATTGGAAGTGATCATTTGCCTATTTTGATAGAAATTAGCACCAAGACCAAAACCAGCTCAATTAAAGAAAAATTCTGGAACTTCAAAAAGGCTAATTGGAATCTTTACCAGCAAAACACCAATGAAGACTTTAGAAAAGCACCCACTAGAATAAAAGATCTGGAACAAAATTGGATATCTTTCAAAAACACCATTATTAAAGCAGCCAAAGTTTCAATACCAAGAGGTAATATTAAGAAATGGATTCCAAATTATACACACCAGGCAAAAGATATTCAAACACTTATAACTAAAAGAAATGAACTACAAAAAAAAGTGCACCCAAAACCAAACAAATTGTAGAACTGAACTGAACATTGTGAATGCAAAAATAAAAATATTATACGTAAATATGAAAAGGGAAAAATGGAAACAAACTTGTGAAAACCTGAACCCAAGAAACCCAAATACAAAACTTTGGCATTTGGCAAAACAAATTGACAGAGCACAGCCACAAACTGAAAACACAAATATGATTAAGAATACAGATGGTACCCCAGCAACTAATGACAAAAATGCTGCTAATCTTTTAGGTAATTCATATCAAATAAGTAGTAAAATCAAATTTGAAATAAAAGATAAGAAAGTTGAAAAAAAAGGCCCGAAAGATTATTCATGACAGTAAAAATGTCACCAGCACTCATAATATTTTCCATGAAAAATCAATATGAAAGAGCTAGATTATGCATTAGAAAACACTGACCTAAACAAGACTCCTGGGCCAGATGGAATCCATGGCCAAATGATATCAAACTTGGGCAAAAATGGCAAAGAAAGACTTCTTGATATTTTCAATAACTCCTGGAAAACTGGAAAATTGCCTCAAGACTGGAAAACTGCAACAATAATTCCTATTAAAAAACTAGACAAATCTGCTGATGGCCCAAAAAACTACCGACCTATCTCCCTCACAAGTATTTGCTGCAAATTAATGGAAAAAATTATACTCAGATGACTCACCTACCACCTCGACACAAGAAATCTTTTACCAGAAGAACAATATGGATTTAGGAAAGGACATGGGACAATAGACCAACTCTTATTTTTCACACAAAAGGTAAAAGATGCACAAAACAGAAAACCAACTAACCACACCATAGCTGCTTTTTTAGACCTTACACAAGCTTTTGATAAAGAGTATGGAAAAACAAGTTAATTACAAAATTATACAAGCATTTCAAAATTGATGGAAAAGCTATCACTTGGATAAATGATTTCCTTAAAAATAGATACATCAGGGTCAAATATAATGGAACTCTATCTAAAACTTTCAAATTGTACCAAGGATTACCACAAGGATCAGTCCTTAGCCCAACTCTTTTCACCCTATTTATTGCAGGCATTGAAGAAAAAATTTCACAATATCAATATTGGACTTTTCGCTGATGACATTATTCTATGAAGCAGCAACACTAACTGGAAAAAAGCTGAAAGGGATTTGAACAAGACTCTTCTCCACCTAGAAAAATTTGTTAATAAACATAAATTAGAATTTAACCCCCAAAAATCTGAAACCTGTCTTTTTACTACCGATAAGAAACTATACAAAATAAGGCCAAAAATTATTCTGAAAGAACAACAATTACAATATAATAAACATCCTAAATATCTTGGCTACACCCTGGATCCAGAAATTAACTCCAGTAAACATATTGAAGAAGTTATTAGAAAAGGAAGAGACCGACTAAAAATCCTGAAATATATTTCAGGAAGAGAGTGGGGAGCCGATGCAACTACACTAAAATTAGCTTACACATCTCTAATTAGACCTATCCTTGAATATGGCTATCAAATCTATGGTACAGCATCTGAAACAAATCTAAAATCACTGGAAAGGATACAACTAAGTGCAGCTAGAATTATTACAGGTCTTCGAAATACCTGCCCTAATGATATTGTACTTTAAGAGGCAGACATTATGCCCTTAAAGGATAGAAGAGCTACAATCTGCCAAAATATATAAACAAAATCAAGAGTTATGGAAACAAACACAGAACTTCCAAGTACATACTTAATTGGGAATCCAATTTAAGACTCAAAAAAGAAGGCCCTCTACACCTGGCCAAAGAAATGGATTTTTAAAATATAAAGTGGAAAAAAATTATTTAGCAGAAAAAAATGTTCCATGCAAACCACTACAAAATGTTATTTTTAATGACACTTTAAATGAACCCACCAACAAACAATACCAAAATCCAGAATACTTAAAACAATTATCATTAGAAATAATTAATAACATTCCTAAAAATGCAATAACTATTTATACCGATGGTAGCAGAGACGAGCTAGGACACACTGGCAGTGGCTGTCTCATTAAAACCACAAATGGCATTGAGAAAATTAACAGAAGAAACCCAAATTTTTGTTCAGTCTTCAGATCAGAACTTATAGCCATCTATGAAGCCTTAAAATCCATCAGAAATACTAATTATCAAGATATCTGGATTCTTACTGATAGTAGAAGTGCCATACAACACTTGAGTCACACAGGGGAACTTAGAGACAAAGTAAGCTGGAACATAATTGGCTATCTCCAAAAACTCTCAAAAACCTCAAAAATTCACCTTTAATGGATACCCTCACATGTTGGCATTGAAGGCAATGAAGCTGCTGATGTGCTAGCGAAAAAGGCACAAAAGAACCCTTGCCACAGAAAAATAAACTTACTTTTAAAGTAATAGAAACAGTAGCCAAAACAAAAATAAACAAGAACTGGAGGATCCCACCTAAGCACAGTTGGTACAGACTAGGAACAATATGGTTTCCCAGACCTCAAACATCAAAGGTCCATAAACCGGCGCGCGAATGCACACCCATTGCTGACATCCAGGTCACCCAGCCAAAACGGGGAATAATGCATTATCCATGCACCGAGCGGCCATTGTTTGGCCCCTCGCGCCCGCCATTATGGTCTGGCTCCATGGGGTCGACCAATCACCCACAGGCGTCTTCAAGAGTTCATGGCAAGGTTACTGACCGAGCCCTCTCATTCGGACTTAGTTAAACTCGTCCTACGCTCCAATAGGACTCCCCCCCCCCCTTTGGCCCTCAAACCCTTTGGTCACAGTACTCCCTGAATCTGTCGTCGAATCAAGGACCTCTGAGGTTCTGAGGTTTACGCAGGGAACCAACGCGAAGGCGGGAGGGTGGTACTACTGTGTGCACCCCTTGGTTTTTCAGCAGACAGGGACACCCCTGGAGAAATTTTCACGCACGACAAGGACGCTCCCAATGGCGCACACACAGAGCGAAGACCCAAGAGTTTCAAGACTCGTGCGCCTCGCGCCATCTAACCAAGGGCCGATGACCAGCTTACAGCTTCACCAACCATCAGCCAGTGGCACTCCGACGTAAGGCAAACACAAGGTCGCCTCTCCACTCCCCTATCCTCAAGGGTGAATGGTGAGGGTGGGAATACTTCTTTCCCTACGCACAGTTGGTACAGTGGAGTGAACCCAGGAGGAGCTCTGAACATCAGTAATAGACAGCATCAAACAACACTAACAAGATTTAGAACAGGCCATCTCAAGCCATTGAAGATAGAAAATAATAACAAAATCTACCCCACTTGCCCAAAATGTAGCTTGGCACCTGCAGCTCCAGAACACATTTTGGCTTGCATTAGATGCACTAAACAGGACCTTTGGGAGAGGCCGCTGCTCATCATAAAACAGCTCAAGGAGCATGAACTCATGGAATTCGTGTAATCTTTACACAAGGGGATAAGAAACAACAACAACACAATGTTGTAATACATCTTGCAGGAGTGTTGGTAGCGTACCCATAGAGATGCTATTTTTATCATTGATTGAAAGGTAACATCAGGCTAATAGATCATAATGAGAAAAGCTCAATTTGGATTGCAGCCTTCAACCAGAAGGTACCAAGACCAAATAAGTCAACCATGTTTAAGGGAAGTAGTGAATGCTGAGGTTAAATTTAACATCATATGAGGATTGAACCTGAAACCTCTCCCATTGGGCACTCTATCACCTACTGGGAAGTAGTTCAGCCTTGGCATGGTGTAGGCATTTAAATAATTCAGTCTTGACAAACGGCATGGTATAGGTGAGTGTGCCATAATCTTGGGAGAGCAATGTGTAGTTTGAGCCAAATTGACTACAAGAAAATAAGACCTAATCCAAATAAATTAATAAGTGTGTGATGTTTTGGTAACAAGGCCGTTACCAAAACTTCACACACTATAAATTTATTTGAATTAGGTCTTATTTTCTTGTAATTCTAATCTATAATCCAAATTGTGCTTAATCATAAGTCAAACTAAGTTTCATGATTTAACATGTTGGGCACACTTCCTTCCCTTTTTAGTTTTTAATTTGCTGTTATATTGTGAACAAATAGGGGAATATACCTGAAAGCTAGGATAATAAAATTTAACAGGGCACAAAAATAAAAACTTTTCTTTTGTATTGACAATGCATTGATAATTAGGATTGGGAATTAATAAAATTGTTTTCAGAACAGATACAATTGGCGTTTTTAAGTTTTAGCTGAGATGCAATCTCAAATCCTCCTATAAAGCACTTTTCCTGTTCTAACCTATGACATTTCCCATGAAATAATCTTCATTATAAAGAATGATAGGTATGGAGAGGGGATGAAAGATGGTTATTACCAAGTTGGGAACTCCGCGGCCACGCAGAAACTTCTCTTTGATTTCCTTGACGTCGCGGTCAGCTCCAGACACGCGATAGAGGCCAACCTCCGTCATGCCACGTTGGTCCAGCTCGTTGATGCAGTGCACCACCAGGGCTGGGATCATGGGGGGCAGGGGGGAGGCCATGGCAGCCAGGTTACGGGAGGACGGCGTGGCTGGGCCGGGTGTCAGGGCTATGGGCACACAGGGAAGAGCCACCTTCTCCTTGCACTCAGGGTGGCACGTAGTGCGGCAGTCTGCGCAGCGCAGGGCCTGCTTGTAGAACTTGATCTTGCGGCCACAGGGCATGCAGGCCTCTGGCCGGATCACCGTCTTCACCACAAAGTGGTGCTGCCTCTGGTGCTGGACCAGAGGGGTCCTGGACATCCCTAGATTCAGAGATTCAGGTGCTGTTAGCTTTGCAGATCAATTCCCTATCTTAGAATATTCATAAAAGGTATATACAGTAGAACCTCCCTTTAGAGGACACTTCTCTACAAAGGACAGTTATCATTTGCAAAATTATCATTTTTACAATTTAGCAACTCTCCGGTAAGAGGACACCACTTCCTAAAGGGGGGCACTTTGGCTCTGTAATTAGGTGTCCTTTAAGGGAGGTTCTACTGTATTTTTACTTATCCCGAGATAACAAGGTTACTTGTTTGGATTTTATCTAGTTAACTTTTGTATTTCTATATACAGTTGAGGAGCCTTGTTATATACTCTAGTGATGTTGATATAGTGAGGTTCGACTATATATAATCCAAAATGTACTTTACCACTTTACCAAAATTGTAAAAAAAAAATTGCAGATGACAAAAAAAAAAGTTAACAATTAAAACCACTCTTTTTGGTACAGTAGAACCTCCCTGTAAAGGACACCTAATTTCAGAGCCAAAGTGCCCTTTAGGGAGAGGTGTCCGGAGAGTTGCTAAAGAGTAAAAATGGTAATTTTGCAAATGAAAACTGTCCTTTGTAGAAAGGTGTCCTCTAGCGCGAGTGTCCTCTCATGGAGGTTCTACTGTATATTCCAAATATTTCATGAAACCCTTGTGCCATGAAAGTCTGCGCTGAACTGTTAGGACCATGGTCTCCAGTGGACATTCTGCCAAAGCCTATGTTGTCACAGACTGATAGATTGCAGTTGATGATGTTTAGTTCTTTTGCATTTTGATGGGAGATGTGTCCTTTCTCTTTTTAGATTACACACAATTTCTCTTCCTGACAAAATTTTCAAAAAAGCTAAAAAAAAAATATCAATAGGTAATAAAAACATTTGGTCAAAAAAGTATTGTTGCATACAATTGTAATATATACACATTTACACATATTGTACACACAATTTTTTTTAACACAAAGCAATAACGCGCCATCTATACATATAAAATAAAAGGATTTAAAAGCGCGAATGCTTCTTTTATACATAAAACGAACTTCTACTGTCCTTAGTGTGATGATTTCCACCTACATCTGCAGTACATCTATGAGTCCCAATACATGTGATGGTGTAACATACAAACTGTATCATCTCTAGAGCAAGCTTAAATAGAAGGAACACACAAAAAAAAAGTACTAGAAGACATATTAAAGAGGTAAAGGTATACAGGCTAGAATCCCATATACCACACCAAATATTTAAGGACATTTTCTTCTTTAATAAATACAGCCTATGTTGTTAAAACATTCCCAGTAGTAGTACAACTTGGAGTTGTGTAAGTTGAACTCTCTATGGTGTCCCACCCACCCAAGACTTCCCCAGCATTGTATTAACACAAAGCAATAACGCGCCATCTATATATATAAAATAAAAGGATTTAAAAGCGCGAATGTTTCTTTTATACATAAAACGAACTTCTACTGTCCTTACTGCGATGAAAAAATATATTGGGAGGGCTTGGCTCATCAGTGGTGAACCCTCCCAGCGGTTTCGCCAATTTAATCCACCAGACCGCTTCTCAGAGCTCTAATACTGTATTGGACCATTCTGCTTCCATATGCTACACTGAAGGATGGAATCCCAGAAATGGTCCTCAAGCAAACCATGGGCATAAGCTAATATACTAATACACATTTGGGTCTTCTTTACATTGATATATACATTTGTTTTTTATATTATGTAGAGAAAACCCATAATGTGAATTATAGGGAATTATGGAGTCTTGGGTGAGTGGGACATCATAGAGAGTTCAAGTTTAAAGATAACTTGCACAACTCCAAGTTGTACTACTTGAAATAGCGAAGAAATGGTTCTAACGACACAAGCTGCTACAATTTTTTCTGCATTTAGTACCAAGACATTTCTCTTGTATGGTTTATAGAAAAAAAAAAAAAAGGGGGGGGGGGGGGGGGGGAGGGAATCAATTTCTCCCTTAAAACATAGTAATCATTGAAGCAGCGGGGTACAGGGTACATTTATTTGATAAAATTGGTCTTATCAGTCTATAAACAGTTTACAATAAGACAACTCTCATAACAAACAATACCTGGCACTGGTGGTCCGAGGGAAAGGAGCAGGTGGCGGCAGGATGCTGTCCGGCTGGATGATGAAGGCACTCCTGGCTTTCTTCGGGGTGGCGTAGGTGGCTCTGGGAGTGTCGTAGGGCATCTTGACCTCTGGGCAGGCTGTCAGCACCATGGCACCACACTGTAGGGATGTTGGCTACCTGTGTTCTGGGAGCATTTGTGGGGGGGCAGGGCCGGGGACTCATAGCCCTCCTCTGTCTCTGAGGCCGTGGGAGTGGCCTTGCCCAGAGTCTCAATCCTGGCTATGGCCACCACATCCCCGCCAGACTTGGTCACCTTGGTGGTGGTGATGAGGGACTCCCCGTCTCCTAGCTGGTCCTTTATCTCCTGACAACATTTACCCAAGTATTGAAGTTGCTAATTAAACAATCTTTGAAAAAATGCAACCTTTTATCCTTCAATAATACCTTTATTGGTTAGAAAGGTAAAAAAAGGACTGTCACCACAATTGGCAAATATTTTCACAGAGGATCTAAATCAACTTTCCAAGCACTCTCCATCAAAAAAAGGTTTAGAGATGATGAGAAACTACGAATAATCTTTTAGCAATGCTGATACCTTTGTGATTAATTTTTGAGTTTTCAAACTTCAATTTCATACTATCACAAAATGTCCACAACCATCTCTCTACACACAATCTCCTTTAATGTAATATTTCCTAGAATAAATTAAGAAGGAGAGATCCAGTGATTGAATCAAAGAACCCTCCACTGCATATATTGTTTTAAAAAAAGGGATAATATAACAATACACAAGATCTTATATTGACTTTTTTTTTTTACTTATCCCTAGTACACATGGTACAAGCCATGATAATCATGGTGGGTAGAAGTAGGTGACTGCTTTTGCTGTAAGTGCACCATATGTCTACACATGTGAAAAAGCGGTTCGACTTTGCACTTACAAATATTGACAATAAGTGCCAAAAGTAATACATTTTCCTAAAATGGGCTAAACTTAAGGTCCCAAGAAAATTTAAATTAGAAAAGTCTGCTGTTTGGAGTCCTAAAATTATATAGTTGTGATTAACTTTTTTTTTTTTCAGTTTAGCAGGTCTTGATGTAAGCTTTGAAATGTGAACTAATGACATTTTGTATATTCAGGTTTAAAAGCTTTTAGAACCAGAGTAGAGAAAACAGTGCCACGTTTGCCCTAGAACAGAGTTTCAACCCTAACATGTTTCCTATGTAATAGAAGGTATTTTTCAAAAGTATTGTGGCAATCATTTTTCTGATGCAACAGATACCCTGCAGGGTCTTCAACCCTGCATTGTAAGGTGGAGCAGGGTGTCAAAACAAGCCTTGTTTTGTTAGTCTCCTAGCTGTTGCAGAGTCAGGGTACATGTTCCTGTGAACCTTGTTTTGTCTGAATGTAACACGGCATTGAAAGTCATTCCATGGAGCAAAGTTGCACACCAAAATTTTACATTTAAGCTTGGAAAGTCCACCACCAAAACGTTTCCATCAATTCTGAAGGCCTTTGGGATTGATTGCTTGTCCAAATAGAAAGTTTTCTGATGATACAGGTCATTCAAGGAGATCACTGACAAACCCTGCTGAGGATGTCCATCTACCTTCCAAATCAACAAAAATGTGAGGTATACATGCAAGAATTTTTTAACTCTGACCAACAGTTGAGCCTTCAATTTATAACCCAAACTTTAAACATGATGAAAACAACCATTAATGGCTTGATAAGGCACAATTTGGATTATAGATTATAAACACAAGGTAATAAGACCAAATCCAAATAAATAAATAGCGTGTGACGTTTCGGTAACAGCGTTACCATGAAGATGGTAACCGGTGTTACCGAAACGTCACACACTATTTATTTATTTGGATTTGGTCTTATTACCTTGTGTTTATAACCATTAATGGCATTGTGACCAAAGATTAGAACATGAAGCCAGCCAAACTGGTCCCAAAAGTGCCAACCAACGAACAAAAGAACTAGCAAGTGCTCCAGTGTCAAGAATTCTTGGAAATGTGTGAAAAGATCCAAATTTTCTATACTCAACTATCACCACTGATGCGTCGTGGATTTTTTTAATGCGACCAGGAGACAAAGAGTTCAGAGTGGCACACTCCAACATCATCCTGCCCCAAGAAAGTCCAGGATCAAAACAATGCACATTGTCTTCTTTGATATCAGAGAGGTATCACAAATTCCTACCTACGGAGGCCACTGAGGATGCAGCTGTCTTCTTTGGAAGTGCTCAAAACACTGAAAAGGAAGGTCGCACTCTACCACACTGATCTGACATCAAGAACATGAGCAAACTTCATCACAACAATGCACCAAGTCACAGCACCTTTGATCCTAATGATTTCCTGGTCAGAACTCACATCCAATTGGCTCCCTAACATCCCTGACCTGGCTCTCTCCTGCAGACTTTTTATTCAACCAATCAATACCTAAAGTCTTATAAACATAGGGGATACAGAACACTTTTATTAACACCATTGCAGAAATTCCTCTTTTTTATTAAGTAATTCTTTGTTGAGATTTGTAAAATTTAAACAAAAAATATATTTCAGAACTATGATACATATGTAGTCTTCATTGTGTGTGTGTGTCTATATAGTATAGTTAAATACGATTGATCAAATATTTTAATTTATTTTTAAATTAATTTTTAGGATAATAACTGTTGTGCCTGGGAGAAACAGCACTTAAATGTGCTTCCTTATCTATTCAGATTAGATTCAAGACTTTATCCTGTTGTTGTATTTCTTCTACCATAGGCTGTCATATTGCTAGAGTGTATTTCAAAGGAATGTAAACCCTTTGCCTCCACTTACTAGTTTTCTGATAAAGAACAATTTGGATTATATCTACAAGTGTGTTCACACACTATTTGGATTAGGTCATATTTTCTTGTTACTAGTTTTCTGAAATACCCTCATGGGATGAAATCCATTAAAGTGTGACTGTGATCTCCTTGTATGATTTTAACTTTTGGCGCTTTGCTGGAAATTTGCATATAAATGATTTTTAAAACATTTAGCTCTCTTATTATTCATAGAATATAAATGAGGTACACTAATAAATTTTATCCATTACTTTTAAAATATTAATAAGAAAGTCGCAAGATCATAGAGGTGCTATTAAATTGGCGTTAAAAAGCAACATTTTAAGATATCGAATGCAAAAAAAGTAAACTACACAGTATACAGTTCTTTCAAAACACCAGTTTACTGAACTCAACAACAAATGCAGGATAATGCTCCAATGGCCCCCGATTCTTGCAAAAGTCCAACCCCACCAGCGATTTCAAGTAACCAAACAGGGCTCTGGCACATCGAGCTGCTTTTCACATGTGTAGACATGTGGTGCAATTACAGTAAAAGCAGTCGCCTTCTTCTACCCACCATGATTATCATGGCCTGTACCACGTGTACTAGGAATTAGCAAAAAAAAAAAAAAAATCAGGATATATAACAACTCAGTCTAATACAATATTGAAGCGGTCTGCTGGAGATTAAAATGGTGAAACCGCTGAGAGAGGGTTCACCACTGATGAGTCCATGTATTTCCTCTTCCAATCTTTAATCAATGCTGCATAAGGTTTGTAGAAAAATATTTTAAATATGTTTTAAAATAATAGCGCTTCAAATATATTTCTAATTTTCAGCGATAGAGAACAGTAGGGGTTGATATTTTAAACACAGTTAGTTCTCAATTCAAGAACAAAGCCAAAGAACAAGAAATATATTTTGTTAAATCCAATCTCTAGTCGTATTTTTGATTAGTTTAATAGTAGAGGTGTTTGGGGACTGTGTTACTAGAGAAACTATTGTTCAGGACACTTAAATTGAGAAATGCCAATGAGATTTGGGGTAACATTATAAGACCAATTGTGTATAAAAGAGACATTTGTGCTTAAATTCATTCATTTCCTATATATATATACAGGGTGATCCAAAAGTCCAGCACAACTTTAAAAATTAATAACTCCGCGAATATTTGCGCTAGAGCAATGAGGTAAAAACCATTGTGTTCAGGATGCAATGGGATTTTTTATGGCAAATAATGAAAAATTCGAAATTGATTTTAGTTACAACTTTATTCGCTAGATGGCGCTCTACCAGAATTAGCGATTCAGCGGCCAAATTGTTTGATAAATTGAAAAATATAACTGAACGACACGTATTTTTTCTTTTTGAATACCAGGAAAGAACCCTAATAATATCAAATGATAAATTAATAAAACACCATTTCGCCAAAAGTTAGAAGAAATGGTTAACGATTTTTAAATACAATTTGAGATATGTAAAATAGGTATATGCAAATTAAAACATGTAGCAAAAAAAAAAAATAATAATATTTTAGATGCGGTTTGCTGGAATCCTCTCAGCTATTTAAATTTCGGAAATAATAATTTTCTAATTTTTTTAATTCAATTCTCTCTCAGTATCGATTATATTTATTTTAATTCATTTTTAAAATATTTATCTATCTCTGATGATTTATTTTACTCTGGAATGCCGTGTTGTTTTTGTCATGTCCAATAAAGAGCCTCAGATAACTCCATGCATCTCTATCACAGCAGCAGCAGCATTGTCCACTATCTTGGGTGTGTAAAGCAGCTGCTCTGGGTCTATGTCAATTTTCTGCAAGGCTGCGGGCATGAGAATAATATGTGGGTAGGTGTTAGTTCCACACCAGGACAGTTGTTGCATGTTCTATAGGTTCTTGTGCCATCTGGATGTATTGTCATCCTTTATAATGTTTTGTTCTAAATCTTGTTATAGTTTTGTCATTTTTCTTTCGGAGTTTATTTCACATTTTGATCATTCTTATTTTTTGTTTAATTATCTTGTATTTTGCAAAAGCATTAGCGTCAAATAATAACATTTGTATTTTCCTTTGGCTCAACTTTCTGGCTTCCTTTGCAAATTCAACTGCCATTTCATTACACCCAATCCAAACACTGGCAGGAATCCATTGTAGAATGCAGTTATTCTCCAATGATATCAGTTGAGTAAGTAACGAATGTATTTTCTGTGTGATTATAGTATTGCTCTTCCTAATTGCTTCTAGATCGTATATGAAGTCGTTGTACGGTATATTATAATTCCTTTGCTTGATGCAGGGATGGTTGGTTAAGGCATACATCAAGAGCTTTCCAGATAGCTGTCAGTTCACAAGTGAAGTTTGACGAAATCTTTCTTGCTCCTTCTTTGATTTTGATGTATGTTCCATCTTGCAGTATTATGTTAATTCCAGCCCCTCCATTACTTATGGTAAGGTCTGATGATCCATCTGTATATGCTGTTAAATAATTTATCTGATCGCATAAACCAATTGTGTCAAGTCCTTTCTTTTTAAGTATGTTTTTGTTCTCTTTTTTTTTTTATTGCAGGGTTCATTCAGGTTAAGATTGATGATTACATTTGATGGCAATGGGGTAGGAAATATTGGTTATTCTCGAATTTAAAATACATTATGTTTCATATTTATGCTCTTTCTAATATTGTTGTCGTACTGAAGTGTTGAAGATCTTTTGAGTCTTTCTTTTTGTGTCCAGTTTAAATAGGTTCTATGGGATATGTGTTCGGTTTCTTTAGTTTTTAAGCTATTGGTGAATTTTAGTGTTTTCAATTGTCTTCTGCTTTCAAGTAGGTCTAGACCACATTCTCACTGAATTTTCTAATTGTTGGTATTTGAAACAGAACCAGTGATTAATTTGGCCGCTTTTGCTTGAACACTGTCTTGTCTTCTTTTTAGTGATGAACTTGAGGGAGCCCAAACAGGTGTTGCATATTCCATTATTGGCCTTATTAAGGTGATATATGTTGTTCTGAGAATTTTGGGTTTTGCTCCCCAATTTGTTCCACATAGCCTTCTCAGAATTTTTAGGTTTCTGGTAGCTCTATTTGAGGTGCTAATTATTTGTTCTGTAAATCGCAATTCCTCATCAAGTATCACACCTAGGTAATTTGGAGATCTAATTTTATCAATTATATGGTTGTTTATGCTTATTTTGGAGTTAAATTCATGCTTTTTTCCTGTCAGTGAAGGAGACCTATAGGTTTGTGTTTATTGGGTTTATGGTCATTTTGAGTTTCATTGCCTACTTTCCAGTCCTCTCATTGATGTTTTCAGTATTTTTCTGATATTTCTATACTGCTACTTGTGTGCCATATGGCTATATAATCTGCATAACAGGCAACCTTTGTGTCTTCAGTGAAGAAGAATGTTGTTAAGGTTGTGTCGTAATTAGATGTACAACAACTCAAACTTGACCATGACTCTTTTTTTAGCTCTTATTCTTTTCGTTTGGCCAACAAAAAATGTCCAATTTATATACACATATATTCTTACATAATTGGACTTTGAATGCAAATAATCTTCATCTATTTACATACACAACTAATCTCCCCCCCTTAATAATACTCCAGTCGGTCTGGGGGTTTCCTGGCTCTCTGAGGTCTAAGACTGCGGACGGGCACTTGCACAGCGGCAGGCTCCGGTTTAGGAGTGCAAGAGGGCACGTTCACAGCAGCAGGCCCTGGTCTAGGAGTGCAAGAGGGTACGTGCACAGAAGCAGTCTCCTCCTTGTTTCCTGATGTAACCTCTGGACCCTCCTCTTCACTTTATTTCTGACTTCCACCTACAGGCTTCTCTCCTGATGTTCGAGGAAGTATCAAATTTCTTGTCTCCCCTTGTTTCTTTCTCACAGGTCGCAATTGATTGATATGCCTCTTATACACGACGTCCTCGCAACTTATAAGGTAGTGACGGTAGCTCAATAATTTCAAAATGGCACCTTTTACCGTTTAGGTCCAGTTGCATAGTTGCGGAAATAAACCTCGCAACCTGTAGTAAACTGCTCCTGCCTTCTTACGGCCTCATGAAATACCTCTCACGGATTTCCCATCTTAGTATTAAATTCGAGAATCTTGATCTTAAACTTCTCTTCATTAGATGTTCCGCGGAGGAATTCCTTTATTGTAGTTTGGGGGAATGCTCTATGAGCAAATAGGAATCTTTGTAGATTCGTCTCTAAATCATCCTTCCTATTATTCTTTCTCAAAAGGTTTTTAAACTCTCTTACATATCTCTCAGCTAAACCCTTTGTACTAGAATTATACGGACTGGTCTTAGTGTGCCGTATACTATTCATTTTGGTAAATTGCTCGAATTCACCGGAGACAAACTGTCTTCCGTTATCTGTAACCAAAAATTAGGGCAATCCAAATCTGGCAAAAATTTCTCTAAGATGATTTATAATCGTTTTGCTGGTATATCTTTGATGATAAAAATTTCTTTCCACTTTGAGTATGCGTCCACGAGAACCAAAAACATTCTTCCCATGAACGGACCCGCTAGATCAAGATGAAGTCGATGCCAAGGTTTTTCGGGCAAATCCATTCCGAGATGGTAGCCGGGGGCATGCTTGCCGATTCTTGGCATACTCTACATTCTCTAGTTAACTCCTCGATGTTACTGCCTATGCCTGGCCACGAGAAAATACCGTCTGGCAATCATCTTCATTTTAACAATCCCCATGTGTATTTCATGCAAGTCATTTAAAATTAAAGATCTTAATTTTTGGGGAATTACCACTCTTTCACGCCATTGAGGACAACCAAAATCCAAACTTAATTCCTCATTGATCTTATAATGAGGAGCTAGTGGGTTTTCCCTCGGTACCCTTGTGAATTTCCAGTTGCCTTCTCTAACATTCCTTATTACTATAGACAGTATTTTATCTTGGGGCGTCTCATATGCCACCTCCATAAAAGAGAACGGTACCTCATTCAACTTCCTGAGAAGAAGTACCTGGTCTTCATCAAGAGAATCCTTGACACTCGATTCTAAAGGAAGACGTGACAATGCGTCAACATTGGAATTATCACTAGTTTTTCGAAACTCCACAGTATAATTAAATGCAGCTAATTTTAAGGAACATCTTTTAATTCTGGATGATGCACATATGGGAATTGGTTTATGAGGTGAAAATATATGAATTAAGGGTCGGTTGTCTGTGACCAATACAAATTTTCGTCCCAGTAAGTATTGTCTGAATTCCTCAACGCCAAAAGTTATGCTCAACGCTTTCTTTTCTAGTTGAGAGAAACGTTTTTCCGCTTCAGTTAATGTTCTAGAAGCAAAGGCTATAGGGCATTCTTCCTTTCTATCATTTCTATGACTCAGAATTACGCCTAGTCCATAGTCCATTAATAATGATTTACATTTTTAAAATAACATTCGATATTCTTTCGTCCAATTCCATCTACAATTTTTTATTCAAAAGTTGATAGAATGGCGCTAAAATGTTTGCAATATTCTTTATGAATCTATAATAATAAATTAAGAGTCCTATGAAAGATATTAATTGCGAAACATTCTTTAGGTTCAGGCGCCTCTATCAATGCTTTAATTTTATTTTCTAAGGGATGCAGTCCATATTTATCCATTTTAAACCCTAAATATTGTTGCATCATGGCTAATGAACCTATTTTATTTTAATTTGTAATATTATTTTTCATATATTTTAAATTCAAAATTATATTTTATATTTATTTATTTTATTAAACAGAATATATGTATTATAGAATCATCATTTGTATTTAGGTACACGTGTGACTTCACTGCTCTCTTTGATGTAAGGAATAAATAAATTATTCCGGAGGCTACTTAAAGTAGAGTTATCTCATTATTCCCTTATATAAATTTGTAGGATGGTTGAAACACGTTCTGGTAAGATACAAGACCCAGCACAGGAGAGGACCAAGTTTGAAGAGTCTGCCAAGCCGCAACCTGGTGCAACAATTGGTAGAGATGCAAGTTCCGACCCAGTTGTCCTGAATCCCAACATCGACATCCCCAAGTATGATGGAACGGAAGACCCTCGCCCATGGATTGAATCTCTTGAAGAAATTGGCTTCCTGTACCATTGGGCAGACTACATTATCTCCCGTTATGCTGCCATGAATATGATTGGTAGCGCCAAAACCTGGCTGAACCTACACAAGATAAGTTTCACCAGCTGGGAAAATTTCAAGAGCCGCCTAATTGAGGATTTTGCCTCAGACGCCAACAAAGAAGAAATGAAGAAATGAACAGGATGCAACAGTGGAATGAACCTGCAATCAGGTTCGCAGAGGATATTCTTGTACTGTGCAACAAGGTCGACCCCCAAATGGAAGAAGAGACTAAAATAGACTGGGTTATTGGAGGGTTAAAGAAGGAATACTCTTTTGCCCTCCACCTCAACCCTCCTAGAAATACCAACGAACTTCTAGAAATTTGTAAAAAGCTGGATTTGTTCGAAAAGAATTACCAAGAACGTGCAGAAAAATCAAAAGCTCTATATAATGGACCACGCTCTCCTCGTCCCCATCATCAAGAGCAATAGAAGAATGCTACGTCGTTCAGAAGACCATATCAGAACACCTCCAAGCCCCAGGCCCCCGCTCCAAGGTACTACCAGAATACCTCCAAGCCCCAGGCCCCCACTCCGAGGTACTACCAGAACAAGCCTCTGCCCCAGGTATCCGCCCCTAGTCGATCTTACACTCCCAATCGGAGCCAAAACCGGTCTACCTAAGGAAAACATACAATAAGAGTCCAGATTCAAACAGGAATAGGACAGAAGACGGGAGACCAATATGTTTCAAGTGTAACAAGCCAGGACACGTAGCGCAGTATTGCAGAGTCAGGTTTTTAAGAATTGTGGAAGAGGAGCCCATAGTTACACAAGACAAGGTCGAAGAAGAAATCCGAACGGATAATGGAACTGAGAAGTCGAGACCTCTGCTCTACGCTGACGTAAGTAATAACACGTACCCAAGTATCCCGACAAGAAATAGATATGCCGCATTGGAAGATTTAAACTAAGCATCGCGCCTGAGTCCGTCAATCAAAGCAAGTCGACCATAAATGGAATTAAAAAGTTGGACCCCAAATATAAAATAAACATTAACGTGGATAGAATCGGTATCTGCGAAGATTTGATTGATACAGGCGCCGATCTTTCAGTGGTAGACCTTAGTACAGCTCTTAATACAGGTCTTGAAATAATAAATCCTGATAAAATGTGCTCCGGACCCGATGGCAAAGAATTAGATATCGTAGGAAATATTGTTTTAAATATAAAATTTGATGACAAAACGATTACACATCAATTTGTGATAATGAGAACACATTTGCCAATATTTATACTTGTACGAGATTTTCTTAAGAAAATGAACGCAAAAATTGATTGTAAGCGTGAAATAATCAATTATGACTTGACAGGAAATTGTGACGTAATCAAATATCAACAGAATAAAATAAAAAGTGCAAAGGATGCCATTATACCAGAACTTTCTATTAAATTGATTAAGGCATTTGTAGAAGCAGAGGATGGCGAATACATCGTCGAGGAGAACCATAAAATGTTTCAAACAAATGGACTTCGACTAGCGAGAAGCTTAATAAATGTTGCGAATAAAGAAACATATATCTGGATAACAAACCCTTACCCTCGACCATTGAAAATATTAAAAAACCAAACATTGTGCTCTGGAAGCCAGCCAGCCGAATTGAATCTTATGGAAGAAAGTGAACAAAAGGAGCATGAAGAACCTCAATTTCAGATAAACGAAAATTTATCATATAAGGAAAAGGGGCAATTGAAACAAGTTTTGGAAAAGTATGCGGATTTGTTTTCGCCGGGATTAGGAAGATCCAACTTAGCGAAACATCGGATTGATACAGAAGGCGCAAAACCGATCAAACACAAGCCGTATAGGGTGAGCGCGAAAGAGCGAGTAATCATAAAAGAGCAAATTGATGAAATGCTCAGAGACGGCATAATCAGACCATCCTCGAGTCCATGGTCCTTCCCCGTAATATTGGTCAAGAAGCGAGATGGTAAGTACAGATTCTGCGTTGACTACAGAAAATTGAATGATGTAACAGTGAAGGATGTTTACCCAATTCCCAGAATTGATGAAGTATTTTGGACACACTTCAAGGATCTAAATACTTTTCAGTAATTGACCTTAAATCAGGATATTGGCAAGTAGAGGTTGAGAAAGATAAAGAAAAGACAGCCTTCACTACAGCACATGGCCTATATGAGTTCAACGTAATGCCCTTTGGACTATGCAATGCCCCTGCTACATTTGAGAGGAACATGGAAAATATGCTTGGTAATCTTAGATGGCAAATTTGCTTATGTTATCTAGATGACGTAATCATATATAGTTCGGATTTTTCAACACATCTCAAAAGAATAGAAGCTGTTCTAAGATGTTTTCGCGAGGCTAATTTAAAATTGAACAACAAAAAATGCCAATTTGCTTTCGAAGAACTGGAGATTCTTGGCCATATAACTAATCAACATGGTATAAAACCAGCGGAGCATAATATCAAGGCTATTAGAGATTTTCCTCGACCCAAAAAGATAAAAGAAGTTCAATCATTTTTAGGAATGTGTTCATATTATAGAAAATTTATCAAAGGTTTTTCGAAAATTGCCGATCCATTAACCAGTCTTATAAAAAATAATGTACCTTTTACCTGGCCAGCAAATCGAGAAAAAGCATTTCAAACCCTTAAAGTAGCATTGATAAATCCCCCAATATTAAGGCACTTTGATCCGGATGCAACTACTTATATTCATACTGACGCATCTAACATCGGCTTGGGTGCAACATTAGTCCAAAAGTTCGGCGATGAAGAAAAGGTGATCTCATATTTAAGTCGAACACTGAGCAAACCTGAGCAAAATTATTCGACTACCGAAAAAGAATGTCTAGCTGTTGTGTGGTCAATGTCCAAGTTACGACCTTACCTATATGGAAGGCACTTCAAAATCGTAACTGATCATCATGCACTATGCTGGCTTAAGAATCTGAAAGATCCGACCGGCCAATTAGCACGATGGGCACTGAAGATTCAGGAATATAATTTCGAAATTATACACAAATCTGGTAAAAAACATCTGGACGCTGATGGTCTATCTAGAGGACCCTTACCGGAAAACGAATGGAGCGAAGATTATGAGAGACTATTTCTGAATCAAATAATAGACGAAAAGGATGATTTTATTGAGAATATTAAGGAGAACCTTAGTGGAAACAAGCGTTCAATTACACAGAACTTTAAAGAAGAAAATGGGTGTCTCTACAAGAAAAATCCAAATCCTGAAGGTAGGGCATGGTTGCTGGTAGTACCAAAGAAGAGAAGGAAGGAAATCATGAGTGAATACCACAACCATATGCTGAATGGTCATCTGGGCGTCGCCAGAACCACTTACCGATTGAAGAATAAATACTATTGGCCTTCCATGTTGAAAGATGTTTCAGAATTTGTAAAGTCGTGCCATCTTTGCCAAAGTCGGAAAGGTTCAAATCACTTGCCTTCTGGACTTTTACAACCTATTCCCCCAGCTAACCACCCTTTTGAAAGAATCGGAATTGACTTTGTTGGCCCCTTGCCATCAACGAAAAGAAGAAGGAAGTGGATAATTGTGTTGACTGATTATTATACCAAGTATGCTGAAACAAAGGCAGTATCAGAAGCAACCGTGAAAGAAGTCTCTACATTTTTAATCGAACATATTATTTTACGTCACGGGGCCCCAAGATTTCTTATTAGCGATAGAGGTTCACAATTCACTAGCAATTTGATGAAGGAGGTAATGAAAATGTGCAAAGTTAAACACTGCTTCACAACGAGCTACCACCCCCAGACTAACGGAACGGCTAAATAGAACTTTAATCAATATGATCAGCATGTATGTGAATACGGATCAGAAGAACTGGGACGAAATCCTCCCTTTTATCACCCACGCGTATAATACCACGATTCAAGAAACCACAGGCTACTCTCCATTTTTCCTGTTGTTTGGAAGGGAACCCATGTCCCTCTTAGACGACGAGAATATCCCAACGGACAGTAACATGGACGATTACAACGAATATATAGAAAACTACTTAGATATAAAATAGCAAGGATGAGACAGGTAGTCATTAACAACACAGAGAAGACTCAGGAAAGAATGAAAAGAAACTATGACAAAAAACACAATGAGAAAATCTATGAACCAGGAAATCTAGTGGCAGTTTGGACACCAGTCAGGAAAATGTGAAAAACTATTGAGAAAATATTTTGGCCCATATTGAATATTAAAGAAGCTGTCTAACGTAAATTATTTAATTGAGCCGAAAGATAATCCTGGCCAAGACCCATTGATTGTCCATGTCTCAAGACTCAAACCCTATTTTGAGAGAATTGATGAGGTAACTCACGAGGACGTGATGACCTCTGGAGAGGGGGAAGTGTTGCATCATGGCTAATGAACCTATTTTATTTTAATTTGTAATATTATTTTTCATATATTTTAAATTCAAAATTATATTTTATATTTATTTATTTTATTAAACAGAATATATGTATTATAGAATCATCATTTGTATTTAGCTACACGTGTGACTTCACTGCTCTCTTTGATGTGAGAAATAAATAAATTATTCTGGAGGCTACTTAAAGTAGAGTTATCTCATTATTCCCTTATATAAATTTGTAGGATGGTTGAAACACGTTCTGGTAAGATACAAGACCCAGCACAGGAGAGGACCAAGTTTGAAGAGTCTGCCAAGCCGCAACCTGGTGCAACAATATTCCACCGATTTCTTTTTAAATTTACATTTATATCTGTTTTTAACTTTAAACCTTTTTCTATCAATCATCTAAACACTAGATCAAACTTTTGTTCATGATCTTCAAAGTATTTTCCTGCAACCAAAATATCATCTATGTAGCAGGCCACACCTGGCAAATCAGCAAATAGACCTTCCATAATCCTTTGAAATTTATTTGGTGCTACCGCTACGTCATATGGTAGTCTTTTATAAGAAAACAACCTCTTTGTTGTGTTTATATCAACAAAAGCTTTGGCTTCTTCCGCTAACATTACTTGTAAGAAAGCCTGTGATAGGTCTAGAGTCGAAAGTACGGTGCTTTTAGATAATTTTGAAAAGATCTCATCGATTGATGGAAGGGGATACCTATCTAATTCTATTGCTTTATTAGCTGTACATCTAAAATCACCACATATACTTACACTACCATCCTTTTTTAATACTGGTACTATTGGAGCGGTCCAATATGCATGAACTATAGGTTCTAAAATGCCAGAATTCATTAAACGAACAATTTCATTCTCTACTTTGTTTTTTAAAGAGAAAGGTAAACTTCTGGCCTTACAAACCACAGGAGTCACATCCTTTTTTAAATTAAAATTTATTTTAATATCCTTTAGACAGCCCAAATCTTTGTTAAACAAATATGCATATCTATCAATCAAACTATTTTTATTAGATTCATTATTTAAATTTTTAATGCTAAATTATCTAGAATAATCAAGTTTTAGCTGTTTAAGCCATTCTCTTTCTAACAAAATCACCTGGATTTTTCATTTACAACTATTAATCGTAAATATTGGTTGGCTTCTTTTACAAAAACATTTCTTTGCCCTATAATCTCTATTGATTTACCACAAAAGGATTTTAATTTTAAATTTGTTGGAAATAATTTTTTACCTTGCCAATAAATCTTATAAATATCTTTAGGTATTAACGTAACTGGACTTCCTGTATCTATTGTAAAGCACAAAGAATAATCATCTACTGTTAAATTTATTGTGGCATCAGTTTCGCCCTGTACAGAATATATAGAGTCCTCTTGTACAAATTTACATCCCCACATTTTTTTACTAGCTTTGCAGACCCTACTTAAATGACCTAGTTTTTTACATTTTAAAACAAATCTTTGTTCTATGAGGGCAAACAGAGGCCATGTGTATGTCTTTCACCACATGTATAACACATTATTTCTCCCCTTTGCCTGAAAGGCCTATGCTGCACCATACTATTATTGTACTCACCCTTTTTTATCTTTTCCATGGGGGTTGGTGGAAGGCTGGTTAAACCGTTTGGTTTTCGACCACTACGACCCGGGTTCGAATCCCGCATTGGACACTTTTTTCTGTTTAAAAAAAAAATGCTACAATGGCCCCCGATTCTTGCAAAAGTCCAACCCCACCAGCGAGTGCAAGTAACCAAATGGGGCTCTGGCACATTTGTAAGTGCAAAGTCGAACTGCTTTTTACATGTGTAGACATGTGGTGCGCTTACAGTAAAAGCAGTCGCTAACTACCCACCATGATTATCATGGCCTGTACCACGTGTACTAGGGATAAGCAAAAAAATATATATTTTCCATTCACAGGGGATATCTTGGCCACTAATTTATCTTGTAATTCTCTTGTATTTATCTCCGCCATTTCGAACGAGATCACCACTGCAAAACTTTATCCAGGGTGACATCGTCGTTTTATTGTAGTAGCTTCTTTTGCGGGCTTTCCAACTTGATTCCAGCCACAAAACGGTCTCGCATCATGGTTCCCAGCATATCGCCGAAATTACAATTTATTGCTAAATGTTTCAATTCTCTAAGATTCCGAAATTGATTCTCCTTCCTGTTGAATTCTCTTCAAAAATCTGCATCGCGTTTCTTCTTTGGATCCAAATGCTGCTTAATTCTTTGAATGATAGTATCATTGAGTTGATCTTTCATTAGACCAGGAAGAAAATGTCGTTTCCCTGCTTCAAAGTTTCAGAATCTGGTAGCGAGGTAAAAATCAGCACTTCAATCTCCTCCTTCAGATGCCAAAAAGAAAGCCTTAAATTTTTGTACAAAAAGATCGAAGTGTCCTCCACTGGGCTATAGCATCTAAAAGGTACTATTAACTTTGAACTTGTCTTGCTGATCTTTTCTACTCCTTTGTTTTCTTGATCCAGATAGTTTAAAAGATGTAGTTGTTATACTTGCATAGACGCCGTTTTCCTCAGCTTTTTACTGGCTCTGTAGATCGCGCATCCTCGTCGCTACTTTTGTTGTGTCGTAATTAGACGTACGAGAGCTCAAACTTGACCATGGCCAACAACAAATGTCCAATTTATATACACATATATTTTTACATAATGAGGCTTTAAATAATACAAATAATATTCATCTATTTACTTAAACAACAGTTAATATATAGCGAGAAGAGTAGAGGACTGAGCACAGATCCCTGAGGTACACAAGCCCATGTTCTTTGGTCTTTTGAAAATGTTCCATTTACCCGAACCTTTATCCTTCTTCCCCTTAAGAAGTCTGCAATCCAGATTAAGGTTTTTCCTCTTACTCCGATGTTGTGCAGCCTTTCAAATAATTTCTACACTCAATCAAAAGCTGAGGTCATATCCAGGAATACGGCCGTTATCTTCTTTGGCGGTTTTTCCTAGAAATCTATTATTCATTGACAGAAGCAGAACAGTTTATCAGTTGTACAGTGTCTGGATCTTTAGGAAGTTTGGTAGAAGTTTATTTTATTATTGTTAGTGAGCCAGACTATGAGCCTAGAGTGGATAATTCATTCTGTTATTTTACAAAGTATGCTGGTAAGAGCAATTGGCCGATAGTTCTTGCATTCCTTGGTATCTTTGTTTGGTTTCAGTATTGGCACTATAATTGATATCTTCCAATTCTTTGGTAGTTTACCAGTTTGCCATAAAATCTTCAGTATTCGTAGGAGTTTATTTTTAGCTTCGTCTCCAAAGTGTTCAATCATTTGACCAAAGATTAGAGCATCTCCAGGTGACATCTTGGATTTAACTTTCCTATTGATGAGTTTAGCTCATTCAGTGTAAAGTCTCTCAAGTAAATATCTTGTTGATGGTAATTTCTTGCTTGTTTAACTAACCTGTTTACATTATTTTTTAGAGTCCTGCCTTCATTCGTATAGCTGAGTCTGGAAGTGCTTGAAAGATATTCAGCAATTATTTCAGTCATCTGTTTGTTCGTTCTCGCTATTCATATCGGTTAGAGTATTGGAGGATTAGTGTTGGTTTTGATTGTTTTATAACACTTATTATATTCCAGTGATGGCTTTCCTTTTTTTGAATCCATTTTTTTTGCAGAATTCTGCCCATTTTCTCTCTCTCTCTCTTGTTTGAATATCCAAATTTCTTGTTCTATTTTGTGACTAATTTCAATGAGTTCCTTTATGATTTCTTCTGTTTTATTTGTTTTAAGAAGTTCATTGATATTGTCTCTCTCTGCAATCATTACCTCGATATTGTGGTCCTTCCAGTAAAGTATTCACAGGTCTTTACGTCTACCTCTAGGTATCGATGCTTTTGCAGCTTTGGATATGTTCGAAGAGAATTTTTCCAATTTTTTGTCAATCGTTCTGTGATTTAATTCTTCGTTGCACAGTTCTTCAAGCTTTTCTGTGAATTTTTTTCCAGTGTTCTTTTATTCTGTTGGAAATTCTCAATTTTGAATTTTATGGTTGTTAAAATTGGTCTGTGGTCACTGATTGCACTTTTCAGAATTTTCCATTGTGTTGTGGGTGCGATGTTGTAATTTATCGCTGTGATGTCTATTGCGGATTCTGTGCCTGTGGACTTGGATATATAGGTGTTCTTTTCGTTATTTAACGGTGTAAGGTCGAGGTCGGTTAGCATGTCCTCAACCTGCTGACCTTTGTTATCCTGGACAGGTGATCCCCAAGTTGGTCTTTCAGCGTTAAAATCACCAAGTATGATTGCGATATCCGAAGACGCTTCACTTAATGTCTCTATCAGGCCTGCATTGATGCTAGTATTATCGTGGTGATAAACATTTATGATTGGAATTGTTTTATCTGTAAGATAGATTTCTATTGCCTGAGCCTCTTTCGTGCTTTCTCTAGGCTTACTCTGATTATAGGCGATTTCCTTAAATTTGATTTCTAGAGTTTTTATCAAAACGGCAAGTCCTCCTCCGAATTTTCCTTGTCTGTCCTTTCGTAGTGTTGTATAATCTTTGATATTTAATCTCAGATTCTTATTCAATTTTGTTTCCTGAGGACAAGTAATATGTACATTGTTGTCACAGAGAAGACAAGTCAGCTCTTTATTTTCCTCTGGGTACCATTTATATTGAGTTGTAGTAGGTTGAATTGTGTCCTCGTAGTAGATTTCTCATCATGAGCTCGAGCTGCAGCTCCTGACGCGGCGGTTACCCCGAACGCGGTAGCATTACTGGAGATATCAGTTTTGCTCTTCATTTGAAAATGGGTGCCGTTGCAACGTTAGTCATCTTGGAAACGAACCAGAATTTGGTCAAATATTCCAAGGGTCCAGGGGGGACCGCAAGGAGGTGTGGTCGGACTTCTCCCCTTCCCCCTGGAATGCCGTCACTACAGGATAAAGCATTCTTGGTGAATTTTTTTAATTGTGATTCAGAATCTGCCACTGAAGCTTTACGAGCGTTTCGTTCCTTCAAAGATATTCGAAGCGGTAAAGGACCAATGAGTTGCTACTCTCTAAAGCGATTGATTAAAAGTTTTGAGGAAACTGGATCTCTGGAAGCAAAATTTCGGAGTGGAAGACCATCGACATGCAAGTCAGTGGCTGTTACGGTTTTGCAGAATGCTGAAGCTATTGAAACGTTATCCACGTATGGAGAAGTAAGTGCTAGACAAGTTTCTCGACAAACAGGGATTTCGTATGGAACAGTTTGGAGAGAACACACATTTAGAATTTTCTATAAAAATACCCTAACAAAATTCAAAGTTTTCACGAGTTGAAAGTCAGCGATTTTGAGAAGCGTCAAGAATTCGCTGTATGGGTTTTCCGGCAAATTGATATTGATGAAAACTGGCTGTCAAATGTTCTAAGGACAGATGATGCTCACTTTTATCTAAAGGGAGAATTTAACATTCAAAACTGCCTCATTTTAGCAACAGAAAACCCTAGGAATCTTACAGAAATACCACTTCATCAGCCCAGAGTTACAGTTTTGTGTGGGCTCACTTCTTCTTTTATTATTGGGCCATTTTTATTTGAAAAAATCAATGGAAGAACTTTAAAAACCGTTTTGTAACTGGTGAACGTTATGTTCAACTTTTGAGAGAAAAGGTTATTCCCATATTGCAGGACAGACAAGCACTAAGCGAAATAACATTCATGCAAGATGGAGGACCTCCTCATATCTCCCGCGGTGCCAAACAATTGCTGAAGGATACGTTCGGTGAAATTCGTTGATAAGTCACCACTTTATATACCAGTGGCCTCCAATATCACCAGACTAGACGCTTTACAATTTCGGTTATGGGGGTACATTAAGTCGCGTTTTTATCGATGCCGGCCTACCACATTGGCCATGTTGATGGCTTCTATCAGATGGCACGTTTTATAAATTTCAAATATTTAATTGTGACCATTCTGTCATCTATCGTCTGCAGACGGTATTTGAGAATGAAAGGCGCCACATTGAGCAAGGATTGTGACCTAATACAAGAGAGAAGGCAGTTACCTAATTTGTTATATTTTGCAGCTCTTTGTTTTGGGTTATGGGAATAATAAATGCTGTCCTCACATCTTGACTCTTTTTTTTTCTGTGAACAGTAATATTTTTGTTAATAGTCCAGTTAAATAGTCAAGTGTCGCCAATTAGTCAAGAAACTATACATTCCTTATAGCAAGAAATCCTATTAGTAGTGCCATCATAATTTTTGGTACTATATTAACATTTCAAAAATCGTGTATTGATATCAGTAGTTATTTTCAAACATTCAATCTATTTCACAAAACTCCATCTAAAATATAAATATTTTTGCTACATGTTTTAATTTGCATATACCTATTTTACATATCTCAGATTGTATTTAAAAATCGCCAACCAATTCTTCTAACTTTTGGTGAAATGGTGTTTTATTAATTTATCATTTGATATTATTAGGGTTCTTTCCTGGTATTCAAAAAGGAAAAATACGTGTCGTTCAGTTATATTTTTTAATTTATCTAACAATTTGGCCACTGAATCGCTGATTCTGGTAGAGCGCCATCTAGCGAATAAAGTTGTAACTAAAATCAATTTCTAATTTTTCATTATTTGCCATAAAAAATCCCATTGTATCCTGAACACAATGGTGTTTACCGCATTGCTCTAGCGTAAATATTCGCGGAGTTATTAATTTTTAAAGTTGTGCGGGACTTTTGGATCACCCTGTATATATATAGATGGTGCGTTATTGCTTTATACAGTAGAACCTCTATGAGAGGACACTTCGGCTAAAGGACACCTCTCTACAAAGGACAGCTTTCATTGTCAAAATTACCATTTTTACTATGTAACAACTCTTTGGTAAGAGGACACCTCTCCATAAGGGACACTTTTGCTCTGCAACTAGGTGTCCTTTACAGAGAGGTACTACTGTACTAAGTAATTCTGCCAGTGTGATGTCTCAGTTTACTTAGTTTGTTCCCTGATTGGCAACAGATCCTGCCAGTACAGAGAAGGGGGAACTGGTCTGTTACCTTGTGGCGGAGTTTCTTCAGAGACACTTCTGAAGACTTGAGGCTCCTTTTGTGGGACCTACGGGTCCTGGATGCCACAGGACCTTCCAGATCATCCTCCGTGCAGTCGAAGCTGATCTCAGAGCCAAAGTTGAGGGAACCTCCTGTCTCCTCTATGGTCTCCAGCCTAGACACTTGGTTGATAAATACCACAAATCTCTTTAATTCAACATAGGTGTTCATCTTGATTCAAAGTAGGTCTATTAAATTAGAGTTATAATAAAGCAAAATTTGGATTATAGAGACAACAAAATAAGACCTAATCCAAATAAATTAACAATGTATGATGTTTCGGTAACAGCATTGTTACCAGCATCAGACAAAAGAATGAATCTATTTTTTTATAGTAATATTGATTTCAATTTTGAATCAGATTTTGGAAAATTCCATCTATTTGTAATGAGAAATGCATTAGGAATTTATGCATTTTACAGAATTTGAGAAAATGATTTATTCTTTTGTCTGATGATGGTAACAATGCTGTTACCGAAACGTCACACACTATTAAATTATTTGGATTAGGTCTTATTTTCTTGTATCTAAATTAGAGTTAGTTTAATCAACCCTATATAAACCAACTTATAATTTTATTTTATTATAAACACAAGGTAATAGGACCAAATCCAAATAAATATTACATTGTGTTTATAAATCTACTAGACGAATGGCCCGGGTTTTACCAGAGTGCGTACATATTTTAAAAATTTTTAATTAAAATACTATTCGTTACAATTATAAATTGGCGCCGTGGATGTCTCTTTTGTGAAACGTCCCGCCCCAAACTGTGTGTGTCTTGAAAATATAAAAATAAAAATGTGAACGGAAAAATATGTCCAGGGTAGCCTAGTGGTCATGGCATCTGCCCGGTAAGCGGAAGGTCGTGGGTTCAATTCCCATCCCTTGACACTTTTTTTATTTTATCCATTCTGACCAAAATCTATCCGTGAACTTCACACAGTGAACTTCACACAGACAGAATAAGGCAATTATATAAGTAGATAATCCAAATTGTGCCTTATCACACACTATTTTTTTATTTGGCCTTATTACCTTGTGTTTATAATCTATGACGTAATGCCGGCGGCACGCACCCGTTGGCTGCCGGCGAGCACGTGACCTCCCTGTGCGCGCGCATCCGTGACAGCGGCCGATGAGGAATTGAGGAATTGAGGAAAGACGGTAGTGACTATATATATTAATAATAATAATAATAATATAATAATAATTATTATTATTATTATCATTAGATAATGATAATGATCATAATGATGATGCGCGCGCATCCGTGACAGCGATGAGGAATTGAGGAAAGACGGTCGTGACTATATATTATTAATAATAATAATAATATAATAATAATTATTATTATTATTATCATTAGATAATGATAATGATCATAATGATAATGCGCGCGCATCCGTGACATGAGGAATTGAGGACAGCGATGAGGAAAGACGGTCGTGACTATATATATTAATAATATAATAATAATAATATAATAATAATTATTATTATTATTATCATTAGATAATGATAATGATCATAATGATGATGCGCGCGCATCCGTGACATGAGGAATTGAGGACAGCGATGAGGAAAGACGGTCGTGACTATATATATTAATAATAATAATAATTATTATTATTATTATCATTAGATAATGATAATGATCATAATGATGATGAATGCGCATCCGTGACAGCGATGAGGAAAGACGGTCGTGACTATATATGTTGATAATCCAAATTGTGCTTTATCATTCTATTTTATTATTTTAAAATCCAATATATTTAAACAAGACCCTACATAGTATAAAAATGAATACATATATGTGGAAGTGCATGCTGTGGCAAGCATTACAAATTCATAATGTTGGTTCATGTATGTTGTTGGCCTTATTTTCCCACTTTACCCAGTTGAAACATTGATTTCTCTCCATATAGTGTTAAAGTAGATACTTGGTGGCAGTGCTGTAGTGGAGGGTATACGGGGGTATACGCCGTATACCCTATGCTTTTAAAATTTAGATAGCGTATACCTAGTGGTTTTACTTAAAAATAGCGTATACCCTATGATTTTGTTCAAATTTTTTATTAAAAATTTATTATTTTCTTTCTTTGTAATAGTAAAAAAAAAATGATGATAAAAATTGTACTGAAAAATTGCAAAAAATTTTCAAATTAACAATTCACACAAAATATTTCATTCATTTAGTAAAAATATCTTGGGAAAAATATATCAACTATATTCAAATTAATAATCAAACAAGCCTCCTTTAACGAAAAACGGAAAACGAATATAACCGAACCTTTAATTTTTGAAAATGGTAATTTTGTTTAAAACCACAATGAAATGAAAACTTTAAACTTTCCTAATATTTAAAAGTTATTATGTTTGCTTAATAGAAAATATGTTAAAAAATTAAAGTTTAAATAAAAATAAAGTTATATTTTCTGATGTTAAAATCATTTACAAAAAAAAGTAAAAACGACTTCTTCAAAATAGATGTTCTCTTATTACCAATGCTGTATTTATCCAGCAGTGATGTAAACTAATACATAAACAATTTGGTTTGCGATTTAAAACGATTTTCTTCTAATTCTATACAATTGAAAATATATTTGAATTTTATCAAATACTCTTCTTTAACTAAAGTTGCTATGGTAACCATGCTAAACTACGTTATTGTGGACGTTAATTTTGCATATTCTTTAGTTTATTTGAAGTTAGCAAAAGCTGTTGACAAAATAACATTGATTTTCAAAAAAATATAATTTTGAAAACTTCTTTAAGTAAGTTTATTGATACTGGCTTAAAAGCTTATTTAAATTGTTTTTAATTGTTGATGAAAAGTTGGTGTTTGTTTTTTAAAAAAATAAATAAAATAAAGATTTTATTCAAAACAAATCGATTAGTAAGTATCTAAATTTTGTTAATGTTAAAATAAGTGAAATTTAAATTTTCTGTACTTATACTAGCTTTCGAAAATAACTCTTCTGTTTAATTATGGACCGCTGGTTGAAGACAGGAAATTTATGTACTAAAAGAAGTTTGGAGGTAGAAAAAGATGCAGAAAAGAATGAACTAGAAGAAGCTGTTAAAAGAAATAAAAACACTGTTGGTACATCAAATGCAAGTACTATCTCAAAAAGAGCTGATATATTGATCAATAGTTCACCAAAGAAAATGAATGACCAGGATTCCAAATTTGAAGTTTGGAATGATTCCCAATATATTCAATTTAAGGAAAAGTATCCATGGCTTTCAATTTCCAAAGGTAGACTCGGATGTAACATTTGCGCAAATGTTAAAACTTTAGGGGCTGCAAAAAGTGAAAGAATTCATATTTCACCAGAATGGAGTAACTACCTAATAGAAGCAGCAGGAAAAGATCGGGCAAGCAAATTATCAAACATTCGAATGAAAATTAAAAAGCATTGTGAGTCTGAAGCTCATAAAATAGCTGAGAATATTAAGAAAGACAGAAAAAAAAAATAAATTAGAAGAATATGCAAACAATATTAACATTGAAGTAGAAAATGAAAATATTAAGCTTTTTAGAACTGCTTATAATATCGCTAAAACAAATAGACCATATTCTGATTATGAAAATCATATCACGTTACAAACATTAAATGGCATTAAATTAGGATCGACTCTTCACTCCAGATATTCTGCTACACAAATAATAAACCATATAGCCTGCGAAATGCGGAAAATGCTTGTTGCGAAGATTTTGTCAACAAATTCAAAAATTACTATACTAATTGATGAATCAACAACCTTAAGTAATAAATCAACTTTGGTCATTTTCTTGAAAGCATATTTATGAGGAGAAAGTATTGATTATATTTTCTTTGATTTGTGTGAATTACAATGCCAAGACTCAGAAAATATTGAAAAAGAGCTTTTGAATACTTTGTATAAACATGGGTTGAACGAAGAATATTTAAAAGAAAATTGGATAGCAATTGCGACTGATGGGGCAAGTGTCATGGTAGGAAGTCATTCGGGAGTCGTAACTCGACTTAAGCAAAAGTTTCCAAAACTTTTTGCATGGCACTGCCTCAACCATAGATTAGAGCTTTCTGTTGGCGATACTATCAAAGAAGTCCGCGGAATCAACCATTTTAAAGCTTTTATGGACAAACTGTATTCATTATATAGCCAATCTCCTAAAAATTGTCGTGCTCTGGAGGAAGCTTGCCATGAATTAGGAACAAGATTTGCTAAAGTGGGTCAAATTTTAGGAGTACGATGGATTTCAAGTAGTTTTAGAACAATAAAAACCGTCTGGGAGTCATACGAGTCATTGCACCATCATTTCAAATCATCAACATATCTAGATTCCACATATCAAGGGTTATTAAGAAGATTGGAGAGTCCAAAATTTATATTAGATTTAGGTTTAATGTACGACACACACACGCTTCAGGAAATGTCAATGTTGTCTTTAGAGCTGCAGTCTAGAACAACTGCTTTACAAAAGGCGGAACATTAAATAAAGAGAACAATTAGAGTCATAGAAAGCTTCAAAACATCACCAGGAGAAAAAAGCTTGCTAGCTCTTGAAGCGGCAGAAAACTTAGTTTTTAGGAGCGTAACATTAGTTCCCAATGCCAAAATTATTCCGATAGATAGAAAAAAATTTCTTCTAAGTATAATATAAAAGTTAAAATTAAGGTTGTGTACAGAATCAAATGAAGATAATGAGAAATTAATTAAGGATATTTCAGCTCTAGAACCAAACAATTTTGACGCAGAAAATGTTCGATATGGAGAGGTCGAAATGAGACGTATTTGTCGAAGGTTTAACTTAGATGAAATGAAATGCATTAACGGCTTGAGAGATTTTGTTGATGATAAAAACAATGTTCCCGAAACACTTCAACCATTTTTCAGGGCAATTTCAACATTGCCCTGTTCAACAGCTGAATGTGAGCGAGGTTTCAGCCTGATGAATGAAATAATAATAAACTTGCGGACTTCTTTGCTAATATCAAATGTTTCGAACTTAATGTTCATAAATTCAAATGGACCACCAATCGAAATGTTTCAGCCGAAAAAATACGTTCAATCATGGCTTTTACATCATAGATCATCTACTGACACTAGATCAAGAGTTTGTGCCAGAAAAAATACAGATGCATCTCGGCAGTCATTATGGGACATTTTTATGTAAAAGTTGTATGTAATATTTTACGTCTTTTTTTCAAATAAAAATATAATTAAAAATAACCTTGTTTATTTTTACCAAAAATTTATATTCTCAAGCGTATACCCTATGCTAATTTTACGACTACAGCACTGCTTGGTGGGAATTGGAAAAATGGTTGAATTATGGTAACTATGGTTATACTGTACATATTGCTCTTAGTATTTAGAAACTCTTAAATTTTTATAGGTTTTGACACTCAACAGAGATATCACATAGAGTAAAGCCAATGAATGACCTTTTCTGGCTTCTAATTGGAGATTGGACTAGATCATGGGTTGGCAACCAAAAGAGTCAAAAAATACAATTTACAAAATTTCAAAGTTTTTAAAGAGCAACAAAATGTTTTCTTGCCAACAATAAATAGTACTCGCATAAATAAAGTTTTTATTTATGCGAGTACTACACACAGCTTCACATTCAAAGAGCCGCATGTGGCTTATAAGCTGCAGGTTGTGGACCCCTGAACTAGATCATTTTGATTTTACAAAATTAGCTACTCTCTCATGAAAGCTTTCGCCGTAATAGGAACCCATTAAAGCTTTAAATGAAAAAAAAAAGGTATTCTAGGCAATATTATTGAGGTGCTGTTGAATTAAATATAACGGGTTAAATCAAATAAGCTCATTGGGATTGGAAAAATAGTTGAATAATATGATAACAGATGGCGCTCTAATACATCGTAATATAACATGTGTTGGACCATAGTTGTTGAATTGAAGATTATAATTTGAAAAATTGGTTGATTAAAAAGAGAGATTATAGTGTAAGTTTATTTTTAAATCACAATTTTTAGTTGGAATTCATTGGTGAAGAGTTATCACCAACATTCAGTTGCATGACCAAGAGTTGTTTTTTACATTATTGATGTAGAAGGTTTTACTTTAAAGAAAATTTAATACACAATTTTTGGATTAGAAATGAAAATAAAAAAAGACCAAATTCTAATAAGCAGCAATACATGCTCTTATGTTTGTGCAAAGATGAGGCAAAATCACATACACACACCCATATTGTCATCATTCAAACACTCTAAGTAAGCAATACAGGTCCAACCCCACCAGCGAGTGCAAGTAACCAAACGGGGCTCTGGCACATTTGTAAGTACAAAGTCAAACTGCTTTTCATATGTGTAGACATGTGGTGCATTTACAGTAAAAGTAGTCACTAACTACCCACCATGATTATCAAGTCCTGTACCACGTGTACTAGGGATAAAAAAATAATAATAATAAAAAGCAATACATGACAATATGATGGAACAAACCATTGTGGATGTTTGGCAAAGAATAATGAGCCAAGGTTTCTGAGGTAGGAGAATAAACAAACTATACACATGTAAGACGTACCTTGTAAGAGAGCCAGCACCGCAGGCCTAATCTGTGAGGAAGTACAGGGGAGATAAGCTGGGTGATACAACTACATTGATAGACTGTGATGATTCACCAGCTAAAAAATTTAATCTAATTGCCAATTAAGTACTCTAATCACCTGTTTGATAGGGTATTGTTATTATAACACCTATCCACCCAGGGTCAACAACAAAGGTGTTGGCTCATGCTAGGATTAAACTCGTCAGCAGACATACCGTCATGAAGGCAAACCCATCACCACCTATCACCCTCATGTAGAGTTACTCAATTTTACAGCACTCTGAGATTGGAAAGATATCTCTCTCCATATCCTTGCTTCCTCCCGACACTTCCCCAATACACATGGTGCAGGCCATGATAATCATGATGGGTAGGGGGTTTTCCAACAGCTTATAGTGTAAGTGCATCACATATCTAGCAGCAGTTTCACTTATAAGAAACCAGAACCTTGTTTGGTTAATTACACTCACTGGTTGGGTTGTATATGAATTAAGTGAAGTTGAAACAATTCCTTCTAGTCTTTTGTACAAATACACCATGTATGTGTCTCCAACCATAATCTATATTCCTAAACCATCTCTTTTACCAGATCTCTAGGTGACTATATAGAGGTCTGTCTATGAAAGACATTGATACACAACAAACAAAAGTTGTCACTTAAAATGATAAGACCAAATCCAAACAAATAAATAGTGTGTGACATTTCTGTAACAGCGTTGTTACCATCTTCAGACAAAAGTACTGAATGAGAAATTATACCATAGCATGTTTTAAATACTTTTGTCTGAAGATGGTAACAACGATGTTACTGAAACATCACACACTATTTATTTGGATTTGGACTTATTACCTTGTGTTTATAAACCAAATTGTGCCTTATCAGAAGTTGTCACCTGTTCTTCTTGATGATAGAGCTGTTGTTGAGGAAGGCCAACTTCTCCCGGGTCTCCTCATCAATGTTGTTGATGTAGTCCCCCAGGAGCACCTCGCGGATGAGGGCCAGCTGTCTTTCCTGCACCCACAGTGTGTGTTAGCATGGCATGTGTGAAGGAGGTGGAGGGCTTACGTAGGAGTTGCGGTCATTCTCTGCCTGGATCCTTCTCTTTATTTCTCCATCCAGAAGGTTCCTGCACACCCCACATAGAATGTGTTTATATGTACTTGGGAGAATCACTTTATGTGGGTGTGTGTAAATTATTTTGTGTAACATGAGAGATTTCAATGGATAATTTACTTTTCTATTATACTATCCTTCCATCGCCTCTCTGCTCTGTCATTGACAAGCAATGTTTTAGTGATATAAAATTGCATAGTCAACCCAATGGTAGTCTTTCTCTTCTCACTTTCTACATATCTATATATCTACAATTTGTAATTTGAAAATAGTAATATGACTTAGGATATGACTTTTTCCAAATATCACTTGTGCAGTACATTTTCAGGTAGTTGAACCTATAATTTATTTTTAATGGAGTTTCATATAGATAAATTTATTTTTATATGGTTCTTTTTGAAGTTCATAAATATAAGTTTCGCTGTAAATCTATCAGTTTATGTTATAGACACATTCCCGCCTATATAACCTCTAACAGAACCAACCTGGAATGTTGCTTCTGAGTTTTAAGTGTCTTAAGTTCTTGCTGGAGTTGTGCCTTCTCCTTCTGCTCTCTGCGCAGGTCGGATGTCATCTTGGACAGGCTGCTCTTTGCAACTCTCAGAATCTTGGTGAAGTCTGAAAACAGTTGGTAGGGGTGTTAGAGAAGGAAAGCATCAACTCTGTAACAACTGATGGGAACACAGGGTCAGTCTGGGATTTCTGAGGACTGAACTACAACATAGGAATGTGGAGTCATTGCTGTGTTGTAGATGTAGTTCATCAAAGTCCTATTACACCTGTGGAACCTATATATACAGTAGAACCTCCCTGTAAAGGACACTTAATTGCAGAGGCAAAGTGTCCTTTAGGGAGAGGTGTCCTCTTACCGGAGAGTTGCTAAATAGTAAAAATGGTAATTTAGCAAATGAAAGCTGTCCTTTGTAGAGAGGTGTCCACTAGCGGGGTGTCGGCTAAAGGGAGGTTCTACTGTATTCTCTATTTGCTGGATGTAGGTGATAGGTCCAGCCAATAGCTGATCCAATAGGATCTCTAAGGACTGATGGAATGTGGAGTCATTGCTATGTTGTAGATGGGGTTTTAGTTCATCAAAGTAAAGGCCTATTACACCTTAGGAACATGCGATCAACTGGAAAATCCCATATGTGCTAAATGTATCCTCTGAAAAAGGAATATAAACAGTAGCAATGTGTTTCTTTATTCGTGCAAAGTACAAGCTTTTGGATCTTTATAATCCTTCTATAGGCTATTAAGATCGGAAGCCTGTACTTTGCACAAATAAAGAAACACATTGCTACTGTTTATATTCTTATTTGAAAATTCAAAACTATTATAGACGCGTATGATTCTTTTAAAATAAAACAATTTCTACTGCCCTTACTGTATAATAATTTTGAATTTTCATAACAGATGGTGCACTAATGCATCGTAATAGTCTTATTTCATACTTTATAGCAATTTTCTCTTCTAATATGTATCTTCTATTTGCTGGATAGGGCCAATAGCTAATCCAATAGCACAACAATAGAGAATA
This sequence comes from Cordylochernes scorpioides, assembly GCA_030710605.1. Classification (NCBI taxonomy): domain Eukaryota; kingdom Metazoa; phylum Arthropoda; class Arachnida; order Pseudoscorpiones; family Chernetidae; genus Cordylochernes; species Cordylochernes scorpioides. Next base: position 20,227,286 of record CP092885.1, read on the forward strand.
TGCAACAACTCTCCCCATACTTTATATATATAGAGAGAAATACTGTAAAATCTCACACGGTAATAAGACCAAATCCAAATAAATAAATAGTGTGTGACGTTTCGGTAGCAGCGTTGTCACCATCTTCAGACAAAGTGTACTAACAAAAGTACTTTTGTCTGAAGATGGTAACAACGCTGTTACCGAAACGTCACACACTATTTATTTATTTGGATTTGGTCTTATTACCTTGTGTTTATAATCTACTAGCTAGATGGGTGACCCGAGCTTCGCCCCGGGATTGACCCGTGTGCATATCTACCCAAGTGATATATATTTAGATAAGATTTTTTTTATAATTGTTTGTTATTAACATTATCTATTTGTTTGCATCAGCATAATTTAATCTAAATTGTACTGAAATAAAAATATCCACTTTTATATAATTTGAATTTGCCTATCGTTTTCCTTGTATTTTTTGTACATATGTATTAAAATTTTGGTTAGAATTAGTGAACTCCTACAAATTTGTAAAGGTTTTTGAAACATGGAAATTATAATACTTTAAATAAATAAAAATAGGGTGAACACAAATAAAACATACCAAATATTTTGAATTAGAGCAGTTATTTTAAACAGCGAATTAGATCAGTTATATCTAAAAATGAAAATATATAAATCTTCAAATCGAGCGAGCGTCTATAAATATTTCTATTTAGATCAAGTATTCTAAACGTATGTGTTATTAAGCGAACTATTATTAATGAAATATTGAGAAGATTTAGATTTTAAACGTATTTATAACCTTTTAGTACTTGATAGAGGGCGCTGTTCGTGAGCTAAGTAGAATAATTTTAATATAGTTTTAATAATTGATTTATATATTTTTTAAAATAGCCTATCGTCTTCCCCGTATTTTTTTACCTATGTATGGAAATTTTGGTTTGAATTAGTGAACTACTGCGAATTTGTATACCGGACATATATACAAACAAACAAACATTCATTTTTATATATATAGATAATCCAAATTGTACCTTATCAACTGTAAAATCTCATTATAACACCCACTTGGTTACAACATCATTAAGTCCAAAGTATTTTTAAAGTTCTAATTGTTTTAACAGTGGTCATAAGATAGGTATAACAAAAAATCTTGGCTCCAAGTGATGTTATATAGCGAGGTTCAACTGCATAAACATTTATGGCATTAAACGATATAGATAATAGAAAATATATAAAACTGAAAAAAATAATTTTAAAATGGGCATATCCTGACCGCTCACATGAGCTTTTTGGATGGCAGAGCGCCATCTAGTGGAACAAAATTTAACAAAAAAACCTTAATTTAACTTGTTCCCTGATATTTGGCCAACCCATTTTCTTTCCTGGTGCAGGAATGCAGCCGGCACCATGCTGATGAGAGCCAACAGTGCGAAGCACGTTCGTGGTTGGCGTTTTTTTTTTTTTATTTATCAAGAAAATGGGTTGGCTAAATATCAGGGAACAAGTTAAATCAACGTTTAGTTGATTTTTCTTCCACTAGATGGTGCTCTGCCACCTAAAAAACTCATGTGAGCAGTCAGGATATGCCTAATTTATTTTTAATATAGAAAACTGTAAACACCAGTTTTAACACATGTTCTAAAAAATAAATTTGAATGATCATGATGGCAACTTCCTTGATCAACACACAAGAATGCCCCTATCTGTGACCAGACATTGCTTACATCACTGGCACTCCAGACAATTTGATTACTGGACAACTTTCAAGAGAATAACGAGATAACTAAGAGGAACAATACACCTAGGATTTGCAGGATGAGAAGAAAACTTTTAGAAATAGCATTAATCCTATACTGATGCCAGCTCATTGACCACTTGAGAATTCCTATGGCATATACAGTAGAACCTCCATGAGAGGACACTCACACTAGAGGACACCTCTCTATAAAGGACAGTTTTCATTGCCAAAATTACCATTTTTTACTATTTACAACTCTCTGGTAAGAAGACATCTCTCCCTAAAGGACAATTTTGCTCTACAACTAGGTGTCCTTTACAGGGAGGCTCTACTGTATGCATACCCTTTCCACACTTCACCCGACAGTATAGGAGATGAAGTCCATTGTAACCTTGGACTGAAGCCTGGCAATCTCAGACACAAAGAAAATCTGAGAAAAGAGGAGCCAGTGACCACTGTACAACTGATGCAAATGATTTATAGCAAGAAATTGATCCATCAGTGGCTATTGCTCCAAGTCTTAGGGAACAGCTTCACACCAGAGGTATAACTGATTGGACTCCTATCAAATATTTAGTGCTCTTCTTCACACAAGATCTTATAAGGAATAATTGTGAGCAAACTAATTACTGTAGTAAACATTGCAGCAAGTCCCCACAAAGTCCCAATGTCTCTGAATTTGGACTCATTGGAACCATGGGACTAATATCAATATGGAATTTGACTTCAGTGAAGCCCATTTATTTATTTTTTCAGGAGCATTCTGGTGTAGTCACATCCATCTTCGAGGAATTCCAGAGTGCTTCAAGAATAAAAGGAAACTTTGTCAAGAGTGAAGGCCTATAGTGCGGCACCTGGCGTGCCCATAACGATTTGTACATGTTATACTTATAAAAGACCTGTTTGCTACACAAATAGTTTTAAGCTCCTTTTCCCTTCTAATAAATCCATGTGGAAGTTTTTCTTGTAATTTTGATAACTGTACATAAGTTCCAGCTTGCCTGCCATGGGGGCAGTCGTGTGTGTGACCTGGTGTTGCCAGTATTCTGCTCAAGTAAATATTAGCCAAAATAATCTTATTTCTGGCCATCAAATGTGATACAGCAATATTATCACCACCATTTTTCTGACTAAAAAAAATTGTCCGGGATTTGGTCAATTTGAATTTCCCTTGGTTCAAAATGCCACAATGTATCCTTCCAGACTTAACTCTTGTCAAAATTTCAGCCAGATTGGTCAAATATTGAAGAAACGGATAAGGCAAATAAATAAATATACACATGTTTATACGTACCCGGATCTGTAAAAGAAAAAAAAAAAACAATTTTTTATTAAAATATTTCGAGAGATTGCTCCCTCTTTATCAATTTATTGCAAACCTAATTAACTATGTTAATTAACTAAATTAATTTAGTTTATTGTGCAATGATTTTGATAAAGAGGAAACAATCTCTCAAAATATATATTTTAATAGAAATTTTTTTTTTTCTTTTACAGACACAGGTACGTCGTTTTTTATATAAATTTATTATGAAGGAATAAAAGTTAACGGCGACGAGTTTCTTTTATTAAAATGCTGTATATTCTATTTTTGTATAATAGTCATTCATTTCATTAAGAAAATTATGTAAATATTTACATATATATATATTAAAAATGAAAAAGGCATTTCCTGACCATGAGCACATGTGCTTTTTAGATGGCAGAGCGCCATCTAGTGGAGCAAAAATAAACTAAACGTTTATTTAGCTTGCTCCGTGATATTTGGCCAACCCAATTTTTTGATAAATCAAAAAAAGCCATCCACGAACGTGTTTCGCGCTGTTGGCGCTCGTCAGCGTGGAGTAGGCTGTAACCACTGCGACCAAAAAGATTTTTGGTCCCGGAGGCTTCTTGAGAAATCAAGAAATGGGTATTTAAGGCCAAATTTGCGTAAATACGCTTAACACATGAAAAAACAATGGAAAAAAAATAATAAATAAGTGGGTCAGGTGTTGATATTAAAAATAAAAAAGGCATTTCCTGACCAAGAGCACATTTTATTTTTAATATCAACACCTGACCCACTTATTTTTTATTTTTTTCTATTATTTTTTCATGTATATATATATATATTATCTTCTAGTTTCTTGGATAGTTGCCTGTTGAAGGACGTCACAGTCCGAAAGCTTGCCGATTATACAGCACAAATAAAAGAAACACATCGCCGTAAACTTTGATTCTTTCTTCAAGATGATGTCTGGTGATTCCTTCTCCTGTAATATATATATTTAATGGATCGCCTTTTGACTCAAAATATAGATATACGTTGACTTTTATATAGAGAGAGATAATGGAATTAATAACAAATTTTAGCTTTTCTCCACAAAGTTCCAATAGAAGGGGAGTTTGGCAGACAAGAAGGAAGGAGTTACCCAGTTGGTCTTGTTCTCCCTGCTCTATGATGAGAGAGGTGCGACGGCAATAATCATCAAACTGGGCCAGAATAGACAGCTGGCCTGTAGTTCCTCCTAGTGCCATCTGGAACATATCAGGACATCTTAACTTCCTTTCTTTTGTTTACACAACTTGTTACTAGTGTACTTCTGGTGGTGCTGCATGCCATTGTCACACCACACATTTATATTTTATAAACACAAAGTAATAACACCAAATCCAAATAGTGTGTGACATTTCTGTAACAGCGTTGTTACCATCTTCAGACCACAGTACTTTTGTCGGAAGATGGTAACAATACTGTTACCAAAACGTCACACACTATTTATTTATTTGGATTTGGTCTTATTACCTTGTGTTTATAATCTACTAGCGGATGTACCCGGCTTCGCCCGGGTTTTACGAGTAAAAGTTTGTCTAACGAATCTCTCGATAAAGTGAACATTTTTTCCCGGTCCCTTGAAAAATACTCGATAAGTTGAATAAAATCAATATTAATTGGTTCCCTCGGTAATTGGAAGTTAAAGGAATAGTATCTTGCCTTGGAATTGTATCATTATTCTTGTCTCAAATAAATTGCCGTGTCATCCTGAATTTTGTCTTTCCTAATTTTCTACATTACAAAATCATCGTATCATCATGATAATATTTAGAGCAGATTGTTGAATTATAACAGATAAATTAGAATATTTATCTTGATTATTTTTAGGCGAAAGTTATTTCAAAAATTTTATTTGCTAGAAACCTTCCCAAAGTTTCATGGCGTTCCAATGAGTGGTTTGGTCAGGCATAAAGGACACACACACATACATTCATTTTTATATATATTGTAGCGTAGAAATCAAGCCTTGAAATATCCTAAGATGTAAAAGTATTTATTGATGACGTCACGGCGACTAGTCTACAATAATTAACAACTCAACCAAACTATCTACAGTTAGGGAATCTTAAGCAAGCAAGCAAAGAAATATTTCAAAGATGATTTCACAAATACAGAGTAATATATATTTTTATAATCTGTTGAATATTTTCATTGAATAATATTAAATTAAATTATAAAATATTTCTTCGCCACATAGCCTCCTCCTATAAAGAGCATCGACCCGATGCTCAGAAGGAGACTTACATCCTCGGTCTCAAGGCTCGAGATCGGGTGATAGGGCTTGAGATCTCTTCGCGGGTCTGTGGTTGTTGTGTTCGTTCAGTGGGGATGTCTTCTTCCTGGAAGTTTGTCGAGTCATCTTCTGGGTCCTCTTCTAGATGGTCCTCCTGGTCCTCTGGGTTTAAATATGGTTTCATCCTACAATTGTGAACTAAATCTTTTGTTTTACGACGACCTTGCTGGTTTCCGAATGTTTCAACTTCATAGGTCACATCAGATATTTTTCGGGTTACTTTGTATGGGCCGAAGTAACGTCTCATTAGTTTTTCCTAACGGGAACGGCGAGGCGACTGGCTGGGTCTTCTCTCAGGAGACGAATGTTGTCCTTTTCGGCCAGTGTAAGGAGAGGGGCTTCGGTAGCGGCGTATATTTTCTCTTGGCAGGTCGTCGTTGGGCTCTTGGCTGCTCCGAGAATTATAGAATGTTCTAGGCTCTTGCCTATATCTCTGTTTGTAATTCCAAGTTTGTTCTCCTTCATATTCTCTCCTCCTGTCACGGCAGTAGCGCACGACGTGGCCAGGGCGTCCGCAGTGGAAACAGATTGGCTTACCTTCCGTGGTTCGCCATTCGTTGGTGTCGCGTCTTCCGTTTACTTGTTTCGGCTGCTGCGGTCTAGGTTGGAAATTTCTGGGTAGGAACTTGTACCTAGGGCTTGGTAATGGCCTTGGCGCTCTATTTTGAGGGAAACTTCTAGAAATTGGCGCAATGGTTTTTTCAATTTCTTGCTGCACCATATGTTCAATTGCAGAAATTTCTGGTTCTTCTCGAGGAGATGCTAATGCTCGCTGTACCTCCTCGCGAACAATTTGCCTAATCATAGATGACAGATCTGCCCTGTCATCATGATCACTGAGAGACGCCACATTTGGTAGTCGCTCGTACCTGGTTGGGGTCACTCGCTTACAATGTAGCGCTTCAATGCGGCGACACTCGGTGACAAATTGTTCAGTGGTATGTGCATCTCTTGGAAGAAGTGCCTGGTAAAGCTCCTCTGCTATCCCTTTCATTAAATGGGATATTTTATCTTCCTCATTCATATGAGGGTCTACCTCTTTGCAGAGGCGCAGGACGTCTTGAATATAAAATTTGGTGCTTTCACATTTTAATTGTGCGCGAGTTTTTAAGGTTTTCTCTGCTCGTAACCTCAAGTTTTCGTTTTTTCCGAAAACTGATTTTAACTGGGACATGAACTCCTTCCATGTCAGGATGCTCTCCTCATTGTTCTCAAACCATTTGAGAGCAGTGCCAGTCAAATAAAAGTAAATGTTGGCGAGACAAAGTGTTTCATCCCATTGGTTATGCTTCGCCACACGTTCGTACTTTTTCAACCAGTTATGGGGATCTTCATCACCCTCACCAGAGAACATTGAGGGGTTTCTAGGTAGATGTTGTATAAAAAAGGAACCAACCTGAGTTGTTGCTTCTTTCTTGATGGTCATGGTCGTTTCTTCTTGCTCAACAGAATCAATTTTATGTTTTTTTCTGAATGGGTATCGATCCAGCTTCTTCACCAGTTGTAGCGTAGAAATCAAGCCTTGAAATATCCTAAGATGTAAAAGTATTTATTGATGACGTCACGGCGACTAGTCTACTATTATTAACAACTCAACCAAACTATCTACAGTTAGGGAATCTTAAGCAAGCAAGCAAAGAAATATTTCAAAGATGATTTCACAAATACAGAGTAATATATATTTTTATAATCTGTTGAATATTTTCATTGAATAATATTAAATTAAATTATAAAATATTTCTTCGCCACAATATTGATAATCCAAAATGTGCTTTATCATTTATATTTTATGTTACAGTAGAACCTCCCTGTAAAGGACACCTAATTGCAGAGCCAAAGTGTCCTTTAGGGAAAGGTGTCCTCTTACCGAAGTGTCAAAATAGTAAAAATGGTAATTTTGTAAATGAAAACTTTCCTTTGTAGAGAGGTGTCCTCTAGCAGGAGTGTCCTCTCATGGACTGTATATACCAAGCCCATGGCTTCCCTCAGAATGATGGGCTTCAAATATGGCTTCACTTCAGGTGGTGTAATCTGTTTCTATAAGGCTCTGATAATCCTTTATCAGTAATTATATACAACCCTTAATATACACTCATGGACAAAATTAACCCTTAACTGGACGGGTGGATTTTTCTTACGTAACTGGACGGGTTGGGTAGATTCAACCCACCTATGTAACTTTATGAAATAAGCGCTAAATAATGATTGAAATCAATATTTAAAAAATATATTTAATTAATATATAGTTAATATACAGATTTTGACTTTTAAAAATTCTGAATATAATCTATTTACAGTTTTCACAAATTATAAAGAAATGTAATTGCAAACTCTTAGTTGACATACAGAGCAAAGGGTTTTTATTTTTTACTGCGTTTTTTGATGGACATTTGTATCACCTTTTTAGAGTATCAGATTGTTGTGGCATCGTAGTTTCACTTGGTCTACTTGAACCATCATTTTTCCTGAATTGTCGTCTGCAATTCCAGTGAGAGAGAATTGAGATTGGTGTGGCCAGGTGTTCATCAGGTAATGCTCTCCCAATATCACCGATAAAATGACTCCTTTCTTTTTTATCTTTTTTTATCAATCTGATTACCGATTTTCTTTTTTTTGGAACATAGGAGACTAAGTGGTTGTTCAAGAGAAACCAAAAATAGAGAGAGGTTCCTGATTCTCTATTAGGGAGCGGTTGAAATTGTGGTGAATCTAAGGTTTGTTCTTTCTCATCGTTCCTAAATATGTAAGGCCATGTTCTTTCAATTTATAAACTAATTCTACTAAAGTGAATCAATTGTCTGCTGGAATATTTCTTCCAAAGTGTGGTCGACTAATCTCTAAAACATATATATTTTGGGTTGGCAGGGATAGTTCTCTCTGTTGACTTGATTGATTATTTTACTTATCCAAAGAAAGAAGTGTTATTTTATAAAAAGGAAGCTAAAAATAGCGGAAGATAGAGACTCAAGTATGAGACACGAGCTAACACTGACACGAAAAATCCTCACGCTTCTGGACGGGCTGGGCGGAATCCGCCCACACATGCTAATTTAACCCCCCTCCCAAAACTGAAATTTATGAACGATGGATGGAAAATGTTTGTATCACTGTAAAATTAGAATACACAAAATCTGGTAAACGAAAAATATATTTTTTTCCTATATTATGTTTATGCATGGGTAGAATCTACCCAACCCGTCCAGTTAAGGGTTAAAGAAGTTTCATATGTTGATGTCGTCGGTTATCATTTTTTAAAGAGACTAGCAATTTATTCACACTTGGTTATCTCGTGTCTTCAATAAAGGTCACTGTGTATCAAATATCTTTCAGAGTTATTGTCTAAATCCCAATATACATGCTAAAGGTACAACTTCCTTAAGTTTTGTCCATGAGTGCATATGGTACCAAATTTATTTTAAAATATTCTTTCCATTTATTGTCTCATGGCTTTAATTTCTGCAATTTTCTTTAAAGCTTTTAAAAATATTTTAATTTTGAAAAAGTTAGATGGAGACATCAAACAAATTTAAAACATTTTGGTTTTGATATTTTGAAAGAGAATTTCACTGATGCGTGGATAATGCTGTAGTATTTTTACTTATTTGAATTTAAGAGTCCTAAAAAAACTAATATTAAACACAGAGACAAATAAGTGTGCCTCATCGTGGCTCATCAGTTGTGAACCTTCCCAGCAGTTTCAGCTATTTAATCCACCATACCACTTTACCGCATAACTGGCCTTGTCTGATTTGTTTCCAGAAGAGTATTGTTAGATGCAAATTACCTATAAGTATATAAGTGAGACAACAATAATCTCACTATTCACTATAAAAGAAGAAACACAGGTTAGGGTAAAGAGCTTCTCCCCTACATGTTTCTATACTTATATATAATTCTAATGTCCTAGAAGTCCATAGACTTGAATACCATAACCAGAATTACTCTACAGTGTTGTAGAACAAACTCCCTGTAAAGGACAACACCTAATTGCAGAGCTAAGGAGAGGAGTCGTCTTACCGGAAAGTTGCTAAATAGTAAAAATGGTCATTTTGCAGATGAAAACTGTCCATTGTAGAGAGGTGTCCTCTAGCGCGGGAGTCCTCTCATGGAGTATGTTCTACTGTATAAGTGTTGTATATGTATGGTGGATTAACCCTTTGGTTGTGGAGAGCCAATAGAATTGTGTCACCAGCTGGTCAATGAGGAAGGCCGCCAGTATTTTTGGATCTCAAGGGTGGGATAAATAGCTCCCTCTGTCAGTATCCAACAGGACCATATTTCTATTTGCCAGTTGTCATGGGATCATTGGGACAATATATCACTCTTGTTTGGATCTGTTTGCCCTGTGTTGTCATTTTACCACCTTTCTTTCAACATGACACATGTTCTGACAGTTCTCTTTCTCTCACTTTGGCCACAATAAGTATAAGAGCTGTTTAATATTTTCACTGATGTTCACCTTCAGATAGAGAAGTTGATTCAGATGTTCCCATCACAGGGGACGTCCCACCTTTACTCCATTATGTAGTGTGCTCCAGTCTTTATACAATTTTAGACTGTATTTCCCAATATTGTGAAACTGATATTTATACTCAGCTGGTCATTGACACTGAAAAAATGTTCAATGATCCCAATATCTTGGTATAGACCAGAGTTAGGGATTCCAATATGAATAACAGTTGCTGGATGTAAAGTTCCACTAATGCTTCAAGTGTATAATACCAGTTCACAATGAACCACGGAGGTTTTAGGGAATTTTTATCAACAATTGGAACAGTTGAGGACTCTAGCACTGTTACTGTGGCAAAGAAACCCAGGACTCGAGATACCTACTGTTGGAATGTCCACTTTATCGCTAGACAACAGACAGTTAACAATGTTGTAGATTTATATATAAATACCAGAGAATTGTCACAGATTTAACCACTTGTTTAAATATATTTATGGCTATCTTTCTAACCTGAAATGATCCGGTTCCTAATATATCTTATCACTTTTTTTTTAATTATTAATATTTTCTTGTATAATAAGTTTATAACTGTTTCTGTTTAAAAATGTAAATTGACACAATTATCCCTAGTGGGGATATCACATTTTGTGTGTTGAAATAAATCTTCTTTCTTATCTCCACTCAACAATCATATATTAGGGTATCAAGCCTGTAGAGCTTGTTGATTATGTCTGTGCTGGGGATGAGTAGAAGAAGAGGCATAGAAGGTGTTGAACTGTACATATATTGATGATAGTCCATGGGGTAGCAGTTTGTGTGAGCATATTAGGAGCATATTAAGAGAGCCATGCCATCATCCTCTACAAGAAAAACACAACCTCCCAAACCAAGTAATAGGATTGCCTTCGGTAACAACATTGTTACCATCATATTATTCTTTTGTCTGATGTTAACAACACTGTTACCGAAACATCATACACTATTAATTTATTTGGATTAGGTCTTATTTTCTTGTAGCTATAATCTATAATTGTGCTTTATCATTTTTGATAGACTTCAATGGACCTAAGAAGTTATTCTTCCTATGAGCTGAAGAATTCCAAAGTGAATATCAATGTTGATGCCATCACTTGAAGATTCTATTTTAAAGAGTTCTGAAGCTCTCTCCTCTATTACATTGTTGAAAGTTTGACACTATAGTGGAAACACCAGCCTGACCTGACCTCAAATATTGGAATTCCACAACATGGAGTGTTGGGGTAAGAATAATGTAGTTTGTTCCCACCAGAACAAGCTATCAGTACACCTTTTGTAACAAAGACATGGGTGACTGGTGAAATATTCATTTAAAATATAATGTCTATCTAGAATTTCTTTAATAAACAAGGATTAAAATACTATGTTTATACTCATATTTTTGTATCTTTACATTTCTCCATAATTTTCTAATCAATTTTTTAAATAGTCAAACTTCTTTAATTCAAAACTGCAAGGAATCAAACTTTAGCTAAAGAAGTTATACTGTAAAAATATATATTTTACCCTCATTAGATCAATTTTTAAACAGTAAAAGGCCTATTTAATATATTTATATTTTAAAAATTCATTAAAATTTGTATTTGATTTTAAATACATTGGGTTTTAAAGGGAATCACAACTTTGACACCTCTGATGAGCAAAGACCTCAAATATATTTTTCATTACAGTATGGACAGTAGAAAGTTAATGAAGCATATTTGAAAAAGAAAAATTCGTGCCTAATGATTTTATTTCTAATACATTATCTAGAAAAATAACCGTCATATACTGCCACACCTTCCTTTTATTTTTTCAACAAATATTAATCATTTTGAGTAAAATTATGGCTGTAAATACATATAAATACTTTAAATAGGGAATTTATAGTAATTTTGACTGTGAATTTGTATGTATATAATATTTGGCAGAAACGGATTAGTATTTGGCAAAATATGCATTAACGTTTGTGAAAAAAATAATTTAAAATATCTAAATAATGTAGTCATTAACTTGCCTTTTTTTGTGTGTATGTCTTTGTAAACTAAAAGAAAGATAAAAAATGGTCGTTTGTGAGATAGTTTAGAGGTTTGTCATATCAAAACAAATTTTCGAAAGAAAGCGCCCCTTCGACTGCCGCCGTTTGCAGTGTGACTATTTGTGTTTTTTTTTTTTTTTTAATATATATATATATATATATATACGATATTTTTTTTAAGAAACGTGATGTTCAAAATAAACTACATTTTTAACCAAAATTTTGCGCTATGCTAATTTTTTTATTTTAATAAATATTATAAAATCATTAAAGACGAATTTCTTCCCAATAAGCCATAAAAATGGAAAAAAAAAAGACTTTTTTTAAATGACATTTTTGTCGTTGGTTGTCTATCTTCTAATCAGAAAAAGTATATTTTAATTGTGATACCTCTGCATGTAAATAATAAAATTATTCAAATTACTTCAAAATCTAAAGTTTTTGCATATTGGTATTATAATGTTTCAACAGCTGTCCTGTCTTTCGTGACCCATTTGTAACGAGATAATCTTTTAGTTTATTTATATATTGTTGCAAAGTATTTATTATATTTTATGTACAGAGATTATCAATTTTTTCATATTTATATTTTGCTACTCTGGAAACTTTCCTCATGGCTTATCTTGTAACTTATAAATGTTGATTTTGTTTTTACCTTAAATAAATTATTTGTAATTCTGAGTTTGTCTTCAAGTTTGTATTTTTTAATTTTCTACGTGTGACAATATTATCTATCTTTTTTTTCTATGCAATACACCAAAAGCGTTTTTAATTTGCCCAGATTCAAGCTATTTAAATATAACTCTGGACCATATATACAGTTGCCCCGCCATCCTTGTAGCCCTCTGTATAATTCTTCTTAAAGTATAATTTTCTTTTACATCATAACCTTACATTATTAATACCTTAGATCAGTAAAAACATGAGGCAACCATCTCGAACTTTTACCTACTTTATTTTTCATATAACAAATGTAAACAACAAAAAAAGGTGATGATGATAAATTCAATGAATATTTACAGAATCATAGAAAATTATATTAAACCTTTAACTATAATCATAAATATTCTAACTAAATTAAACATTCTCCCGCCACCAACTTGATGGGGGACCATCAAAAAACATTATATGGGTAACAAACATAATTTTACAATAGGTCTTCTGTAAGTCCCATTAGCAGTCTTGACTTCTACCACTCTGATTCTAGCGTCATCTCCTGGAAAAACCTTTGAAATTCTTCCAATCTTCCATGCTAGTGGAGGCTGTTGTTCATTCTTTATCAACACCAGGGATCCTTCCTTAATGTTGGGTTGGGGCTTACACCATTTGGATCTTTGTTGAAGTTGTGACACATTCTTGGGACCATCTTGTCCAAAAATGATTCATTGATTTTTGAATTAATTGCCATCTATTTGGCAAACTCATTGCTATGATGTCATCTTCATCGGGAAGCGCTGTTAAAGAATCACCTATTAAGAAGTGACCAGGAGTCAATGCCTGTAGATCTTCAGGGTCCTCAGAAAGAGGACAAAGAGGTCGCGAATTCAGGCAAGCTTCAATTTGTGCTAACAATGTTGTTAGTTCTTCAAAATTTAGCAAAGCACTGCCCATTGTTCTTCTAAGATGATATTTCATGGACTTAACTCCGGCTTCCCAAAGTCCACCAAAATGTGGAGCTGATGGTAGTATAAATTTCCACTGAATTCCCTCTGAATTCGTAAGAACCTTACTAGCATTGTGACATAGTTTCCCAATAATCTTATGCGCACCAACAAAATTAGTGGCGTTGTCACTATGAATTGTTGCTGGTTTACCTCTTCGAGCAATGAACCTTCTTATTGTGGATATGAGAGCATCTGTGGTCAGACTACTGATTAATTCTAGATGAATGGCCCGAGTGCTGAAACATATGAACAAGGCAACGTAAGCATTCAGCATTCATGGTTGAAGTTGTACGGTCCCATGTTCCGTTTAATCAGAAAAGGTCCTGCAAAATCTATTCCAGTTACCAAAAACGGCCTTGATCTGTTGATCCTTGCAAAAGGTAGATTTCCCATTAATTGAAAGGGAGCTTCTTTACGAAATCTAGCACATTTCATGCATGTTCTTAAAATTTTCCTTACAACATTTCTTCCAGAAGGTATCCAGAATATATTTCTTATTGCTGCAAGCGTAGCTTGAGTTGATGAGTGAAGATTATGGACATGAACATTGTTTACAATAAGAGTGGTGAGATGATGTGATCTTGGAAGTAAAATTTGATTAATTCGATCACCATAAACATTTGCATTTTTTAATCGTCCGCCAACTCTAATGATTCCTCTTGAATCCAAAAATGGACATAGATTGTATATTCTACTCTTATTCGGGATTGGCTTGTTGCTTAACAGGCAATGCTTTTCCTTGGAAAATTCAATAGATTGAACACACTTAACAACTATCAACAGGGCATCATTCAACTCTCTTAATTTTAAGGGCTCCCTGTTCCTTGAATGTGAAGGCATTCGACTGTTGTTGACAAATCTCAAGCACCAAGCTATGATACATTTCAGTTTGGTTAATGATGAGCAGTTTGTCACAATGGATGGAATTTCACACTCAATTGTACCAAAATGCGTCTTGATTTTTTCTTCTTCCTTAAATTCTTCCTTGGAGCTATTAATGAATTTCTTAATTTCAAGGGCAGGTTCAATTAGCCATGGTGGCCCATTCCACCATAGTGGATGTTCTACTAAGTCGGATGGAAATATTCCACGTGATGCACAGTCTGCTGGATTCTGCCTTCCATCAACATGGCACCAAACCCCGGAGACAAGCCGGTGTATCTCAGCAACTCGATTTGCCACAAATGTCTTCCATCGGCACGGCTCGGAATTGATCCAGCATAAGGCTATAGTAGAATCAGACCATAAGTAAATTTCATTGATTGTAAGAGGAAGGTTTTCATATACAGTTTTCACTAATCTTGCCAAGAGTAGAGCAGAACATAATTCTAACTTTGGAAGTGAAACTACCTTCATGGGTGCGACTCTTGTTTTTGCCACTAAGAGAAATATCTTAGCGCTTGTGTTTGAGAGGATCACCTTTAGATACAGAGATGCAGCATATCCCTTCTGTGATGCATCACAAAACCCATGAAATTCTACCTTCATAAAATTACCTGGTACCACGCATCTTGGGATCTGAATATGCTCTAACGATGAAAGATCCTGGTTTATCAAAGTCAGCCTCCTTCTTAGTTCCTCTGGAATTGGGTCATCCCATTCCAAACCAGTCTTCCAAAGTTCTTGCAAAATCAGTTTAATAGTGGTCGTAAATGGTGAGATCCAACCCAGTGGATCAAATATTTTAGCAACCTGTGATAGTATTCCTCGTTTTGTCATAGAGTTCAGTGGCAGAGCTATTCCCTTAAATGTGAAACCATCAGTTCTTGGTTGCCATTGAAGGCCTAAAACGTTGACAAATTCCTTGGAATCCTCAAACTCAATATTTGTGTTGGTGGATCTTAAATGATTTGGTAAAAGTGACAGAACATCAGGAACATTGGAGGTCCACTTACGAAGTTCGAAGCCTCCCGCTCTTAGTAAACCATAGAGTTCTTTAACCAAATTCTTGCCTTCATCTACTAAAAAGTTCCAGTTACTAGATCATCAACATAAAAATCTGTCAATGCTATTTTGCTAGCCTTTGGAAACCTACTCTGCTCATCCAAAACCAACTGTTTGATGATACGAGTGGCCAAAAATGGTGCACAACTAGTCCCGTAAGTGACAGTTTCTAGCCGATAGTCCCTTATTTTATCATTAGGATCATTCCGCCATACAATTCTTTGGAATTCTGAGTCGTCTTGGGATATTCTAATTTGCCTATACATCTTGGCGATATCAGCAATTATAGCAACAGGATGAATTCTGAATCTCAGAATGATGTGAAGCAAATCCTGTTGAATTTTGGGCCCTGGAATTAAAGCGTCATTCAAGGACAGACCTGAATCAGTCTTTGCTGATGCGTCAAATACTACTCGTAATTTGGTGGTGCAACTTTTTTCCTTTATTACAGGATGATGAGGCAGATAGTACCTTCCCTTAATGATATATTCCTTTGGTACTAAGCTCATATGTCCCAATTCAAGATATTCCTTAATGAAGCTTCTATATTGGTCATAAACTTCAGGTCGTGGAATCAAAGATCTTTCCAAAGAACAAAGTCTTTTGATCGCATTGGATCTTGAATCTCCTAAATGGCAGTCATTCCGAAATGGCAGTTGTACAACATATCTGCCTGTGGAATCCCTTCCATGTGTTTCCACAAAATGGATTTCAGCTTCATTTTCATCCTTAGATATAGAAGTCACATCAGGAATGGACTCCAATTTCCAAAAATTTTCGACTTTATTTTGGATTTCCAGGCATGCATGATGTGACCGAATGATATTCCTAACACTTCTCCTACTACCCTTAGAGGAAACTCTTCCAGAAAGGAGCCATCCTAATTTAGAAGAAGTAGCAGTTAGTTGTTCTTCATCGCCGATAACGGACTCGCCAGTGAACAGGGTCATAGCTAACTCAGCACCAATTAATATGTCGATGGGAGCAGAAATATTATAATCTGGATCGGATTTGAAATGTGGCGTAAATTCAAACTCCTCAAGTCCATAAGAGTGACTCGCAAAATGTCCCGAAATTCCCGATATCTGCGAGTGTACGCTAACATAATGTAGTCCTAGTCTTTTTCTACATTGTCCTGATATAAAGTTCGCCTGAGACCCTGAGTCTATTAAGGCTCTACATGTCTGAGGCACACCATTGTTATCCTTGATTTTAATCCTAGCGGTTGTAAGCATAACATTTGAAAAATATTTCTCATTACTTAAAATACAAGTTGTATTTTTGATGTCTTTTCCACAATCAAATTTCCCTTCATCAACTTCTTGAACCTTGGTTTCTTGGTGAATCAAAGTGTGGTGTCTTTTCTTGCAAATTTGACAAATGTTTTTGCTATAACAATTCTTTGCTAAATGGTTTGGCTTTAAACATCTGAAACACAATTTAGCCGAACTAACAAAATTCACTCTCTCTGACTCAGGTAATTTAGAAAATAAATTACAGCTTGAAAGAGCATGAGCACCTTCACATTTAAGACATTTTATCATATATGAATTATAAGCATTCACCTTTTGTAATTCCTTTTTCATTGAATGTTTCTCCACATTTGAATCTTTATTTGGCAAATTCTGCAAGCTTTTTGCGTGAATTTCTAAAAATTCCATTAAATCCTTAATTGAAGGCACAACTCTTGGGTTGTTCTGCAATTCCCATTGTTTTCTTGTGGTTTTATCAAGCTTATCTTGTATGATCTTGACGAAAAATGCCTCAGATAAACTATCGATTTGGTAACCTAATACCTTCACTGTTCTTACTATTTCGTTGCAGCTATCTAGAAGTTTAAACATTGACTTATGGTTGTCATCGGCTAATTTTGGTAATCTTAATGCATTATCTATTTGGGTGAAAATTAGATCCTTTGGGTTATCATATCTTGTTAATAAAGTTTGCCAAACCTCAACATAATTATCGGCTGTAATTGTAAATGCGTTGACCAGTCTTAGGGCTTCGCCTCTCAGTTGGCCTTTCAAATATTGTAACTTTTCAATATCAGGTATTTGTGAGTTAGAACCAATTGCAGAAAAAAAATAGATCCTTAAATGAAAGCCATGATTATAATCTACCATTGAAAGTTGGCAATTCAAGTTTAGCCATTTTAACATGTAAATTAACCTTTTTCTCAGATGTTTCTTGCCCATTATGCCTTAAATCCAATTCACACTTTAATCTTATACACTTATCTATGCAATTTTCCACTTCGTCATTCAATTCATCATCCTCAAGTTGCTGCAAGAAAATATCACTCATTTTCATCAAATCATTATTTGCATACTCTAGTTTGCATTTCGTTGCATTTACATCTACCATAGACACAATGGATTCGATATTTTCTTCTATGCCTTTTATAGTTTTTTTTATCCTTTTTAATTTTTTAATTAAAGTTTCTACTTCCATAATTGCTATTAAATCTTTTCCCAAATACCTTTAGTTGCAATATATGGCTACAAAAAACTTATGAGTTGCCTTTTTTTTTTTTTAATTTTTACTTGGCTTTTACTTACGTTCAATCGGGCTCGAGTTGACCAATGTATAATTCTTCTTAAAGTATAATTTTCTTTTACATCATAACCTTACATTATTAATACCTTAGATCAGTAAAAACATGAGGCAACCATCTCGAACTTTTACCTACTTTATTTTTCATATAACAAATGTAAACAACAAAAAAAGGTGATGATGATAAATTCAATGAATATTTACAGAATCATAGAAAAATTATATTAAACCTTTAACTATAATCATAAATATTCTAACTAAATTAAACACCCTCTATATGGCAGACATCAATCCAGAAGAGGACATCCATACGACAAGGCACCTCGGTTGGCTGTATTGTAATCATGGTGCATAGATTGATCTGATCTGCTCCATGGACAAGACACCACCACCACATATAAGATTATAAATAATAATATATGGCAATTTTTATATTAAAAACTCTGGTGAGTTGGCCTTCTTCGCTCCAGGAACCTTAGTTATCTAAAAATGCCTCTCTATAAACCAAAGTTTTCCTTTAAAATAGTATTGTTATAGCGACGTCCATGAGATATATATCCAGCATGATGATGGTGGCAAGCTAGCAGATGATCGTTTGAGAACATGTGCGCGCCAAGAATAGCTGAGTTGAGGGAGCACGTGCAGAGAGTGATGGCAAGTCTGCACCGTGTCCCTGTCGAGTTCAAAGGCTGCTCTCTGTTTACATTGTTTTGTTTTTTTGGGCCCTGTAAAAATAAATCAAGTTAATAAATCGAGAAAAATTAACCTTAAGGACCTCGCATTCTCATTTACTCGTTCTGAATCATCAACGACACATTTAGTGCCAGAAACGGGATCTTTGTTTATAAGGAAAAGTCCTAGATGCCAATGGAAACCAGGAAAAGGCGGCGTAACAATAAAAAGTCTTGCAGATTCTTTTATGGGAATGAAGAAAATTTTAAAGCAAGCCACTAGAAGATTTGAAGAACAATAATTATCAAAGGAAACATTTTCTAGAAAGCTCAAACAGCAATCAACATCATTAAAAGAAGAAGTTGCTCAATAGCTGAACCTCTCAACACGTGGGTCTTGGGAGTTGTAATCAAAATATCTACTGTTATAAACCATCTTCAATCTCAGAGAGATGTTTTAAAAGGCAAAGGCTCAGTTTCTTTCCTTCAACATATCATCTCTTGTCACTCGTTTCCAAAAAGGGATACTCCATCTGGCTCATACATTTCTACACGAAATGTGACCAGCTTCTAATAAAGCATTCAACCTTTGATAAAGCTGTCAAGGCTTGCATTCCTGTCTTACCCAAGAGATATTCAAAATTTTATAACTCAGCAACCATTTGTAGAAGCACTCTGAGACTCTGAAATACAACAATATTTCCATCTATTCCCCTGCTGAACTCTCCAAGAAGCCTTAGTTATGGCCATGAAGTATGGAGTATCTTAACAAGCTTCAAGAGCTCCTCTCTTCGATTTTCTTAACAAATAGAAGCTATCGTAAAGATAGAGGCTGCCTGGCCGGAATTCATGGTTCTTCAAATTAAAGTCAGACACTCTCGAAATTGAAACCAAACTACTGTGACACGCAAAAAACTTCTTGACACGGAAAAGGCAATCGAGCACTACCATCACTACATGTATAGACAAGACCAGTAGACACTGTCAGAACAATTCATTGGCAGCTGCGTTCTCCTAGACATTCTTCATAGTTATGGTGATGAGAGAAAGAGCAGGGCACGCCAGGCCGCGGTCGAAAACTCCGACCCAACTTGAGGAGCTTGAAGCTATGGCATCGCCAGGAACAACAGACGCCGACGAGCGGCAAGTTCAGTAAGGTGGGAGTGGGCACCACCTGGTTCACGACACCCCAGTATTTCAGACACGTCAAAGACACAAGTTGTTGCAGGACCAGTGCCTTTTTTGTGTGCGTTTTAATTCTCATTTTATTTGGAGATATTGAGATGAGGGCCTTCAAAATGTAAGAAAGCCGCGGAAGAAGACGCCCCTCTTCCCCCACGCGGCGCGAGCCAGCCACCACCCATGCGGCGGTGATGTCACGCCCATGATGGCCCCCCTCGCCTCTCTCTCTTTGTTCTCAAGTTGTTGTCGTCGCGTGCTCGCGTCTTGAGACCCAAAACTCTATCTCTCTCTTTTGAAATAATTCTTTACCTATAATTTTTGTATTAATTACAAATAAATTTCATTCTTTCCAGCAATCATTGAGTTGCAATAGTTTTGCTTTATTTTATGCTGGTTACGCCGTCCAGTGATTCGAATTCTTTGTTCAAAGCTCGACATTTTTAGGCGTCCGCGACAGGACGGTGCAACAGCATATTTTGTAATTCAAAATGAATCGCCTCAAGAAAAGAAGAAGGCCTGTTCGTGGCCAAATCACAAAGCTCATCAACAGTGTTGAAACAGCCCTGAAGAAGCCTGTAGAAGAACTGGACAAGACAGACTTAAGGGTCTCAGCACTACAGCTTGAAGATTTATGTCGAGATCTTCATGAATGGGATGAGAAAGTAACTGAGGCCATGCTGGATGAAGAAGTGACTGAAGCAGAACAGGACAAAGAATATGATGAACGTCTGAGGTATGACAGACTTATCAAAAGGATGAGAGAAGAGTTAGAAAAGGTACCGAATCCGAAGAAAGGTGTGTCGCCCCAGCCTGATGAAACATCTTCGGATACGAGCAACAGTACAAGTTGGAGAAGAGTTCTGCTTCCCAAGAGAAAACTCCCAGAGTTTGGAGGTGATGTACGGGAATGGATCACCTTCTGGTCGAGGTTTGAAGACATCCACAACAACGAGGATCTCTCAGACTCAGATAAGTACCAATATCTAGTAGACTGCATGTTGGAAAATTCTGAAGCTCAGAAACTTGTTTTAAGTTATCCTGTCTCGGGA
This sequence comes from Cordylochernes scorpioides, assembly GCA_030710605.1. Taxonomy (NCBI): domain Eukaryota; kingdom Metazoa; phylum Arthropoda; class Arachnida; order Pseudoscorpiones; family Chernetidae; genus Cordylochernes; species Cordylochernes scorpioides. The sequence goes on from CP092885.1 coordinate 20,248,186, forward strand.
AAGAATTATGCATCGGTTATCAAAGATCTTAAAGAAAGATTTGGGTGAGATATATAGCATGCTAATCAAGGTCTACGTTCGAGATCTATTGTGGTTGGTCATCCGAAGTGCACAAGAGAGAAAGGTCAACTTTAAAGATCTTGTGACAAAGTTGAACTCTCAAATTAGGCATTTAAGTATGCTTGGTGTAACTACAGACAAGTGCGCCGATATATTGTATCCAGTAGTTGAATCATGTCTACCGGAGGATGTCCTCACTCATGGCAGCGCAGCAGTGAATCAGAAGACCTAGAAAGTTTGATGAAATTTCTTCGTCGTGAGGTCAATCAGAATAAGGATAGAGAAATGGCCTACAATAAGCATTCAGATTCCTTAGCTCAGCCTACACCAGGGAAGATAGAGACGAAAAAAAAGAAGTTTCAATGCAAGGCGTGAAATTGCTACAACCTCTGGATTTATGCATTCCGACATCTCACCAACACTGCGTGAGAAATTTAAATGCATTTTCTGCGACAATGGTCATCCAAGTCAAGACTGTCGAAAAGGAATGAAAATGGGCATGGACCAGAAAAATGATAAAATCAAGAGCTACAAGAGGTGTTTTAAATGTCTGCTTCCAGGCCACAGAAGCAGGCAATGCAAAAAGAAAGTGTGCTGTGATTTCTGAAAAAGGGATGGGCATTATGCCATCATGTGTAAAGGTGTACATCATGCTGAAACTGAAAGAGTCCACAACGACCACAGAATTCAACGCCAACTCCGGGTTCGAGTGATGTAGCTACGGTGAACGAGATGTCCAACTGTGTAAGCACCAAAGCATGCCTTGAAACATTATTAGTGAAAGTTTGGGGTCCTAAAGGTAGCAAAGTGGTACGGGCAGTAATTGATAGTGGATCATCCCAATCGTACATTTTGGAACACATTGTAAAGGATTTGGGTGTTCCTATCATGGGAGAAGGAGAGCTTGATCATGAAATATTTGGTGGTATCAGGTATACTGATCGCCATCGGATCTACTGCCTGACTCTATCGAGTATTGAGAACGATAGATGCATTTCATGTCCGGCATCGGCCACTAATCAAATAGCCAGATGCATAAGAAAGCCTACCTTTGGTTCATGGGCCCGCAAACTTGCATCAAAGAAGATACAGCTCTCAGCATTTAAAGCCGAAAGTGATGTGGTAGAGCTTCTCCTCGGTGCAGACATTAACCCAAAAATAGCTACAGCCAATATGATAAGATTATCGGATGATCTTATTGCTCGAGAAACATTGCTAGGTTGGGTAGTTCAAGGCAAAACTGAATGAAAATTCCGAGATAAAAATCCTAACCAGGTTTATAACAGTATGCTCATCACATCTTTAATGACACAAGAAATAAAGGTTTCTGATTTATGGTCTCTGGAAAATATTGGAGTCATGGATGACAGGCAAGCAGAGTCAAAGTAAGAGACAGATCAGGCTGTTATGGATAAGTTTCGGACTGAAACAAAGCGATTGGAATCTGGTAGATACGAGGTGCACCTTCCATGGATAGAACCAGCCCAGAGGCTGAAAGAAAATAAAAGCCATGCCGAGAAAAGACCCCGGAAGATGACAGAGGATCTAAAGAAAAGAGGCTTTTATCACAATTACAACAAGATATTTGAAGAATGGGAGAAAAATGGGATCATCGAAAGAATCCAGTCAGATCAAGATGATACATTAGAATACTTTCGAGCAGTAGTGAAATCTGGTAGCAGCACGACACCAGTACGACCGGTTTTTGATGCTTCCTGTAAGCCAAAGGGTGGATGGTCTCTGAATGATTGTTTGGCGAAGGGACCCAACTTATTGGAGCTCATTCCGGATATCATGCTGAGATTTCGACTTAATAAAATCGGCGTAGTAGCAGACATAGAAAAGGCCTTCCTCCAAATATCAGTGGCAAAATAAGACAGACAATTTTTGAGATTTTTATGGTGGGAGGACGGCAAGCATGAGAATCTTCGGATTTATCAATACAAGAGAGTGGTGTTCGGAGTAACATCGAGTCCTTTCCTCCTAGCTGCTACATTGAACTTACATTTGGAGCAATATGAAAATGAAAGAGAAGTAATCCCATCGCTAAAATGTATGTACATGGACAACTGCGTCAATTTTGTTACTTCGTTAGAAGAGGCGCAAGTATTTCAACAGCAGTCTATTGACCTGCTCAGCCCAGCAGGATTCAATCTAAGAGAGTGGCAAATGAGAGGCCCCGGCATAGTTAATGGTGAGAATATTTCCATGCTAGGTATGAAATGGGACACAGCTGATGACACTTTGACAATTTCGGATAAGCTAATGATGACTCCTACCTACAAGTCATTTGATCAAGAGAATGATGCCGAAATAGAAAATCAGACTCATAAATTGACCAAGAGGATTATGTTATCGAAGGCCCATGAGGTGTTTGACCCTCTCGGATTGTTTTCTCCATTCACCATAGTGCTGAAGATCATCCTACAACAATGTTGGAAGTCTGAGTTTAAATGGGATCAGCCTGTCCCAGAGGACATTGTGAAAAAGTTTGTGGAATGGCAGAGTCAAATTTTAGAATTGTTGTCTGTCAGGATTCCAAGGTGGGTAATAAGAGATGGGTTTGAGCAGGCATCACTGCATGTGTTTTGTGATGCAAGTCAAGATGCATACGCAACCTGCATTTACTTAAGAACAGTGAAAAATGAAGAAGTAAATGTACAACTCGTCGCATCAAAGGCAAGAGTAGCTCCCAAAAAGAAACGTACTATTCCGAGATTAGAATTGATGTCATGCCTCATCGGATCCAGATTGACTAAGCAAGTCATGAAGAATATATCGGAATCAATTGCAATACCAGAGACCAATATTTGGTTTTGGACGGACTCCTCAACTGCACTTCGTTGGATTCAAAATGAGAAACCGTGGGCAACATTTGTCAGAAACAGAGTCAACGAAATCTGTTTTATTTCGAAGAAAGAAAATTGGCATCATGTGTCAGGGGTAAACAATCCAGCTGACCTTCCATCACGTGGGAGCAGTGTAAAGAAATTGATAGAGCATAAATGGTGGGAGGGACCCTCTTTTCTCTGGGGAGAAGAAGCAAGCTGGAATCAATTTGATCCGATTTTTGATGAAGAAGAAATCAATAAGGAATTGAAGAAGACGGTAAACATCGCTGTCAACAGCACGAAATATAATTTCATGGACAAACTTGAGAGGTATGGAGATTATCATCGTATAGTACGGATTGTCGCTTATTTGCTGCGTTTTAAAAGGAAGAACATCTCAGATCAATCGCTACCCGGACAACATGATAAGATGTCGAAAGAAATCTCTGTAGAAGAATTCGAAGAAGCTGGAAAGGTAGTATTACCGCATATCCAACTAATAAGTTTTGGGAGAGATGACAAGCGAATAAACAAGCTCAACGCTTTTACAGATGAATATGGACTATATCGAATCAAGAGTCAACTGTATTTTGGAGAAGACGAATATGATACAAGATTTAAGACGTATAATCCTTTCAATAATTATAACAATGAATAGATTCAAAAAGGATAAGTTTCTTTATTTGAAAAATCAATTCGAGCTTTCGGGCGCAAGCTGCCCTTCTACAGGAATAATGGATACAATTTCAAGTAGTCATATATGTACAGATATATATATTTTCTTTAAATGGTTTCTCGCTTTGGTCTTGTATAGCGTGAGTGGATCACATACCCACGTGATTTAGTTTAAATCAAAGAAAAGCCTTGATAAAGAGAGGCGTGTTGCCCCTAGAAATACTACTTTATCAAGGCTTTTCTTTGATTTAAACTAAATCACGTGGGTATGTGATTCACTCACGCTATACAAGACCAAAGCGAGAAACCATTTAAAGAAAATATATATATCTGTACATACATGACTACTTGAAATTGTATCCATTATTCCTGTAGAAGGGCAGCTTGCGCCCGAAAGCTCGAATTGATTTTTCAAATAAAGAAACTTATCCTTTTTGAATCTATTCGTTATTATATGATACAAGATGCCCAATAGTTCTTCCGGGTGAAAACCAAGTAGTCAAGCTTTTGATTCGAAAGGAGCACGAGATGATGTCCCATGCCGGGATTCAAACAACTCAACAACTGGTGAGACGTCGTTTTTGGATTCTAAATGGCAAGAGAACCATAAGAAGTATCATCTCTGCATGTGCTACGTGTCGTCGTTACAATTCCAAGAGAGTCCAGACTGAGAGCATTCCGATTCCAGCAACCAGGATTGGATCAACACCAGCATTTGGAGTGATCGGTGTGGATCTAGCTGGACCTTTGACTAAGACCGGTGGAAAGAAAATATGGGTAGTCTTGTACACCTGTGCTGTGTAGAGAGCTGTACATTTGGAGCTCACAAAAACAGTGTCTACTGAAGGATTTCTTGACACTTTTCGAAGATTTGTTGCAAGACGTGGTAGACCGAGCATTGTATACTCTGACAACGGCCTCAATTTTGTCGGATGCAATAACTTATTCAATAAAGTTAATTGAAATGATGTCCTACGTTATGCCACCGTACAACAAATTAAGTGGAATTTCAACCCCCCAACAGCAGCATTTTGGGGAGGATGGTGGGAACGCCTTGTGGGTCTCATGAAGCAACTGATCCGGAAAGTATTGGGAGACAAAACAGTCTCATATGAAGAACTACAGACTGTGATATGTGAAGTGGAGTCAGCAATGATTTCGAGATCTTTGACCGCAATCAGTGAAGAATCTGGCTTGGTACCTATAACACCTGCCAAATTCATGTGTGGCAACGCATCATGCTTATTTGTACCTGAAGCGGACATTGTCGACTCTAAGTTCCTCAAAGAAAGTCATGGAAAAGTACAAAAGTTATGCGAGACAATTCGACAAAGATTTAGAAAAGAGTACTTAGGGTTTCTGCGACAAAATACTAGAAACAAGACAAAGTCAATTAAAGAAGGTGATGTTGTACTCATGGAGGTTGATAACAAAAAGCGAACAGAATGGCCAATCGGAGTTATTGAGAAGACCTACCCGGGAAAAGATGGCATCGTTAGAGTCGCTATGATAAAAACTAAACGTGGAATTTTTTTGCGGCCGGTTCAACTATTGTTCTTTCTTGAATCAAGCCAAAACCATTCTAAAGAAGATTTCGGAAAAAAAGGACTTGATCTAGAGAAAGAGAAGAAGATAAATCTTGACTCGCCAAGTATATCGCAACGGAGCATCCGAGGGAAAGATTCACCTGTTATCACAAGATCAGGAAGAATCGTCAAGCCGCCTGACAGATATTGATCATAGTGAATCCTGAAGAATAATTACTCCATAATTATTGGTGGGAGTATGTTGCAGATCCAGCGCCTTTTTTTGTGTGCGTTTTAATTCTCATTTTATTTGGAGATATTGAGATGGGGGCCTTCAAAATGTAAGAAAGCCGCGGAAGAAGACGCCCCCTCCCCCCCCACGCGGCGCGAGCCAGCCACCACCCATGCGGCGGTGATGTCACGCCCATGATGCAACTTCCGGCCCCCCTCGCCTCTCTCTCTTTGTTCTCAAGTTGTTGTCGTCGCGTGCTCGCGTCTTGAGACCCAAAACTCTATCTCTCTCTTTTGAAATAATTCTTTATCTATAATTTTTGTATTAATTACAAATAAATTTCATTCTTCCCAGCAATCATTGAGTTGCAATAGTTTTACTTTATTTTATGCTGTATACGCCGTCCAGTAATTCGAATTCTTTGTTCAAAGCTCGACACAAGTAATTATTTTATTAAAATTCGAAACTATTATAAACGTGTATGTTTATTTAAAAAAAAAAAGAATTATACGCGTCTATAATAGTTTCGAATTTTGATAACAGATGGCGCGCTAATGTATCACAATTATCTATTAATCAGAACCTACTATCCATTACTCTCCCAAATCATTTCAAAATAGCAACGCTTAATTCTGGAAGCTCTTATTACCAAATTCCACCAATCCATTTTAGTACATTTATATATTAAATTTTTCTACTCGCTTGAAATGCTTCTTTTGCGTTATAATCCACCTTTTTCGTATGTAGATATAAATTCTATTTTGAAATAAGTTTTACCTCGGATAATTAAAATTGTAACTATAGTATTGTTACATCGTACCCAGACGTTGTTTGTGTTCTTTGTCTACTCAGGATGCCACAAAGATATACAAGTGAGTTCGAAGGGATGCAGCAAAAGTTATCGCTTTATTATGTCTCACTTAACAGAAGGAATACAACAGTGGGACTTGCCATCAATATCCCCGTCAGAAGAATCCTTGGCGCCGTGGATGTCCTCTTGTGAAACCTTCCGCTCCACACTGTACACGTCCAGCCTGGACTACACCGTCTTGTAGACCGCTCCAATGTCAGGCTCTCTTAGCACCGCCTTGCAGGATCATCCACACGTCCGGATGCAAATCGCCACGTCTTCTCCTCGCCGCAGATATGGCCAGACTCTGTCCTCCACCACACAAGAATGCTGTTTTTGTTACCTATAACCCGAATATTCCCCACCGCCCCCATATACAGGTCAATATGTTCCATCCCATATTTCTATACTAACATTATAATTGCTAAAACTCTTAGAAAACAAGGAATCTCAGTTTATTTCAATAACCCTCCAAACATTGGCCACAGACTTAGAAACCCAATTAGTAAAAATTGCCCTCCTGATCCACTCCTTCAAACTGGCTCTATCTATTCCGTAAAATGCAACAGCTGTAATGCCACATATGTAGGAGAAACTGGCCGCCCCATCTCCATTCGCTTAACAGAACACCAAAGATGCATTAACACTAAATATACCAACACTAGCCGAATGACCCGGGCAACGCCCGTGTTTTACCCGATTGAATGTTTTTATTCAAATACTATTTGTAACAATTATAAATTGGCGCCTTAAATAAATGCATATATTAGTTAATAACTAAATGGAATCCTCTATTTCTTTTTCCCAGTAAGAGACGCCTACGGAAGCCAACAGAATTTCAGAAGTGGGATAACCCTGAAGAAAGAAGAATTGCTGGAGTGATTAATCAACAACAAAGGATGCGCGACGCCATGTTGGATTAACCTAAAGAAGAAGACACCCTCCGACGCAACCCACGACGTTCCTGCAACGCAAAGTTCAATCGAGGACGATTGGAATCCAGGAATGGCCGAATGTAGGCGCCATCCCGACCTTTACCGACACCTGAATGGCGCTCTCCTATTGGCTCGCTACGATCACGCCACCACTACGCGAGACACTTTGTTTTTGACTTTGCCCCCCCCCCCCCCCCCCACTCGCTTTTTGGTTTTTGTAACTATTGTGTTGGAGCGGGTCGCTCCTTAAATAAATGCATATATTAGTTAATAACTAAATGGAATCCTCTCTTTCTTTTTCCCAGTAAGAGACGCCTACGGAAGCCAACAGTACATAGACAGATAAAGTTATAATTCGGTACATAGACCATAAATCTGTACATAGACAGGAAAAGCACATATATTTTAATAATATAAATGAGTTTTAAAATTTGTAAAAAAAAATGCATCGGCCGGGAATTGAACCCGGGGCGCCCGCGTGGCAGGCGAGCATTCTACCACCGAACCAAAAGTAAACGGTGACAGAATTAAGAACGCATGACGCTGATAACTGTATATAGAACAGTACAGGCCACACATAATCCAAGCTACAGCCCATTACATAGGAATAAAAACAAACAACTGCGTCTCTTCTTTGAAGCATTAACATCAATCCAACTCAACAACAGTATTAACCGAAAAATTGACTTCCCTCCATATATATATATATTGGATATATATATATTAAGAAAAAGGCATCTCCTTATCGTGCAACTGAAAGTTGCTGATGGCTGGCGCCATCTATCGGAATAAATATCAACTATTCTCGTTGATTTTTAATTATTCCAGAATTGGCCAAATACCCATTCTTGATTAATCAAGAAAAGCTAACCACGGACGCGTTTCGGGCTGTTGGCCCTCATCAGCGTGGTGCAAGCTGTACCTCAGCGACCAAAAAATTGGTCATTAAGGCATCCTGAAAAATCATGGAACAGGTAGTTAAGGCCAGAATTGCGTGAGGACGCTACACAATGTGAAAAAATAGTACAAATGTAACATTGTACTGGGATAAGGTGCATAAATTAAGAAAAAGGCATCTCCTTATCGTGCAACTGAAAGTTGCTGATGGCTGGCGCCATCTATCGGAATAAATATCAACTATTCTCGTTGATTTTTAATTATTCCAGAATTGGCCAAATGGGTATTTAAATATATTAAAAATCAACGAGAAGAGTTGATATTTATTCCGATAGATGGCGCCAGTCATCAGCAACTTTCAGTTGCACGATAAGGAGATGCCTTTTTCTTAATTTATGCACCTTATCCCAGTACAATGTTACATTTGTACTATTTTTTCACATTGTGTAGCGTCCTCACGCAATTCTGGCCTTAACTACCCGTTCCATGATTTTTCAGGATGCCTTAATGACCAATTTTTTGGTCGCTGAGGTACAGCTTGCACCACGCTGATGAGGGCCAACAGCCCGAAACGCGTCCGTGGTTAGCTTTTCTTGATTAATCAAGAATGGGCATTTGGCCAATTCTGGAATAATTAAAAATCAACGAGAATAGTTGATATTTATTCCGATAGATGGCGCCAGCCATCAGCAACTTTCAGTTGCACGATAAGGAGATGCCTTTTTCTTAATTTATGCACCTTATCCCAGTACAATGTTACATTTGTACTATTTTTTCATATTTAACCCTTAACTGGACGGGTGGATTTTTCTTACGTAACTGGACGGGTTGGGTAGATTCAACCCACCTATGTAACTTTATGAAATAAGCACTAAATAATGATTGAAATCAATATTTTAAAAAATATTTAATTAACATATAGTTAATATACAGATTTTGACTTTTAAAAATTCTGAATATAATCTATTTACAGTTTTAAAAATTATAAAGAAATGTTATTGCAAACGCTTAGTTGACATACAGAGCAAAGGGTTTTTATTTTTTACTGCGTTTTTTGATGGACATTTGTAGCATCATTTTGGAATATCAGATTGTTGTGGCATCGTAGATTCCCTTGATGTACTTGAACCATAATTTTTCTTGAATTTTCGTCTGTAATTCCCGCGGGAGAGAATTGAGATTACGTGTGGCCAGGTGTTCATCAATCAATGCTCTCCCAAGATCAACAATAAAACGACTCTTATTTTTTACCTTTTTTTATCAATCTGATTACCGATTTTTTTTTTTTTTTTTTTTTTGAACATAGGAGACTAAAGTGGTTGTTCCAGAGAAACTAAAAATAGAGGTTCCTGATTCTCTATTAGGGCGCGGTTGAAATTGTGGTGAATCTAAGGTTTGTTCTTTCTCATCGTTCCTAAATATGTAAGACCATGTTCTTTCAACTTATCAACGAATTCTACTGAAGTGAATCAATTGTCTGCGGGAATATTTCTTCCAAAGTGTGTGTGTGTGGTCGACTAATCTATAAAACATATATATTTTGGGTTGGCAAGGATAGTTCTCTCTGTTGACTTGATTGATAATTATACTTACCCAAAGAAAGAAGTGTTATTTTATAAAAAGGAAGCTAAAAATAGCGGAAGATAGAGACTCGAGTATGAGCCACGAGCTAACACTGACACGAAAAATTCTCACGCTTCTGGACGGGCTGGGCGGAATCCGCCCACACATGCAAATTTAACCCCCCTCCCAAAACTGAAATTTATAAACGATGGATGGAAAATGTTTGTATCACTGTAAAATTAGAATACATGAAAGCTGGTAGCTCTAGGTAAACAAAAATTATATATTTTTCCTATATTAAATTTATGCATGGGCAGAATCTACCCAACCCGTCCAGTTAAGGGATATATATATATATATATATATAAATGAATGTATGTCTGTCCCCTCCACAGCACCCTGCACATCTATATATATAGAAATGAATGTATGTCTGTCCCCTCCACAGTACCCTGCACATCTATATATATAGAAATGAATGTATGTCTGTCCCCTCCACAGTACCCTGCACATCTATATATATAGAAATGAATGTATGTCTGTCCCCTTCACAGTACCCTGCACATCTATATATATAGAAATGAATGTATGTCTGTCCCCAGGAAGGTTTTTGATTTTTTTTTTAAATCAGAGTTGGGGTTCTAAGTTCTCCCGAACAAATATCCCAAAAATATCAAGATAAAAATCAATTTGTAATATTTGTTATAAGTGTAACCATGAATAAATAGAAAAATTAAATTTTTACTCATGAAATTTATACTCATAGAATTAACTTTTTTAAAACAAATTAAACTGTAAAAAATAACATAATAACAGTTGTAATAAAAATATACGATCATGCAGCGACTGAGTGTCCCGCGGATTGTTCGAGCCTGTGGCGTGGGAACCAAGGAACACAGCGCTGTTGCCAAATCTCACCTACCAACTCACGATTGGAAATGGCGTAGTTGGAGACCTTACTTTTCAATACGCCCTCATAAATCACAAGGTAAGTAAAATATTGAATCGTTTTATTTATATATTTTCTATTATTGTGGGCATATAACAAATTATATTAAATTTTAAAATATTTCAAATACATAAATTGTGTTTCCTTTAAGATTTCAACAAATTAATTTAAATTACAAAAAAATATATATAATAAGACTAATGCGTTTGACAAGGTCAGGCGTAAAAAAACTTTTGCAATTATAATTATAATCGTTCATTCTATAAAATATTTGAATTTATGTAAATATCAACTTCTCTAGTTTCTTGTATAGTAGCCTGTTGAAGGATATCTCTCTAATAAAGAATCTTGTCGCCGTTAGCTTCCTTCTTAGAAATATGTTTTAAATTGAATATTTTGGAATAAATAGGTAAATATAAAAAAGAAAAAAAAAAGCATCTTCTTATCGTGCGAGTGAAAGTTGCTGATGGTGTTGTGTTTTAACTTTAAAAGCACACAAAAATATAATAAACTTGAATATGTTTATTCAAGTCTCAAAAAACAAAGCTTTGCATATAGAACAAATAATATTGAAGAAGAAGAAAGAAATATTTTAGGAAAAGCAAAAACAAAACAAAAGTACTGGTCAAAAAGAAACATTTAAAATCGCAGATTAATATCTTCAACACTTCCCCTTAATCAGATTTCAAATGTCCCTCATACCCAGTAGATATCTCAGCATTTGGAAACGCGGCTTAGGGAGCCCTTTGGTCATAATGTCAGCAACTTGATCTTTTCCATAAATATGTTCTACATTGAAAATACCTTCTTGATACTTTTCTCTCACAAAATAGTGTCTTACTTCTATATGTTTGGTTCTCTTATGGAATTCAGGACTTTTGATCAATTTAATTGTACTTGCATTATCAACTTTTATAATTGGTTTTTCTTTTAGTGGAGAAATTTCACTGAAAAGTCTATTTAACCAAATGACTTCCTTTGCTGTATTGCTTGCTGCCACGAGTTCGGCCTCAGTTGTTGACAAAGATACTGATCTTTGTTTTTGGCTAAGCCAAGAAATAGCACCACCAGCCGGTTTACACACAACTCCACTGGTAGATCTTCTAGTTTCTGGGTCTCCAGCAAAATCTGCATCACTGAAAGATTCCAAAACTCAGTCTATAATGTTTGCCATAAATGCATGCCTCGCAAGGTTCATTGTCTATGACTGCATCTATTCCTTTTTCTTTAAGCCATTTTTGAACATGTCTTTTATTTTGATGTCCAAATCTTTCATGCCATAGTTGTAGCATATTGACATTTTGGGTTTTGGCTAAATTTACTTCTGCAGCATTTTCAGGTTTGATACTTGTTATTAACATACCATACAAGCCTCCTGGTAGTCTTTTTCCTTCTACAATAACTTCTCCAGTTGTTGTCTTAAAAAGTTTACAACCTTTTTTATCCAATTTCATTTCAAACCCTTTATCCAATGTGGACTGTAATGACATCACATTACGACTGAAATTGGGAACATACCATACATCAGTTAGGTAGTGAGTTTGCCATTTACCTTTTACACAAGTTTCAATTGTTATAGTTCCACTTCCATAAGCTATCAATTTTTCATTACTTCCAACTTTAACAGTCTGTTGGTTAGGAAAATCCTTATAAGAAGTATAAAAACTTGCATTTCTTGTAATGTGGTTAGTAGCTCCTGAGTCACCAATCCAAATGTCTTCATCTTGTTCATTGAATCTTTCACTGATTGAACTTTCACTTAATTTTGAATTAGGTTTTAATTTAGTTTCATCCTTTTCTTTATCTTTTAGTTTCTTATGTTTTGCATAGCTACAATCTTTGGCCAAGTGTCCTTTTCTATGATAAAAGTAACATTATCTTGTTTCTCTTGTTTTCTGAAAATTTTCATTACTTTTGGTAACTTTTCCTTTCATATTTTGCTTATTTTCATATGCATTTGCCATTAGTGCTGTCGAACTTGATGTGCTGCATTCATCTCGCTGTTGAATTCTTATTTCGAGTAACCGAAGCCTTTGTGTGAGATTGTCTACAGAACGTTCTTCTTTAGACACTGATTCCCAAACACTTTTAAAATCAAAATATTCATCAGACAAGGTGTTTATGATTCTGCACATCAGCATGGATTCAGGCAATTTCAAATTTTCTTGTTTAGTAAGTTCATTTTGCATATCGTTCCATAAACCTTCTAGTTTTGAAATGTGCTTTGAAATATCATCTGTAGGTTCCTTCTTAAAATTAAAGAATTGATTATAGAGCATGTCTAATCTTTGACCAGAGCTTTGCTCATAGACACTTAACAATTTGTCCCACATATCTTTAGCACTTGAGCAGGGAATGATTAGTTGACTTACATCAGGCATCACACTTGTTGTAAATAACAATTGGGATATTGCATCTTCACTTTCCCATTTTACATATGCCTCTTTTTCTTCATTTGTTTCTTGTTTTATTGGATTTTATATGTTCCATCAACAACGCCTATTACTTTGTTTACTGTTAAAAGCAATTATATATTTTTCTTATATTCTGGCCAGTTTATTAATCCTTCTAATATGGGAATATTCATACCCATTTTAATATTATCCATTCCAGCCATTACTAATATAAATTTTAATGTAATAAACAAAATAGATTTTTTTAGGCTTTACCGTTGCTTCGTTTTTGTTATATTTCGCAGTGAATGCGTGGTTGGGTCCATAACCTGTTGTTTTAACTTTAAAAGCACACAAAAATATAATAAACTTGAATTTGTTTATTCAAGTCTAAAAAAAAAAACAAAGCTTTGCATATAGAACAAATAATAAGGAAGAAGAAGAAAGAAACATTTTAGGAAAAGCAAAAACAAAACAAAAGTACTGGTCAAAAAGAAACATTTAAAATCGTAGATTAATATCTTCAACAGATGGCTTGCGCTATCTATCTGAATAAATATCACTATTCGTTGATTTTTTAATTATTCCAGAATTGGCCAAATACCCATTCTTGATTGATAAAGAAAAGCTAATCACGTACGCGTTCCGGGCTGTTGGCCCTCGTCAGCGTGGTGCAAGTTGTACCTCAAGGACTAAAAAAAAAAAAAAAAAAAAAACCCGAAACGCGTATGTGGTTAGCTTTTATTGATAAATCAAGAATGGGTATTTGGCCAATTCTGGAATAATTAAAAATCAAAGAAGGGTTTATATTTATTCCGATAGATGGCGCAAGCCATCAGAAACTTTCAGTTGCCTGATAAAGAGATGCCCTTTTTTTATTATTTTATTTATTTATAAACCTTATCCCAGTACAATATATCACATTTGCACTAGGTAAATATAATTATCTAAAAGTCGCTCGAAAGAAAATCAGGTTAAATACATTTTAACGATTTTTGTAGATTTTAATATAATAAATTAAAAAAATTGTACGAGTTATAAAACGATTTATTTATTGTTTAGTTTTATCTAGTATCAAATCTGTACCACAGAAATATATTTGAAGTAACATGCGTTAGAAAACTTTAATTTTCTCAGTTTTATCGACTTGGAGCATCATTGGATTATTCCTATATAGATGGGGCCTTCTATTGACGGCTGACACAAGTAGCTGCTACAGAAGTGAGAATACTTAGAATTAATACAACATCTATATATAACAAACATTAAGAGGCGAATGTTTCACAAATAAATCAATATTATGTCCACTAGATTGCTTAAATACCATTTCTAAGATTCCACCCTTCAGTGTAGCATATAAATGATCCAATACAGCATTAGAGCTCTAAAGAAGCGGTCTGGTAGATTAAATTGACGAAACCGCTGAGAGGGTTCACCACTGATGGGCCAAGCCCTTCCAATATTTTTCATCGTAGTAAGGACAGTAGAAGCTTGATTTATTAGTGAAAAGAAACATTCGCGTCTTAATGTTTTCATTTGTTATATACTTAGAGTTATTCAATGATCTGTGTATATAGGATTCATATAATCTGCTGTTCTAATATTATCTCTTCCTTCCTCGAGACCAAATCCTTGTTTTCAATACGAGGTAGTTGGGGACATCTCTCTCTCTCTCTCTTCAGGAATCTAGAAGTTAATTAAATAGATTTATCAGCAAACAGTTGCATATGAATTCCATTTTCTTCTTGCAACGATAAGAATGTCCTATTCTAAAAAGAATCATTTGATTTCCCAATCTATTAAGATATATTTAAAAATAATGTCAAACATTATATAAATATCAAAACTCAATTGAAATATATTTATAAATGAGGCCTAATTGTTGGCCCCAGCCGACCGTTCAAATATTTCACGACGACAAGATACGTTCAAGAATTTATGCAGCCTTTCAGTGCTATAAGCTTTCCCCATATGGATGGATGGTTGGGCTTTCAAAAACCGTTGAGTTCCTGAGAATAATATCTTATGAGATTCTATTCAATGATACCAATGTGCTCTGAGGAATGCTGTAACACAAGAACATCCTGAAACCCGAAAACTTATTCTGAGTGCCTACAACTGATGTAGCATCAAGATAACCTTCCAATCACCTATAAGGTACCCCCCCATGATCTCTGTTGTTTCTAATTCTGAACAATTCTAATTTGATCATTTGTCACATTGGAATATAACTCAATATGTCTTCTATATTCAAGACACTCTGAGGTTGGATTCTAAATGTTTTGACTTGTTATCAAACAGATTAATTCTCAAGTCTCTATCGAGATATCACTATATTTGAATTTTCCTAAGTTGCTATTACCTCGAATATATTATATTAAAATAATAACAATTTTGAAATATATAATAATAATTGTATTTATATGCTTGTCGTTAACACAATATGAACCAATACCTTTTGGAATATAATAATCCAATGGCAGAATTACCTATGATGGCCGAGATTGCACCCAATTCAAGACAGACAGAAAGAGATAGTTGATGGTAAGTCTAGGTCATTTACCAAATTTCAGTGTCTTTATTGGCAATTTTAACTCTTCATTGATGATAACACACAACACAAAAACTAACGATATTCCAAAGAAAGTTTGAGATGTGCGTTTAGTATCATTGTTGTTTGTTATATTGATATACTAGCCGAATGACCCGAGCAACGCCCTGGTTTTGCCCGATTAAATGTTTTTATTCAAATACTATTCGTTACAATTATAAATTGGCGCCCTTGATTTCACTCTTGTGAAACATCCCGCTCCAAACTTTGTGTGTTTTTAAAATATAAAAATAAAAATGTAAATTTTCACAACGATATTTGAAAATTCTATTATTTTGATTTTCAAATACTATTCGTTACAATTATAAATTGGCGCCGTGAATGTCACTCTTGTGAAACGTCCCGCTCCAAACTTTACATGTACATTAGGTCAGCTGATATTACCTCCCATATTCACCGATAGAAGCAATCGCTCGCGAGCGAAAGGGCAAATTTGCAAATAACTCGACGAATATCCGGGATAGAAACCTGAATTTTTCACTATTAGTTTTTCCAGATTCTACTTTCAGTCAGATTAGTTACGCATTGTGAACGTGTATAGCCGACAAACATACATGCATACATACATACATACATATGCCGACCGTGCGGCCACGCGTCGCGCGAGCTCCGCGTTTTTCGTGTCTTTCATCTCTCAAAATCAACTTTATTTAAATTTAAACTATACCATCTTATTCGCCTTTACTCAAGCATCATTTCAAGCCATCTTTTGTAAAAAATCATCGTATTTCACATTTTCTATTTATCATAACTTAGCAAAGTTACAAATTGTAACTTTGCATCATCACCATGGCAACGGCCAAGCCGGTCGTTGCTTCATCCTCATCTACATCTTCATCAATCGCTCATAATCCAACCGTTCCATCAATTTCGCATATCATATCTGAAATACTACCACACCAATCAACAAACGAAGAAAAGGTCATAAATATGCTAAACCAAAAAGTACGATTCACCGCTGAAGAGCGCAAAAAGTTTGAGGAAAAGAGAAAGGACACCTATTTAAAGAGGAGTAGCGCTATTAAGGCTACGATACAATTCAAATCATTCCAAGACGCGACGGCGGAAGAACACCTGATCGGAATAGCCGATAGAATTGGCTATGATAACATTCATTCCATCGGGAAAATTAATGGACAAGCCATTGTCTCGGTGGCGAATATCCAACTAGCAGAGAAACTCTTAACTAAAGGATTCAAGGTTAGAAATGAATTAATTTATCCTACGCCTCTTTTTAACACGCCCAAGAAATACATACTCTCCGGTGTTATGTCCTTCATACAGGATAAGGACATCGAGAAGGCCCTTGAACCCTACGAGCAGGTGATTAATATCCGGCCTCTTCCATTTCCTACAGAAAATCCCCTCCTAAAACATCTCTCCTCACTAAGGAGGGAGGTTGTCTTTAAAACTAAAGATAATTCCTCGATGCCCGCTATCATCTCCATATACTACATGGATCAAACATTTAGAATTTATATCGGAGAGGACGTGATCTGTAATGGTTGCAGACGGCACGGACACATCAAGACGCAATGCCCATTCGACCCGAAGATTAGATCAGGGGTCACTACAACCTTTTCAGAGGTCCTTAGCCGGACAGTCTCTCCCCCGATTCCGGGGCCCACACCCCAACTCGATTTGGCATTAATGACAGAATCAGGGCCGCAGGAGCCCAAGGACTCCCAAATAAAAAAGAGGACTCTCGAGGCCTCATTGAACGGGGATAAGAGTTCGAGGGTAGAATGCGAAAGTGGCAAAAGACCTAAGCCATCCTCTACAGGCCAGGAACCTGATACCGTCACCTGCTGTCCCCAATAATCAACATCAACGATGACATCGTCGCAGCAAGACGAAGAACTTGTGGAGCACGAAATGAGTAACCATCAAGACCTAGGCCTCACCTCTGTTGAGCGTCGCAGGGAAGAGTTGCCTCCAGCTAAAAAGGCCTCTCCAATTCCGCTTCATGTCCTTAAAGAACCTGAGGATCGGATCCTTGAATTGTTCAATAATTTGAACTATGATACCATCCTGAAACCTTTACTACAGGTCAGCCTCCGACAGAAGGCGCCCAGGGCCGCGGCGTCAGCCAAGGCCGAGCGCGTAGGGCGGGCGATGAGGTGTTCCTCCACGGTGAGGTCCCGGACTCGGGCTCCGCGCCAGCGGGCGGGGGCCAGGAGGTCGGGAGGGCGGAGGAACCGGCAGCCGCCGATGATGGGGAGGTCCAGCAGCTGAGCTGTGGGGACCGCCCGGTGGTTGAGGCCCAGGATGTTGGAGGCCTCCTCCTAGAGCTTCAGCAGACGGAGACGGCGGGGCTGGAGACGGGTGCCGTCCGGTGGAGGGTGGATCCAGGCTTCACCGCCGACGAGCCAGCTGAAGGCATTTCTGCCCCCGCGGAGCGCGACCTGCACCCCCTTGAGGCAGGCGAGCTGGAGCTGGGTCGCGAGGTCGAGGAGGCCGAGGCCTCCGATGGTGACCGGCCTCGCCATGACGTTGGCGGGAAGCCACGCCGTGTGGTCTGGCCCCCAGACGAACCTCGCCAGTCGGGCCTGCAGCTTGGCGATGGTTGGGGGTGATGGAAGGTATCCATGCAGGTGGTGCTGGATCGTGGACCCCACCAGCGTGTTCGCCGCCCTTGCTCGTCCGACGAGGGAGAGGCCGCGGGTGAAGGGCGTCCATCTGCGGCACGCAGTCTCCAGGAGGGCCAGGAGATGCTGCTCCCGTTGGGCGACGGTGCTCCTGGGGGCGATGTCGAGCCCGAGGATCTTGATGGAGGTGGTCGACCAGGAGGCGCCGAGAGGGGAGTCGCCTCGGTTGCGCCAGGCGCCGCACCAGAGGCCAGCGCTCTTCCGGAGGTTCACGCCAACTCCGGAGGCCTGCTTATAGTCTTCGAAGACGGTCGCCACCCGCTCGAAGTCCTCGTCGCGATGGAACAGGAGGACGATGTCGTCGGCGTAGGCGGTGACGTTGCCCACGCCGAGGGTCAACTCCAGGCGACGTAGCAGCGGCCCAGTGGCGATGCTAAAAAGTGCGGCGCTCACGGCGCAACCCTGCCTTAGGCCGTTGAGGAGGGGGAAGGCGGTGGTGTAGAAGCCTCCGGCCTTGATCGTGGCGTCCGCCCCGGCGTAGAGGATATTGATCCAGGCCCTGAAGGCCGGCGGGAGGCGGAGGGACGTTAGCAGGGACTCCAGGAAGCTGCGGTCTAATGAGTCAAAGGCGGACTCCAGGTCTACGCCCATGACAGCCAGCGGTGAGCCCAAGGCGGTGGCCTCCTCGACGGCGTCCGTCACCATGGCGATGTTCCATGACGGGGACCTCCCGGGGACGGCGTAAGTCTGGCATTCCGGCACAAGGGTCCGCAGGTGGGGCTTGAGGCGCCGGTGAAGGATGGCGGCCAGGACCCTGTAGTCGGCCGAGGGCAGCGCGACGGGCCTGTAGCCATCAAGGCCGTGACCTCCGCGGGCCTTGGGCACGAGGCAGATGGAGCTGCGCCGCGTCGACGGAGGCAGGGTACCGCGGAGCCGTGATGCCGCGAACACCCGGGCCAGAGCTTCCGCGAAGAAGTCCTCGCTGAAGGCGACGAGGAGCTCGCACGGCAAGCCATCCCAGCCGGGGGCCTTTCCGCGAGGGAGGTGCTCGATAGCGTTGGCGATCTCGCTGGTGCTGATGTCCGGCCGGTGGAGCGGGTCCTCCTCACTCAGCTCGCGGGTGGTGGTGGGCGCGCTGCTGGCGATGAAAGCAGCTCCCGAAGCTGGATCGCTGGTGGGACGGGCGAAGCGGAGCTGGAAGGTCGCGAACGCCCTCCGCCGAAGCTCGGGGCCCTCGATGATGTTATCCTGCTCGTCCCTGATGACGCTGACCGGGCGTCGGAGGCGGATGGCGCGTGCTAGGTCCGGCAGCGATGGGTAGTCGGCCCGGATGGAGGAGGCCTCGAGCTGCGCCGCGATATAGCGCCTTGCCCTGTAGATTAGCGGTCGCTGGCAGCGTGGCGCGGATCGTGCAGGGATCTGGCCTCCGCCAGAAGTCCCGCCTTGATGGTGGCCCACCTGTCCCATAGGATCCCGTCGTCGTCATCGTGCGCCATTTCTTCCTCGAGCTCCCGGATGTAGCCAGCCAGATGATCGAGAACGAAGCCCGAGCGGAGCATCGCGGCCAAGCGAGGCTGGGTGGGGGAGGAGTGGGCGGTGGGCGGGCCCACCTGGAGCAGCACAAGGCGGTGGTCCGAGAGGTGGTAGTGGCTGGTCGCGTAGATGGACACGCGATCCAGGACTCCAGCAGGGACGAGGATCCGGTCCAGGCGGCTGGATTCGACTTGGTCGCCGTGCCTGGCGACTCTGGTGGGCAGGTGGGCGGCGTCGAACTGGGTGGCCACGTCAACCAGCGTGGACAGGTCCAGTAGAGCGGCGAGGGCATCCGATGATGATGATGATGAGGGGCCCCGTTCCCTGATATTAAAATCGCCGATGATCCAGCAGGCTCCCTCCTCCTCCTGTGCCGCTGTCGCCGCTAGGAGCTCTAGTTGTTGATTTCTCTCTCGGGGTTCATGCGCCAGATGAACGGTGATGGCCGTCATCTCCTCGCCGTGGACATCTATGGTTGCCAAGGCGATGTGGCCCGGCCACAGGATGCGCTGTTGTAGCACGGCTACGCCTGGCCCGAAGACGCAGGCGAGTCCGGATCCCGAGATGGCTACGGGATGGGCCAATACAACAGCGTTGTAGCCGAGGCAGAGGTCTTGGCCGCTGCCCAGATGATATGCGTTTGTCTCCTGGACAAACGCGATGTCCACGCGATGTTGCCTGAGGAGATGACAAAGGGCATGGCTCCTTCCCCGAGTGGCGAGCCCTCGCGCGTTGATGCTGGCGACGCGGTAACTCATTTGGGCCGTCCTACAAGCAGCGCCGTCCTGGTCTTCTGGGGGGTCTTGTAGACAAGGGTGTTTGAGTTAGGGCACGAGGCCATGATGGTTTTGGCCAGCTCAGTGTGCTTCTAGCAGCGAGGGCACTCGCTTCTTCATGTTGGTTGGAGAGGCGAGGAGCTTCTGTGCGTCCTCCCAGTCTAGGCCGAGCAGACCGGAGTAGTCGATGGCAATGAAGGGGAACTTCTCGAGGTGCTCCCGCAGCTGGACGATTGCGGGTTTTCCCTTGGAAGGCGTGGAGGGATTTGAGGTCGGCTCCTCCGACATCTCGATGTTGAGCGGAAGGATCGCGGGCTCGAGGCCCCGGGGGCAGCCATAGGAGCAGGGAGGGCAACAGGGGCGGGCTGGGCAAGATCCTTCGGTTCGGCAGGATGGGGCGCCGAGGGGATCGCTGGAGCCTCGGTTGATGTCTTCGCCGGTTGGACAGGGGACGCCGGTGTTGCGGGCGCAGGGGTCGGCCTCCTTGGCTGCTGAGGAGGAGGAGGAGAAGGGGGAAGGGACCTTGCGTCGGTGGGAGACGCTGCTTGCCTAGGGCTGCTGTTCCCTTGCCTGGCGAGCGCTGGGCAGTTGGCTCTGCGGTGGCCCTGTTTCCCGCATTTTGAACACTTGATTCCAAAAGAGAGGAAGGCTGACAGGGTGTCTCCCTTGGAATGGATGGTCAGTCGGGTGGGTAGCGTCTCCAGCCTTACGCCCTCGCGGAGCAGGATGAACGCCTCCCGGCGGCCGTCGGTGAAGGTGAACTCACCCATTTTGACCAGGATGGGGGCGATGGAGGTGAACTTCCCGAATTGGCTCAGGTTGTTCACGATGATGCTGTCCTCCACAAAGCCGGGCAGGTTGGCCACGACTATACGCTCCGCCTTCTTGCGGAAGGGGAAGACCTTGAGGGACGTTCCCTCGATTTCCAGGCCGTCCGCGACCAGCCGGTTCGCAAGGTCCTTGTTCGCGAGGCCCACGATGTAGTGGCCGTTCATTCTATTGAACTGCGTGATGCCCTTCGGCCCCCCGAGTAGCGTGCTCATTGCCTTGAGGTAAGAGTAGTCTGGGATGTCTGGGCACAGCTCCACCAAGACGTAGTTCTCGTGGTTGGTTGTGGCCTGCCTCGCCTTGGCGTCGGCGATGTTGGCGCGTGTCGCCTTGATCTCCTGAGGCGGCACTGCTCTCGGCCCTGTTGGCCGCTTCCGCTGCTGCTGGGAGCTGCGCTGCTCTCCAGGCTTGTTGGGCTGCCTTGCAGCGTGCTCAGGTGATGTAGAGCCGCGGTGCCTCTTCTTGCCCTTCACGACTGTGTAGCCGTCGTTGGCGTCCACCTCCGCCATCTCGCTGTCGGCCCAGTTGAGCGAGGCCGGGCTAGCTGGAGTTGCGCTGGTCGTAGCAGCAGTCTTCGGCGCCGTGACGTCACCACGCGCGGCGGCCGGATTTGCATGCATGTCGCCTGCCGGCGAATTTGCATTCTTTTGATTTTCTAGAGATTCTTCAGAATTTTTGTTCTTGAATCCAATTTTCGGTGATTTCTCCTCACCTGCTTGGAGTTTTGAGCTGTGCCTTTCAGGAATGGATTCAGCTCCTCCTGGGCATCCCGCGAGTGTCAAACTTGGCGCACTTTTCGCCATTTACACACACGCCAGAGGCGAAAAACGGCGGAGCTCGAAAAAGCGCGGCCGCTCGCTCGCGTGTGTATGTGTGTGTGTGTCCTTTATGCCTGACCAAACCACTCATTGGAACGCCATGAAACTTTGGGAAGTTATTTAGTATAGTACTGGGAAGGTTTCTAGCAAATAAATTTTTTGAAATAACTTTTCGCCTAAAAATAATCAAGATAAATATTCTAATTTATCTGTTATAATTCAACAATCTGCTCTAAATATTATCATGATGATACGATGATTTTGTAAAGTAGAAAATTAGGAAAGATAAAATTCAGGATGACACGGCAATATATTTGAGACAAGAAATATGATACAATTCCAAGGCAAGATACTATTCCTTTAACTTCCAATTACCGAGGGAACCAATTAATATTGATTTTATTCAACTTATCGAGTATTTTTCAAGGGACCGGGAAAAAATGTTCACTTTATCGAGAGATTCGTTAGACAAACCTTTACTCGGGTAAAACCCGGGCGAAGCCGGGTACATACGCTAGTTATAAATAAAAAATATCGAATAAAATAACAAATCTCAGATTTATCAAGAATAAAATACTAACGAATCAATAGAAAATGAAGACAAATTTACGGCTATAAAGAGTCTTGAACCGTTGATATTTAGATCTTCAACCACAAACGTAATAAATTTGAATTGCCATTTAGTTTACAATAGTACAAAGGGATAGTGGCTACCTCTCCACACAGCTATCAATAATCAGGTACTGAGTGAGTGCCTTCACCTATCTGGAATTAAGTGGCTGTGTGTAGCTGCCTTTACTTGACCTTCAGGGAGTTATGGAAGCTGTTTGGTTTTAATGTATAATTTGAGGTTAACTACATAACCTCAGAGATAGGGGACTGAAATACCTTTAATACAATTAATCTTTTATTACAAATCTAAATCAAATCTAAATACATATATTCATTCTTTATTTTTCACCCTCCTCCAAAAACAGAATAAAGATGTAAACAATAATGATGTTGCCAAATATAGAGATTGTTGACATACTACATATATAATCTGTTAATATTAATTTAGAATAAATTTAAAATACCAGAGATTATTTTAAATAAATGGAGGGACGCATGATGCAACACTTCTACCCCTCCAGAGGTTGTCACGTCCTCGTAAAGGACCTCCTCATTGATCCTTTCAAAATAAGGCTTGAGTCGAGAAACGAACTATTAGCGGGTATTGACAAGCGTTTTATATCTTTTGATTCTATTAAATAATTTACCTCAACATTTTTTTTAGAATTATATATGGTCCAAAGTTTTTTCTTAGGGGTTTTTCGCATTTTCCGATTTTCCTTACTGGTGTCAAAACTTCTACTAAATTGCATTGTTCATAAGTTCTCTCTTTGTGTTTCTTATCATAGTTTCTTTTCATTCTTTCTTGGGTTTTCTCTATGTTTTTAATGGTCACTTGTCTCGTCCTGGTTAGTTTATCCAAGTAATTTTCTATGTACTCATCATAGTCCTCCATGCTTATGTCCAACAGAATATTTCCGTCGTCTAAAAGAAAAAATGGAGAGTAACCTAGTTCATTAAATGGTTATATTGTACGCATAGGTAGGTAACAAATGGGAGGATTTCCTCTCAATTCTTCTAATCCGTGTTCACATACCATGTTGTTTAATGTTCTATTTAACCATTCTGTTAATCCATTGGTCTATGGATTGTAGCTCGTGAAAGCAATGTTTTCTCTTGTAAATATTCCTTATTTCTTTCATCAAGTTACTAGTAAATTGAATGCCTTTGTCGTTAATAAGGAATTTGGAGTTCCATGACGTAAGAAAATATTTTCAGTAAAAAATTTGAAGACTTATTTTAGTGGAGCTTCTGAAACTGCTTTTATTTCGTACACCTGGTGTATTAGTCCGTCAGCACGATCATCCATTTCCCCCTATTTTTTGTAAATGGCAAGTAAATGTTACACCAATGTCTAAATAAGAGTTCAGGCATGGAAGCGAACACAAGTGGAGTATACAGGTACCAGGATAAGATCTTATAAGAAAGAGAGGACATGTGACTTCTGGTGCTAGTCGGCATGATGTTCCTGTAGAGACAAGCTTTCGGTTTTACACTGTTTACGTGGCCATGTCGCAATACACCGGGTGAATAGCTGAGAACAGAGATTCTTATCAATCCCACGTGTAGATTTGATCAACCTGATACAGACAGAACGCATAAATATAACGTTACCTCTAGGTACATATAATTATTTGAAAACCGAATTGCAGTCGATTTTGAAATTATTTTGAATAGTTAAATATATATATTGAAAAGGCAGACCGATCGGAAAATCTTGCTTTGTTTGCAACGACACGATATAGCACTCGTGCAGCCTGCAGGCGGAAAGAACGGCTGTGACGTCACAACTGGGTCAGCCAATCGGGGCGCGCCGAACGTTCTAGCATATTCTACCCGCCAGTTTTGATTATCGCAGGCTGGCGGTGCGCTAGACGGTTCTCCTAGTTACCTGTTCGACGTGTACTCTCCCTAGCTGCTGGATTCTTCGGAAAGGATATAGAAAAAGCCACGCTGGTGTGTGCGGGTGGATTATTGTCGTGTGTTCAACGACGCGTTTACAAGCGATTGACCGCAATATCGTCGACGCAGCTTCTCGACGTGTGGACGTCTACTGGTCGGAACTGCGATTGTCTGCAGCATCTTGACAGTGACTCTCTCTCTCGGACATTGGGGGACTGTTATCACCTGTAAGTACTGTGGAGATCTGTTGTTTATTTACTAAACTGCAAAGCCTGCAGATTATCTCCTCATTTAATTTATTCTTTCGCATCAAACACTACCAATAAATTTCTTTATCCATATTGAACCTCGCCATCTCTTTCTTAGCCATCCAGACACCACGCAACAATATTTTTAAAATTAGCTTCCCTCCCATTCATTATATAGATTATTTGACCGTAGGGATATATTAGGTTTTATTGAAAAATGTATTTCAAAATATTGATAAATATATATCTTAAACTTCTTAATTTGGTATTAATTTTTCGAATCAGTTCTAATTCAGTGATGTTGTGCTGTTTAATAAATCTCGTTCTGACCTCACGAATTTGTTTTAACCCTTCAATGTTTTCTTTTAACTCCTCGATGTTGTCTTAACTCCTTTATATTGTTCTAACCACTCGTTATTGTTCTAACCCCTCGATGTTGTTCTAGCCCCATGATGTTGTTCTAACTTCTCGATGTTTACCTAACTTCTCGATGTTGTTATAACTCCTCGATGTTGTTCTAACTCCTTGATGTTGTTCTAACTCCTCGATGTTGTCCTAACTCCTCGATGTTGTTCTAACTCTTAGATGTTGTTCTAACTCCTCGATGTTGCCCTAACTCTCGATGTTGTTCTAACTCCTCGATGTTGTTCTAACTCCTCGATGTTGTCTTAACTCCTCCATGTTGTTCTAACTCCTCGATGTTGTTCTAACTCCTAGATGTTGTTCAAACTCCTCGATGTTGTTCTAACTCCTAGATGTTGTTCTAACTCCTAGATGTTGTTCTAACTCCTAAATGTTGTTCTAACTTCTCGATGTTGTTCTAACTCCTCGATGTTTTTCTAACTCCTCGATGTTGTTCTAACTCCTCGATGTTGTCCTAACTCACGATGTTGTCCTAATCCCACGATGTTGTTCTAACTCCTCGATGTTGTTCTAACTCCTCGATGTTGTCCTAACTCCTCCATGTTGTTCTAACTCCTCGATGTTGTCCTAACTCCTCGATGTTATTCTAACTCCTCGATGTTGTCCTAACCCCACGATGTTGTCCTAACCCCACGATGTTGTCCTAACTCCTCGATGTTGTTCTAACTCCTCGATGTTGTTCTAACTCCTCGATGTTGTTCTAACTCCTGATTGTTGTCCTAACACCTCGATGTTGTTCTAACTCCTAGATGTTGTTCTAACTCATAAATGTTGTTCTAACTCCTCGATGTTGTTCTAACTCCTCGATGTTGTTCTAACTCCTCGATGTTGTCTTAACTCCTCGATGTTGTTCCAACTCCTCGATGTTGTCCTAACTCCTCGATGTTTTCCTAACCTCTCGATGTTGTTCTAACTCCTCGATGTTGTTCTAACTCCTGATTGTTGTCCTAACACCTCGATGTTGTTCTAACTCCTAGATGTTGTTCTAACTCATAAATGTTGTTCTAACTCCTCGATGTTGTTCTAACTCCTCGATGTTGTTCTAACTCCTCGATGTTGTCTTAACTCCTCGATGTTGTTCTAACTCCTCGATGTTGTTTTAACTCCTCGATGTTGTTCTAACTCCTCGATGTTGTCCTAACTCCTCGATGTTGTTCTAACCCCACGATGTTGTTCTAACCCCACGATGTTGTCCTAACTCCTCGATGTTGTCCAAACTCCTCGATGTTGTCCTAACTCCTCGATGTTGTTCTAACCCCACGATGTTGTCCTAACTACTCGATGTTGTCCTAACTCCTCGATGTTGTCCTAACTCCTCGATGTTGTCCTAACTCCTCGTTGTTGTCCTAACTCCTCGATGTTGTCCTAACTCCTCGAAAATTTTCTTACATCCCGATGTTGTCCGAATTATCTCTGTAGATGAGGGAGCCTCTAATTCACCTAACATTTTCTATTGGATGTTTAGGTCAAATAAATTAAACATTTTATCTACGAATAATAAATTATTCATATACACTCTGTACATTCCCCTCTGTAGCTTTGATACAAATCGGGGTAGTTAACGTATACACTCTGTACATTCCCCTCTGTAGCTTTGATACAAATCGGGGTAGTTAACATAGTTTTATGATATCCGCGGTTAAATTAATTGTAAAACATATTTTCATCTAAGCATTTTTAGAAAATAAACACTTTTAGTTATCATATGACGTCTGCTTTATCATGCTATTCTAAGGTTACTCCACACCGACCTTTTTTTTCCTTAACCCTATTACACGTGGTACAGGCCATGATATTCATGATAGGAGAAGTAGGCGACTGCTTTTACTCAAAGTGCACCACATGTCTACATACGTGAAAAGCAGTTCGACTTTGCACTTACAAATGTGCCAGAGCCCCGTTTGGTTACTTGCACTCACTGGTGGGGTTGGAGTAACACCAATCTTGGCACCTGTGAGAGAGTCGGGCGTGATACAGAAATATATCTTCAACAATGTTCATTGTAAAGCCTGTAGAAGGACGTCCGAAAGTTTGCGAATAAAGTTCTTATAAGACACTCCTCTTCAATCGTCGTTATATATTGCCATTTTAATTCGAAGAGTTCACAATTTAGTCCATATCTTCAAGAAGTAATTCCATAAAAGAAATCATAGAAATCAAGCCCATTTATGGAAGAGCCAACATACACGGAAGCCTTTTCAAACAGCAATATTATCTCTTCATGTACCACAATATTTTAGCCTAAGGACATTGAGCTGTTGCTAATCCAGCTATAAACAGCTTTCTGCATAGCCGAGATCTTTCACGTCGAAACCAAATTCCAGGAAACAGTCATGAATTTGTATCAGCCAATTCCCAT
Source organism: Cordylochernes scorpioides (assembly GCA_030710605.1). Lineage (NCBI taxonomy): Eukaryota > Metazoa > Arthropoda > Arachnida > Pseudoscorpiones > Chernetidae > Cordylochernes > Cordylochernes scorpioides. Next base: position 20,275,795 of record CP092885.1, read on the forward strand.
TTAAGCCATCCCGACATCACAAATTATTCACTAACCTCTGGAAAATATGATGATATAACGTCAACGATTCGTACAATCAAACAAAGGAGGTCTTGGAAGGGAGATCCAGTAGCCACCTGGGCGATATACAACACCAGGCGGGCGTTATTTTCATCGAACGCGGTTAGAAAGCGCCATCAACAAAATACCTCCTTCAAGTCATAAGGATCAAGAGAAATCAAGAAAGGGGTCGGCCAAGGTTTTGGTCGTAGAAGTAAACTCTGTACTACCCTGACGAGGGCCAACAGCCCGAAACGCGTACGAGATTGACTTTTCTTGATTTATCAATAAATTGGGTTAGCCAAATATCTTTGGAACTAGCTTAATCAACGTTCAGTTAATTTTTGTTCCACTAGATGGTGCTCTGCCATATAAAATGCTCATGTGAGCTCGCAGAAAAATCTTATTTTGTTTTTAATATCAACACCTGACCATTCTTTTATTGTTTTCACATACAAGTTGTATATGAGACCTACCCCTATAGACTGGCTCCCATATCTCTCTAACATAGCACCTCCTGACCTCAGAAGAAAGAAATCTACCTCCAACCTTCTCAGTAAAATTAAAGCTAACACTAAGCTTCCAATCAACACTGTTCTCGAAATTCCTCCCCCAACTCGACTAATATCAAGGAATCCTGCATGGGTGGCCGATGAAAATGTAGATCTTAAAGAAGAGTGGAGAAACCGATGGAGCAATCTTGCCATCGCCAACAAAGACCTGGTGGAGGATCCTAACACCAAACCTCCCGGCTACAACCTACCTAGGAGGACCTGGTCAACCCTCAATAGAATCAGGACCTCTACTGGTAGATGCAACTACCTACTAAATAAGTGGAACATGAGTCCAGACCAGAACTGCGACTGTGGACAAATACAAACAATGCACCATATCCTAAGGGACTGTCCTCGAAGATTCTTCCAGGGAACACTTGGGGATATCCACCGGTGCACAGAGGAGGCCCTGGAGTGGATTCGTCACCTCGACATTCCACTCTAGAGAAACTTGCCAACATTGTTGTATTGTGCTGTAAAAAACAATATCATACGCAATATATATATATATTCTGATATAGGCTTAGCAAAAATACGATGTTTCTTTTTAAGGATTTCAAGTTGTTTTGTACTTACGTATTTTGTAGTTAAGAGGACATCCTTTTTGATATATAAACAAATATATATTTATTTAAGGAACGACTTGTTCCAATACAATTGTTGTAAACAAGCGAGCAAAGAATCAAAACATAAAGGTTGAAGCGTAGAAGTAAGTGTTGTAATAGTAGTGACGTCAGCATCGATGATGATTAAAGTCAAAGTTTGCGTAACAATTCCCTCCTTACTTTGTCTTTATTCCCATGATGCTGAGGTTCTCCAGGTGTTTCTTCATCTGGTCTCGGGATAGGTCCTTTGTGAAGATATCCGCCTCCAGGTCCTGAGATGGCTTGTACAGAAGGCAGGTGTCTCTGGATTCATAACAGTCTCTCAAGAAGTGGTACTTTCTGTTGATATGTCTACAGCGACTGCTTTGTTTAGGGCTGGAGATCCAGTTGATCAATGACTGACTGTCTGTATAGATCGCAGTTGGTTTTCCCATGAAATTCCATTCTTCCAGCTCTCGTAACAGTTTATTATCCACTTGATTTGACAGCAGCTTTCACGAGCAGCTATCATTTCCGCTTCCATTGTGGAGAGGGCGACGAGTGGTTGTTTACTACTTTTCCAGTCTATAGTTGCTTCGCCGAGCTTCAATACATATCCGCCGTAGGATTTTCCGTCATGGGTGGTCGACCAGCTGGCATCGGTGTAGGACTTCAGGATTCCAGTCTTCCCTCTTTCAAATTTCACTCCTAGGTCAATTGTTCCTCGTAGGTATCTCATCACTCTTTTGATTGCTGTCCAGTGCATCTGTTTTGGTTGTCTGGAGTACTGTGAAAGTTTGCTAGTGATGTAAGCGAGGTCGGGTCTGGTGTTAACAGCTAGAAACATTAGCATTCCAAGGGCTTCTTGGTAAGTGTGCTGATCACAATTGTCATATTCAATATGATTGTCCAAATTGATTTCTTTGGAACCTGGTGTTGGAACTTCCTTACAATTTTCCATTCCATATTTCTGCAATATTTGTTGTACATAGTGGCTTTGCTGTAGCGAAATTCCCTCCTTGTCTTGTATGATCTTGATTCCCAAAAACATGCCTTTACATGTTACATCCTTTATTTCCAGGTGATGTCTCAATTTATTGATGAATCTGTTTGAGGTATCTTCAGAATCTGAGACAGTGATAAAGTCATCAACATATATCCCTACATAGAAGTATCTTCATTCTTCCATTTAAATAGGCAAGGATCAGATTTAAATTTTTCCAGTCCATAGTCATGAAGTACTTGACTGAATTTCTTATACCACGATTTTCCGGATTGAGGTAGACCGTAAATACTTTTGTTGAGTTTGCAAACTTTGTTTCTGTCTTGAACAAATCCAGCAGGTTGTTCCATGAATATTGTGTTTCAATGTTTCCATTTAGATAGGCTGCTTTCACATCAAATAGTTTAATGACTGAATCTTTTGTTGCTGCCATTGACAAAATAGTCCTGAGGGTGGCATTTTTAATTACAGGGCTGAAACTTTCGTTGTAATCTCTTCCTGGGATTTGGTTGTATCCCATTGCAACAAGCCTAGCTTTGTAAGTTTTGTTTTTGTTTTCTTGGTCTTTAGATATTTTGAACACCCATTTACTTTTGACAACTTTAGCGTTTACAGGTCTAGGTACCAGTTCCCATACTTGATGCGAGTACATGTTCTGTATTTCCTCAAGCATTGCGTTCTCCCAATGTTTCTTGTCTTCGCATGCGATGGCTTCTTCATAGTCTTTCGGAATGGTTTCATTCGTAGTAGCCAGAACGTAGTCATCGGATCTTTTAGGTATTGTTCGAGTTCTTTGTGGTCCGTCTGATCCACTTGACTCTGTCTGTCTGTTGATCATGGTATCTGGTGCTGGCTCTTCAATATCAACATCTGATAGAACATGATTGTCCAGTTGTTCATCCTCCTGAATGAAGAAATATGTGTCAGTGTCCATATTATTATCACTTTGTTTTTCTTCCGAGATGACATTATTGTTCTCTCTGAAGTGAATGTCTGCGGTTTCAAGAATGACTCTCGCTGTGATATCAAATACTCGATAAGCTCTTCTGCATCTTGAATAGCCTACAAATATTCCTCTCTTAGATTTAGCTTCTAGTTTGTGTCTTTGATGATTCTCGAGTTTATAGAAGACTTCACAACCAAATCTCATAATGTGAGAGACGGATGGCTTTTTACCTTTCTATTTTTCCTTAGGGGTAATGTCTGGGTCATTGGTTGTGGGAGTTAGATTGTGCAGATATGCAGCTGTATTCACAGCTTCTGCCCAGAAGTGTAGGGGTAATTGGGAGTCTGCCAGAAGTGTTCGGCCTTTGTCTAATAGTGTTCTGTTAGCTCTTTCAACTCTCCCATTGCTTCTTGGGGTGTACGGTGTAGTTAGTTCATGTTTAATTCCTTTGGATTCTATGAAGGTTTCAAGGTTTTTATTGATAAATTCTGTTCCGTTATCTGTTCTAAGTCGTTTTAGTTTTGAGTTTAGCTCGTTTTTTCTCTTTACAATAAACTTCTTCAAACTTCTGATGCTGAGAGTTTATCTTTGAGAAATTCTACAAATATTCTCCTAGAAAATCCATCTACGATGGTCAAGAAATATTTACTTCCGCCCAAGGAGTTTATTCTCATTGGACCACAGAGATCGACATAAATGGCTTCAAAGGGGTAGCTTTCCTGATTGCTATCTGTGTGAACATAGGGTACTTTGGTCATTTTTCCCAAGGAGCAAGCATCACATTGATCAAGGGTACCATTTATAGAGTCCAAGCCTTTTAGAAGATTGTTCTTCAAAATCAGGTCTAATTTGTTGTCACTAGGATGTCCTAGCCTTCTGTGCCATGCAGTCCTAGAATTAGTAAATTAAATTTTATTGCCCTCTATCGTTAAAATTTTACACAAATAAATGCAGGGTTACAGCGTTGTTAAGTTTGTCCTTACCTTGTACAGTAGCTTGGATTGATCCTGATGAGGCAGATTCGATGTGTCTCCCTTCTTCCGCCACTTGTATGCTTCTCTCCTCCGTCTTGTGCTCGATCCATTCACCATGGGAAGTCATGTGGCTTGTGCACGCAGAATCAATTATCCACACGTCCTGAGTCGTTCCTCCCTTGTGCTTACACGTAGTGCGTATTCTGAAGTGGAGTCTCTTCGTTGGGATGGTTCCTCCGTTCGTTCTTGGATTGCTGATCTGTCCGTGTCTTTGTTTTGTTTTGGATCTTTATGGTAGTTCCTTGTACTGGCCATGTTATTTTTGTTTGTTGTATTCTTTTGATTTCCTTTGTTGTTAGGGTTGAACCAACAGTCTTTCTTGAAATCCCGCTGAGAGGGTTCACTACTGATGAGCCAAGCCCTCTCATTCATTAAATCATATCATTGCAGTAAGGTCTGTAGAGATTTAAAAGAAACGCATTGCCAGAGTCCTAGAATTGTCCTTTGAAATCAAGCAATATTCATTTGGAACATGAGTTGCTTCAGATAAACGTGATAGGTTCAATGTGTACATGTTACCATCAAAGTTTCCTGTTTCTATTAGCTTGTCATCAGAAGAGTATATGTATGCTCCTTCTGAATTCAAAAGAACAGATTTCCCTCTTCTTACTACGCTTGGAATGGACATTAGATTTCCTTTCAGGTGTGGTACATGGAGGACATTATGCAGGGTTACAGCGTTGTTAAGTTTGTCCTTACCTTGTACAGTAGCTTGGATTGATCCTGATGAGGCAGATTCGATGTGTCTCCCTTCTTCCGCCACTTGTATGCTTCTTTTCTCCTCCGTCTTGTGCTCGATCCATTCACCATGGGAAGTCATGTGGCTTGTGCACGCAGAATCAATTATCCACACGTCCTGAGTCGTTCCTCCCTTGTGCTTACATGTAGTGCGTATTCTGAAGTGGAGTCTCTTCGTTGGGATGGTTCCTCCGTTCGTTCTTGGATTGCTGATCTGTCCGTGTCTTTGTTTTGTTTTGGATCTTTATGGTAGTTCCTTGTACTGGCCATGTTATTTTTGTTTGTTGTATTCTTTTGATTTCCTTTGTTGTTAGGGTTGAACCAACAGTCTTTCTTGAAATGTCCTTTTCTTTTGCAAATGTAGCATGACTTTTCTTTGAATTGGTTGCCTGATGATCTGAAAGCATTTTCATAATTTTTGCTTCTGTCCTGTCTTTTCTTCTCGAAATCCAGTAGAGCTTGTCTCAAGTCTGGTAAGGAGATTTCTCTGTTTATTGACAGTGCTGCTGTGATCGTGTCAAAGTTAGGTGTGAGTCCTTCAACAATGTATCGTACAAGTTCTCTTTCTGTTACAGTCTTTCTTAGCTGGGTGATCTCTTGTGCCAGTTTCTGTGCTCGTACAATATACATGTTAACATTTTCATTTGGGTTCAATTTTAGTCTGGCTAGATCCAACATTAGGTCTATCCTTTTATTTTCTAGAGATCCTTCAAACCTTTTCTTTATGTCGTACCAAATTCTTTTGGCCCTTTTATCGCCTCGAAAGATGATTGTTAAGTCATCCGAAAGTGACAATACTATTAGGCTGTATGCTTCCCGATTCTTTTTCTTCCAAATATCATATTCTAGTTTATTTTTTGTAAAGTCTGGCTCGTCATTAACAATTACGTCCTCAAAGAGATCTTTTGAATCTAGAATTGCTTCCATTTTCATGGACCACGTTGTGTAGTTGTTTTCTGTTAACTGTTCGATTCTTGCTAAGTTATATGTATCCATTTTCATTCAATTTTTTTTTTAAATTGGCGGTTAGTCCAATTATATAATTTCTTTTTGATTTAAATGGATCAATTGGCGGTTAGTCCAATTCGCGCGCCCAAACCACGCTCTGCTACCAAATTGATATAGGCTTAGCAAAAATACGATGTTTCTTTTTAAGGATTTCAAGTTGTTTTGTACTTACGTATTTTGTAGTTAAGAGGACATCCTTTTTGATATATAAACAAATATATATTTATTTAAGGAACGACTTGTTACAATACTATTGTTGTAAACAAGCGAGCAAAGAATCAAAACATAAAGGTTGAAGCGTAGAAGTAAGTGTTGTAATAGTAGTGACGTCAGCATCGATGATGATTAAAGTCAAAGTTTGCGTAACATATTCATATTAAACAATAGTCAGACTATTTCTTTATTCATTTCATCCTTTTCATAGATTTATATAACACAACCTGGATCTGTAAAAAAAAAAAAACAATTTTATTCTCAAAATATTTCGAGAGATTGTCCCTTTTTATCAATTTATATAAATATTATAATAAATTGATAAAGAGGGAGAAATCTCTCGAAATATTTTGAGAATAAAATTGTTTTTTTTTTTACAGATCCAGGTACGCCCTGTGTTATATACGAGTTATATACTTATTTAATGGGTCGCCTTTTGACTTAAACTTTTCTTACGTATTTCTTCAAATATTTCAATTAGGTAAATTCTTATGTCGTATTTATACATAAACTTATCTTTAAAATGCTATATAATCTTTCTACATCACCTTGTTTATACGTTTTAGTTAGCTGAGGAAGGGCTTGTCCGAAAATTTCTTTAACCAAGGAATTGAAAAAGTTGCGACATCTTATGCCTTTTCTTGTAATTTGTCGAAATCCGGAATCCTGTGATAAGGAATACTTAGCCTTCTACTCACTGTATTTTCCATTTTTAACATCAGCTTTTCTACTGAACTGGCTGTACAAGTAGACTCTCATCGGTAAAATGATCGGAGAAAAGTTTCCTTATCTTTGACTTTAATTAAAAAGGCATATATTGGATCAAAATATTATTTATTTTACCAATATTTAAGTTGGCTGAACGCCAACCTTTATCAAGGTATTATAACATATAAATGGGCGTCAACAACAAACTCAGCGCCACATAACGTCAATAGAATTTAGTTTAAAAAATATGTTTTCTTATATTCAATGGGGAGATATCTTTGACTTGTAATGTTGATATGGAACCCTGATTTTGTACATTTCCTCTCTTGCTCTTCTAACTATAAAATATAAAGACATAACGCGCCATCTATTATTGAAATTTGAAACCATTATTGCGTAAAATTTATTATTATTTTTAAAAGAAAACAATTTCCTACTGTCATTTCTGCAATGGAAAATTATTAGCAGCGCCTTGCTTATCAGTTATGAAGCTTCTTAATTGGTAATCCAGGCCCTTCCAATAACATTTCCATCGCGAAAGAGCTAGTAGAAAATTGTTTTATTTTGAAAATAAATGAAAATTTCGCGCAGTTTCAAACTTCAGTATATAAAAAATAATGAAATTTAGTATTAATATAGAGTAAATGAAATAAGGTTAACGATATGCTTCTTTGTTTTAATATAAGACTAATAGAAATATTTAAACAGTGTTATTATTATTTCATTTAATGTAAAAGTTTAATAGCATTTTTACAGTATACGAGGGTTGTCCGTTAAATAAGTTCCACGGGGCACCACTGTCATGAGGATCGCTTTTAGGCTCGAGCCGACTGCACGGGTTCGTAGCTTGTTCTCCCCACTCCAATTTCCAACCAAGGATACATCGCTGGTAAGCTTAGTCTTGGCTGAGCAGCCGTTAGTGATGGAGCTTCCCCTCGTGTCTCCCGCCAGCTGCGATTCACGGTCAGTAATTCGCTTTTTAGCCGCAAAGAAGAATTCGGCGAAGGACATTCATACTGAACTCTGTCAAGTGTATGGAGAAGGGTGTATGAGTTCCGGGATGGTGCGCAGATGGGTCAGAGAATTTAAAAACAGCCGAACAGACGTCCACGATGAACCGCGTGCTGGACGGCCATCGGATTCGTACGAAATCATTGCCAAAGTCGAAGCGGCAATGCTTGAAGATCGACGGGTTACTGTGCGGAAGCTCTGCGATTTGGTTCCTGATATCAGTAAAACCACCATCGACAAGATTTTGCGTGAACATTTAGGGTATTCAAAGGTCTGCGCAATATTGGTTCCGAAAATGCTGACTGAAGACCATAAACGGCAGCGGGTTGAAGCGGCCCAGAAATTTCTCGATTGCCACGAAACTGACGGAGAGGAATTATTGGATTCGATCGTTACTGGTGATGAGACCTGGGTACACTACACCACACCGGAGACAAAGGAGCAATCCAAGCAGTGGAAGCACACTTCTTCTTCAAAACCTCTAAAGTTTAAACAAACACTTTCTGCCGGGAAACTTATGGCTCCGTCTTTTGGGACCGAAAGGGCCTATTGTTGTGCGACTTTATGCGTCGGGGTACAACAATGAATCCCGACCGGTACTGTGAGATCTTAAAACAACTTCGACGCGCGATTCAGAACGAGAGGAGAGGGATGTTAACCAAAGGGGTGCGGTTTCACCACGACAACGCTCGGCCGCACACCGCCCATAAAACCACTGCCTTCTTCGAAGAATTTGGATGGGAATTGGTGTCACACCCACCCTACAGCCCGAACCTAGCTTCTAGTGACTTCCATTTCCTCCCCGAGTTGAAGAAAAACCTGGGTGGAACCCAATTCCAGGACGATGACGAGTTGGAAGAAGCGGTTTTAGGCTTACTACGCGGCCAGGCGGCAGAGTTCTTTGACTCTGGGTTCCATAAGTGGGTTACCGAATGCAAAAATGCGTCGAACGAAACGGGGAATATGTAGAAAAATGAAAAAAGTCTGATATTTTCGAAAATGTATAGTTCAGCGCAAATAAACCTGTTTTTCTGTATGAAAAACCTCTGTGGAACTTATTTAACGGACAACCCTCGTATATCAATATGGTAGAATCTAACCTGGTTAACAGGGAAATATCTCACATTGACAATACTGACTCAATGTTCCAGAAATACTCTAGTGACAATGTTGACTAGCTACTCTGATATCACTCTTCCCCTCTTCTTTAAAACAACGTTTTGAGAGGAAAAAAGTCGTTAACTCAGCGCACCTCAGCGAGAACGAGCGATTCCCGAGCCCCTTTATTTCCCAGCGATCGATCCGTGCGAAGCTACTTTCTTGCCGTGCGATCGAAATGGATCCGAACGACGTACCCGACCGGTAAATACTTCGTTTTGTTTCTCTCTGACGGTATTTGATGGCCTGGGAATGTTACAGTACCTTATATAGTCATTGTGTTTGCTTTCTGAGAGTTTGGGCAGTTGATATCTAACCCTAATTGAAGACTTTTTTCCCTGAAAGGCTCAGTTTTATTTGATACTAGCGGACGTACCCGGCTTCGCCCGAGGTTTTACCTGAGTAAAGGTTTGTCTAACGAACATTTGCCCGTGTTTTACCCGAGTAAAGGTTTGTCTAACGAATCTCTCGATAAAGTGAACATTTTTTCCCGGTCCCTTGAAAAATACTCGATAAGTTGAATAAATTCAATATTAATCGGTACCCGAGTAAAGGTCTGTCTAACGAACATTTGTTAAAACAATTCTCTATAGACTTATAAAAAGAAATAGATATATTTTGATAATTTGAAACTGATAAAGTGATCATTTTTTCCCGGTCCCTGTGTGCCGTGTCATTCTGAATTTTGTCTTTCCTAATTTTCTACATTACAAAATCATCGTTTTATCTAGTGAACATTTTTTCCCGGTCCCTTGAAAAATACTCGATAAGGTTGAATAAATTCATGGTCGTTTATGGAAGATGGACGAAGTTCCCGGAGGTCATCTTGGGCAAGCTCCCGCGAGGCTTTTTTTCTTGTCTACTTGGCATAGCTGTGTCACCAACTCTGCCCTGATTGGTCGGTGGGTACTTTGACTGTCGGCCGGCGGCCGGGCGAATCCATTCTCGCACGGGGTCTGCCCCACTCCAAACTTTTGGCAAAGCACTTTCTAATATTAAAGATTATTGTCTTAAATAATCTTTAAGAACAAAAAGTATAATAATTGAACGATAGGAAATTATAGTAAATAATTATACTAAACGAAATGATGTAAAAATAATTATACATGAAATTTGAAATAAGTTTTAGAAAAGTTATCTTTAAGTCCACGGGAAAAGATGTAGCCAAAACAAATAGGTTTTTAACAGTGACACGTGAGCACCCGCCTCGAGACGCGCTCCTCTCTCCTAACATTACTCCCCCTCTTGAAAAAGCCTATCTCCGTCTCAATGGTGGCGCTGCTTGCGAGTTAAAGCTACAAATCTGCAAATAACTCTAAGGATATTAAAGATATTCAAGATATTATTTTTCGTAAACCTTTCCGGAGATACACCTAATAATATCCCAATATTTCACGGCGATTGGATGTATGGTTTTCGAATCCATAGAGGACACACAGACACACACACACACACTCGAGCGTGCGGCCACGCTTTTGCGGGCTCCGACATTTTCGCCTCTGGAGTGTGTGTAAAAGGCGCTTACCATCACGAGTTTGGTATCAGAAGAACCCTCTCGATCCGCTGAACAAGTGCCTGAAAGGCCCAGCACTGGATCTCAACCAGGCGAGGAGTTATCGCCGAAAAAAGGAATCATAGAGAATTCTTCTCTAGAATTTTCTATGGAATATCGAACACATGCAAGCCCGCCGGCGCGCGAGGCGCATGGAACGCTGGCTGCCGCGCGGGGTGACGTCACGGCGCCGCCGACTGCTGCTTCTTCCAGCGAGAATTTAGCCGACCCGGCCTCGCTCAACTGGGCCGACAGCGAGATGGCGGAGGTCGACGCCAACGACGACTACACCGTTGTGAAGAGCAAGAAAAGGCGCCTCTCTTCAACACCTGAGCAGGCCGCAAAGCAGGCAAGCAGGCCTGCTGAGAAACGCGGCCCCCAGCAGCAGAAGCGGACAACAGGGCCGAGGTCAATGCCGCCCCAGGAAATCAAGGCGACGCGCGCCAACATCGCCGACGCCAGGGCGAGGCAGGCCAATACCAACCATGAGAACTACGTCTTCGTGGAGCTGTGCCCAGACATCCCAAACTACTCCTACCTCCGGGCAATCGGCGACCTGGTCGGAGGGCCCAAAAACATCGCCCACTTTGGCAGGATGAACGGCCACTACATCGTGGGCCTCGCGAGCAAGAACCTTGCGAGCCGTTTGGTGGAGGAGGGCCTGAACATCGAGGGAACACTCCTCAAGGTCTTCCCCTTCCGCAAGAGGGCCGAAAGGATCATCGTGGCCAATCTCCCCGGCTTTGTAGAGGACGCCACCATCGTGCAGGCTCTGCGTGAATACGGAGACATCACCTCCATCGCCCCCATCATGATCAAAATGGGGGAGTTCGCCTTCAGCGACGGCCGCCGGGAGGCGTTCATCCTGCTCCGCGAGGGCGTAAGGCTGGAGACGCTGCCCACCCGTCTGACCATCCACTCCAAGGGAGACACCCTGTCGGCCTTCCTCTTCTTTGGAATCAAGTGTTCCAAATGCGGTAAACAGGGCCACCGCAGAGCCAACTGTCCAGCGCTCGCCAGGCAAGGGAACGGCAGCCCCAGGCAAGCAGCGTCTCCCACCGACGCAAGGCCCCCCCTCCCTCCTCCTCAGCGACCAAGGAAGCCGGCACCTGCGCCCGCAACACCGGCGTCCCCTGTCCAACCGGCGAAGACTTCGGCCGAGGCTCAGGCGATCCCCTCGGCACACCAGCCTGCCGAACAAATTTATCTCACCCACCCCGCCCCTGCTGCCCACCCTGATCCCCTGGCTGCCCTGCGGCCCCCCGAGCCTCGCATCCCTCCGCTCGACCAGGAGATGTCGGTGGAGAAGCTGTCCTCACCTCCCGCCACGCCTGCCCGGGGAAAGGCCGCACTCGAACAGCTGCTGGAGCACCTCGGGAAGTCCCCCAACCCCTCCATCGACTGGGACAAGCTGCCCGACCTGAACTGCGAGGAGGCTCAGAAGCTCCTCACCTCTGAGACCACCACGAAGAGGCGAGCGCCCACGCTAACAGAGGAACAGTTCACCGCCCTCGAAAAATTGCACGAAACCATCAAGGCCTTGTGCCCAGACTCCAACTCCACCATCCGCAAAACCCTCCAGAAGACCAGGAAGGTGCTGCGTGAAGGACGGCCCCAATGAGTTACCGCGTCGCCACCATCAACGCGCGAGGGCTCGCCACTCGGAGGAGGAGCCTTGCCCTTTGTCATCTCCTCAGGCAACATCACGTGGACATCGCGTTTGTCCAGGAGACAAACGCATTTCATCCGGGCAGCGGCCAAGACCTCTGCCTCGGCTACAGTGCTGTTGTGTTGGCCCATCCCGTAGCCATCTCGGGATCCGGACTCGCCTGCGTCTTCGGACCAGGCGTAGCCGTGCTACAACAGCGTATCCTGTGGCCGGGCCACATCGCCTTGGCAACAATAGATGTCCACGGCGAGGAAATGACGGCCATCGCCGTTCATCTGGCGCATGAACCCCGGGAGAGAAACCGACAACTGGAGCTCCTGGCGGCGACAGCGGCACAGGAATAGGAGGGGGCCTGTTGGATCATCAGCGACTTTAACATCAGGGATCGGGGCCCCTCATCATCATCATCATCGGATGCCCTCGCCGCTCTTCTGGACCTGGCCGCGCTGGTCGACGTGGCCACCCAGTTCGACGCCGCCCACCTGCCCACCAGAGTCTCCATGCACGGCGACCAAGTCGAATCCAACCGCCTGGACCGGATCCTCGTCCCTGCTGGAGTCCTGGATCGCGTGTCCATCTACGCGACCAGCCACTACCACCTCTCGGACCACCGCCTCGTGCTGCTCCAGGTGGGCCCGCCCACCACCGCCGTCTCCTCCCCCACCCAGCCTCGCTTGGCCGCGATGCTCCGCTCGGGCCTTGCTCTCGAACATCTGGCTGGTTACATCCGGGAGTTGGAGGAAGACACAGCGCACGATGACGACGACGGGACCTTCTGGGATAGGTGGACCTCCATCAAGGCGGGGCTGCTGGCGGAGGCCAGATCCCTGCACGACCCACGCCACGCTGCCAACGACAGCTACGTCTACAGGGCGAGACGTTACATCGCGGCGCAGCTCGAGGCCTCCTCCATCCGGGCCGACTACCCATCGCTGCCGGACCTAGCACGCGCCATCCGCCTCCGACGCCCGGTCAGCGTCATCAGGGACGAGCAGGATAACATCATCGAGGGCCCCGAGCTTCGGCGGAAGGCATTCGCGACCTTCCAGCCCCGCTTCGCCCGTCCCACCAGCGATCCAGCTGCGGGAGCTGCCTTCATCGCTAGCAGCGCGCCCACCACCACCCGCGAGCTGAGTGAGGAGGACCCGCTTCACCGGCCGGACATCAGCCCCAGCGAGATCGCCAACGCTATCGAGCACCTCCCTCGCGGAAAGGCCCCCGGCTGGGATGGCTTGCCGTGCGAGCTCCTCGTCGCCTTCAGCGAGGACTTCTTCGCGGAAGCTCTGGCCCGGGTTTTCGCAGCATCACGGCTCCGAGGTGCCCTGCCTCCGTCGACGCGGCGCAGCTCCATCTGCCTCGTGCCCAAGGCCCGCGGAGGTCGCGGCCTTGATGGCTACAGGCCCGTCGCGCTGCCCTCGGCCGACTACAGGGTCCTGGCCGCCATCCTTCACCGGCGCCTCAAGCCCCACCTGCGGACCCTTGTGCCGGAATGCCAGACCTACGCCGTCCCCGGGAGGTCCCCGTCATGGAACATCGCCATGGTGATGGACGCCATCGAGGAGGCCACCGCCCTGGGCTCGCCGCTGGCCGTCATGGGCGTCGACCTAGAGTCCGCCTTTGACTCATTGGACCGCGGCTTCCTGGAGTCCCTGCTAACATCCCTCCGCCTCCCGCCGGCCTTCATGGCCTGGATTAACATCCTCTACGCCGGGGCGGACGCCACCATCCGGGTCGGAGGCTTTCATACAACAGCCTTCCCCCTTCTCAACGGCCTCAGGCAGGGTTGCGCCGTAAGCGCCGCACTCTTCAGCATCGCCACGGGGCCGCTGCTACGTCGCCTGGAGTTGACCCTCGGCGTGGTCAATGTCATCGCCTACGCCGACGACATCGTCCTCCTATTCCATCGCGACGGAGACTTCGAGCGGGTGGCGACCGTTTTCGAAGATTACAGGCAGGCCTCCGGAATCGGCGTGAACCTCGGGAAGAGCGCTGGCCTCTGGTGCGGCGCCTGGCGCAACCGCGGCGACTCCCCTCTCGGCGCCTCCTGGTCGACCACCTCCATCAGGGTCCTCGGGCTCGACATCGCCCCCAGGAGCACCGTCATCCACCGGGAGCAGCATCTCCTGGCCCTCCTGGAGACTGCATGCCGCAAATGGACGCCCTTCACCCGCGGCCTCTCCCTCGTCGGGCGAGCAAGAGCGGCGAACACGCTGGTGGGGTCTGTCATCCAGCACCACCTGCATGGATACCTTCCATCACCCCCGACCATCGCCAAGCTGCAGGCCCGACTGGCGAGATTCGTCTGGGGACAGGACCACACGGCGTGGCTTCCCGCCGATGTCATGGCGAGGCCAGTTGCCATCGGAGGCCTCGGCCTCCTCGACCTCGCGACCCAGCTCCAGCTCGCCTGCCTCAAGGGGGTGCAGGTCGCGCTCCGCGGGGGCAGAAATGCCTTCAGCTGGCTGGTCGGCGGCAACAGCGGGGAAGCCTGGATCCACCCTCCACCGGACGGTACCCGTCTCCAGCCCCGCCGTCTCCGGTTGCTGAAGCTATGGGAGGAGGCCTCCAACATCCTGGGCCTCAACCACCGGGCGGTCCCCACGGCTCAGCTGCTGGACCTCCCCATCATCGGCGGCTGCCGGTTCCTCCGCCCTCCCGACCTCCTGGCCCCTGCCCGCTGGCGCGGAGCCCGAGTCCGGGATCTCATCGTGGAGGAAAATCTCATCGCCCGCCCAACGCGCTCGGCCCTGGCTTACGCCGCGACCCTGGGCGCCTTCTGCCGGAGGCTGACCTCCGAGAACGCCGTGGGCTTCGGGGCGGAGTCTACGCCCTCATCTAGCTCCTTAGCTGCGGCCGTGGTGCTGCGGGGGACGGCTACGCCGTTCCTCAACGGCCTCACGACCCGCTCAGCCCGACGGGCCCTGGATCGCCCGCGCCTCGCCGCCACGCCCATCTCCAGATTCCTGGCGAGGTGGACGCCCACCATCAATCCACCATCCAGGATCGACTGGGCCTCATTGCGGCGTTGCGCCTACTCGGGCCACGAGGCTGACGCGGCCCTCAAGTTGGCCCTCCACGCCCTCCCCCATCCGGCCCATCCTGCCTCGGTCGGCCCCTCCTGTCCTGCCTGCGGGTCCATCGACCGCTCCCTCAGCCACCGTTACTGGTGCTGTCCCTCCATCAGGCCTCTAATTAGAGAGGCCTTCAACATCATAGGGCGGCCCCCTGACCTGCAGGCTTGGATCTTCGGCGGGTCCGGCCTTGAGGACGACGCCCTTTCCATCCTGGCCTCGGCAAAGTTGCGAATCTATCGCTGCTTTGTCCAGGTTGGGCTCGGAGAAGCGGTGGAGGACCCGCTCATCGCCTGGTCCAGGACCCTCCAGCGCCGCGGACTCCTACCTTTGTCCCTCTTGTAAATTTGTTTCATTTATGTATATATTTAATAATTTTCTTCTCTTCCTCTCTCTCTCATGTGAGATGTAATATTGTCTAAGATGACAATAAATATTGTTTAATTGTCAATTGTCACACACACACACAGACACACACACAGACATTCAATTTTATATATATACTAGCGGACGTTCCCGGCTTCGCCCGAGGTTTTACCCGAGTAAAGGTTTTTCTAACGAACATTTGTTAAAACAATTCTCTATAAACTTATAAAAAAAAGATATATTTTGATAATTTGAAACTCGTATATTTGAATCTCTCGATAAAGTGAACATTTTTTCCCGGTCCCTGTGTGCCGTGTCATCCTGAATTTTGTCTTTCCTAATTTTCTACATTACAAAATCAGCGTTTTATCTAGTGAACATATTTTCCCGGTCCCTTGAAAAATACTCGATAAGTCTAATAAAATCATGGTCGTTTATGGAAGATGGACGTAGTTCCCGGAGGTCACCCGCCCCCCGCGCGCCAGGACCTCTTGATCACTCTGATTGGCCGGCGGCCGGACGGGGGGGGGGGGGGACGGGGGGGGCTCTTGATCCCTCCGATTGGTCGGTGTGAACTTGGACTGTCCAACCAACTGGCCGGCGGCCGGACGGGGCAGGGGAGGGCAGGGGGGGGGAGTGGCAGATATCCGTTGCAAGATGGCGCTGCTTGCGAGTTAAAGCTACAAATCTGCAAATAACTCTAAGGATATTCAAGATATTCAAGAAATTATTTTTCGTAAACCTTTCCGGGGATACGCCTAATAAGATCCCAAATTTGCACGGCGATTGGATGTATGGTTTTTGAATCCATAGAGGACACACAGACAGACACACACACACAGACATTCAATTTTATATATATAGATATAGATTTAGTCTCAATTGCCAATTATTTTTATAGAAACGCTCAATTTTATTTGATATTTATCCTCACACACAAATTATTTTTCTAGAAATACTAAACTTTATTTGATGTTTGGTCTCAAATGAGAATTATTTTCCAGAAAAAGTTTCATTTGATATTTAGCTCCATTTGAAAGGTGTTTAGCTATATCCTCCCTAGACACTAAATTATTCTTAGTATTTATTCTCATGGACAAATACTTAAGGAATTGGAGTCTTTGATGTTGCCAATTGTTTTTTTTTTTTTTTTTTTTTTTAAGGAGACAGAGGCAATTTTGTTTCCTCTTTGCTTATCTCGTGTGTCTTTAATAAAGGTCACTGTGTATCAAATATCTTTCAGAGTTATTGCTTAAATCCTGACATAAATGCTAAAAGGTACAACTTCCTTAAGTTTTGTCTAGGAGTGTATATAAAATGTTCCTTATTTTCCATCATTAAAAAAAACTATCATTCATTTTTTGAATATTATTAATTATATTTGATTTTTAGGCTTTCTGATCGGTTTTTCAATATTCATCAACTATATTTATTTATTTATTTGTTTATATATATCATCTTTTATATATATATGAAAAATAGTACAAATGTGATATTGTACTGGGATAAGGTGCATAAATTAAGAAAAAGGCATCTCCTTATCGTGCAACTGAAAGTTGCTGATGGCTTGCGCCATCTATTGGAATAAATATCAACTATTCTCGTTTATTTCTAATTATTCCAGAATTGGCCTGCACCACGCTGATGAGGGCCAATAGCCCGAAACGCGTCCGTGGTTAGCTTTTCTTGATTATTCAAGAATGGGTATTTGGCCAATTCTGGAATAATTAGAAATCAACGAGAATAGTTGATATTTATTCCGATAGATGGCGCAAGCCATCAGCAACTTTCAGTTGCACGATAAGAAGATGCCTTTTTCTTAATATATATATATATATTAAAAAACGAAATAAAATAAAAATAAAAGATAAAAAGATCAGGTGTTGAAATCAATATTAAAAATGGCATATCCTGACCAGGAGCACATGTGCTTTACAGAAGGCAGAGCGCCATCTGGTGGAACAGAAATCAACTAAACATTGATTTAGCCTGTTCCCTGATATTTGGCCAACCCATTTTCTTGATAAATCAAGAAAAGCCATCCACGAACGCTTTTGGCGCTCGTCAGCGTGGAGTAGGCTGAACCATTGCAACCAAAAAAGATTTTTTGATCCCAATGGCTTCCCGAAAAACCAAGAAATGGGTATTTAAGGCCAAACTTGCGTAAATACGCTTAGCACATTAAAAAACGAAATAAAAAATAAAAGATAAAAAGATCAGGTGTTGAAATCAATATTAAAAATTGCATATCCTGACCAGGAGCACATGTGCTTTACAGAAGGCAGAGCGCCATCTGGTGGAACAGAAATCAACTAAACATTGATTTAGCCTGTTCCCTGATATTTGGCCAACCCAATTTCTTGATAAATCAAGAAAAGCCATCCACGAACGCGTTTCGCGCTTTTGGCGCTCGTCAGCGTGGAGTAGGCTGAACCATTGCGACCAAAAAATATTTTTTGATCCCAATGGCTTCCCCAAAAACCAAGAAATGGGTATTTAAGGCCAAACTTGCGTAAATACGCTTAGCACATTAAAAAACGAAATAAAAAAATAAAAGATAAAAAGATCAGGTGTTGAAATCAATATTAAAAATGTTTAGTTGATTTCTGTTCCACCAGATGGCGCTCTGCCTTCTGTAAAGCACATGTGCTCCTGGTCAGGATATGCCATTTTTGATTTTGATTTCATGATTTTGCCAATATTGATTTCAACACCTGATCTTTTATCTTTTATTTTTTTATTTCGTTTTTTAATGTGCTAAGCGTATTTACGCAAGTTTGGCCTTAAATACCCATTTCTTGGTTTTTCGGGAAGCCATTGGGATTAAAAAATCTTTTTTGGTCGCAATGGTTCAGCCTACTCCACGCTGACGAGCGCCAAAAGCGCGAAACGCGTTCGTGGATGGCTTTTATTGATTTATCAAGAAATTGGGTTGGCCAAATATCAGGGAACAGGCTAAATCAATGTTTAGTTGATTTCTGTTCCACCAGATGGCGCTCTGCCTTCTGTAAAGCACATGTGCTCCTGGTCAGGATATGCCATTTTTAATATATATATAATACCCAATCAGAATTTCCAAATTGTGAAGTTTTTACCTTTATGTATCCCATCCGAAGATACTAAACAATTATTCTAAACTAATTAATAATAATCTTATATAAAATTTGAACTATTTTTGACGCGTATGATTCTTTTCATAAAAAAAAAAAAACTGTAAGCAGGTGTGTAGTATATTTGCATGTTTGCTCTTTGCATATTTGCTCGTGGCATGTTTGGCACGATTTGCATAGTTGTTATAACCTATTGGTGCCAGCTATATATAGAGCGTGTGTGCCAGTCCAGCGGGAGGAGGATAGGGATAGTCTTGTTACCTAAAACGACTTTTGCTAATATAGTTTTATCCTGACAAATAAAAAGTATTTGTTTAAAACATGATGGCAGCAGTGACTGGATAAAATACGAACCCGTATATTGCAAAGTATCGTTTTGGTGTACCTTGGAAGATAATTCAACATGGCTCTGATTCAACCTCCAGAAACTTTCGACTTCTCGACTCCCAACGAATGGCCCAAATGGAGGAAGAGATTCGAACGATACCTCGTGGTCAGTGGAATGAAGAAGAAAGAGGAGGCGTACAAGATCGATTTGCTAATGTACTTGATGGGTGACCGCGCGGATGATATATTCAGGACCTTTAGGTTCGAAAAGGAGGAAGAGGCAACGAAAATTGATTCCGTCCTCAAGGCGTTCGACAGCCACTTCTGTGTCAGAAAGAATATTATCTACGAACGTGCGAAATTTAACTCAAGAATACAAGAGGATCGAGAGCCAGTGGACGAATTTATCACTTCATTGTACAAATTGGCTGATAGTTGCGAATTCGAGAGTCTTAATGAGCAGTTGATCCGTGACCGAATAGTGGTTGGAGTGAGGGACAAAGCGTTATCTGAAAGAATGCAGTTGGACAGCGAACTGACTTTGGAAAAGGCTGTGAAAATGGTTCGGCAGCAACGACTGGTAGAGAGTAATATCAACCTTAGAGCTGCTGAATTTTCCGAACTTCAGACTGTGGGTATGTTTGTGTCAACGCTGCGAAATGGCAGTTATGAAATCAAGGAGAGGATATATGTCATTCGTCGTTTGAGTGAACCTCTTCTGAGTCGCCGGGCATGTGAGCTCTTGAACCTGGCAAGGCGAATTGAAGTGGTTGCGACGAAAATTAACCCGATCAAGGAATTCCCCGAAGTATTTGAAGGACTGGGACAGATCGGAAGCCCTTACGAAATCAAATTGAAACCTGGAGCAAACCCATATGCTGTGCATACTCCTCGACGGATACCAATTCCTTTGATGGAAAGGCTCAAAACAAGACTGGAAGAGCTCGAGAGGGCGGGAACCCGTGCTTAACGTTGCGACTGAATGGTGCGCACCGACTGTGATTGCTGGTAAACCGAATGGCGACATACGACTCTGTGTGGACCTCTCAAGGCTGAACGAACATGTACAGCGCGAAGTGCATCCCATGCCAGTGGTGGAGCACATGCTGGGGCAACTGGGGGAAGCAAAATTCTTTTCGAAACTGGATGCGAACAATGGCTTTCACCAGATTCCGTTGAGCCCGGACTGCCAGCATTTGACGACCTTCATCACTCCTTTTGGGAGATATAATTTCTGCAGGATGCCATTTGGAATCTCACTCGCCCCAGAGTATTTTCAAAGAGTTATGTCAATAATCTTGCAAGGCATGAACGGTGTAATGTGTATCTGGACGATATCCTGATATTTGCCTCCGACTCCAAGACTCACGATCGAATCCTTCGTTTAGTGCTCCGAAAACTGAAAGAGGCGAAAGTTACACTAAACAAGGCCAAGTGTGTCTTCGGCGTGCCAAGAATTAATTTTCTTGGGCACATACTGGATGAGGACGGTATTCGACCAGATCCAGCGAAAATCGAAGCAGTGGCGAAGATGCCTGCTCCGACTGATGTTCATGGCGTGAGAAGATTTCTTGGCATGGTGAACCATCTGAGACGCTTTGTAGAAAACTTATCTGAAATTGTGGCTCCACTGAACCAGTTGTTGGTGAAAGGTCGGGACTTTGTTTGGGATTGCAGCCAGGAGAGAGCATTCCGAAAGTTGAAAGAATTGCTCACGACTCAACCCATTTTGGCAGCATACGATGTCAGGAAACCAACTATGGTGTCATCCGACGCATCTTCATACGGCTTGGGAGCGGTACTGAAGCAAGAAGGTAGGAATGGAATCTGGCGACCTGTTGCTTATTCTTCTAGAACTATGACACCTACCGAAAAACGATATGCTCAGATCGAGAAAGCGGCTCTCGCAATTATATGGGCTTGCGAACGTTTTCAGGATTTCCTGCTTGGAAAGCGTTTCCGAATTGAGACCGACCATAAGCCTCTCATTCCTCTGTTTTCTACGAAAGAATTGAGTTCGCTGACCCCAAGACTGCAAAGATTCCGAATGCGTATGATGAGGTTTGGATTCGAGATAGTGCATATCCCTGGAAAAGAGCTGCTCGACGCCGATGCATTGTCCAGACAACCACTTCTTACAACCGAGGGAGGTGAAGACGAGCGGCTGACCTCAGCGCATATAAATGCAGTTCTCTCGTGTATAACCGACAAAGACGAGATGTTGACGAGGATTTTTGTAGCTCAACAAGAAGATACGACCCTGAAAGCAGTAGTCAACTGCCTTGAGCAAGGCTGGCCAGATAAGAAGAAGATGTCACAGGCGCTGCTCTCTTGTTGGCATGTCAAGGATGAACTCGGCGTTCAAAATGGACTACTGATGCGTGGCTGTCGTCTTGTTATTCCAGCAAGTATGAAACTGGAGATCCTGGATAAGTTGCACGCTGGGCACTTCGAGATTACAAAAACAAGACTTCGCGCACGTGAGACGGTATGGTGGCCTGGAATTTCGGAAGAGATTGCGGAAACGGTCAGAAAGTGCAGTGTCTGTATCCAGGAAGCCGTCTCAAGGCATGAACCTTTGATACCAACCAAATTTCCTACACGACCGTGGCAAAGGATTGGAATGGATTTGTTCAAGTTCGAGAATAAGTGGTATCTGGTCGTCATTGACTATTATTCTCGCTTTCCTGAAATGGTTCAGCTGGATCGGCTCACAGCCAATGTGGTGGTGCGTAGTTGCAAATCCATATTTGCCCGACACGGAATACCAGAAACTGTTGTAAGCGATAATGGGACGCAATTTGGAACTGCTCGTGAATTTGCAAATTTCGCAAAGCAGTACGGATTCACACATATTACTTCAAGTCCTCGATTCCCGCACAGCAATGGGATGGCAGAAGCAGGTGTGAAAATTGCTGAGTTGATCCTCAAGAAAAATCAAGACCCATCGCTTGGACTCCTGGAGTATCGATCGACCGCTTTGGAGAACGGTTACAGCCCCGCGGAGCTTCTCATGGGACGTAAACTCCGAACGACCTTGCCAATTGCACCAGAGAATCTTAATCCAAGGTTGGTGGACTCTCAGAACCTGAAAAGAAAGGAGGAGAGAAGGAGAAAGGATATGAAATCCAGATATGATCGACGCTGCGGAGCTAGGGACATGGAGGAGCTATCCGAAGGTGACACAGTTTGGATTACAGATATGCGAATCTGGGGGATTATAAAGCAGAAAGCATCGACACCAAGGTCATATATGGTTGATACTCCAGTTGGGACTATACGTCGAAACAGGTTCCATCTACGAAAAGGAGATGCAGTGCAATATCCAGACGACCCATCGACGCCGACCTTTTCGGGGGAGGAACTGGTTAAAAATGAAAAGACCCCTGCTGTGGATTATCCCTCTGGCGACTCAGATGACGGCCAGATAAGAACACGGAGTGGACGAATTGTTAAACCCGAGGATCGCCTTCATTATTAATTATATTGTGCATTTAAAGTTTGTAATGTATATGTATATATTTCAGATCTTAAAAAGAGGGGGATGTAAGCAGGTGTGTAGTATATTTTCATGTTTGCTCTTTGCATATTTGCTCGTGGCATGTTTGGTACGATTTGCATAGTTGTTATAACCTATTGGTGCCAGCTATATATAGAGCGTGTGTGCCAGTCCAGCGGGAGGAGGATAGGGATAGTCTTGTTACCTAAAACGACTATTTCTAATATAGTTTTATCCTGACAAATAAAAAGTATTTGTTTAAAACAAAATCATTTTTTTACCGCCCTTACTGCAATAATAATATAATGGGAGGGCCTGGCTCATCAGTGGTGACCCTTAAAAAAAAAGAAAGAAAAAGAATCATACGTGTCAAAAATAGTTTAAATTTCTTTTAACAGATGGCGAGCATCGTATAAATAATCTTATTTACATATATGTCGACTCTCTGTTTATCCTGTGGTAGTTGTGACAGCTAATGTCAACTCCAAGTTTGGGATTGGAGTGAATTTGTAGTCGTGAAGTGAGGACACAGGATAGGTTGGTCAAGGGAACCGATGCTGACAGAACATAGGAGGAGAGTGAGCTTACACCCCGCGATTTACGCTGGATCAGGAGACACGTATAGTACGGATGAGACTCGGAGACGCTACTCAGGCTTCCCCAGTCTGGTGGTGTCACGTGACCTATATTTAGATTTCGATTGGTCATTTATTACATCATGGAAGATGAAGAATCGCCTTCATTGGTCCAAACGACTGGGAAGCAATCTTTGATAGTTATAGCAGTAAATGTGAGGATGGAGCATTGACCCAAATAAAGTTGTTTTTAGCGAATTCAACTCCGGGGTCCTTTGTCTTGGAGTTTTCTAGAATAAAAATGTCGTTGACCTAGCGCTAATGGTGCGAGATAGAAATCTTTCCTCTTAACTCTAGGCCTAACTGCAATCGTTTATTAATATTTATAATCGTATTATCTCCTTGTTTTTCTCTGTCTGTCTGACATGCAGTCCGTATTTTATTTAGCTCTTAACACAGTACATCATGTTATACAGTAGTTATAAGTTTGGTACAGGGTACAAGGTGGTGGGACATATGCAGGGACATGGTAGAATGACTGGGGTTTTAAATTATCAGATATATGATGGAAAGTCTAAGTGCGAAGGATAATTTTTTTCTGGCCGAAGTGTCAAGAACAATGGATATAATGATAACTAGAGATTTACTTAGCCTATTTAGATGGTCTTTTGAATCTAGCTTAGCAATTCGAATGTGTTATCTCCACTGCACCTAATCATATATATATTTCCAGTGTAGCTATTAGAGTTATCTGACATCAATAGAATGTAGTTAACTTGCTAAGTAACATTTTTTTATCCAATCGAAAACGAGGTTTTAAAAAGAAAACTTTTCATAGGGCCAATATCCCCATTATAAGACTGAAAATTTAGCTAATCTGGGTTTAAAGATGTTTACTGTTGGTGTTTACATGTGCGGCACGAGACTGCAAACTTTTGAAGGTCTCTTGAAAGTATAATAAATAATTGAGATTTTGTTTATGGATTATAAATGCTCCTGAATAACAGTTAAAATGATTATAGTATTGGATGTAACGTTGATGATATCTTCCAAGTTGTAAAACATGAGCGACTGGTTTCTTAGTTAAAGTATCTATCATTTAAAGTTCTAATGTTTTTTTTTTTTAAAATAAGTTGCCGCGTCGAGCTATAGGCTATATAGTAGAACAAACTCCCTATGTAGGACACCTAATTGCAAAGCCAAATATTCCTTTAAGTAGAGATGTCCCCTTACCAGAGAGTTGCTAAATTGTAAAAATAGTAATTTTGCAAATGAAAACTGTCCTTTGTGGAGAAGTGTCCGCTAGCGGGGTGTCGGCAAAAGTGAGGTTCTACTGTACTAGATTATGTATATAATTTGAGTGCAAATTTATGGTCTTTTTGAAACAAATATTTTCTTCGAATATAAAAGAATTAAGAAGCAAATCCCCTGTTGTTGTGGTTGTTATAATAAGGACAAATTACATCTTTCAGGTTAGGCTAGTGTCCAAGATATGGTTATAATTTTGAGATTTTATATTGTGTTCCTAATTTGTTTGGCCTAAGATCTATAAGGCGAGGAGATCTATAGCTCGAGTTGTTTGACAAACACATATAAGGTGTCAACTCTGTTATGTAGCGGTTGAGGTTTATTCAGTAATTACCACCGTTTAATAGTAATATATTTTATTTACTACAAGCATGGCTGCGCTTGTTCTACACTATATTTTTATATACCACAACATTAATAATCATGGTCAAAAGTTAATAAACATAATAATCTTTTTATGTTACATGTCTTTTTTTTTCTTTTTCCTTTTCTCCCTTCTTCCCTTTTTCCTTAAAGATTCAACCTCACTGGGGGTTTAACTAGTCTTCCGCATCTGGTTCTAGTTGTGGCTGAAGTCTCCTCGCTCTGGGAAGATGTAGATGGTTGAGGGTCAAGTTGTTCTTGCTTTTCTGGAGGACTTTCATTTTCCGTAGGTCCTGATAAGGTATCAGCTGGACGTAGATCTCGTCGATTTCTTCTAAGAACTGATCCTTTGGTGTCCTCTAGAAGATAAGATCGGGGGTGAACTCCAGGGGCTATAACTTTAGCTGGGGACCATTGCTTCTCTTGTCTAACCAACACAGACTGGCCGTTCTCCAATGCAGGGAGATCCCTTGCGTGTCGATTAAAATAAAACTTCATTCTGCTCTGGTTAGCTTCATGCTGTTTCCTGATGGAATCTTCGCAAATTCTGCTCTCGTTCATCAGTGTTGTCTTCATAGGCAAAAAGAGTCTCTGCTTTCTCCCATACAACATGATAGCTGGAGATGGCATGAGTTATGCTCAGTGTTTCTTAGAAGTAGTAGTGCCTGATATATATCCTGTTTACTTTGTTGACATTTGATGATGGTACTCTTTAAAGTCTGGATAGTTCGTTCGATCATGCCATTGGACTGTGGGAATCTCGGGCTCGAGGTTGTGTGAGTCACATTCCATTCTTTGGCGAACTCCATCATCTCTGTGGATTGGAAGGGCGGTCAATTGTCAGTCATCATGATCTCGGGGACTCCACATATGGCGAAAACTTCTTTGAGCTTCTCTATAACCATTTCCGCCTTTGTTCACCTGAGTTCAAACACTTCCGGATACTTGGTGTAATAATCTACAATTCCTAAGTATTTCCTTCCTTCTATTTCAAATAAATCAACTCCGATTTTTTGAAATGGATAATTGCCGGTTTCATGAGGTATAAGAGGTTCTTTAGTGTTATTCCGAGAATATTTTTGACATATTCGACATTTTTTTTTACAAATTCTTCCACTTCTTGACACATTCCTGGCCAATAGAATGTAATTCTTACCAAGGATAATGTCGAGTTAATTCCTCTATGCGCCTTGTGAAGTAGGCTCAATATGTGATTTCTCCTCTTTTTGGGGATTACTAATTTAACGCCTCTGCACAATAGACCTTCCCACTCGAATAGTTATTCTTTTATATCCCAAAATGGCTTGACGAGGGGATTCATAGTTTTCTTATGGATTGGCCATCCATTTTCAATATAATTTTTAACCTCTTGCAGTACAGGGTCGTTATTAGTTGCTTCAACAAGATCTTGGTGACGGTTATTAGAATAAGTAACCATAAGAACTTGGTTATTTTGAGATATTTATATCTCTGGGGTTATGAATAAATCATTAGCTATGTTGTCCCTTGATAGCGCATCAGCTGTATATAATTTTTTTCCAGGTATATATTTAAGATCAAAGTCATAATGCTGTAGTTGCAATACTAAGCGTTGTAGTCTTGGTGACAAATCTACCATTGGTTTTTTCATTATAGTAAGCAGTGGTTTGTGATCGGTAAAAGCCGTAAATTTTCTACCATAAAGGTACAAATAGTTTCTTTTACATCCAAAGTAGACTGCTAAGAGTTCTTTCTCTATTTGAGAGTATTTCTTTTGTGCGGCAGACAGGGCAGTAGATGAATAAGTTATAGGGACACCCTGTTGCTGTAAAACTGCACCTAACCCGTTTGAACTCGTATCTGTTGAAATTTCTATGTCTAGTTTGGGATCAAAGTGTCTTAAGCATGGTGCACTCGTTAATTGTAGTTTGAGATCTCTCTGTAATCCCTATCTCTTAGGTCATTCCATACCCAAGGTTCATTTTTACGCAGCAACAGTCTCATAATAGCTGTTTTATCCGAAAGGTTTGGCAAAAATTTAGCCAAATACGTGACCATGCCAAGGAATCTTTGAAGGGCTTTCTTGTCTTGTGGTCTAGGCATATCCAGTATAGCTTTTACCTTAGACTTCAAGGGTCGTATTCCTTCCGTTGAAACTATGTGTCCCAGGTATCTCACAGATGGTTGCATTAGCTGCGTTTTGGTCTTATCAAATTTCAGTCCATTTTCTCTGGAAATTTTCAATACCTGTTCTAGTATTTTTAGATGCTCAGTCTCACTATCACTATATATGAGTACATCGTCCATATAGGTAACAACATTTGGCACACCCAAATATAATTGATGTATTATTCTTTGAAAAATTTCAGTAGCGGAACTCAATCCATACGGCATCCTTGTGTAACAATATCTCCCATATGGTGTAGACATTGTGGTTAATAGTGATGCTTCATCAGTTAAGGGTATCTGCCAAAATGCATATTTTGCATCAAGGACGGTATATATGTTTGCCTTTTGAATCAAAGCTAGAACTTCCTCTGGGGAAGGCATCATGTATCTCTCTCTTTTTATCCAATAATTGAGTTTTCTTGGATCAATGCATATCCGTACATCTCCATTCGGTTTTTTAACTACTACCATAGGATGACTACATTCAGTAGGTTTATTTATTTTCTTTATGACACCTAATTTACTCATTTTTTCAAGTTCCTCTCTAACTGGCTCTCTCAAGGCCAAGGGGAGTCTTCTTGCTGTATATACCTGGGGAATGGCATCCTCCTTAATAAGGATAGAATTTTTATTTTTAAGAAGTCCAACTCCTTCAAAAACATCTTTGTATTTATTTAAAATAACCCCAGACGAGATATTATTTATGCATTGATGGAGGGAATTAACTTTTTCGATTAATCCAAATCTAGAACAATCTTTTAATCCCAAAATTGGTACAGTCTGACATTTAACCACAAAAAATTTCGAGTTACTCTTTTTACTTTGGAATTGGCATTCCAGTTCTACCTCACCCACTATTGGTATTCTTTCTTTAGTGTAGGTAAATATATTTTTATTTGTTGGTGTGATCACATATTTTCCTTGCAGAAATTTTAGTGATGATAATGGTAATATATTAACATCCGCACCGGTATCAATTTTAAAGTTTATAGGGTGTCCTTGTATATAGATGGTTTCAAACCAGCCATCTTTCAATATATTATCAACCGAAAGTACATGCATATATATATCATTTTCAGCAATGTCATGTACTATTTTA
Organism: Cordylochernes scorpioides; assembly: GCA_030710605.1. NCBI lineage: Eukaryota > Metazoa > Arthropoda > Arachnida > Pseudoscorpiones > Chernetidae > Cordylochernes > Cordylochernes scorpioides. The sequence continues at coordinate 20,303,878 of CP092885.1, forward strand.
TTTTTACAGGATTTTGCATAATGATTAGGTTTTTGCATTTATTGCATTGTTTACCGTATGCTGGGCAATTACCATAATCATGTTTTGAGGCACATTTTCCACAAGCCTTGAAAAATTTATGATTTTTCTTTGCAAATTTATGCTCTGTATTTTTATTACTAGATGTTTCTTTATAACTAGATAGCTTATTCACAGTTACCTCCTCCTTTATTTCCTTTAATTGTGTCCTGGATGATTCTGCCGCTCGTCCTAGGGCTATTGCTTTTGATAAAGTTAAATCAGGATCTTGAAGATACCTTTCCGTTAGATTTTTGTCCAGTACTCCCAGAACTATTCTATCTCTAATTAATGATTCTGTAAGATCTCCAAAATCACAATCTACAGCTTTATTTTTTAATTTTGTGACAAAGTCATCAAACGATTGATTTTTTTCTTGAACTTCCGAAAAAAGTTATATCTTCTGTAAATAACATTTTTAAATGGTTTGAAATGGTTATCAAATTTCTCCAGGATTTCAGTAATTGTAGGGTTAGTTAATGTTTCTTGCAAGTCAAAAGTTTTATATATATTTAAAGCGTCATCACCTATGTTATGTAAAAGAATGGCGCGTTGCTGTTTAACTGGCTTAGTTTCTAGTTGTATGGCGTCCGAATACAATAAAAATTTAAACTTCCAAGTTCCCCATGCTTCTGCATTATTTGTAGTTAATTCAAATTGAGATGGAGGTTTAAAATGATCCATTATTCCAAAATTTGTATAATCTATTTTTTCAAAATTGAAAAAAAATAAAAAAATTTACTTACTTTAGAGGTATAAACTTTTCTTTCACTTCGTTTGCTTCGAAATTTTTAAGCCTTTTCTTCGTTTTCCGCTGCCACCATGTTATGTAGCGGTTGAGGTTTTATTCAGTAATTACCACCGTTTAATAGTAATATATTTTATTTACTACAAGCATGGCTGCGCTTGTTCTACACTATATTTTTATATACCACAACATTAATAATCATGGTCAAAAGTTAATAAACATAATAATCTTTTTATGTTATAAACTCTTGGTAGAAAGTTGTAGTGACAACTATGAGGTAGGAATTGTAGTGACAACTATGAGGTAGGAATTGTAGGGTCAACTATGAGGTAGGAAGTTGTAGTGACAACTATGAGGTAGGAAGTTTTAGTGACAACTATGAGGTAGGAAGTTGTAGTGATAACTATGAGGTAGGAAATGATAGTGAAAACTCTTTGTAAGAAGTTGTAGTGATAAATATTAGGTGGGAAGTTGTATTGACAACTATGAGGTAGGAATTGTAGGGACAAATATGAGGTAGAAATTGTAGGGACAACTATGAGGTAGAAATTGTAGGTTCAAGTATGAGGTAGCTAGTTGTAGGGACAACTAAGAAGAAATATATTGTAGTGATAACTATAGATTGGAAATTTGCAGTGACATCTATGGGGTTTGATGTTCTAGTGACAACTCTAGACAGGAAGTTGTAGTGACAACTATAAGGTACTAATTTGTAGTGGCAACTCTAGGTTGGAAGTTGTAGTGAAAACTATAAGGTACTAATTTGTAGTGACAACTCTAGGTTGGAAGTTGTAGTGACAATTCTAAACAGGAAGTTGTAGTGACAACTATAAGGTACTAATTTGTAATGACAATTCTAGGTCGGAAGATGTAGTGACAACTCTAGACAGCAAATTGTAGTGACAACTCTTGACAGCAAATTGTAGTGACAACTCTAGGTTGGAAGTTGTAGAGACAACTCTAGGTAGGAAGTTGTAGTGACAACTATAAAGTACTAATTTCTAACGACAACTCTAGGTTTGAAGTTGAGTTAAAACTCAAGTAGGAAGTTGTAGTGATAACTATAAGGTACTAATATGTACTGTCAACTCTTGTAGGAAGTTGTATTGACAACTATAAGGTACTAATTTGTATTGACAAATCTAGGTCGGAAGATGTAGTGACAACTATAAGGTACTAATTTGTAATGTCAACTCTAGGTCGGAAGTTGTAGTGACAATTCTGAATAAGAAGTTGTAGTGACAACTATAAGGTACTAATTTGTAGTGACAACTATAAGGTACTAATTTGTAGTGACAACTATAAGGTACTAATTTGTAGTGACAACTCTAGGTTGGAAGTTGTAGTTACAACTCTAGACAGGAAGTTGCAGTGACAACTATAAGGTACTAATTTGTAGTGAAAACTATAAGGTACTAATTTGTAGTGACAACTCTAGGTTGGAAGTTGTAGTTACAACTCTAGACAGGAAGTTGCAGTGACAACTATAAGGTACTAATTTGTAATGAAAACTATAAGGTACTAATTTGTAGTGACAACTCTAGGTTGGAAGTTGTAGTTACAACTCTAGACAGGAAGTTGCAGTGAAAACTATAAGGTACTAATTTGTAGTGAAAACTCTAGGTTGGAAGTTGTAGAGACAACTATAAGGTACTAATTTGTATTGACAACTCTAGGTTGGAAGTTGTAGTTAGACCTCTAGGTAGGAAGTTGTAGTGACAACTATAAGGTACTAATTTTTAGTGACAACTCTAGGTTGGAAGATGTAGTGAAAACTCTGGGCAGGACGTTGTAGTGACAACTATAAGGTACTAATTTGTACTGTAAACTCTAGGTTTTATAGGTGTAGTGACATTTCTAGACAGGAAGTTGTAGTGACAACTATAAGGTACTAATTTGTAGTGACAACTCTAGGTCGGAAGTTGTAGTGACAACTCTAGGTTGGAAGTTGTAGTGACATCTATAAGGTACTAATTTGTAATGACAACTCGAGGTCGGAAGTTGTAGTGACAACTCTATAAGAAATTGTAGTGACCACTATAAGGTTCTAATTTGTGTGTAGTGACAACTTTAGGTTGGAAGCTGTAGCGACAATTCTAGGTTGGAAGTTGTAGTAACAATTCTATGTTGGAAGTTGTAGTGACAACTCTGAATAAGAAGTTGTAGTGACAACTCTGAATAAGAATTTGTAGTGACAACTCTGAATAAGAATTTGTAGTGACAACTATAAGGTTATAATTTGTAGTGACAACTCTAGTTTGGAAGTTGTAGTGATTAATATTAAGTTACTAATTTGTAGAGAAAACTCTAGGCAGAGAGGAAATTGAAGTGACAAATTCTGGACAGAAAGTTGAAGTGACAACTATAAGGTGCTAATTTGAAGTGACAACACAAGTTTGGAAGTTGTAGTTACAACTCTAGGTAAGAAAATTGTGTGAAATTTGTTATGAATTAGGAACCTATAGTTGCCACTCTAGGTAGAAGGTTGTAATGCAAGCAATGAGGAGGGAAGTTGTAGTGACAACGATAGAAAGGGAATTGTAGTGAAAACTATAAGTTACTAATTTGTAGTGACAACTCTAGGTTTGTAGAGAAGTGACAATTCTAGACAGGAATTTGTAGTGACAACTATAAGGTACTAATTTGTAGTGACAACTCTAGGTTTGTAGAAAAATGACAATTCTAGACAGGAATTTGTAGTGAAAACTATAAGGTATTAATTTTAGTGACAACTCTAGGTTTGAAGAGGAGTGACAATTCTAGACAGGAAGTTGTAGTGACAACTATAAGGTACTAATTTGTAGTGACAACTCTAAGTTGGTATTTTTAGTGAAAATTCTAGACAGGAAGTTGTAGGTAGGGGCAACTATAAGGTACTAATTTGTAGTGACCAATCTAGGTTGGTAGTTGTAGTAAAAATTATTAGTTTAAAAATTGTAATGGAATCTTTGATTTAGGAAGTTATAGTGACCATTAAAAGTTGGGAAGTTGATGTGACAACTATGAGTTCGGTAATATTTATGAGGAAGGAATTTGTAGTGACAGCTATTCCTTGGGAATTTTTAGAAACAGAAGTATTTGGGAAAGAATGACAACAATTAGTTGGGTGAAAACTATTAGGTTAGAATTTGTAGTGACAACTATGAGTTAGGAGTTCGTAATTACAACTATGGGGAATAGGCAGTTGTGGTGACAGCTATGAGGTTGGAATATTGAATGTTAAATATGAATTTGGAAGTTTTAATGACAACTATGAGTCGCGAAGTTGTAGTGACAACTCTAGTTAGGATGGTGTAGTGAGAGCTAGGAGTTGAAAGGTTGCCGTGAAATAATGAGGTAGGACGTTGTAGTGACAGCTATGCGTTGAGAAGTTGTAGTGACAACTCTAGTTAGGATGTAGTAGTGAGAGCTAGGAGTTGAAAGGTTGCCGTGAAATAATGAGGTAGGACGTTGTAGTGACAGCTATGCGTTGAGAAGTTGTAGGGACAATTCTAGTTAGGATGTAGTAGTGAGAGCTAGGAGTTGAATGGTTGCCGTGAAATAATGAGGTAGGACGTTGTAGTGACAGCTATGCGTTGAGAAGTTGTCGTGACAATTCTAGTTAGGATGTAGTAGTGAGAACTAGGAGTTGAAAGGTTGCTGTGAAATAATGAGGTAGGACGTTGTAGTGACAGCTATGCGTTGAGAAGTTGTAGTGACAATTCTAGTTAGGATGTAGTAGTGAGAGCTAGGAGTTGAAAGGTTGCCGTGAAATAATGAGGTAGGACGTTGTAGTGACAGCTATGCGTTGAGAAGTTGTAGAAAAAGAAATGAATTGGAGAGTAGCGACAACTATGAGTTGGAAAGATTTAGTGAAATCTAAGAGTTGGGAATATATAGTGACAACTATGAGTGGGAAGATTTAGTGAAATCTGTGAGTTAAGAAATTGTAGTTACAACTATGAGGTTGGATGTCGTAGTCACAACTCTGAGTTGGAAATTTGTAGTGAGAAATATAAGTAACATGATATGAAGTGTTTTGATGTGATTACAGTATTCATGAAAATGACCCATCCCTGGACTCTTTATTGTTATTTCTAATTAAAATAAATTTCGATTTTTCATTTAAAAGAAACACAGGCGGGATAATTTTCTAATATATTGTATTTATTGTAAATATTATTACTTTTGTGTAAATATGTTTTTCAAGTGACTAATATAAAGTAGCATGATGTGCTAACAGCAGTGAGGTAGTATGTTTTCGGAATGGCTTTGTACAGTAGCGTAGTAATATTCTGTATTGGCGTGAATGAAATAGTATGCCGTAATATATGTTATGAGGTATTATATTGTAGTGAGAGCTAAAAATGGTTTGTTGTAGTGAAGGGTACGAGAAATTATGTTGTAGTAACGCCTTACAGGTGTTAAGTTGTATCGATGACTATGGATGTGAGTAGCATGTTTTAGTATCAGCTATTAAGTAATATGCTGGGGTGACGGTTAATAGATAGTATGTTGTAATGACAGCTATAAAGCAATATGTTGTAGTAACGGCTATAAAGTAATATGTTGTAGTGACGGCTATAAACTAGTATGTTGTTGTGACGGCTATAAAGTAGTATGTTGTTGTGACGGCTATACATATAAAATAAAAGGATCCAAAAGCGCGAGTGTTTCTTTTATACATAAAACGAATTTCTACTGTCCTTACTGCGATGAAAAAATATATTGGGAGGGCTTGGCTCATCAGTGGTGAACCCTCCCAGCGGTTTCGCCAATTTAATCCACCAGACCGCTTCTCGGAGCTCTAATATTGTATTGGATCATTCTGCTTTTATATGCTACACTGAAGGATGGAATTTTTGAAATGGTTTTCAAGTAAACTATGGACATAAGCTTATTGGACAGTAGAATTATATTCAAATATTTGCTTCGAGCAATGCTCTTCAGCAAACTATAAAGACAAGGTCATTAGGAATAAATCAACATAAAGCAATAACGCGCCATCTATACATATAAAATAAAAGGATCCAAAAGCGCGAATGTTTCTTTTATACATAAAACGAACTTCTACTGTCCTTACTAAGTGTAGCATATAAAAGCAGAATGATCCAATACAATATTAGAGCTCTAAGAAGCGGTCTGGTGGATTAAATTGGCGAAACCGCTGGGAGGGTTCACCACTGATGAGCCAAGCCCTCCCAATATATTTTTTCATCGCAGTAAGGACAGTAGAAGTTCGTTTTATGTATAAAAGAAACATTCGCGCTTTTGGATCCTTTTATTTTATATAAAGTAATATGTTGTAGTGACGGCTAAAAAGTAGTATGTTGTAGTGACGGCTATAAAGTAGTATGTTGTAGTGACGGCTATAAAGTAATATGTTGTAGTGACGGCTATAAAGTAATATGTTGTAGTGACGGCTATAAAGTAGTATGTTGTTGTGACGGCTATAAAGTAGTATGTTGTTGTGACGGCTATAAAGTAGTATGTTGTAGTGACGGCTATAAAGTAGTATGTTGTAGTGACGGCTATAAAGTATTATGTTGTAGTGACGGCTATAAAGTTGTATGTTGTTATGACGGCTATAAAGTAGTATGTTGTAGTGACCGCTATAAAGTAGTATGTTGTAGTGACGGCTATAAAGTAGTATGTTGTAGTGACGGTTATAAAGTAGTATATTGTAGTGACGGCTATAAAGTAGTATGTTGTAGTGCCGGCTATAAAGTAGTATGTTGTAGTGACGGCTATAAAGTTGTTATGTTGTAGTGACGGCTATAAAGTAATATGTTGTAGTAACGGCTATAAAGTTGTATGTTGTTATGACGGCTATAAAGTAGTATGTTGTAGTGACGGCTATAAAGTAGAATGTTGTTGTGACGGCTATAAAGTAGTATGTTGTAGTGACGGCTATAAAGTAGTATGTTGTAGTGCCGGCTATAAAGTAGTATGTTGTAGTGACGGCTATAAAGTAGTTATGTTGTAGTGACGGCTATAAAGTAATATGTTGTAGTAACGGCTATAAAGTTGTATGTTGTTATGACGGCTATAATGTAGTATGTTGTAGTAACGGCTATAAAGTAGTATGTTGTAGTGACGGCTATAAAGTAGTATGTTGTAGTGACGGCTATAAAGTAATATGTTGTAGTGACGGCTATAAAGTAGTATGTTGTAGTGACGGCTATGAAGTAGTATGTTGTAGTGACGGCTATAAAGTAGTATGTTGTGACGGCTATAAAGTAGTATGTTGTAGTGACGGCTATAAAGTAGTATGCTGTAGTGACGGCTATAAAGTAGTATGTTGTAGTGACGGCTATAAAGTAATATTGTAAACACACAACAATAGTAAACTCCGTAGAGAAAGTGAACTACAAAACTCGTGGCTATAATTAACTGTTTTAAAAAGAGAATACTTCTCTCTCGTCAGAATAATTTCAAACCCTCTGCGCCATTCTTTTGGTCCGTGGGTTTTTAGAGTGGATAGAGGTTGTTTTTAATAGTTGATAGATTTCCTCCCACAAAATAACCTCCTACATAAACTCGGCTATTTATGAAAAAACTCAGAAATATTTTGATGTTGCAGCCTTCCTTGGTGTTTTGAGGAAACGTTCTGGAGGACCATGCGAAGTGTCAACCCATCTTTGGCGCTGATGTCGAAGTGAGTGGCTTCTCACTTCACTATAACACACCTTAAACCCCCAAACTTAACTTCTCATTTCACTATAACACAGCTTAAAATCCTAAATGTTGCTTCTCATTTCTCGATAACACAGCTTAAACTCCTAAACGTGGCTTATCATTTAACTATAACACAGATTCAGCTCCTAAACGTGGCTTCTCATTTCTCTATAACACAGCTTAAACTCCCAAACGTGGCTTTTCATTTCACTGTAACACAGCTTAAACTACTAAACGTGGCTTCTCGTTTCACTATAACACACCTTAAACTCCCAAAATTAGATTCTCAATTCACTATTACACAGCTTAAATTCCTAAACGTGGCTTATCATTTCTCTATAACACAGCTAAAACTACTAAACGTGGTTTATCATTTAACTATAACACAGATTCAACTCCTAAACGTTGCTTCTCATTTCTCTATAACACAGCTTAAACTCCCAAACGTAGCTTCTCATTTCATTATAACACAGATTAAACTACCAAACGTGGCTTCTCATTTAACTATAACACAGCTTAAACTACTAAACGTAGCTTCTCATTTCTCTATAACACAGCTTAAACTTCCAAACGTGGCTTCTCATTTCACTATAAGATAATTTAAACTCCCAAACGTAGCTTCTCATTTCTCTATAACACAGCTTAAACTACTAAACCTGGCTTCTCATTTCTCTATAACACAGCTTAAACTACTAAACCTGGCTTCTCATTTCTCTATAACACAGCTTAAACTCCCAACGTCGCTTCTCATATCATTGTAACACAGCTTGATCTTACAAACGTGGCTTCTCATTTCACTATAACACAGCTTAAACCACTAAACGTTGCTTTTCATTTCACTATTACACAGCTTAAACTCCTAAACGTGGCTTCTCATTTCTCTATAACACAACTTAAACTCCCAAACGTGGCTCTTCATTTCACCGTAACACAGCTTAAACTCCCAAACTTAGTTTCTCATTTCACTATAACACAGATTAAACTCCTTAACGTGGCTTCTCATTTCTCTATAACACAGCTTAAACTACCAAACGTGGCTTCTCATTTCACTATAACACAGCTTAAACTCCCAAACGTAGCTTCTCATTTCATTAAAACAAAGATTAAACTACCAAACGTGGCTTCTCATTTAACTACAACACAGCTTAAACTACTAAACGTAGCTTCTTATTTCTCTATAAGACAGCTTAAACTTCCAAACGTGGCTTCTCATTTCACTATAAGACAATTTAAACTCCCAAACGTAGCTTCTCATTTCTCTATAACACAGCTTAAACTACTAAACCTGGCTTTTCATTTCTCTATAACACAGCTTAAACTCCCAACGTGGCTTCTCATATCATTGTAACACAGCTTCAACTACCAAACGTGGCTTCTCATTTCACTATAACACAGCTTAAACCACTAAACGTAGCTTTTCATTTCACTATTACACAGCTCAAACTCCTAAACGTGGCTTCTTATTTCTCTATAACACAACTTAAACTCTCAAACGTGGCTCTTCATTTCACCGTAACACAGCTTAAATTCCCAAACGTGGCTTCTCATTTCACTATAACACAGCTTAAACTCACAAACGTGGCTTCTCATTTCACTATAACACAGCTTAAACTACCAAAAGTAGTTTTTCATTTCACTATAACACAGCTTAAACCTGGCTTCTCATTTTACTATAACACAGCTTAAACGTGGCTTTTCATTTAACTATGACACAGCTTAAATCTGGCTTCTCATTTCACTATAACACAACTTAAAAGTGGCTTCTCATTTCACTATAACACAGCTTAAACGTGGCTTCTCATTTAACTATAACACAGCTTAAACGTGGCTTCTCATTTCACTATAACACAGCTTAAACGTGGCTTCTTATTTAACTATTACACAGCTTAAACGTGGCTTCTCATTTAATTATAACATAGCTTAAACGTGGCTTCTTATTTAACTATCACAGCTTAAACGTGGCTTCTCATTTAATTATAACACAGCTTAAACGTGGCTTCTCATTTCACTATAACACAGCTTAAACGTGGCTTCTTATTTAACTATAACACAGCTTAAACGTGGCTTCTTATTTAACTATAACACAGCTTAAACGTGGCTTCTTATTTAACTCTAACACAGCTTAAACGTGGCTTCTCATTTAATTATAACACAGCCTAAACATGGCTTCTCATTTAACTATAACACAGCTTAAACATGGCTCCTCATATAACTATAACACAGCTTAAACGTGGCTTCTCACACTTTAACACAACACATACTCCCCAACATTTACTTTGTTATACCTCAACTTACACTCTCTAGAGTGTCATCCGCTTTCATAATACCCTAGCATAAACTCCCAAACGTAGCATCTGTTTTCACTCTAATACAACATAATATTCCAAGTGGCTTCTGCTTTCACTAAAACACAATATAAACTCTCCAGGGTGGCTTCTATTTTCATTATAACCCAACATAAACTCTCCAGGGTGGCATCTATTTTCATTATAACCCAACATAAACTCTCCAGGGTGGCTTCTATTTTCATTATAACCCAACATAAACTCTCCAGGGTGGCTTCTATTTTCACTATAACCCAACATAAACTCTCCAGGGTGGCTTCTATTTTCATTTTAACCCAACATAAACTCTCCAGTGTGGCTTCTATTTTCATCATAACCCAACATAAACTCTCCAGGGTGGCTTCTATTTTCCTTATAACCCAACATAAACTCTCCAGGGTGGCTTCTATTTTCATTATAACACAATCTAAACAATCAGAGTGTATTCTGCTTTCACTATAACACAACATAAAATACCTAGAGTGTATTCTGCTTTCATAATAACACAACATAAAATACCGAGTGTGTATTCTGCTTTCATAATAACAAAACATAAAATACCTAGAGTGTATTCTGCTTTCATAATAACACAACATTAAATACCTAGAGTGTATTATGCTTTCATAATAACACAACATTAAATACCTAGAGTGTATTCTGATTTCACTATAACACAACATAAAATAATTAGAGTGTATTCTGCCTACATAATAACACAACATAAAATACTTAGAGTGTATTCTGCTTTCATAATAACACAACATAAAATACCTAGAGTGTATTCTGCTTTCATAATAACACAACATGAAATACCTAGAGTGTATTCTGCTTTCATAATAACACAACATAAAATACCTAGTGTGTATTCTGCTTTCATAATAACACAACATTAGATACCTAGAGTGTATTATGCTTTCATAATAACACAACATTAAATACCTAGAGTGTATTCTGATTTCACTCTAACACAACATAAAATACTTAGAGTGTATTCTGCCTACATAATAACACAACATAAAATACTTAGAGTGTATTCTGCTTTGATAATAACACAACATAAAATACCTAGAGTGTATTCTGCTTTCATAATAACACAACATAAAATACCTAGTGTGTATTCTGCTTTCATAATAACACAACATAAAATACCTAGGGTGTATTCTGCTTTCATAATAACACAACATTAAATACCTAGAGTGTATTCTGATTTCATAATAACACAACATTAAATACCTAGAGTGTATTCTGCTTTCATAATAACACAACATAAAATACCTAGAGTGTATTCTGCTTTCATAATAACACAACATGAAATACCTAGAGTGTATTCTGCTTTCATAATAACACAACATGAAATACCTAGAGTGTATTCTGCTTTCATAATAACACAAAGTGTAATCTGTATACACTATAATCCGACATAAACTTCATAAATATTTAATGCAATAATTAAATACTAGAAATTTAATTTTTATTGTGTAAACCTTCAACCATCATTGTGAAACGAAATTCCCAATTAAATTCATATGGCAAAAATCGAATTTTAAAAGATAATCCTCATGATATGCAGTAAACTCTGCCTATTTCGAATATAAAATAATAATTTAAAAATTCCAATTAATGAATCGATAACGTGATATATTTAATTTCTTATCAATCCTCTTTCAATATTTAAAATTTAAATTCTTCAGGCCATAATTTCCTGTTGATATTTGGTTGCAAAAATCGCGCCCTTAAGGCTTTTGAAACTTCAACAATTATATGTGCGGTGCAATAGACTGAAATAATAAGAACTTTGCCCTTTTTTATTGAAAATATTTGCGTTTGATTTCAATCAGAAACAAAGTTTTTACTTTCAATCCTCAGGATTTTACACTCTTAACAAAGGTATTTGTAAACAGCAGATACTCTTCTCATATGTAAACGTTTCCGCCGACACGCTTCTTTGACCAATTAAAGGAACTCACTAGCTTAACGGTCGCCGAGATGGTACATCGAGCTCAAGACAGAGATGGCTGGCGTCGTGTTTGGGATGTAATATGTACGGTAGACCACAACCTTTAATCGCGAATAATGATATTAGTATGTAAACGTTAAAAATAATAAAGGCATATCTTGACATGGGTGCACATGTGATTTTTAGATGACAGAGCGCCATCCAGTGGAACAGAAATCAACTAAACATTGAATTACCTGTTCCCTGATATTTGGCCAAACTATTTTCTTGATAAATAAAGAAAATCCATCCACGAACGCGTTTCGCGCTGTTGGCGCTCGTCAGCGTGGAGCAAGCTGTCCCACAGCGACCAAAATAGTTTTGGTCCCAGAGCTTCTTGAGAAACCAAGAAATGGGTATTTAAGGCCAAACTTACATAAATACGCTTAACACATGAAAAAACAATAGAAAAATAAAAAGGTCAGGTGTTGATATTAAAAACAAAGTAGGCATATCCTGACATTGGTACACATGTGATTTTTAGATGGCAGAACGCCATCAATATGTAAACGTTATTATAATGGACACATCGCGCACACTGTAGGTAAGAGATGGAATCTTTCAAAGCTATTGAATTTTAAACTGGAGAACGAATTTATATAATCACAGCGAGGATTGAATATAGAAAATAATTGGAATGACTTATCAGTGGTGAATCTTTCTAAATATTTCACCAATTTAATCCACCAGATCTCTACAAACTACTTAATTCTGCTCATATAATCTGCATTTGAAGGTTTTTTATTAGTGGTATTGTTCAACGAAACTATGAAGAAATATATGCCTCTGCAATTGAAGAAAGGTTTGGGATCAGGCGTCGTTTTATTCATCTCATATGTTCTTCTGTAGAAGGGCAGAGATGTAAGAATTATATCTCCAGAAACCTTTTTAAAATGTTTAATTGAAGAAAATGTTTAAAAAAATTCAAGTTTCGAGCATAATTTCCCGCTTAAAGTCCAATACGTAAATACAACACAGTCTGTTTAAAGCAACATAACTAAACAATATACATGGCACATTCTGTATGCAACTTTTCAACGCTATTGCTTTTTATTTAGAATTCTATTTATATAGAAATAAATGTGAAGGTTTGACTCATCGTTGGTGACAATATAATTTGAATATCTACATTTGTACAAGAATATTTTATTCTATAGTTTTTATAAGCACTAACACCAAGAATAAGCCGTCAGCCTATATCAGCAGAATCAACATCTGCCAGTCCTGAACATTTATTGAATTGTACCTAATCCGTCAGGAAAAAAACCTCAGGGAAAACACTAGGACTATAATAGAAAAGCTGAGACAATGGAACCAAATGGAGATCGTTTAAACGACTTAACGAATAAGCAACAACAACACATAAACAACAGAATCAAACCAAACAATAGTGTCAGCAATCTTGTGGATTAAATTGACCAAATCGGTTGAAAGGTTCACCATTGATGAAACAAGACTTCATTTTTTTCATTTTATTAATCAACCAGGCGCGATATTGAAATATTTGGGCCTATCACAGAGAAAACAAAACAACAAACAAATTAGAACTTAGAATATTAAATATTTGCAAATTTAAATGTATTTTTTGACCGAGTTCATAAAATTTAAATTGACAAAGTAGCTGATGTCAGAGAGTTAAATTATTTTGATTTATTTATTTCAATTTAAAGCGCTATGTCCCCCTTGGGACACTTGCGCTGTCATACATGTATGTCTTTACATTTGTCTATACATATATATACAATACTTTTAGGCCATGAATAGAATAGTCATATGATGTTAACAATGAGAAAGAGAAAAAAAAACGAGAAAAAAGAACTGTGTACAAAAGAAAGAAGTGTCTGGAAATATGTACAATTAGCATAATATAAATTACCAGTTTCTTAAAAGATATTTGTTGCTATATAATTTAAAATCTATATATATATAAAAAATGAATGTCTGTCTGTCTGTGTGTGTACTCTATAGATTCAAAAACCATACATCCAATCGCCGTGAAATTTTGGGATATTATTAGGTATATCCCCGGAAAGGTTTTCGAAAAATAATTTCTTGAATATCTTGAATATCCTTAGAGTTATTTGCAGATTTGCAGCTTTAATTCGCAAGCAGCGCCACCTTGCGACGGAGATAGGCTTAGGTCTGCCCCCCCCCCGTCGAGAGAATGTAATCGTCCGGCCGCTGGCCGGATGGACAGTCCAAGTTCCCACCGACCAATCAGAGGGATCGAGAGGTCCTGGCGCGCGGGGGCAGAGTTGGTGACACAGCTGTGCCAAGTAGACAAGAAAAAAGCCTCGCGGGTGACCTCCGGGAACTTCGTCCATCTTCCATAAACGGCCATGATTTTATTCAACTTATCGAGTATTTTTCAAGGGACCGGGAAAAAATGTTCACTAGATAAAACGATGATTTTGTAATGTAGAAAATTAGGAACGACAAAATTCAGGATGACACGGCACACAGGGACCGGGAAAAAATGATCACTTTATCGAGAGATTCAAATTTACGAGTTTCAAATTATCAAAATATATATTCTTTTTTTATAAGTTTATAGAGAATTGTTTTAACAAATGTTCGTTAGACAAACCTTTACTCGGGTGAAACCCGTTCCAATTACCGAGGCTACCAATTAATATTGATTTTATTCAACTTATCGAGTATTTTCAAGGGACCGGGAAAAAATGTTCACTTTATCGAGAAATTCGTTAGACAAACCTTTACTCGGGTAAAACCCGGGCGAAGCCGGGTACGTCCGCTAGTATATCTATAAAAGGTGTTAAATATAATATACATTTCTTTACTGGAAATATAAATACTTGGATCTGTTATTATTCTATTATTTTCGATTCTATAGTCTTGAAAAACAGGACAATCCAGTATTGAGGTTTGTTCCTTATATCTACAAAAACAACTCGAGTCTTCCACTGCTTTAATTCTTTTTAAAAAGCTTCTGAAATTTCCATGATTAAAAATGAATTGAGAATGCATTATGCAAGTTTGCCCAGAAATATTTTGGTATGTTGTTAGGGAAGAAGCTTTTGAAAACTTTCATTTGTGTTGTTCTTTAAAGTTGCCATTTTGAATTTTTAAAAATCCGTTATTATGCTTGGGACATCTAAATTGTATTTTTTTATTTTTTCTCTAAAATTAAATTATTTAATTCATATTTCATATCTTTGGATTCAATGAAATCGTTAAGCAAAGGCATCTTGGCTATGCTATGTATACAATTAGAACTCGTCGTTTAATATGAGTGTGCACCATAATAGCATTTGGAATTGAAATGAATTTAATTTATTTATATTTTTCTTATATATATATATATTTATATTTACAAATTTATACCATATCTCCGATCCATAAGAAAACATTGGCCTAAATATTGTTTTGTATTATGTAAGTTTCTTTTGGGTATTCAGACCCCAAGCTTTTCCGCAAATTGACAGTAGCGGAATTTTAAATATTTTTGTTTTATTTAGTATAATATATATGTAAGGATTGAAATTAAGTTTTTTCTTTCTAAAAAAGTGACTACTAATATTTTAATCCCCTGTATTGGCATAATTATTTTGTTTTTAAACTTTATTGCGAACCTGTCTTTATTGTGCAAATGCAGAATGTTAGTTTTCTCAAAACTGATTTCTTCCAAGATTAATTCTATCAAATATTTAAGAGTATCCTTGTCTTTATTCCAAACTATTATTGTCACATCATCAACATAACACAGTATTTCAGAATTGGGTATCTGCATTTTGTTTAATAAATCATTCAGTAATATCAGCCATAGACAGTGGTCCGACAGCCCTTTGATATTGCTTTATTAATCTTCCTCTCACCATAAGTAAATAATGATATAGATCAGGGAATAAGCGATGTCTCACTTCCGCAAAGTTAGGACAGTCGTTGATGAGGTGAAGAGCAGTTTGTTCAGTTTCTCCGCAGGAACAATCTAATGTTTCTGATAGATCTCTTTTATGTAAGTATTTCTGGCCGTGTGATGTGACAAATCGAGTGAATATAAAATTTGGATGAAACTGTGTAGGAATTCCGTTTGGGAAAAAAGTGCGAATTGTATAATTACCATTATGAATGGATTGAAATCTTTTCATCTTCAGTTTACTCTCTCTAATTGTAAAAATTGATAAACATTTTTAATGAATTAATTAATTTACAGAATATATATAGCATTTTATACGCAGTCTCTGTTCACTGTGGAAGAAGTCTTGGTTAGAATGCTCGTCATTTTGTCACTTTATTAAATAAACGTTTCCCACATAACTCTTTCTCGATGTTTGTTTCAAAGGAATTTGTTTATGACGCAAAACTGCCGAATTATTTTACGTGAACGTTATTTTAGTTCTTAATTATTTTATTTAAATATATATATTATTGATATTTCAAATATATATATACAACATGGGCCAATAAAGTAATGCACATTCATCAATATTTGACAAGCCATAAATAGAAAACTTTGTATATATGAATACCTAACTATTAGCTATATATCAGTATCATTCAATATATCCACCGTCCATCTGTACACATTTGATCCAGAGTTCTTTCCAACTCACAGAAGCATATCGGTAAAATGCTACATCTTGCTTTCTGAACCACCCTCTAACCTCATGGAGTAACATTTCATCATTTTCAAATGTTCTACCGCGTAGATAATTATTTAATTTACCAAACAGGTAGCAGTCGGAAAGAACCAGGTCAGGACTGTAAGCTGGATGAAGCATCAAAGTCCACTCATATCTGGAAATTTGAGTCAATGTCTGTTGCGCAGTGTGAGGTCTTGCATTGTCCTGATGAAATGTGATTTGACAGTCTTTTAGGCCCGGCCTTTTTGTTGAAATGGCTCTTTTTAGCTTTTATAATGATTTACAATTTCTTTCCTTGTTGATGGAAGTATTTTTTCAAGCATGCCCATGAATATGAGCTCATCTTGGTCCCAAAAGACCGTGTCATGATTTTGTCTTTGGAAAGGGAAAGCCTTGGTTTTTTCTTGACTGGATACATTTTATGGACCCATTTCATTGATTGATGCTTTGAAGAAGGGTCATAATGATAGACCCAAGTCTCATCACACGTTATGACTCCTTTAAAGGCCTCAGAAGCTGGTACTGGGTAAGATTCGATGAGGTTCAAACAAATTTATTTCCGAGTTTGCATCATTTCTCGTGTTAGAAGCCTTGGCACCTACTTTGAGCACAATTTTCGATAGCCAAGATCTGAAAGTAGTTTAAGAACACTTCCTTTAGAGATTGAAAGTTTTTCATCAATTGCTATGTCTTATTGTCCAGTTATTCCTGACAATTTCCTCAACAAGGGCCAAATTTTGGTCTGTTGTGACAGTTGAAGGTTTACCTGGTCTCTCTTTGTCATGGAGATCAAAATCACCTTTCTGGAGGAGCTGAACACATTTCTGTATAGTGCTTCTATCCGATGTTTCGATATACTGGCTGAAGTTTTGAGTGAATTATTGTGGCTGAAATGTCCCCGGACTTAAAGAGGAACTCAGTCACCGACCGTTGTCAGATTCTTGTGTTCAAATTAAGCTCCATATCTGAAAATATACAAAAGATAAATCAAATTTGATTACAGATATTGAAAATACCAATTGAATTACCAGAAAACATGTATTTTATGATAATAAATTATTTATATATTTTGCTAGAGATGATCGTGCCTTACTTATTGACCCAACCTTGTATATGTACCATAAGCGGCACCTCTCCCTTTAATTAGTAATATATTTATTTCTCTGATTCTACTTAGCTATAAAATCTTTCCCCCCTTTTTTACATGTTAAATGTTTGCCATTTTCTCACAACACATAACTTTTATTATATATACTTATAATAATAATAATCTTTATATATATGTATGCATGTGTGTGAAAAATAGAAACCTATATAAAAGGTCAGGTGTTGATATTAAACATAAAACGGCATATCCTGACCGTCCCCATGAGCATTTAAATGGCAGAACGCCATCTAGTGGAATAAAAATCAACCAAACGTTGATTAAACTTGTTACGAGATATTTGGCCAACCCATTTTCTTGAAAATCAAGAAAAGTCAATCACGTACACATTTCGGACTACTGGTTCTCGTCAGCGTGGCGCAGGCTGTACATCTACGAGTTCCAGTTCAAAACAAATTTATTAGGTGCCTCTCAGCAAAAGGAGGGAAGTAACCTATTTAATGAATATACTATGGAAGTTATGTACAAGGGGTCATCATATATTAATATAACAAATGAAGACATTGAGATGCGAATGTTTCTTTTCACAAATAAATCTAACTTCTACTCTCCTTACTGCAATGAAAAAATATTGGGAGGGCTTGGCTCATCAGTGGTGAACCCTCCCAGCGGTTTCGCCAAATCAATCTAGCAGACCGCTTCTTTAGAGCTCTAATATTGTATTGGATCATTCTGCTTTTATATGCTACACTGAAGGATGGAATCTTAGATTCTACGGCGAAACCTCTGGGTAGGTTCACCACTGATGAGCCAAGCTCTCCTGATATATATTTTTTTTATTGCAGTAAGGACAGTAGAATTTGATTTATTTGTAAAAAGAAGCATTCACGTCTTAGTGTTTTCATTAGTTCTATATAGATGGTGCGTTATTTCTTTATATATTAATATAGAATATATACATCAACAGATATTTATAATATTATAGACAGCACGTAGGACAGCTATCACAACTATCGGAAGATGACCGACTTCTGTACAACGGAATTTTTTGAGATTCTTCGGTTACATCGCGGAACGCAGGGGAATGGAGTACACCATACTGACCGGTAAGAGGTCTGGGGGACGTCTGGGGTCGGTGGAAGGAAGGTCTAAACCGTTGGTTTTCGACCGCTACGACCCGGGATCAAATCCCGATTTGGGAACTTTTTTTCTAATTATTAAAAAAAAAAAAAATGCTTCAATGGCCCCCGATTTTCGCAAAGGTCTAACCCCACCAGCGAGTGCAAGTAACCAAACGGGGCTCTGGCACATTTGTAAGTGCAAAGTCGAACTGCCTTTCACATGTGTAGACATGTGGTTCTCTTACAGTAAAAGCAGTCGCCTACTTCTACCCACCATGATAATAATGGCCTGTACCACGTGTACTAAGGATAAGTAAAAAAAATCATATTATTGCCTATATTATCAGGACAGGATGTATGCTTTACTATTATGAATCGAAATAATAATTTCTTCGTTATCTTCTGAAGTTATATTAACTTTGGTTCGGCTGTTGTATACTGGGAGTAGTTTCTGTGTGGTTCACATCGTCTGAATACATATTCAGTAATAGATCATTCAGTAAATTTTCTATTTTTGAAATCCTTCAAGGATCTCGTGCGTTATCTATCATTGGTATTCCTGCAATTTTAATTGGAGATTTTAATGTTTTAAACATTTTGTAAGTATTTATCGACAAAGATATTTTTAAATTCATGTTCGTCGAAATATATTTTCCAGCTCTTTAACATTGCCTTGTTAATTGCTTCGTTATGTTTATTACGTGCTATAGATTCTTCTATTGATCGTTCTACACGGAAGGATCAAAAAGGTCCCAAACTTTTAAAAAATAAAATATAAAACACATTTTGAAAAATATAAAATCAATTTTACTGTAAAGAAAAACGCCTAAACCTTAATATAATTTAACAACACCAGTAAATGCGCATGCGTAGTTTTCATTTTAGACATATTTTTGTTGTAAGTATTTAGCTCGCGTGGTTTCTGCAATGCCATCCTTTGAGCAAAGGACAAATATTAAATTTTGTGTAAAATTAAAAAAGTCTTTCACAGAGACATTAGCATTAATGAATGAAGCTTATGAAGATGAAAAATTGTCGCGAACGCAAGTTTATAAACGTTTTAAAGATGGCCGTAAGAGCATCGCAGATGATTCGAGGTTAGGTTGGCCATTGACGTCAACAACGGATTGCAATATTGGACAGGTACGTCATTTGCTGATAGAAAAATTACTATTGATAATATATCAGAAATACTTTGAATTTCGTATGGTAGTTGCCAAAATATTATTGGCGAACATTTAAACATGAAAAAACTTCGTGGTTATTTTGTCCTACTATATTTAACAGATCAACAAGAGAAACCAGATTATCAATTTGCAAAGATTTAATTGAAACTGCCAATAATGATTCAGATTTTTTAAAAACAATAATAACTGGTGATGAAACATGGTGCTTTTTTTTTATCCACAAAACAAAAAACGATCACTCAAATGGCACACACCAAGTTCTCCTAGAAGAAAGTTCGTCTTGACAAGTCTAAAGGAAAAGTAATGCTTGTAGTGTTTTTCGAATATCAAGGAATTGTCTATTATGAATATATTAAAGAGGGGGTTACTATTAATAAACAGGCATACAAAGAAATACTTGTGCGCCTTCGTGATGCGATAAGAAGAAAAAGAAACCAACTCTTTAAATCAAAATAGTGGAAATTGCTACATGATAATTCCCCTGCTCATAGAGCCATTATTTTTCAAGACTATATAGCCAAACACTCTGTATCTTTCTTGCCGCATCCTCCTTACTCTCCTGAAATCGTCCCATGTTATTTCTTCTTCTTTCCAAAACTTAAAATGACGTTAAAAGGGAGGCGCTTTTCATCGTCATCAGTAGTAATTGAAAATGCGACATTGGAGCTAAACAAGCTTAGAAAATGTGTAGATAACCAAGGCTCCTATTTTGAAAAATTTGATGTTTAAATTACTATACTATAAATAAATAATCAATTTTAAAAAAAGTTAGGAACTCTTTGATTCTACCTTGTATGTCGATAAGTTTATTTATTTAAAATCTTTTTTTTTTTTAGTTTGTTCGTCCTCCACTTGAATTTGACCTTGTTTTTGAAAATGTTTGATTTAACCTTGAGAGGAATGTGTAAGCTGCTTCTCTAACATCTCTTAGTTCCGATACAGCGCTGTCAATACTTTCTGGGTTTTTATTTGGTCAGTTTCATCAATGAGTCCTAGCAATTCTTAGGATGCTAATTTCTCAGTAAACGCTATCCAGTTTGTTGTATTTAAATATTTTATTAAGCTAATTGAATTACTAATGGAAATTGCGAGGCGTGGAATTGGAAAGTGTATTTGAGCTCGCTTCACGGCAGGTCGGAGTTTGCAAGTTATGAACAAATAACTCGCGTTCGTTTACAATGAAAATAAGTTTGTGATCATTTTAATTTGTCTTTCGATCGAACTAAACGGTATGTCTAGAATTAAAGTCTCCTCAGAGACCTAACGGTTGTTTTTGTAGGTGTCCAGAAATTCCTTTATAAAGATTTGATGGCTTTCTGTAAATGTGTTTCAGGTTGGATATTTGATTATTATATTTGATTTAGGTGCAAGTATTGAGACTGTAGTGCTGAGGGAATTTGTGAAAGTATCAATCTGTTATATTTCAAGATTTTATTTAAAATTACAGTTGCCGAATTGATCTGATTTCCTTTAACTGTAAATATTAAATATGAGTCCTTACTGAACACTACTCCACTGTATGAGGCTCCTGAATAAACAGTATATCAGGTGGGTCGTTTTCTATTTGAACAAGGAACTCGTTTGTTGCAATTATACTCTTTCTTAAATTTTATTGCCTGTATTTGATTAGCCTACTTTGCATTTTATACCTGTTTAGTGGACTTTTGTTGATGGATCAACTTGAATGCTGATAGCCACTCTGCCAGATAAATGGCTCTTTGGAAGATTGTGAAGATTTCATTTGATCCCTTGTGGATCTCATGGAATGAAGTCCTCCCTGGACTGTCGAGGGCCATAGCCAAAAACCATGGTGTCCAGATGGACGGTTCTCAGTTTGCCAAAGCTGGTGTTGTGGCTTTGTCATTTAATGACGTCCAGTATTGACGTCTATTTTGATGGGACGGGAAACCTTAGCTTTTATCAATCAATTTCCTTCTGGTAAATCTTTCATCTATATATAGAATATATGTATACATGTTGTGGTTTGATCTTGTAGGATGACTGTGGTGTGGTTGGTCAGATGCAGTCGGCCACAATTTTCAGAGTGGTTTCAGGCATGGAATGATTCAAACACAAAAGACAAGGTATGTTGGATGTCACCACAGAGATGGCGAGAGAGTGTGAAACCGACGCGGTTAAGGCAGGTCTGTCCAGGGGTGTCTGTTAATCTTCGTGTTTCAGACTGGAATGATCTATGTTTGAGCAAGAAGGGGTACCCCGACATGTTTTTCGGACCATTTTTCCTGTCTGGCGCCGGCTGTCACTCAATAGAATTTTATTATGTCGTTTTGGTAATACATGATGGCCAAACTGGCTAGTGGTTTTAACAGTTTTGGTTATTATACTATATTACATATGGGGATATATTACAACATAAGTTGTCGATAGACGTCTAACCTACTGCTGTGTTCCAGTGGTCTTCCCTGCTTTTGCTGTCCGAGCGCTTCCTCTCTACCACCAACAGTTTTGTGGCGTCCTGAGGAGGATGATGGTCCCATCATAACCCAAACAGAGACCGTCACAGATGACGAGTCAGATGACTTTTT
Organism: Cordylochernes scorpioides; assembly: GCA_030710605.1. Classification (NCBI taxonomy): domain Eukaryota; kingdom Metazoa; phylum Arthropoda; class Arachnida; order Pseudoscorpiones; family Chernetidae; genus Cordylochernes; species Cordylochernes scorpioides. The sequence goes on from CP092885.1 coordinate 20,326,223, forward strand.
ACAGGGCTTCCTTCCCCATCCCACTAAACCCAAACCCCTTACCCTCCCCCTCCCCCCCTCCGCTCCGCCGCTATCCGACGGCAAAATCAATCTTCTCCTTCATCGGCTTGGTGCTGGAGAAGCTTGTTGAGTGGAGAACATTCTAGTCAACAAGCTCTCAGTACTGGGCTGAGGGGGGAGGGATTGATTTATGTTAGGTTCGTTCTTAAAGTTAGGGGTTTGAATGGGCCATCTCCTCTGACCGGGGCGCCAAGCTCGCGTTTTTTACTGGGTAAGTTCCTTCTCTCATCAGCAAACTCTCAGTGGCACTTGGTAGAAACATTGATGTCCCGTAGAGGATGGCCGTTTTTTTGGCGGACACCTCTAAGATCAGTATTTCACTTCACAATTGAACTTTATTATTCTAAACAGGAACTTTTTGATCATATTTAGATTTTTATAATGATTAACGAGTTTGTTTATTCCTATTACATAAATTTCGTGAGTTCTGGTGGGCGATTAAATCTTTAGAAACAGTTTCGGTGTAACCTTCGCTTTAAAATCATTTCAACTTCAAGAAATGTTGAGGATCTTAAAGAGATAGAATCGATAGGCTGGTTGAGTATGATGGGGGCATGGCCCAACTCATGTCACCATTGTAATCGGGAGGTGTGTAGAAAAGATTGGCCCTTTTCTGTTGATGAATACCGGGCTGATTAGATGAACATTTTGGTATCTTTCTTCAATTTGATGACAATACCTCCTATCTGTTATGGCTTCGTCTGGATTCAGGAAGATTTGCCTTGGACCACCAAACACTCATCTTCTGGTGCAATTTTGACTACTTCATGGTCCAACCATTGCGTCGAACCAAAATTATACGGATCTATTCTTTTTAAAACCAAAATTATTGCATCACTCTGTAATAAGATTCAAGAACAATTGTGATGAGAGAGATAGGAGTAAAAATGATTAGTAAAATATATCCTTTAAAATGATATATATAGTGAAGTGAATATATGAAATACTATAAATGTGTGTTAAATATCAAAAGTTTAAAACACACGATACTATATGTAATGGCCAATCTTTATGAGACCCACATTAGAAATATGTACAAGTACTGTACTTGTGTAAAGTACTTCTTTAGCTTACAATCTCTGAATGTGAGGCTTCATTATCTTTTAACCTCTATAAGGGTGGTTTCTCTAGCTTCCAACCTCTATATGTGTGGCTTCTTTAGCTTCCAACCTCTAAATGTGAGGTTTCATTAACTTCTAACCTCTTTAAGTGTGGTTTCTCTAGCTTCCAACCTCTATATTGTGTGGCCTCTTTAGCTTCCAACCTCTAAATGTGAGGTTCCATTAACTTCTAACCTCTATAAGTGTGGTTTATTTAGCTTCCAACCTCTAAAGGTGTGGCATATTTAGCTTTCAAACTTTATATGCGTGGTTGTTCAGCTTCCAACCTATATTATGGATTATTTATTCAAGTTCTAACCTTTATATGCCTTGCTTATTCAGGACATAATTTATATATCTGTGTAGCATCTATAGTTTTCAATCAATATTTCCGTGACTCTTGCTTAGATATAACCTTTATCTGAGTGGTTTGTTGTTTGACGATGCTTTTTATTGTGCAGGGCCCGCCCTCCACCGCCTCCAGGTCCAAGGACATTTTGTCTGGACCTCACGGTTGGATTTGGGTCCACCTTTTCATGGTGGACGCCGCTACATACCGGTAACGCCACAAATTTTTACCGCAACCTCTGCTTAACTGAGCAGAGGAATGACTGTCCACACATAATGTGGACACTTAGAACCTGCAACGCCACAAAACTTACCGCGACCTCTGCTAAACTAAGGAGAGGAATAACTGTCCACACATAATGCGGACACCTGAAACCCGCAACACCACAAAACTTACCGCGACCTCTGCTAAGCAGAGGAATGCCTGCCCACACATATTGTGGGCACTTAAAACCCGTAACGCCACAAAACTTACCGCGACCTCTGCTAAGCAGAGGAATGACTGCCCACACATATTGTGGGCACTTAAAACCCGTAACGCCACAAAACTTACCGCGACCTCTGCTAAGCAGAGGGATGACTGTCCACACATAATGTGGACACTTAAAACCCGCATCGCCACAAAACTTTCCGCGACCTCTGCTAAGCAGAGGGATGACTGTCCACACATAATGTGGACACTTCAAACCCGCAACGACACAAAACTTACCGCGACCTCTGCTAAGCAGAGGGATGACTGTCCACACATAATGTGGACACTTAAAACCCGTAACGCCACAAAACTTACCGCGACTTCTGCTAAGCAGAGGGATGACTGTCCACACATAATGTGGACACTTAAAACCCGCAACGACACAAAACTTACCGCGACCTCTGCTAAGCAGAGGGATGACTGTCCACACATAATGTGGACACTTAAAACCCGCAACGCCACAAAACTTACCGCGACCTCTGCTAAGCAGAGGGATGACTGTCCACTGACAAACGTGGACACCGTTATTTCACCGATCTCCACCGCGAGTACTCGCTCGCTTGACATCAACCGGAGAAATGTGGATCCACTTTTTATGAGTGGTTACCACATCGACACTACTAACCATACCACCTACTTACCACCTACAATATATACTTACTTTATAAATATAGCGCGCTATATATTACCACCTACTATTACTGTACTATTAATATATACTAGATATACTTACTACCTAGACCTACATATATATACTATCTATAATTACCACCTACTACCTAGACCTATATATATATATACTATCTATAATTACCACCTACTCGCTATAGCTACTAGTTAAGTTACTAACTGCTGGTTGAAACCAGTGACACCCACGACCGAGCGGAGTAATGTGGATACCATTTATTAATGGACACCACATATACTATTACTCCCGACTCCCGCCGCGTGACCACCGCCACTGGTCTCGTTTAACACCTTGCGGACGGATGTGTTCCACACTAAGTGGACAGCTCATAAATAATCACCCGATCCCGCCGCGTGACCACCGCCACTGGTCTCGTTTAACACCTTGCTGACGGATGTGTTCCACATTAAGTGGACACCTCATAAATAATCACCCAATCCCGCCGCGTGACCACCGCCACTGGTCTCGTTTAACACCTTGCGGACGGATGTGTTCCACAATAAGTGGACACCTCATAAATAATCACCCGATCCCGCCGCGTGACCACCGCCACTGGTCTCGTTTAACACCTTGCGGACGGATGTGTTCCACATTAAGTGGACACCTCATAAATAATCACCCGATCCCGCCGCGTGACCACCGCCACTGGTCTCGTTTAACACCTTGCGGACGGATGTGTTCCACATTAAGTGGACACCTCATAAATAATCACCCGATCCCGCCGCGTGACCACCGCCACTGGTCTCGTTTAACACCTGGCGGACGGATGTGTTCCACAATAAGTGTACACCTCATAAATAATCACCCGATCCCGCCGCGTGACCATCGCCACTGGTCTCGTTTAACACCTTGCGGACGGATGTGTTCAACAATAAGTGGACACCTCATAAATAAATCACCCGATCCCGCCGCGTGACAACCGCCACTGGTCTCGTATAACACCTGGCGGAAGATGTGTTCCACAATAAGTGGACACCTCATAAATAATCACCCGATCCCGCCGCGTGACCACCGCCACTGGTCTCGTTTAACACCTTGCGGACGGAGGTGTTCCACATTAAGTGGACACCTCATAAATAAATCACCCGATCCCGCCGCGTGACCACCGCCACTGGTCTCGTATAACACCTGGCGGAAGATGTGTTCCACAATAAGTGGACACCTCATAAATAATCACCCGATCTCGCCGCGTGACCACCGCCACTGGTCTCGTATAACACCTGGCGGACGGATGTGTTCCACATTAAGTGGACACCTCATAAATAATCACCCGATCCCGCCGCGTGACCACCGTCACTGGTCTCGTACAACACCTAGCGGACGGATGTGTTCCACAATAAGTGGACACCTCATAAATAATCACCCGATCCCGCCGCGTTATACCGCCACTGGTCTCGAATAACACCTGGCGGACGGATGTGTTCCACATTAAGTGGACACCTCATAAATAATCACCCGATCCCACCGCGTCACCACCGTCACTGGTCTCGTATAACACCTGGCGGACGGATGTGTTCCACAATAAGTGGACACCTCATAAATAATCACCCGATCCCGCCGCGTGACCACCGCCACTGGTCTCGTTTAACACCTAGCGGAAGGTTGTGTTTCACATTAAGGGAACACCTCATCAACAAGTAACCGGTTCCGCTGCGAGAATGTAATTGAAAATCTCGCCTAACATCAGCGTTGTAATCAAGAACAACTTCTTACAAGATGGGCAACACATCTATCATCGCCAATCTTCACTGCAAGAATGAATTGAAAGTTTCGCTAAACACCAGAGGAGGAATCAATATCCACCTCTCAAGAGTGGATACAACATCTACCATCGTCAATCTTCGCTGCGAGAATGAATTGAAAATTTTGCTTTACATCAGAGGAGGAATCAATATCCACCTCTCAAGAGTGGATACAACATCTACCATCGCCAATCTTCGCTGCGAGAATGAATTGAAAGTTTTGCTTAACATCAGAGGAGGAATCAATATCCACCTCTCAAGAGTGGATACAACATCTACCATCGCCAAACTTCGCTGCGAGAATGAATTGAAAGTTTCGCTTAACATCAGAGGAGGAATCAATATCCACCTCTCAAGAGTGGATACAACATCTACCATCGCCAAACTTCGCTGCGAGAATGAATTGAAAGTTTTGCTTAACATCAGAGGAAGAATCAAAATCCGCCTCTCAAGAGAAAACGGAAGCTTCCCACCAGCCAGGTGGTATACTGCCCTACCTATATCTTACCCTGTCCCTACCCCTATCTTACCCTGTCCCCACCCTACCCCTACCCTTTATGTTTAATCGCCTCCTCCTTCCTACCCTTAACCCTACCGTGTTTTAACCCTACTTGTGTTGAGTGGGTCTAGCCCACATAACTTGTCCTGCGTGCAGAACTACCTCTACATAACTTGTTCTGCGTGCAGATTGTTCTGCGTATAACTTGTATTGTGTGTAGATGAGCAATAGGGCTGAGGGGTGGGTCCGGTTAGGTGGGTCCATGTTCTCTGCCTTCGCGCGGCGGGCCTGTTAAGTGGGGGCTGCTGTTCTTCTTCTGTTGTAGTACAGTACTGGATACATTTACTGGGTGGAGAAGGGGAATTGGGAAAATATATTATGGCTGAACGAAAAAGTTTTATTGCAAGTAAAAATCTATATGTTCAGGATTGAACTATTCGCAAAACTCATTGTAATGGAATACTTTATTTTGATCATTTCGATGTCTCCTTTAGAAGAACCTTAGGCTGCCATAAATGTCTTGTTTCAGGTTGATGATGAGGGAAGTCGCCTTTCATTCTCTGTTTTGATTCATAGCCTCAGTCAGCATCGGTATTTTACGAAGTTCATAGGAACTGAGACCATAATCTCCATGGTCGGTTCTGAACACTGGTCCAGGGTCAACGCCGTGTTCTCGGCTATGGCCCTCAAGCTTTTCACAGAAGCTCCGTCAAATTCCTCCCAGACAATTTAAACAATTTATTCGTCACTTACTGTTTGATCTACGCAAGTGCTTTTTTCTTGCAGGTAGTCCGATTTTGTTAAAGTAGGCCTCATCAAACTGCTTCTTGACCCGATAGTGGGCCTTATCGTCTTAAATATTCTACTGACTCTTTGGGCCTTCTGCAGAGCAACGATGTTGGTTGATCGATAAGCCTATAACTTCTATTGTTCCACTTTACATGGCCCTGTGAGTGGATAGATAATCGATGAAGTTTCATGGTTTTGTTTCCATGGCGTGAACACCTGCTCCACCCTGTAAGAACAGCAGTCCCCACGACCAAAGAGAACAACTAGAAATATTATAAAATATTCTAGGTTATTTTTTGATTCTTTCTTGTTAAATTCTCTATTTATATAGAGACGCTTTGATTTAAAATAAATCAAGGATCCATCTGAGAATAAGTTCCTTTATTAGTTTTCTTACATGAACTCAATCTTCCGGTCCTATTAGTCCTTCGACGGGAATAACTAAAAATATAATTTAGTTATTGTTTTACTCTCGTCAAATGGCTGATAAGCCCAGAAGATTGACTTAATGTAAGAATAACTAATGAAGAAACTTATCACGGTCTTGGATTTATTTAATTGAAAACAAGGGATTAGTATTTAATAGAGACGCTTTGACAAATATTTTCTTCTTTATCCGGATAATAACCCAAAATCTAATGAAAGGGTTTTATATTGGTTGTGAGGCTTATGCGCTTGCAGCGTTATTTGTAGTTAGAAAACCTTTAGCTTGAAAAATTGGAAAGTATATATAAAGTAGTCGTTTAGTGCGATAAATTTTTAAAGTATTTTCTGAATTTATATTTCTATGTATGCAACACAGTGTTGTGTTCAGCGTGGTAAAGAAATGCATTTTTGACCATTGAAGAGTAGGTTGAGGAGTCGTCTAACTGATAGATTTCAGGACCTGAGTAACTTGAGTCTGTGCTGTCTCCTGTAGTTTCCAGTTGTGGCAGAGCCTGTGGTGACTCAGCGCCGATCTGAATGGATGAAGGAGTCTTCCAATTGAATTGGAATTTACATCCCCCGATTTCTATACCAGAAGGTAACTGTCATCTACCATAGTTATTATAGCGACAATATATGGGTGTTGTAGCAGCTGATGTCTACTCCAGGTGACTCTGCTCGAATCTGGATAAAAGGGAGAAAGCCTTGGAGTGGATTTGAAGTAAACCTGCCCCCGACCGATACATCAGTAAGTACCTGATACCTAATGATAGATGAATGCTGTGTGAGCTGATATCTGCGACAATTCTAAGATATCACATAATGTGACAGTATGTTGACATCTACGACAGCGCTATTATGTGACTTCTATGTGATATTTATGTGACAGTTCTGATAGGAACAATCTATCGTCGACAGATGCCAATTGAAAGATGAGAAGACACAGTTGTTATTTGTGGGATTCCTCAACATTTGCCTAATGTTTTTGATATTTTAGAAGGCTATAAAGTTAAGTCTGGTGAAGTATTTTTAGAACATATTTTCAACTAACACAATTGACAAATAATTTTATTGACATCTTGTCAATACTTGCAAAAGTGCATAGTCTGCACTATTTAAAAAAGATAATTATATATATATGTGACAATTTAGTGGTAAATGTGTTGAGGAGAGAAATAATCACACGACGAGTTGTTAGAGAAAAATCATCCAGGCAGCTAGCCGAGAGAGAGCGAGCGAGACGTTATCCGCTGAACGACTGTTTTCCCTGTGTACACAACCGGGGGGGTTAACCAGGATAGTCGCCAGGTGGTGACGCCCCCCTCAGGAATGTGGCCAAAAAATGGTCGTTAGTTAGTTGTCTAAAGTGTCTCGCTTTAGCGGCCCATTTCTCTCTCGTTGGATGTTGGTTTGTTTTATTAACCCTGGAAGAGCATATATTATGACATATATATGCATCATACTATGTACAATGAACATGGCGCCTCTGCCAGCGCTGCAGAATTTGGTGGAGATTAACATAAAAATAGTTTTAGTAAGAAAACGATTATGCTAAAATTGACTATTTATGTTTAATAGACAGAAACAAGATTCTTTCAGCGAAATATTTACTCGAGCATAATACTGGTGAAGCAAGGTCATATATGTAATGTACCTAAAGTGGCACCTCTCCCTTTAAAAATGAATTTTAGGTTATCACTCCAGTACAAATGGTATAAAGGTTGGCTTTTTGTCTGAAATTTCTAAAACTGGTGTTGCTGCTTATTTTTTATCATCAACTTTACGTCTTTTCATACTGGAGTGATAACCTAAATGCATTGTTTTAATGACATTTCAGTACATGAATATTATCCTCCCGCATATATATGCAGGAGAGTCTCCCATGAGAGTTCATCTAAAGCATGGCTAAACTAGGGCTCTCCTGGAGGTGGTCTCTCATTTGAGACTCTGAGTTGGAAGGCTCCTTATGACTGCTTGCCTTGACAGTTTCTGATAAGAGACCACCTCCTGGAGAAACCGGGTTTATACATGTTTTAGCGGCCTCAGATTGGAGACCGTACTATATATACCTAGATATATAAAGGTCAGCCTATGTACATTCATTTATTTGCGTCTTATATGTTTACTCGATATTTTATATATATCAGGCTATAGATTTATATGTCTGTAAGGAGTATTTGTTCCATTTCAAACCAATTACTGTATTAATTTACTTATTTTAGACAGAAAATGGCTCTGATAATGCTGCATTATGTTGATGAGCATAAAAAGATTATTTTGGCGAAGCATTCATCTGAGCAAAACACGAGAAGTACAAAGACCACTCTTTTCCATAAAACTACTTGAAAAGATTAATGAGACACGTTAATCCATAGATGATGATGCAATTAAAAAACAGATTGTTCAAAGCCTATTCAAATTAAACCACTAACTAACTATTTGCATTATTAAAAGGAAAGAATGACAATCCATTCGGTGCTGCAGAGTCAATCTCGAATATTTCTGTTTCTCTCATTGACAACTTTACGCAGCATGCTCTCTCTCAAGGGTTAGTTAGATCTCCGAAGTATTCGTTTGTGCACCAGGAGAAGTGATGTTGAGAAATACTGCGAGTGATGTTTGCTAACAGATCAAATTGTGTGGAGAATATTTTCCCATATAGTGTCCTTAAACCTCGATGAATGCTAACAACAACAGAAGAAACCTAAATGTTATCTATTGTCATGAACAGAATATGACAAATATTATGATAATTATGAAAGATAAAATTCTCATTGTGTACCAAGGATACAACTTTAATTTATTGAAAACCAAGTGGGATTGTGTAGACAATGAGATGAAGTGGGAAATAAAAATGTTCGCTTGTTCCTAATCTCTATTTCTGAGAAAATTCTGACTTAACTGTATAACATTTTGAAGAATAGCGTGTTAGGTCTGGACTAACATGGACCTAAAACCAGAATAAGAAGCAGGTAAAAGGATAACTACTATGAATTTATAGCATGCCATGGGGGGGAGGCAAGTTAAATAAAAGATTTTAATAAAACATAGTAACTGAAATTATCAAATTTACTCAAGACAACAAATATAATGATGGCAAGACAGTTACGAGTCCTTCTACTGTAAAACTTGTCTACATATGTAGAAAAATTAGAATATACTATTCCCTGAGCTCACCCCAAATCATCCAAATACAGAAATCGCGTCTGAATAGCAACAGTGGGAACCAGATAGACATCTCTTAATAATGATAACTACAGCCTAATATGTAATCCTTGCTTCCTTGGTTATTTTCCTATATTTATTTATTTGTTTGTTTGTTTTCTTATTAGATATATATTTTTAGAATATCTTGTCTTCATTTGTATAATATTTAATCTAAAAAGACAAAGGTCGCCTCTCCCGTCAAAATAGACGTTAAAACTAGGCGCCATCTATTGAACGTCGCCGCAAACTAGCGGCCTCGGGTCGGTGACACCCCATGGCGTCTTTTTAGATAAATATCTTCCCGGCAAAATTTCCATCTATATTATATTTAATATAAAATATTTTCATATCTATATAATTTATAAAATTATGTAAAATAGAATCCAATTATATTTAACTCGTGTTCTATTGACGTATCATTATACCAGGTTTTATTCTGTAGAAGGGCGTCTGTGCCCGAAAGCTAGAGAACAATAAAAATGTTTTGAAAATACACTTTTCCCTGGAGGCCTGATTGATTTTATTCAACATTGATACAAGGGATTATTTTATTGAAAATGTAAAAACAGTTTAACTTTTGTACTTACATGATGCTCTGTTTGGTTACTTACATTTACTGGTCACTTTAACTAGTGTAAGTTGGAGGTCATTGAAGCGACTGTTATTAACAAAACAACTTCTAAATGCGGCATATGATCCCCTGCCCTTGTTGTTTTCAGTGTAAACCAGATCATACAATCCAACCTTTATAATCCAGAAAAACATCTATTTTACTGATGTTGCATCTCTATACAACAAGCTACTGGATAAACTCGAGTACTGTTTACTACTCTTTCGTACTGAATAGCTACACATTGTTCAAAATCAACATTTTCCCATACAAAATTTAGTATTTTATATTTTACTAGCCGAATGACCCGGGCAACGCCCGGGTTTACCCGATTAAATGTTTTATTCAAATACTATTCGTTACAATTATAAATTGGCGCCGTGGATATCACTCTTGTGAAAGGTCCCGCTCCGAACTTTGCCCCTAACAAACAACGCCCCTACGCCGTCATTACGTCACTCAAGGTCACTCTTGCTTCATAGTTACACCAATCCCCGACGCCCCACGTGATCCAACTTTACTTCTCGCAATTACCGCAGTGAGGCGCTGGTTGCGAGCGAAATAAGGAAGATTTGTTAATAGCTCCAAGGATATTCGAGAAAAAATTCTGAAAATTTGCCTATAAGTTTTTTTCCAGATTCAACTCTATATACTATTAAAATTACAGCCAGATTAGTTACGTATTGTGGACGTGTATAGCTGACAAACATACATACCTACATACAATGACTTTTATATATAGAGGGATTTGAAACATTTGACATTTTGAATGAGGGATATTTCATTTTTAAGCATCTTTCGTATCATTATTTTAATATTTTTATCATCAAAATTTAGATACAATTCTTTCATTAGCAACTATAAAGCACGAAATCCTCCGTTGAGCGACCATTCTGACACCTCCAGAAGAGACCAGCATGTTTGTAAAAGGTATCTTAGAATTATATATACATATATAGAAGAGTTTACTATATTTGAATATAATTTTCATAATTTGGAATATGTCTCTCTATATTTACCAAAATATGTTCAATTATTGTTCCTCTTTTATAAATATTTGTTCTGACAAACGTTCTAACCAGCATGGTTCCGTCCAGGCAGACCAAGCGAACAGATCCACATTTCCCCGGGACCACACCATGGATTCTCACCTGCTCAGCCTTCCAATACCGACTTCCTATAAATCCACAAACTGGAAGTCCTGGAAAATCTTCCGAGAAATAAATCTGCTTGGCGCGATCTCTCATGAATTGGTCCTCTTTTTAAATACAATAAAGAAGATATAAGTTTGAAGGACAACTTGGATTTTTGTCGACATTTTTTCGTAGCTTTAAAAACCCGGGTTTTGGGTGACCTTTGTACTTGGCTCCCATAACCCGGGTTTTTAGTGACATTTGTACGTGGCTCCAGGAGCTCTGGAATTTGGTGACATTTGCACGTGGGAATATTCTTGTGTCCGGGCCGCTAAAACAGCCATACTTGAAGCGAGAAAGGGCTCGAGGCAGGATGGAGTATGAATGCCCTTAGATAGAATCTCCAGCATTTTTTTGCGGAACTATCGCTAGTTTGTTGCCGTGGACTCCACTGTGTCTCCAGCACAGCATAATTTTATGACCTCTGTTCTGTATTATTCTGACAACTTATATTAATACTGTCCCAGATGTGTAAGTAACTGCTCGAGTGCATCTTGATTCCGAAAAAATCACTTCTGAGTTTTATGGATTATTTCCCTTGAGGGTTTAGAGATCTCGGTTTGAAAGGTGGATTAGTATGAAGAGGACTATTTGTAGCAGAATTGGCTTCTGTTCCTGGAGAGGAAAGTTAACTGCAGCTCAAAGTTCTGAATAATTTCTCAATCCATCTGCTGTGTTTATTGTTTACCTCTCTAATATTGAAACTTAAAGAAAGAGGTAGTTGGAAGTAGGGTTATTTCAGCGCGGAATAGCCTGGCTGATTTCCCTTCCTTGATCTCCTTCAGAAACACCAGCAAAGTCTGGATGAGGAATATAGGTTTCCAGTGAGGGAGGATGGTTGGAATACAAGGGGACACCCTATCAATATACGACTTGAAAGAAATTGTCGCATAAAATAACATAGGTTTAACAAGATAAAATGGCCGAGAAACAAATTAGAAATATACAAGTATAAATATACGTGTATAAATGAAAAGTAAAACATTACTATTATAAAAGGAAAATTTAAAACAGAGAAAACCAACATTAACATTGGTTGGTAGCTTATCAATTAGAGAAACAATTATTTCCCGACGTTAAAAACCATTATAGAGCTAATATATGAACCTCGTGTTGAACACTGTCTAGTGAGTCTTGGAAGTGTCAAAATGTTGATGTGTAGATCTCTAAATTTTCCTAAAACCTGATAGAGAAAAAAAGCAGAATTTGTGGTGCGAATAGGTTTCAACCTGAGAAGTATAAATTAGTTTAATATGTTTATTGCCTCATATTGACAGCAACAAATACTTGTATCATTTCGTTGAATTTTAATTCAGCGTCTATCTTGACATTTTGAGTGAATTATTAATTCCGGTATCAATATTAAAAATATATTTAGGTATTTGTTTAAAAAGGGTTCTACTAACAAATGTATTTTTTTTTTTAGTATTATATCCATAGTATATAGATGTCATACAGGCCATTATATTCAGGAGTGGTAGTAGTTAGCAATAGGGTTTGTAATTTATTGACAGAAATCCATTATTTACAAGAAAGCGAGGCACAGATATTTCACTTACAAGGTAGAGTATTTACAATAGAAGAATATTTCAATAACAGAGATACATAAGGTACGTGACAGCATGAGGATCAGATTGTTTTATTGAAAATAAACCTGGTACAGTATTTACAATACAGAGAGAGGTAGATATTTTATTTAAGAGAAACAAAGGTAACAATATTGTAACGCGCATATATTTTATTGACAGAGAAACAAAGGTAACAATATTGTAACGCGCAGATATTTTATTGACAGAGTTACAGTAGTTACAATACATCGAGGTGAATATATATCAATGAAAGAGGTTCAATATTTACAAGAAAGGGGTAGTTGATTTATGACAGGTGTGAAGTAGTTACAAGCTCCAAAGGAGATATTTCATTGACCATAGTACAGTTGTCCCAATAAAGCGAGGCGCAGATATTTTTCTGAAAGAAATACAATAGTTGAATACAGCGAGGCACAAATATTTTATGAGAAGAGGAACAGTATTTGAAGACAACGATGCACAGATATTTTATTGACAGAGGAACAGTAGTTATAGACAGCGAGCTCCAGATTTGTAATGACAGAAGTACAATAGTTATAGACTGCAAGGCACAGATATCTTATTGACAGAGGTACAGTAGTTATAGACAGCGAGGCCCAGATTTTTATTGACAGAGGTACAGTAGTTATAGACAAGCGAGGCACAGATATTTTATTGACAGAGGTATGTAAGAGAATCAGAGGCTGGACACAGAAAAGATTGTTTAATTATCAATTATATTATATTAAGATGACAAGGAACAAAGAGAGTCAAACAAAGGCAAGCGTAAGGGCAGAGAACAAAGGCAAACGTAAGGGCAGAGAACAAAGGCAAACGTAAGGGCAGAGAACAAAGGCAAACTGAAGCCTATATACAGGTACGGCCGGCGGTCGGTGGCGCCAGGTCACGTGATGTCTGGTAGGAAGCTGGTGTTGCTATGGCAACGGCTGATTGTGCGACGTTACTCCTCCAACACTCCCACCTAACGAGCACTTTGTTGTTTCAAACAGTCCAAGTTGGCTTCTTAGTCTTCTATACCTTTCTGGAGGTAGAGCTTTCGTGATTATGTCTGCAGCTTGATCATTGGAGCAGACATAAAGTAGGTCAATTGCATGTTTTTGAAAATGATCTCTGATAAAGTGATACGAAATATCAATATGTTTAGTTCTTTTGTGGTATTCTGGGTTGTGAACAAGTCTTATGCAGCTTTGATTGTTACAAAAAAATTGTTGTAGGCTTTACTTGTTCTTGATGTAGCTCGCGTAGAAGTTGTCTCAGCCAAATTGCTTCTTTCGTTGCTTTCGAAGCCGCAATATATTCAGATTCTGTTGTTGACAGAGACACACAATTCTGGTTTTGACTGCACCAAGAAATAGGTCCATTATTCAACATGAACACATATCCGGTGGTTGATTTTCTTGTGTCTAGGTCTCCAGCAAAATCAGCATCGGAAAAACCTATCAGAGATGTAGTGCAGGAACTCTCACCAAAACAAATACCGATGTTTTTCGTAGCTTTTAAGTATCCAAATATTTTCTTTACTGCGGTCCAATGTGAAGGTCCTGGGTTGTTCATAAATAGGCTAACCCTGCTGACTGCGTATGCAATATCAGGTCTAGTTCCAGTCATGAGGTACATTAAACTACCAATTGTCTGTCTGTATGGAATCTTGTTCATTTCTTCAATTTCCTGATTATCCTTTGGGCACATCTCTTTTGTTAGTTTTGAGTAAGGATCAGAAGGTACAGATTGTAACTTAATTTCAAGAAGGTTGTAATGTTCAAGTGTTCTTTCAATGTATGAGGCTTGATGTAGAAATAACATTTTAGTTGTTCTATCTCGATATATTTGTAGGCCAAGGAAATAATCGGCAGTAAAAGTTTTTATTTCAAAATTGGAATTTAAGTACTGTACTATATCATCTAAATGTTGTTTATTTACACTGCAGATTAAGCAATCATCTACATATATTGCAAGTAATATGTAAGCCTGTTTACATTTCATTGTATAGACACATGAATCTGATATGCTAGGTTTGAGATCAAACTTAATTAAAAACTCATGAAATTTCTTGTTCCACATTCTAGGGGATTGCTTAAGACCATAGATGCTTTTCTGAAGAGAGCAAACATGATTTGGAAAATATGGGTTTTCATAACCTTGGGGTTGTTCCATGTAAATTTCTTCTTCCAAATCACCATTCAAGAAGGCAGATTTTACATCTAATTGAATCATTTCCATATCAAGTGATGCACAAAGTGATAAGATTGTTCTAATTGAATCGAATTTTACTACTGAAGAAAAAGTTTCACCATAATCAAGTCCTGACTTTTGTGAATAACCTTTCGCAACTAGTCTAGCTTTAAACATTTTATTTGATCCATCTGCATTTTGCTTTATTTTGTATACCCACTTGCATGCAATAGCTTTTCTGTCTGATGGTAGTGTCACATAAGTCCATGTTTGATTTTTCATCAAGGAATTGAATTCATCGTCCATAGCTAGTTTCCACTTTTTTTCAGTTTTGTCCTACAATTGCATCTTCATAGTTCAATGGTTCTTGGTCATGGACATAACAAGCATATGAAATAGCTCTTGTACAGTTGGTTGATGATTGTTCCTTTTCTCTGATTCTATTCCTGAGAGGGTATCGACATGATTCTTCTGGTTTGGAACTGGTATTTGTGCTATCAACACTTTCTACACTATATATAGTTACCTGCTCTTGTTGGTTATCCTGAATATTTTCTGATGTATTAGCTTCAGTAAATATTATATCTCTGCTTATGATAATTTTTCTAGTAATAGGATCCCACATTCTATAATTTTTGTTAGTGTCAGTATATCCAACAAAAAATGTAGGAATACTCTTTTTGTCTAATTTCTTTCTGTTATCTTTTGGTATATGCACATAAGCGTTACATCCAAAAGTTTTCAAATGTAAGATGGAGGGTTTTCTCTTGTACCATATTTCATAAGGTGTAGAATTTACCAATACTTTAGTAGTACATCTATTTAAGAGATAGACTGCTGTGTTTACGGCGTCAGCCCACAGTTCAAGCGGCATTTTCTTCCATGTAACAAGCGTCTAGCTGATTCAACTATTGTTCTGTTATCTCTTTAAGAAATTCCATTCTGTTCTGGGGTATATGGAGGAGTGAGTTCATGAACAATTCCTAGATATTTTAGATAATCAGAAAAATTCTTATTTAAGAATTCTGTGCCATTATCTGTTCTGAATCTTCTTATTTTATTTCCAGTTTCAGTCCTAACTCTTTTTACAATTTTTTTTAATTTCTCAAGTACATCTGATTTATGCCTAATGAAGTAGGCCACTCTAAATCTTGAAAAATCATCCTTGAATGATACAAAATATAATGATCCACCTGGTGATCTTTTACTCATTGGTCCACAAACATCTGAATAGATCAGCTCTCCTGGATAGGTCGAATTTGGACTTGTTGACGCGTGAAAAACTTTTCTTTTTTGGTTTCCATAGATGCATGCTTAACATAGTAAAGAATCAGGCTTTTCTCTAATTTTAATGTTTTCTTCAAAAACATTATTTTCAAACATTTGGGTTAATTTTATAGGATTTACATGACCCATTCTTTGATGCCATATATCTAGACTTAACTGAGCAACATGAGTTTGTGAAGATTGCTTTGCTTTAATAAAAATTCTATAAAGATTTGAATTGTCCTTTAATTCCAGTAACTAGCACGTTCGATTTTTTTTGCCAATTTTATCTGATTTCCTTTACAAATGAGCGTCAAACCATGTTTTGTTGCAGTAGATATTGAAAAAAGATTGGTCTCCAATTCAGGTATATAGAGAACATCCAAAAGAGTTGCATTAATTTCCTGACTATTTCCATCTCCAAGGCACACAGGATGAACACCTTCTGGTATTTCTTCGAACGTAGAGAACCATTCTCTTCTGAAAGTCATGTGATCCGTTGATCCAGAATCTGCAATCCAGGAATCCTTTGTTTCAGCGAGGAAGGCACTTGTCTCAGCTAAAAAAGCACAGCTATTATCTCTGGCTGAAGAACTTGGCTGTTGTCCTTTTTGTTATTCCTTTCTTTTATAGCATTCTTTCCACCAATGTCCTTTCTTCCTGCAATATCCACAGTGTGTGTTCTTTTTATCTTTAATGGATTGTTGATGCTGCTGTTGTTTGTTGGAAGCTGTTGAATTTCTGTTGAACTTTGAAAAAGTCACCAAGGTTAAAATTTCCTGAAGAATCCCAATGATCCTGTAAGCTTTCTTCTTTCAGTAATCTTGCCGTTAAGTTTTCTATAGTCTTTTCTTCTGATGAAACTGAATCCCATGCTGTTATGAAATTCTTGTATTTATCAGGCAAGCTGCAAATTATCATTGTAATTAGGGCAACATCAGAGATTGGCTCACCTAGATCTTTCATTTGTTGTGCCAGAGTTTCAACTTTGGAAATGTGAGAAGCAATGTCATCATTTGGATTCATTTTATATTCGAAAAATCATTTGTTGCAGCAAATATTTGTTTGTTTCAGATTTCAGTTCATATATTGTTGATAATTTCTTCCACATTTCTGCTGAAGTCTGGCAATTAACAATCTGTTGAAGATATTTAATTTCTAAGGCAGTAGTGATCAGCATTTTGGATGTTGCATAATTATTTTTCCATTCAGAGAATTTTGCAATATCCTCTATTTCAGGTTTTACTTCAGAGCCATCAGTTATACTGAGAAGATCTTTTGCTTCTAGAATAATCTTCATTTGAAATTTCCATAGATGAAAACTATCGCCGTTGAATTTTTGAATTTGTGGAAGTTCAGTTGTCATCTTGAGCAAGCAAACGAATTTCAGCTTAGATAAACAAAAATATTTGATACCAACCACGCTCTGCTACCATGTATGAGAATTAGAGGCTGGATCTCAGAAAAGATTGTTTAATTATCAATTATATTATATTAAGATGACAAGGAACAAAGAGAAGAGAGTCAAACAAAGGCAAGCGTAAGGGCAGAGAACAAAGGCAAACGTAAGGGCAGAGAACAAAGGCAAACTGAAGCCTATATATGTTGGGGCACGTTTTTGTAACCATACCCCAACAGAAGGCGTATGTATAATCAAATCAAATGGATACATGGCTTCCCTCCCACATAGACTTACAGACCATTTTTTTTTGCCCAGAAACTTAGACACTTGGTGACACCAGACTTCCATGCCGAAAGCTGATGCCTGGTAAAGAAGAAGACATCCGAGCTGGAAACTGTTGTTTCATATGTACATATATTCCCCTCACCAAAAATTTAGGTAAAGGTGACCAGAAAAAAAAAATGGAGAAGGAAGATCTCTAAAGGACTGAACCTTATAAAATATCCTTCCCGAGAAAGGAAAGCGTTATATTACAGTTCAAGTGAAAAGGGGCCTGTGTCGATTTATAGCTAAGACGGAGGGGGGCGATATATATATATCGTCCCGAGAAAAAGGGAGGATGGTTTTTTCAATCCATGTGGAAGGGGGGGGGGGGCTGGCGTCTGAAATTTTACACTATCGCCGTAGCTGTTGCTCTCTTTAGATTTTTTTTTTGTTTTGGTAATACTATATGTTCTATTTTGATGGAAGAGGCCTGGAGTCTGAAATCTTACACTAGTGCCGTGGCTGTTTCTCTCTTTAGATTTTTTGTTTTGGTAATACTATATGTTCTATTTTGATGAGGCCTGGGGCGTCTATGAAATTGATACTGGAGGCGTTGGCCATTTTGATTGGTGTTTCGCTCGGCGAATGAAAATGGAGAGAGACATGAATAAAAGAAGGTTCTTTGCCAAAAGGCAGGGATTCGATCGGAGTCGCTCAGTGAAAGGACAGCCTGCAGATAGGAGACCAGACCTTTGCCGGCACTTTCGAGAAAAGGTAAGCCATTTGTCATTATGACTTAGCGCCTTCCCCCCCCCCTTTTGTGTAGTAGCCAACCTAGATTTCGCATGGGCCCTAAAGGGCTATAAAGTAACTTCAGGTCACCTCTATCTAAATTTTACTATGTAAATAGCATATCTCGTCAGTATAGACATGTTCCCAAATTTTAAGATATTTAAATAAATATCTAGAGAAATTTTCTTGTTTCCTCTGTTACCTATTTCATACATAATTTTCCTTATGGTGCTATTCCCACTGTTTAAATGAAATGTTGTATGTTTCTTACCTATTTGAAGGGAATGTTACTAATAATCAAGTCTCCCATAAATTACCGGCCACATACATTGCCGCGAGTGTCTGTGTTTCAGTGTTTTATAGATTGCCCAATTTAATAACGATTTCATGGGTTGTCTGATGAAATTGTATAATAGTGTCGCGGCTGTTTCCATCTTTAGACCATTGTTCTGACAATATTATATGCTCGATCCTTGCTTTAGCTCAACTCTTAATCAATTACAGAGTTTCCCCCCCCTTTTCTTTTTTATTTATTTTATTTATCCTGTTTGCACAAATTTCATTACATGTGATGATGTAAAGACATATGCAGATAGTGCATCACTGACAGCTGTGCTGCTATTATACAACATTAAGGTCTTGCTGCGGGTTATATACATGGGGTTGTTGGCCTAAATTGCTATATATATATATACTTAAGTAAGGAAACTTTAATAAGTCACGTCGTGTATCCCCCCTTTTCAACTATCCAAACCGGGAACGCAACAATGTCGCCCGCCGCGGGGCTCGAATTTAGTATATGTTTCTCCCCCTATACTTTAGAAATATATACCTAATGAAAAGCCATACTATTTTTAAGTATTGGTGAAGTAGTCCACGCATCCTGAGATTAACAGTCTATTATAAATCGTGAATTTTAATTTATGCTTTCCGTTTCACGGGCATTTTATCAGGCAATGAAAGTTATGTTGAGGCGGTGTATACCGCATCTCTCGCCGCTGTCTTTTACGATTCACATTGTTTGTGGCAAAACCTTAATATTATCATTGATTTCTGATATCAAAGTAAAACGTCTATGGGGATGAGTATCTTTTATTCTGGTCTTCTCGAGCTTTCGAGCTTGTCCGCCCTTCTACAGGAGAAACATATACAATATATCAAGAAAATATAACGTCGCCTGATGCTAAAACTATTATGATTCTATGTACATATATATATATACATTAGGAAGTTTTGCATATTATTTGTTTTCTTAAGACATATTTTTTTGATTAAGGTATTACACATATTCTACTATTGTTTGCTATATTCTATGAATTATCTTATAGGTTAGAAATTCTATTATTTAAGTAGTTTTATAATAGTTATTGGCTATTACATATAAGTTATTTATATTATTGTTGATATTATTAGCTGGTACTAGGATATATTGTGTTATATGTTTCGGGCAAATCTATTTTCTATTAATGCTATTGTGTTTTCTGAATAATAGAGAATCAATTATAAGCCTTTGATATTTGCTGTTTATGTTATTGTAATGTATCCTAGGTTCTCCTAATGCGAAAGTATGACCTGTTTCTTTGCAGTGTAGGAAGAATTAGAGATCTATTGTCTTGATTAATAACGTTGCGTCTATGTTCATATA
Organism: Cordylochernes scorpioides; assembly: GCA_030710605.1. NCBI lineage: Eukaryota > Metazoa > Arthropoda > Arachnida > Pseudoscorpiones > Chernetidae > Cordylochernes > Cordylochernes scorpioides. The sequence continues at coordinate 20,346,487 of CP092885.1, forward strand.
TTCTATTGATGTCTCTCCTTCCTGTCTCCACCACGTACTTGACTTAGCATTTTTTTTTATCATAGCTCTGATATAATTTTCTCACAGCAGAGGTGAGTTCTGATAATTATTGCTGGATACAAATATCTTAACTTCATTTTAATAGCGCTTTCTATCAAATCATACTAGCCTGTGCATCCAGATATATGAGCCTTAAGGTGAAAATAGAATTGATGATCCAGTTAGCGTACCCGTGAAGAGAGAAGTTTGATCACCATAAAAAGACGCGTCAGGCAACCAATTTTTTTTTTCTCATGATGCCTCCAACTGCATATGATCTTAAATATCCTGTATACACTCTGACAAGGGAAGGTTATCCTGAATTGACAAATGTATAATTTTTGTCCTTAGTAGAGATTTCCAAGATTCTATTTCTGAAACATTTTTTTTTGGATGAAGACAAATAAAACCATCTTGATAGTATTGAATCTTACAGTAAATATTTGCCAGCAGAAGGCATGATGAGATTACATGAAATTTAAACCAGTTATATGCTTAGTATGTTTCTTCAGCTGTAATTTGACACAGTCATCAAATGAAGAAATGGGCAGTACGCCATATCTTGATGCTGGACACTTCTGTGTCAGGAAGGTGTAGTTAGTCTGTTTAATGAGCATTTCAATAATTATCGAAATTTAGCAGATTATCATTGGGGATTTGAACAACTGTCTTGAAAAATTTTGAACAGCCTGAGTAGATAAAGGAATCCTGGAGTTAGAGTGGAGAATTAGTAGTACAGACTGACCACTCGACGCAGATAACTCTAGGGAACAATTATTGTGTTAATCCGCCGTAGACAAGAAGAACATTGATTCTCAGGATACTCGATAGGCAGAATTTTGAGAATTGATAAGGTCATGGTTAAAGTTTACACAGGCATGTGGGAGTAAAGACAGTGATTTAAAGAGGCAGCCTTGTGTCTTAAATACTTTCAGTGGAAGCAGATGCCACTGCAAATATTCAGGTCTAATAATTTCCAAATTTGAAGTCATGCATGACGGGTTAGCACGGGATTGACGCCTGAACTGGCTTTCACTGGGATTAATCGAGCTTGCGAAAGAACTAGAAGAAGTGTGACATGTCACGCCACTGTACTAAATTAATAATTGAGAAGATTTATGTTGAGCCAACTGAAATTAGTAAAGAATTAAGAGATTAAGGTCTTATTCCTTGAGTTTTACACTAATTTCAATTACGCGATATGAACGGCGTTATAAGTTGGGTGGAAATGATTCGGCCGCAATGGGATGGTCTCCTGGAGGTGGTACGATCAAATACTTACTTATTGAATGCCGGGCGGGATCGCATGAAGCATTAAATGACATCGAGAAATGCTTAAAGAAACACCCTAGAAGATTGGGGATCGACAAAATGACGACATGGAAAATGCTCAACATTGTACATTGGCAGCAAAATGATATCTTGCTATTGTATGGACGACCACTCCTTCCTGAAATGTGCAGCGGATGTTAGTCCCAGAATTAGGTCCTTTGAGGCGACACTTTCCTTTGCAGATGACATAAAGACGCATGACAAAACAGCACATGAGCCTTTAAACTAACTTCAATTTCTGCCACCAATTAATTTAGTTGACCAATAGCTATAGAACCACTGGAGACCTCCATACCTGTGTGAATATTTTAGTGAGAAATGAGCGATTCAATTCTATGAGCCATGAGGTATCCTGTAAGATCGGAGTTGTACCCCATTCAATTTTTTTTAATAGTAGCCAGTGCGAGATATTTCCAGGATTTTTTTTTTCTAACTGTCATATAATTCGAAAACTAGAAAACTACACCATCTTAATACAGTTTACGTTTAGCACCCATGTGGACTCAATATGACCATTGAATGAAAAAAATCGAAGACTAATGAGCGAGCCAACCTAAAGAGAACGAGTTTAATAGGCTTACAATCAATAGTTGAAGCAAACTATTCGCACAAATTTGTTATGTTCTCTCTCTAAATGATCTATGACATTATAGGTTTTCTTAACAAGGTAACTACCCCGCCGAGTGTATATGGAGTTATAAAGCTTAAGGGTCATAGGCTGTTGGAATAGAGTAGTTCAAAATTAAGAGTGATAATAGATCGGGATCCAGATCCCGATGACGGGTTTCGAAGAGACTTCAGAGGGATGAAAGAGGTGTTGAAAGTAATGGAAGGGCGATGAAATATGATGAAAAAAGGCGTTGAACTGTGTTATAAGGTGATGAATAAGAAATGAAATGTGTTGAAGGCGTTGAAGAGAGATGCGATGGAAGTAAGTTGAAAGGCGTTGAGGATGATGAAGGATGATGAAAGAGTGAGAAAGCGTTGAATGTTGATGAGGAAGAGATAGAAAGATGCAAAAAGATGTTGAAAGAGAAAGAATTGAAAAAAGTTGGATGAAGGGTTTTGTAAATAGTAGATAAAGATTGATGGAAGAAAGTACATTTAATGTAAAAAGCGTAGCTGTCGGCCGCAATATCGCCTCGATAGAACTATTTCTTTTAAAATAAGACATATTATGCACTGGGGGTTTGTGTAAGCTGATTCACATAAGTTTCGGCAACAGTATACACTATTTAATATAGATAGGTCTTTATTAATTACAATATTAGGTTATATATTAAATAGAAAATATGTCTTAGTGTTATGGTGAACTTTAAACAGTTTGCAGTTTTTTTTTTTTAACATGTGTTCTAGTGCTAAGTGTTGAAAGGAGCTTTAACACCATGTTTCAGGGTTTGTGTGTTATTTGTCTCAACCTTGTCTTTGTGCAGAATACCGTCTCACAACCTTACTGTAGTGTTTGTTGCCATCTTTAAAGATCTTCACAATTTGTTTTAATATTAGTGTGTCATTTAGAGAAAATTGTCACAACCTTATCCTTGTATAGAACACCGTTTTTACACCGTTTTATTTAATAAGTTATATGAGAGATTTTAGATATAGTATAAGAGTTACTATTTACATGAGCCAAATCGACCCAACAGTTAGAGCAAGAGGGGGGAACTCAGATATTTCCTCCTTTCACGTGACGCGACTGTTCACCCCGACCGGTCGTGCCAGATAAGAGGGAATACCAGGAAACTCTGTCCTCCTGACATCGCTCCCTCAACATGAGGAACGTCATCCCGCTGCTTACTAGTCGGTCACAAGACCATAGGCAGTCTGTTCTTGCACTTCGGGTTTGTGATAGGGCTCCATGCTCGCTACAAGGACGACATCTTGGGTTTTCGTGTTCTCCTAGTGTAGAATTGGCTCAGCCTCATTTTTAGTATAGTATATAATTAAGAGTCGTCTCACAACCTTGTTTTAATATGACACACCGTTATGAAGAGCTTGTACAACCTGTCAGGATATGATTTAGGAAAATTTTAGTTTCTTTTTATTGTTATGTTACAATTTTATCCAACAATAGAACCAGAGCGAACTCAGAAGTAATGAGACGAGGGGAAGTTGACAGAGTTAGTGTGAACAGTTTAACTATACGCAGGTCTACAAGGGTGAAAAGGCCCACACAGTGTAAATTCTGCTCAGACCGTCGCCACTAACTAGGATTTTGGAGTGTGTACGGAGAATCAGCTCGATAGAATGAGAAGTTTAGAGATTTCAACCTTTTTTTTTTTTTCATTTAAAAACCTTTTTTTTTTAAAGTAGAACTTCATTAGGATTCCTTTTTTTTATATACAAACTATTTCTTGTTAAAACCCGAGTTTCAAAGACCAATGAGAATAATGTATACCATTGTGAATTAACTATTTAGTGTAAATCTGAAATTTTAGTTATTATCAGGAGTAATAGGTGAAGGAAGGTGTAGGAAATCACAACTTAGAGGGGGGCTATGTCTAAAACAACGAACCTAATAGGCATCCTATGGCTTGTGTTGGGTAATTCAGAAACCCTATAATCCCTGGCCTTCAGGTAGTAGCTTTGAAATAGGTTTCTAATGAGGACATGAAAGGTCAATCTTTCAGAGTAAAGTTGTGAAGTATAGGGACCCTAAGCCAGGGGTAGAAGTTAAGTAGGCCCAGACCGTAGTCGATCCTTGGAAAGCACTTGAGAATGTTAGTGTTGGGTAGTGAATCATAAACCCTATAAATCCATCTTTCAATAGAGTGTTGAGGTCGGACTACTGCAAAGGGGACAGACGCACGATGAAGTAAGAAGATAGTGACTTCACCCACGGTGGCTAGGGGAGTGACTCAATCCGCTTTTATGAGGTGTCACGTTTAATGGTCCTTTATACACCATTATAATTTGTGTGTGTCTTTATAGAATTGTCGTGAAAGGTCGCTTAGTGTCAAGGCAAGGGCAGTTTTTGAAGTTACACTGATTCTTTTTTTTTTTGGTAGGTTAGCTTCCAGATTATTTAGAATTGTTAACAATTATTGTTGATAATCATTTATCGAGTATAAAGTGTTAGTATATATAGAGCTTGTACAGAGGCATTTTCTTTGAGTAACCTAGGGCTTTAGTTCCCAATTTGTTTTAATTAGAAAACTTTATTTGATTTCACATTAGTCCTGGAATTTAGAAATTGTTAGGGTTTATTTGATAGAGATTATTGAGTGTTTTGGCGTCTATAGCAGTTTTTAACTTTAGAATGAATGCCCACAGTGACTGAATTTTTTTTTTGTATGAATGTGAAGTGGAATAAATGATGAGAAGGTTAAAAACAATTATACTGTTAGACCAAAGGCATATTAGAATAGTGTAGGGAATTAATAGGTTCGATTTTCAATTTTGATTTCTTTATTTGTTAGGAACGATAGCCTCACAGGACTGTAAAAACTCTATTGTTAGGAAAATATTCGCTCCATTTTTTGTTAGGTCTCCTTTTGGAGGAGTATAATTTTTTTTTAATTTCTATTACTAGAGAGGGTAATAAAGTACTCTTTGTTATTTATATCAACTTGAATTTTAAGAGTCGTAGATAATGATCATATCTCGATTCTCAGACTGGAAGGTTGTGGGAGGTTATGATCAGACCAGAAAACCCACAAAACTTCTCCTCATTAGAGGAAACGAAGAGGTATAGATTGAATTTTATGCAGGATGGGGGATTTGTTTTAGCCATGCCGTATAACCTGGGGTATAACGGCGCGACCTTAGGTAACCGATCTGACACCGTAGTTTCGACGCTTTTAGCGTGGCTGGAGCGAGGGTATTCCAGACGGGAGGTCCTGTAAGATTGGCATGTAGGCAGAGATTGCCCAGTTATTCTAGACGAAGTAGTTTCCGTCTATTGAATTTTTTTTGGTACCAGTTTGATCCCCCATAGCTAGCGGAAGTTTCTTCTAATAAAGGATTCGCCCTGCCATACGTTTTGTTGGAATGAATTCGAGTATAAGACCGATTCGAGAGGCAGAATAAGTAATTATTAGGACCTTCAACGAGTTTAAACTCGTTTCATGATAGGATAAGATTTTAAAGTATTAGTTAACTATAAGGACCGCGAACGAGACGCCAGAACGAGCCAATGAGTCAAAGTTTTAGAAGTGTTGTATTGAGGACAGTAGAATTAAGAGCAGTTATACAGGGAGTAGAGTTCTGAAGGAATTTGTAAAAGGAACCAAAATTTCAGATTGATAAATTTCAAATTTATAAGATGTAGATTTATAGGGTTCAGGTCAATGAATAGGGAGTATATTGGTAGATGAAAGTAATATGAATTTCTTGGAAGGGGGAGGTAGCTGAACTGTACACACCCCAGAGACAAGGTAAACGGAGTCACAAACAAAATAGTAGAAATTGATTAGTCGCTCTGCCAAAACAGAAAAATTCTCTTCATACGGTTGTCACCCTAGATTTAAATGGACTGTGTAGTTTAATAGAGGTCTGGGCTATGCTCCATTTGACCAAGATTCTAAATGACGTTCCCATCTGGGTTGAGAGAGTATTGTAATTTGAGGAATCTAACACACAAGAGAGAACCCACCCTCCAGTAGGATCGGGATAGACGAATATTACCCAGTGACCAACTCGTGATTCCAGACTGGATAAGATTGAAACTTAACTGAGATACTAAACCTTGAACCTTCAGCGCACAAATATATATTATGTTTACATTTTCTTTTTCAATATGTTATTATTTTTATATCATATATATTATATTATAGTCATATACTATTCATTTCAACAATTTTATTTTGACATTCATGATATTAATATTTATATTAAATATTTAATTATATATATTTTGTCACCATATATAATCTTGTAGTAGTTTTCTTTTGTCATCTATCATGGGATGATTTTTATCACTTATATCTTAACATATTTAATCACTATCTACATGATATGTTTTACTTCAATATATATGTTATACTCATCATATAACATGGAAGGATTCATTTTATCATTACATATTTCGTGCCTTATTTAATGATTACTTACATAATTTGTTTTCTGTAATTTTTTATTTAGCAAAAGTCATCATGTCATAGGCTAATCATTATATACCAAGATATTTCTTTCAGCTAACTATAATTATCCTTTCCTTTGATTGTATATATATATAACTATACCACACGAATGTCTTGATTGGTACGAAAATAAAGATGCTGGCATGTTTTAGGAGTTGGACTAGTCAGTTATTTCTAAACGACTTCTTGGCGCCCAATTTTTTTATATATAATATGTAATAGGGAAATGTCCTAACTGTATTGTTAGCAGAAAGAAGGTAACAATGAATCCAGCACCCCAAGAGGCAAGGATGGGGTTGAGAGGACTTACCACAAGGATGGCCTACTCCTCAAGGCCAAAGAAGAAAGTGGAAGGGTGGTATATATACCCATGAATGGTAAGACAGATGACCTTGCTTACTTCCATACATATGATATGACTGTCCCCCATGACCTATGTTGATAACAGTGTGCTGACAGAATAATAACACATAAAAACCCCTTTGCCAGGATGCACAATGCCCACTAATGTTCGGAATAATAAACATCTAGAATAGCATACCATCATTTTGATTAGCCTTATCTTCCCTATAGGTTTCGGTACACCTGGCTTCACCTAGTAATGGAAAATGCATTTTGCTAGAAATGGGCCTGCTTTCATAGTAACTGATGAAAGGCAGATGAATAATGAATAGCACAAACGCATTTGTCCATTACTTGGCAGGGGGAGGATTGTTGGGGCACGTTTTTGTAACCATACCCCAACAGAAGGCGTATGTATAATCAAATCAAATGGATACATGGCTTCCCTCCCACATAGACTTACAGACCATTTTTTTGCCCAGAAACTTAGACACTTGGTGACACCAGACTTCCATGCCGAAAGCTGATGCCTGGTAAAGAAGAAGACATCCAGAGACATCCGAGCTGGAAACTGTTGTTTCATATGTACATATATTCCCTTCACCAAAAATTTAGGTAAAGGTGACCAGAAAAAAAAAAAAAATGGAGAAGGAAGATCTCTAAAGGACTGAACCTTATAAAATATCCTTCCCGAGAAAGGAAAGCGTTATATTACAGTTCAAGTGAAAAGGGGCCTGTGTCGATTTATAGCTAAGACGGAGGGGGGCGATATATATATATCGTCCCGAGAAAAAGGGAGGATGGTTTTTTCAATCCATGTGGAAGGGGGGGGGGGGGCTGGCGTCTGAAATTTTACACTATCGCCGTAGCTGTTGCTCTCTTTAGATTTTTTTTTGTTTTGGTAATACTATATGTTCTATTTTGATGGAAGAGGCCTGGAGTCTGAAATCTTACACTAGTGCCGTGGCTGTTTCTCTCTTTAGATTTTTTGTTTTGGTAATACTATATGTTTTATTTTGATGAGGCCTGGGGCGTCTATGAAATTGATACTGGAGGCGTTGGCCATTTTGATTGGTGTTTCGCTCGGCGAATGAAAATGGAGAGAGACATGAATAAAAGAAGGTTCTTTGCCAAAAGGCAGGGATTCGATCGGAGTCGCTCAGTGAAAGGACAGCCTGCAGATAGGAGACCAGACCTTTGCCGGCACTTTCGAGAAAAGGTAAGCCATTTGTCATTATGACTTAGCGCCTTCCCCCCCCCCCCCTTTTGTGTAGTAGCCAACCTAGATTTCGCATGGGCCCTAAAGGGCTATAAAGTAACTTCAGGTCACCTCTATCTAAATTTTACTATGTAAATAGCATATCTCGTCAGTATAGACATGTTCCCAAATTTTAAGATATTTAAATAAATATCTAGAGAAATTTTCTTGTTTCCTCTGTTACCTATTTCATACATAATTTTCCTTATGGTGCTATTCCCACTGTTTAAATGAAATGTTGTATGTTTCTTACCTATTTGAAGGGAATGTTACTAATAATCAAGTCTCCCATAAATTACCGGCCACATACATTGCCGCGAGTGTCTGTGTTTCAGTGTTTTATAGATTGCCCAATTTAATAACGATTTCATGGGTTGTCTGATGAAATTGTATAATAGTGTCGCGGCTGTTTCCATCTTTAGACCATTGTTCTGACAATATTATATGCTCGATCCTTGCTTTAGCTCAACTCTTAATCAATTACAGAGTTTTCCCCCCCTTTTCTTTTTTATTTATTTTATTTATCCTGTTTGCACAAATTTCATTACATGTGATGATGTAAAGACATATGCAGATAGTGCATCACTGACAGCTGTGCTGCTATTATACAACATTAAGGTCTTGCTGCGGGTTATATACATGGGGTTGTTGGCCTAAATTGCTATATATATATATACTTAAGTAAGGAAACTTTAATAAGTCACATCGTGTATCCCCCCTTTTCAACTATCCAAACCGGGGAACTCAACATATACAGGTACGGCCGGCGGTCGGTGGCGCCAGGTCACGTGATGTCTGGTAGGAAGCTGGCGTTGCTATGGCAACGGCTGATTGTGCGACGTTACTCCTCCAACAAGGTACAGTAGTTATAGACAGCGAGGCACGGATATTTTATTGAGAGAGGAACAGTAGGTATAGACAGCGAGCTCCAGATTTGTATTGACAGAAGTACAGTAGTTATAGACTGCAAATCACAGATATTTTATTGACAGAGGTACAGTAGTTATAGACAGCGAGGCACAGATATTTTATTGACAGAGGTACAGTAGTTATAGACAGCGAGGCACGAATATTTTATTGAGAGAGGAACAGTAGTTATATACAGCGAGCTCCAGATTTGTATTGACAAAAGTACAGTAGTTATAGACTGCAAGGCACAGATATTTTATTGACAGGGTACAGTAGTTATAGACTGCGAGGCACAGATATTTTACAGAAATGGTACAGTAGTTATAGACTGCAAGGCACAGATATTTTAATGAAAGGGTACAGTAGTTATAGAATGCGAGGCACAGATATTGTTAGCACGTTTTCTTTGAAGTTTCTTCTAGAAAGAACGAGCTGACTCAATTCGATTTATTTCACACAACAAAAGATAATTACACTACGATTTAATGCGATTTAGTTGTATTTATAACACAAAAGAAAACAGAAGAAGAAAAAAACAACAAAAAGAATGATGTTAAGTAACAATAAAATTCTATGAATATGAATTATAATTAATTAATAAAATACAATAATATTATAAAACTATTTTAGAGGCGTAATATTCTTTTTAAAATAAAACAATTTCTACTGTCCTTACTGCGATGAAAAAATTAAAAGGGAGGGCCTGGCTCATCAGTGGTGAACCCTCCCAGCGGTTTCGCCAGTTTAATCTACCATACCGCTGTTATATTGCATTTTTGGAACTTCCTTTTATAGGTGACTGTTGTAAGACTCTTGGAATGGGTATTTTAGAAGAACTATGGACATAAGCTTTTAGGACAGCAGAATTAAATATAATTATAAATATATAATATGCTTCGAGCAATCGCTCTTCCGCAAATATCAAAATGTGTCTTTTATTAGAACAATAATGTTATGATGTACTAGAGCGCCATCTGTTATCATATTATAAAACTATTTTAGAGGCGTAATATTCTTTTTAAAATAAAACAATTTCTACTGTCCTTACTGCGATGAAAAAATCGCAGTAAGGACAGTAGAAATTGTTTTATTTTAAAAAGAATATTACGCCTCTAAAATAGTTTTATAATATGATAACAGATGGCGCTCTAGTACATCATAACATTATTGTTCTAATAAAAGACACATTTTGATATTTGCGGAAGAGCGATTGCTCGAAGCATATTATATATTTATAATTATATTTAATTCTGCTGTCCTAAAAGCTTATGTCCATAGTTCTTCTAAAATACCCATTCCAAGAGTCTTACAACAGTCACCTATAAAAGGAAGTTCCAAAAATGCAATATAACAGCGGTATGGTAGATTAAACTGGCGAAACCGCTGGGAGGGTTCACCACTGATGAGCCAGGCCCTCCCTTTTAATTTTTTCATCGCAGTAAGGACAGTAGAAATTGTTTTATTTTAAAAAGAATATTACGCCTCTAAAATAGTTTTATAATATGATAACAGATGGCGCTATAGTACATCATAAAATACAATAATAATAATAAAAAATAAAACCTAACATATAGATTACTATAATAATGATAATAAAAAACCTAACATACTCCACCCCGGTGGACTAACTTAGTCCTCAGCAAAAGGTAATGGTACTATTTTAGAGACAGTTTTAGTAAGGCGTTCTTGGTGCTTGGTCTTCACCTCGACGACTCGAACTTTTCCGTCCACTCCCGGAAAGACTTTGGTGATGCGACCAAGGCTCCAATACATTGCTGGTGGTGATATGGTATCCTTGAGCAAGATGAGGTCACCTTCCTTAATGTTGGGTGAGGATTTTTGCCATTTTAGGCTTTGTTGTAAATTGTTGAGGTATTCTCGATTCCAACGTTTCCAAAATACATTTTTAATTTTTTGATTTAGTCTCCAGCGGTCGAGGTAGTTTATTGGAACATCATCATCATTAGATTCTGGAAGGGCAGTTAAGGGTCTCCTGATTAAGAAGTGTCCTGGTGTAAGAGGATTAAAATCGTCTGAATCTGAACTTAGAGGACAAATAGGTCGCGAATTTAAACACGCTTCTATTTGAGTTGTCAGAGTACTCAGCTCTTCAAATGTGAGCATCTGAGACTTTAAGCAACTGAGAAGATGATATTTGAAGGATTTTATTCCAGCCTCCCAGATACCTCCGAAATTTGGGGCGGAAGGAGGTATAAAATGCCAGTTGATTCGTTCATTAGATATGAATTTTTGAATTGTTGAAGCTTTCAATATATCAAACTGCTCTCGGAGAATGTTGTTAGCTCCCCTAAAGTTGGTCCCGTTATCACTAAATATATCAGAAGGTTTTCCTCGACGAGAAATAAACCGCTTGAGAGCTGCGAGGAAAGCCGCTGAAGATAGGTCTGATACAATTTCTATATGAATTGCTTTTGTGCAGAAACATACAAATAAAGCAACATATGATTTTAATTTTACTTTGGATCATTTGATGTTTAGTTTCATCAAAAACGGTCCTGCAAAGTCGATTCCAGTTTTAGTGAACGGATTTGATTTCACAATTCGGTGCATAGGCAGATCTCCCATGATTTGCTTGGTAACTTGGCGTTTTGACCTGAAACACACCATGCATTGGTGGATTATTTTCTTGACCAAACTTCTGCCTGCAGGAATCCAATATCGTAATCGTAGTGCTGACATGGTCAGTTGAAGACCAGAATGTAAATGATCCAGATGACACTGTCGCACTATTAATACCGTGATAAAATGATCTCTTGGCAATATTATTGTATGCTTTTCATCGAATTGAAGATTTGAATGACGTAATCTTCCTCCAACCCGTAATAGTCCAGATTCATCATTGAGTTAGTTGGTAAATATTTCTTTTGTTTGCAACAGGTAATTTCTGATTGAAATTAAGAACTTTGGATGAAACGAATGATATTGTGAATTGAACTTGTTAATTCGCTTGAAGATAGATGTCCTTTCTTTCTTTCATTGTAAGAACATTGGACATTGAATACAAATCTATAAATCCATGCTGTAATTCTAACAAGTTCGTTGATATTTGAGTATTTGAAAATGAAGTCTGGGAAAAGAAGATTAGTGGAATGAAAAACAGAAAAAGTTTTTCGTCTTTCACCTGAAATCTCTTTCGGAAAATCATATTTAGATTGAATTGGATCTTCAAAGTTCACATCCGAGAGCCAAGTTGGTCCTCGCCACCAAAGAGAGTGATCCACCAGCTCTGAAGGAGTTATACCTCTGGAAGCGCAGTCTGCAGGATTATCTTTCGAAATGACATAATGCCAGGAAGAATGTAAAGTCAATCTTTGAACTTCAGCAATCCTATTTCCGACAAATGGTTTCCAATGTCTAGATTCAGATTTAATCCAGCTGAGAACAATTTTGGAATCAGTCCATAAAAATACTCTATCAATTTGTAAGCATAAAGAATTGCGAATAGTATCATATAAAGTTGCGAGAAGAAGAGCAGCGCACTGCTCCAGCCGTGGTATGGAAATCATTTTCAGAGGAGCTACCCTCGTCTTGGAAGCAATCAGAGAAACTTTCACTTGGTCCGATTTGAAATGTGAATTATATAAAATACTGCCGCATATGCAACTTCTGAAGAGTCACAAAAACCATGAAGTTCAACAGAAAGTAAAGCTCCCCTACACGAGAAGTATCTAGGAATTTGAATTTTATTTAATACGGATAATTCCTTTTCGATTTTCTTCCATTGAGAGCACAAAGTATCAGGCAAGGGATCATCCCAATTCAACTTCTGTTTCCAAAGTGATTGAAGCAAAATTTCAAGACGAATAATAACTGGTGACAGCCAGCTTATAGGATCAAAGATTCTGGAGATGTGGGACAAAAAATGTCTTTTAGAATTCGTTTGTTCTGTAATGTCATTAATAAGAATCTGAAAAATGTCCAAGGAAGGATTCCAACAAATACCAAGTATTTTGACACATGAATCACTATCAAAATCCCGAAGATTATGCCTATCTTCAACCTGTTCTGAAAATCCAGAAGGGACCTCCGGGACGTTTGATCTCCATTTCCTAAGAGAAAATCCCGCTGAAGAAAGAAGATTATTGACTTCACGAATATGACATGTAGCTTCTTCAATTGTGTCTGCACCAGAAAAAAAGTCATCAACATAAAAATCGGTTTGTACTATTTTTGAGGCCACTGGGAAAGTTGACACCTTGTCCCTTGCAAGTTGATGTAGGGTACGCATGGCGAGATATGGCGCACAAGACAATCCATATGTCACAGTCAGCAGTCTATAATCCAATAAAGGTTCTGATATTTTTTTTCTCCATAAAATTATCTGGAAATCACAATCCCTAGAATCTATTCTTACTTGGCGATACATTTTCTCTATATCTTCTGAAAAAGCTATTGGGCGTGTTCGAAATCTTATCAGAATGTTGAAGATATCCTGTTGTAGTTTTGGTCCTACATGAAGAAAGTCATTTAGAGATTTGCCATTGCTAGTTTTGCAAGATGCATCAAAAACAACTCTCAATTTAGTGGTAGTGCTTTGCTCTTTAAAAGCACAATGATGAGGTATATAATAACATTGTCCTGAAGGTGTATCCAGCTCATCACTGGGAATAAGCTCCATATGATTGATTAAAAGATATTCGTCCATGAAATCACAATATTCTTTTAGGATACTTGGAGATTTTTGTAATTTTCTTTCAAGTGATAGAAATCGTTTCAGAGCATTGATCCTAGATTCGTCAAGAGTTGGCAATGTTCTACATGGCGCCCCAATAGAGTATCTACCATCTTCAAGAATTTTGAGGTTATTAATATATATTTTTTCACACGAAATTTCTTCTCTGGTTAAAGATTTGGCAGAGGGTACTGACTCCAGCTCCCAGAATTTTTTTAGAAAATCATCTTGTTCCTCCGACGCAAACATAGTTATATCTTGATTGGAATTTTCACCTGACCGTAATATTTTACCTGTAAGTAACCATCCCAAATTGAATCCGCACGCAGTGGGTCCAGATAAATTTTGGAATCTAACCTTCCCGTTAAATAAGCATGGAGCAAGCTCTGCTCCTATCACTAAATCAATCTGGCTAGATTTGTCAAAATTGGGGTCAGCCAACAAAAGATTTTTCAAATAAGGCCAATTATCCTTTTCTATGAAGAAATTGGGCAATTCTGATGTGATCTTATCAATGACTATAGGATTAGCGTTGAATATTAGGTTTGAGAAATATGGGCTAAATTGGAGAGAGACCTCACCCATTGATTGTTCTACAACAAGTTTGTTTCCCAAACCAAAAACTGTAGTTTTACATTCAGCAAGAGGAAGATTTAATTTCTTTCGACAACTATTTGTTATAAGACACCTTTGAGAGCCTGTTTTTATGAGGGCTCTACATGTTTGAAGAACCCCGTTTTCCGATTTGACCTTTATTAAAGCCGTAGAGAGTAATATCCGATCATGACTTTTGTTGTCTGCAAAACATGAGACACTGGCATGGGTCAATGGAGATATGTCCGCAACAGGACTTAAAATATCCGGTTTGAACTGATGCAAAAGAGTATGATATCTCTTATTACATGATTTGCAATTTTGCGTGAAGACGCATGACGATACTCTATGGTTAGATCTTAGACAGTTGTAACATACGATTATCTTTTACAAATGTCCATCTTTCAGGTAACATCATACCGTTAAACTTAGGACATTTTAACAAAAAATGTTCACCTTTACATAAGACGCATGACTTGACTCTGCTATCTATACTAGAGCCAGAGGCAAATGTTGCTGAATGAGAATGAGTGGATTTAATTCATTTTGTAGAATTGTTTTGAATTTTCTTTATTCTGAAAACTCCCAAGACTTCCAGCAAATCTTTCCAGGAAAGAAATCATCTTTTCATACGATGGATATTTTTTCTCAAGCAAACTCATCTCCCATTCCTTTCTTATTGAACGATCAAGTTTTGATTAAATTATATGAATTAAAATCATATCTGATATATTATAACGTTCCAATCCGAGGATAGAGAGATTCTGAATGCCTTCGTTACAAGTGTCCAGGAGATCAAGTAAATCTTTAGTCGATTCTTGTTTTACATTTTTTAGATCATACAAATTTTTAATTTGTTTAAAAGCCAATTCACTTTTTTTGTCGAACCTATTGACCAAGGTTTGCCAGGCAATAGGATAATTTTCATCAGAAATATTGAACGCCCTAATAAGTCTAGCGGCATTTCCTTTTAGTGCAGAATTTAAATATTGAAGTTTTTGAAAATTTTCCAGTGTTGGATTTTGATCAATAGATCTAATAAAAATTTCCTTAAAACTCAGACAATCTGAAATATCACCACTAAAGGTGGGCAATTGAAATTTGGGAAGTTCTAAATTGGTTTCACCAGAAAATGTATTTTTATTCCCAGCGATCTATTTATTTTTATCAAAAAAGAATTGATTTTAGACTTTGCCTCAAAGGATACCTTAAATTTTTCTTCAGCATTAATGCCTTTATATTTTACTAATTTCACATATTGATTATC